>CM052888.1:31395587-31429465 GCA_028534135.1 Potos flavus | reverse complement strand
GGGTAACTCTATTTTTAATTTCTTGAGGAATCTCCACACTGTTTTCCAAAGTGGCTGCACCAACTTGCATTCCCACCAACAGTGGAAGAGGGTTCCCCTTTCTCCACATCCTCTCCAACATTTGTTGTTTACTGTCTTGTTGATTTCAGACACATCACTCTTAATTCTAATTCTCTTTAGTGTACTTCTCACTATTTGATATTTTTCTCTTATCTTGCCTATCTCATATGAGAGAAGAGATTTCATCTGTTTTGTCCTCTCCTGCATCCCTAGAGCCTGGAAAAGGTCTTGGAGCATAATAAATGATGAGTAAATCATATTGCTTAGAAAATTGTATTACTTATCACACCTGAGTTCCTCCTGCCCCTTTTGAGAGACAGTGTCATAGACTTTATAGACTTTAGACTCATGCTACTAGGCTCAGATCCCAGTATGATATTTATAAACTGTGTGAATTGTTTTTGTATCTACTTTTCCCCATTGGATAGTAGAGATAATAGTATATCCTTCATAAGTCCTTTTGTGAAGGTGAAATAATGTCTGTGAAGTACTTGGTGGTTGTAGTAGTGGTACTGATAATAACAATAAAGACTAATGTTTGGTGGCAGCGGTGACTGTTTTAGTAGCTAATATTTATTGAGTATTTAATATGTGACAAGCAGTGTTCTTTTCAGTGCTTTTCATTTAAATCTCACAACATTCTTTTGCTATAGGTACTATTACTTCTCTCTTGAAAAATACATGGAGAAGTAAACTCACATAAAGTCATGCAGCTAGGATATAGACTCTGGCAGAACCACTGCTCCTAACCACTGCTGCCTTCGCCTTCTTCATTATGCATAGTGCTTAAGTGTTCCATAAATGAATGGCAGTGATTATTATTTGTATCTTGGTTATGTTCACTACTCTTCTCTCATTTCAAATTAACTAATGTTTATGGGGTCTCTCTAATGTCATAGGAAGTTTGTAGTATATAAAACTGGTTTCAGAGACCTCATGGCCCAGTGGAACTTTATGCAGAGCTAAAGATGACTTTAGTGCTCTTGTAGATATACAATCTCTCTCTCTCAGACTCTTCTAGTTTCTTTCTACTTAATTTTTCTGCCTATGGCCATCATCTGCCATTATACCACCTCTAGCAAGTGTTCTGCAAGTTCCTGTCTAGATGATTTTTCTAAAATAAAGAACTGATCTGTTACTCCCTTGCTTAACACCACTCATTAGCTCTCCATCTGCAGCATTAGTGTGGGACTTCAGTGAATTCTTCTCTGGGAGTGACATTTGAGCTGAAGGAGGAAGCAGAAGTCAAATGAGAAGTTAGGGTGAAGAGGATTCTAGTCTAGGTTCTTGAAGATAAATAGAGCTGGACATTTGAGGAGCACCGAGAAGGCCAAAGGACAAAGCACTGTGACTGACAGAAATAGGAGAGAGAAGATGGCTAGGATGGGCAGGGCATTGGAAGCCTTGAAGATACTTGGATTTTATTGTAAGTGAGAAGCAAAGCCATTGAAAATTTGAAGTAATACTGTGATAAGACTGCGTAACGTTTTATGAAGATCTTTTGGCTACTAAGTGAAAAACAGATTGGAGAGTGGGGGAAGGTAGGGAGCAGCTGGTGGCAGAAGCCATGTATTATATGTCTGTCTCTGATGCTTAACACAAGGCACAATGCCAAGCATGGGTCCCTCAGTCCATATTGGGTGATGAATGTCTATTGAAATTGACTCTGTCATCAGTGTAGATTCAGAAAATGTGATCACCTTGATTATGCATTAGAATCCATTTGCCATTTATTACATAATTTTTGACTCAACAGACTGACTTTTAGAAGGAGGCTCAATTCAACAGATTTCCTATGTGCATATATATAGTAAATTCTTTATAAATATATATCTTATTTTATGTCATTATAATCTTTGTCCATATTTTAAAATGACAGGTTGGCTGTTCTATTTCTGAAGAATAATCTGCAAAATTGTGCAAAATTCTGCTGTATCTTTTCTTGGTTCAGGCTGCAAGATGCATATGGAGATTCGATTTACCTGTTAAGAGATCTTGGGTTCATGGCAGATATAAATATTTTATTTTTACTGGTAAACACAGAGTTAGAATATGTCTTTTATGATTTTGAAGGGGATTTATTTTCAAATCCCTAAGTAGAAAATAAATAACAGAAAATTGTAACTACATGTTATACACTTGGTCTTGAAAAATTAGTAAGTGCTTTTTGATGGTTCATTGTAGTTTTCTGCGATAGGCTTTTAATAAATTAATTCACACTTGTTCTCATTTTTGTCATATTAGGCTTTGGCTGCCTTGGTTAGACGTGGTTTTTAAAGATGAAAAAACTTGTTCCTGTTTTCTATTTTGTTCCTTTTCCTTACAGATTTTATTAATTACTTTTTACCAAAATGATATGACTACACATTAGTCCTTTAAAGATAGTTATTTCTCATTTTTAATTTCTTGATTTCATAGCTTTCTTCTCTTTCAGTTCATATTTCACGAATTTCTTGAGGAAGTTGCTTTTTATAGATGAACAGTGACTTCCAAAAACCACAGTGCAAATCTTAAGTG
Organism: Potos flavus; assembly: GCA_028534135.1. NCBI lineage: Eukaryota > Metazoa > Chordata > Mammalia > Carnivora > Procyonidae > Potos > Potos flavus. The sequence goes on along the minus strand of CM052888.1, from coordinate 31,426,888 downwards.
TATAATTGAAATTGCCCATTTTTATAGGTTCTGGTATATGTCGCATGTGTCTTGGTTGTCTTTCAAAATATACATCATTTGTTTTCAACTTATTATATAAAAATTTTAAAAGCTTATTGTATTTGCTAATAAAGGAATAATAAATCAGTAACTTCACACCATTTCCATGGCCTGCCTTTTTGGTCATTTAAGATTCAAGTCTTATAGCTCAGGACTGAATTTTTGCAATTATTTAGATCCTAGTCATGGAGAAGAACATCCATGATGTTGTTTGGACAACAGACTGAGTCTTATTGCTAAAGCTGTGAAGGTGTTCTGACAAGGACAGGCACAGGGTTCGGGATTGGACAGTTGAGTTTTGGACAGTATTTTATCATATATGTGTTTGTTCCTGGCATATTTTGAAAACATATTCATATCATCAGGTGCTTAACTTGTATTTTCTTTTTTTTCCCCCCAAATACTTTTATTTTACTTTTTCAGTGTTACAAGATTCATTGTTCATGTTGGTAGAGCATGAGACTCTTAACTTGTATTTTCTATTACGTTTTTATCTTCCTTTCGCATTTGAACCAGTGAAGAATTTTCTGTTTAATTTATTTTTCTTTATGTGGTTACATTAATTTTTAAGCTTGGTCATAAATATCTGATGGTTGCTTATAGTTATAAAAAATTAGTTTGTCATAAACATCACCTTGGTTTGCTGTGGCTTTAATCAGTGAGCTGTTTTTTCCATGAAATTTTCAGCTTATAGGCAGTTGTTTGTTTGTGTATGTAATTTACGTCTGAACTTTTAATAGTTTCTGATTTAAAATGATTTCAGTCTCTTCTTTTTTTTTCTTTCTGTCTTCTAAATATATTTATTTCATGAATTCGCATCTGTAACCAAATGGCAGTTGTGCAGCTTTAATTCTTCAGAAATTAAGGGTGAGGGAATAAGCCTTTAAACTTACTGTGATCTGTCATTTTAAATATTTTGACATAGGCATTAACTGATGATATAATGTGATGATGGAAATTTTGGCATGGCTCAAGTAACTCTTCTGTGTGAATGAGAGAGTATGTGTGTGTATAATTTGACCATAGACCTTGCTATCTTAATGTCGGTGGCCTTACTGTGTCCTCTCTCCTTAAGTAAAAACAATATATTTACTAAGTTTTGAACAACAGAACATCCTATGGTGATTTCAAAGTAGGCAGCACTGTTAGGTTTTTGTTCTTTGTTTTTTGTTCCCCCTACCAAAATTTTATTTATTTGTTCATTTATTTATTTATTTATTTAGAGTAGGGGGAGCGGCAGAGGGAAAGAGGGAATCTCCAGCAGGCTCCCTCCTGAGTACCAAGCCTGACACAGGGCTCCCTCTCAAGACCCAGAAATCATGACCTGAGCTGAAATCAAGAGTCAGAGGCCTAACCAACTGAACCACCCAGGTGACCCACCATTCTTAGGTTTTCACCAGTTTGGTGCTATAGATTTGTGTAGGTGACTTCATCTGGAAATTTGTAGTAAGATATCTGGAGCTCTAGAGAAAATGTAGTAAACATCAATGAGGCTTTGCTCATGATGGAGTATAGGAGATAAAGCCATGCCTTACTGGGTGACATTTCAAACTTTCATACTTCTAAATACATTTTTAAAATAAAACTTATTTAAAAATAATTATTTTAAAAGGTTCTTTAAACATAATTTTATTTGGTATTATGCTGTACTTTGGTAGAGAGTATTAATCATTTCAGTTGATACACCTCTTCTTAGATGGGAGTTTTCCTGTTCAAACTGAGCCCCTCACAAATATGGCTAATATGTGCTAGTTGATTTTAGATCTTTAGCTTTTGTTTGTGTTAAGCACCTTCTAGCCCATTGTTAGTGTATAAGTGGTCTACTGATGACAATGGAGTTTTCATGTTAAATATTTTTAATACTTAATATTTAAAATTCTTCATAATAAGAGCTTGTTTTCTTAATTTACATATTTCTGGGTGATTATCTTTGTGGAATCTTTTTTATTAGTATTTTATTGTGTATGATTGATACATAATATTATCTTAGTTTCAGGTGTACAACATAATGATTCAGTATTTGTATACACTGCCAAATTATCCCCACAATAAGTTATCATTTGATACCATAGAAAGTTACAAAAAAATTTTTTTTGTTATGGGAACGTATAAGATTTATTCTCTTAGCAACTCTTGAATACACAATATAATATTTACTGTAGTCACCATGCTGTGCAATACATCCCCATGACTTTTTTGTAATAGGACGTTTTTACTTCTTAATCTGTTCACCCATTTTGTTGATCCCCACAACCCTCCCCTCTGGTGACCATGGATCTGTTCTCTGTATCTCTGACTTTTGTTTTTTCATTTGTTTTGTTTTTTAGATTCCATGTGTAAGTGAAATCATACAGTATTTGTATTTCTGACTTATTTCACTTAGCATAATACCCTCAAGTTCCATCCATGTTGTTGTAAATGGCAAGATTTCATCCTTTTTTATGATGATCCTTTTCATCTGTTACTGTATGTTAATAAACAACTCCATACAAATACAACTCCTTTGAATAACACAACTCCATTGAATGTATGCATGTGTGTGTGTATGTGTGTGTATATATAGATATATATATATTATATACGTGTGTGTGTATGTGTGTGCGTGTGTGTGTGTGTGTGTATATGCCACAGTTTCTTTATGCATTCATCCATGATGAACACTTAGATTGTTTCCATATCTTAGTTCTTATAAATAGTGCTATAACGTACATATGGGCACATATATCTTTTTGAGTTAGTGTCTTGGTTTTCTTTGGATTAATATCCAGAAGTGGAATGCTGGATCTTATGGTAGTTCTATTTTCCATTTTTGAGGACTCTCCATACTGTTTTCTACCGTGCCTGAACCAATTTAATTCCCACCAACAGTGCATGAGTGTTCCCTGTTCTCAACATCCTCACTAACACTTATTATTTCTTGTCTTTTTGATAATAGTTATTTTAATAGATGCAAGATGATATCTCATTGTAGTTTTGATTTGCATTTCCCTCATGATTAGTGATATTGACCATCTTTTCATGTGTCTATTGGCCATATGGATGTCTTCTTTGGAAAAATGTCTATACAGATTATCTGCCCATTTTAAATTGGATTTGTTTCTTTGGTGTTGAGTTGAAGGAGTTCTTTATGTATTCTGGATATTAACCCTTTATTGAATATTATTTGAAAATATTTTCTTTCATTAAGTAGATTTTCTTTTCATTTTACTGATTTCCTTTGCTGTGCAGAAGCTTTTTAGTTTGTTGTGGTTCCAGTTACTTATTTCTGCTTTTGTTGCTCTTGATTTTGGAGTCAGATTCAAAATATCATCACTGTGACTGATGTTAGGCTTACTGCCTATGTTTTCTTTTAGGAGTTTCATGTTTTTAGGTCTTATATTCAAGGCCTTAATCCATTTTGAGTTAATTTTTGCGCATAGTGTAAAACAGTAGTCCAGTTTCTTTTCTTTTTCTTTTCTTTTCTTTTTTTTTTTTTAACGTGTGGCTGTCCACACCCTTTATTGAAGAGATTGCCCTTTCCTCATTGTATATTCTTGGCTCTCTTGTCATAAGTTGACTATATATGTATGGGTTTCTTTCTGAACTCCCTGTTCTTTGACATTGATCTATGTTTCTGTTCTTATGACAATATGATACTGTGTTGATTAGTATCACTTTGTAATATAGTTTAAATTAGAAATCATGATGCTTCTAGCTTCGTTCTTTCTCAAGATTTCTTTGTCTATTTATGGTGTTTTGTGATCCCACACAAATTTTAGGATTGTTTATTGTTTTTTGTGAAAAATGTCATTGGAATTTTGATAGGGATTGTGTTGAATCTGTAGATTACTTTAGGTAGTATGGATATTTTAAAATATTCTTCTCATGAGTATAGAGTATCTTTTTATTTGTGCCTTCTTCAGTTTCTTTCATTAATGTCTGTAGTTTTCAGTGTTCAGATCTTTCACCTTCTCAGTTAAATTATTTGTAGGCATTTTATTCTTTTTGATGCAATTACAAATGTCATTGTTTTCTTAATTTTTCTTTCTAGCTTATTGGTAGTGTATAAAAACACAACCGATTTTGGTATATGGATTTTGTACCCTGCAAGTTTACTGAATTTGTTTTTTTAGTTTCTAATAGTTTTTTGGTGGTATCTGTAGGGTTTTCTATATATAAAATCATGTCATCCATGAATAGTGACAGTTTTACTTCTTTTCCAGTTTAGATTCCTCTTATTTCTCTTCCTTCCTAATTGCTCTGGTTAAGACTTCCAATACTGTGTTGAATTAAAGTGCCAAGACTGGGTATCCTTATTTTGTTCCCGACCTTACAGGAAAAGCTTTTAGCTTTTCACAATTGAATATTATGTTGGTTCTGGGCTTGTCATATGGGTCTTTATTATGTTGAGATACATTCCCTCTACATCCATTTTGTTAAGAGTTTTTATCATAAATGGGTGTTGAATTTATAAAATGCTTTTTCTGCATCTATTGCTCATAAGATGTTTATCCTTCCTCTTGTTAATGTAATGTATCACACTGATTTATCAATATCAAACTACTCTGGCACCCATTTGATTGTGGTGAATGACTTTTTTAAATGTGTTGTTGAATGCGCTTTGTTAATATTTTGTTGAGATTTTTGTTATCTATGTTCATTTTGGCCTATAGTTTTCTTATTTTGCAGTGTCTTTCGTTTTGGTATCAGAGTAATGCTGACCTTGTAGAACAAATTTCAAAGCTTTCCTTCATCTTTAGTTTTTGGAATAGCTTAAGAAAAAGGGGTATTAACTTTTCTTTAAATGTTTGGTAGATTTTACCCGTGAAGCTCTCTGGTCCTGAACTTTTGTTTGTTGGGAAGTTTTCGATTACTGATTCAGTCTCCATACTAGTAATCATTGTATTCAGAGTTTCTGATTCTTCAAGATTCCATCTTGGAAGATTGTGTTTCTAGGAATTTATCCATTCTTCTAGCTTGTCTAATTTGTTGACATGTAATTGGTCATAGTAGTCTCTTACAATCCTTTTGTGTTTCTCTGATATCAGTTGTAACTTCTCTTTCATTTCTGACTTTATTTGAGCCCTCTTTTGTCCATTGTGAGCCTAGCTAAAGGTTTGTTAATTTTGTTTATTTTTTCAAAGAAACCACTCTTAGTTTCATTGATGTTTTATATTGTCTTTTTAAGTCTTTTTTTAAAATTTAAAAAAATTTTTTATTATGTTCAGTTAGCCAACATATATTACATCATTAGTTTTTGATGTAGTGTTTAATGATTCATTAGTTGCATATGATAAGCAGTCACATCACGTGCCCTCCTTAATACCCATCACAACACGTGCCCTCCTTAATACCCATCACCCGGCTATCCCATCCCCTCCTCTCCCCTCAGAATCCTCAGTTTGTTTCCTGGAGTCCAAAGTCTCTCATGGTTTCTGCTCTTATCTTGTAAGGTTAGGTTTTAGTAGTAATGAACTCCTTTAGCTTTTACTTGTCTGGAAAACTCTCCTTGTCTCTCTTTTAGTTCCGGATGTTAAGCTTGCCAGGTAGAGCATTTTTCATTGCAAGTTTTTTCTTTCAAGCCATTCTCTTCTGGCCTTCAAAGTTTCTGTTGACAGTGTTAGGGAGTTGTGTTGTATGTAAAAAGTTATTTTTCTCTTGCTGCTTTTTAGAGTCTCTATCGTTTTGTTTGTTCATTTAAAGACTTTTGAGTAATCTCTACACTCACTGTGGGGCTCAAACTTAACCCTGAGATCAAGAGTTAATAACTTAGTCAGGTGTTCCTAAGATACTCTATCTTTAACTTTTGACATTTTAATTATGTGTCTTGGTTTGGCTCTCTTTAGGTTCATCTTAATTGCAGCTCTCTAGGATTCCTGGATCTTGATGTCTGTTTACTTCCCCAGGTTAGATAAGTTTTCTGCCATTATTTCTTCACATAAGTTTTCAGTCCCTTTCTCTCTTCTCTTTCTGGGACTCCTATAATATGGATATTATTCCACTTGATGTTGTCTCATAGGTCCCTTAAATTATTTGTACTTTTTAAAACAATTTTTTTTCTGCTTTGTTTGGATGCATTCCACTGCCTATCTTCTAGCTCACTGATCCTTTCTTCTACTTCGTCTAGTCTGGTTTGAATCTCTCTAGTGTATTTTTTAATTCATTTATTATATTCTTCAGCTTTGTGACTTCTTTTTGGTTCTTTTCTTTCTCTCTTTCTTTCTTTCTTTTTTTCTTTCTTTCCTCTTTTCTTTCTTTCTTTCTTTCTTTCTTTCTTTCTTTCTTTCTTTCTGCTTGGTACTTTTTTATATTTCCTATCTGTTTAAGTTCTCTCTATATATAGCCATTCTTCCCTTGAGTTCAGCTTTATGATTACTTTGCACTCTTTATCAGATAAATTGCTTATCTTTGTTTCAGTAAGGTTTTTTTCTGAGGTTTCATCTTGTTTTGTTTGGAACCATATTCATTTATTTTCTCATTTTACTGACTATCTGTGTTTGTTTCTATGTATTAGGTGAAGTAGCTACCTCTCCCAGTCTTGGACTAGTTACCTCATATAGGAGATAAACCTTAAGGTTCAACCTTGCCCTAGCTCTTGGTTGTCTCTCAAACTTTGATTGTCTAAGCAGTCTGGTTGATTCTTGAAAGGTCCCAGTTGTTGAGGATGTGCCAAGACCCATCAGTATTCCAAAGGGAGGGATCTCAGTCAGCATCTAGGTTCAGGCTGAATGGGTGCCACGCCCTCAGGCAGCAACCTTTAAAGTATGAAAATATATATAGTCTTGTAGGACTGTAGTTAAAAACCTTGCTAGCATTGTGTCCTGGACATCTGGAGGTGTCCATGGGCTCCAGTTGCAAAAATTGGGGCCCCAGACACATGTATGAGCTCCTTTCTGGTAGGTGTCAGTGAGCTGTAGTGAAGCTTAGGGAGTAAGCAAAGATAGTTTTCCCAAGTCTATGCTTCCTGCGATCACCTCCATACTCTATGTGTGGGAAACCTGACACTTGTCCCTCATGCTTAAGCTCCAAGACCAGTAAATAGGCCCTTTTCACAGAAACGCTTGGGATGTGTTTCAGTCAGCTGTCTGTGCAGTACCCTTTGGGTGATAGGCTGATAAGAATTATCTTTCCAATTGTTTTAGTCCTATGGGGCCCAGAAACACAAGCTTCTCTGGCCTCCAGAGCCAAGTGATTTAGGGGCATCCCCTATGTGGACTGTGTATGCTTGCTGGCTTTGGCGAGGTAGGAGAATAGTCCAGGGCTGTGATGAGCCTTCCAACTGTAGTGAGACAGCAGGAGAGTGCAGGGCCAGGGTGCTGCTGCAAGTTGTAGCAAGGGAGCTGGAGATGTAGGGTCAGCACATCCTTGCTGTAGTGAGGCATTGTGAGAATACAGGGCCATGGTACACCTGCTCACTTTAGAAAAGGAGTTGTAGACTTCAGGGGGAGGGGCATGCCTGCCAACTTAATTGGGACAGTGGGAGAGTGCTGTTACTGTGCATGTCCTCCAGCTCTAGCAAGATAGTGGGAGAACTTAAGAATGGGCTAGCACTGGCACTAGCAAGGTAAAGTGAGAATGTTGAGAGAGCCCCCACCATCGCCTCTGTCCCCAAAAAGAGTCCCAACAGGCCCCCCTCCTTTGTCAGACACTAAGATTAGCAAATGAATCTCCAGACATAGTGTAGGCACTTTTCAAACTTGGTTTCATGCTGAGTCATAGGCTGAGTGCATCTGAGGGAACCCTGTATGACTGGAATCTCATTTCCATGTAGCCCTGTGAGTCTCCTAGACATAAATTCTATTGGTTTTTCAAAGCCATACATTTGGAGAGAGCTTAAGTCTCTGATGCAGGTCCTAACGGTTGAGGTCCTGATGTGGAACACAAATGCTTCACTGTGTTTTTGAGATTCCTTCAAAAACTGGGTCACTGCCCTGGGGATGAGGTTTTTGGTGAGACCATGTCTCTGTCTCACCTACCTACTTCAATGTGGATCTTTTATCCTTTGTTTTTGAGGAGCTGTTCAGCTAGTTTTTGGGGGAACTTATTCTATATGCAGTTGTAGATTTGATGTGTCCATGGTTGGAGGTGAGTTCAGGATCTTCCTATGCTGCCATCTTTTAGTGCCCCTCCCACTCCCCCCCACCACCCCACCCCTGCACGTGGAATCTATCAGTTTTTATCATTGTTTTTGTCAGTTCAGAGATCCTTGTGTTTGGTTATGTTATCTTGTTTTCATGGAAATACATAATGAAGCTCAATTAATTTGTTATAACCACTTAATCCCAATTCTCAATAGGCTTGTAGCTTTGATAATAATCATTTGCACAGTAACTACAAGGATAAAAAAATCATAGCAGAGTGTAAAGTTAATTATCATAATTTGAAGAAATAAAAACCATTTAGGGATTAGGCATTATCACTGGACTCTTTCTCCTGTGTATTACCCTATACAGTATTAATATTTTACTTAACACCTGTATCAAATTTAAGGCTTTCCACAGTCTTATTTATTCTAGTTATTAAATGTATCTTGACTTTTTCCTCCTCTTTGCCTCTCTGCTGTTACTACCATAATTCAAGAATCTTGAATGAATGTTTTAACCAAACATTGGTTAAAATGGACTTTTAACCAATGGACTCTTGTGCCAAGGGCTTACCACTTATGCAGTCCTTCACAGTGCCAACAGAGTTATCTTTTTTTTTAATTTTATTGTGTTATGTTAGTCACCATACAGTACATCATTAATTTTTGATGTAGTGTTCCATGATTCATTGTTTGCGTATAACACCCAGTGCTCCATGCAGTACATGCCCTCCTTATTACCCATCACCAGGCTAACCCATTCTCCCAACCCCCTCCCCTCTGAAACCCTTAGTTTGTTTCCTAGAGTCCATAGTCTGTCATGGTTCACCTTCCCCTGTGATTCTCCCCCTTCATTTTTCCCTTCCTTCTCCTAATGTCCTCCATGCTACAGCTTTTTAAAGGTTTGATCATATGATGCTCTTGCCTACCCAGCAGCTCTCCATTTTATCCAAAAGATAAAATGCAAACCTAGAACCTGTCGTTTAGCATCCTCCACTGTTAGATTTCTAGATACCTTTCCAGTCTCCCCTCCCTCTTGCGTTTTCTTCTGTAGTGCTGCTAATCTCCAGATGGGGCACTTTCTTTTTTCTTTCTTTTTTTTTCCCCCCAAATACTTTTATTTTATTTTTTCATTGTTACAAGATTCATTGTTTATGTACCACACCCAGTGCTCCATGCAATATGTGCCCTCCTCAATACCCACCACCAGACTCGCCCATCCCCCCACCTCCCTCCCCTCCAAAACCCTCAGTCCATTGCTCTGAGTTCACAGTCTCTCATGGTTCTTCATCCCTCCGATTTCCTCCAATTCATCCCTCCCTTCCCTCTCACAATGTCCTCCATGTTTTTCCTTATGCTCCACACGTAAGTGAGACCGTACGATAATTGACTCTCTCCACTTGACTTATTTCACTCAACATAATCTCTTCCAGTCCAGTCCATGTTAAAATAAAAGTTGGGTATTCATCCTTTCTGATAGAGGCATAATATTCCATTGTATATATGGACCATATCTTCTTTATCAGATGGGGCACTTGCTTTCTTGCTTCTGCACCTTTATAGTGAGGTTCCTTCTGTTTTAGATAGCCTTTCTCTGAAAATTTTGTGTACTCCTGTAATCTTTTATTTGGTTCCAGTGACCTCTTATCTTTACATATTTTCTGACTACCCCCTTCCTCCGCATCCCAGTTTTCATTGAATTGCTCTACTTATTCTTTGGCACCTTATACATGCTTCTTTTAGCTCTGATGTTCCTGAAGTGCCATAATTATATATCCATCTCTTTTATAGGTTATGAATTCTTTAGGTTAGACTGAATTGGTTATAGTTTTATATCAGTAGCCCCTGATACAGGCTTGGTGCTGGGGTCTTAAGGTTGAATGAATCATTCTAGAAATAATTAGTTCAGTTTTGATACAGAATGAACTTGTCAGCACTCTATGTTGTCTAATCATTTCACCTTTATGTTTGGTAAATAAATTTTGGCGAATTGATTTTCTAGCTGTTTTGATGAATAATACATTTTCATACTAAGTAGATTTTCCTTACTGGAGAAATCCAAAAAGGTTCAAAGTTCAAATTAAAAAAAAAAAATCAGTAAATGAAGCAAAATAGTGATTTTAGAGTGTAGTAACTTCATGAGTTGGGCACTCTTAGATTGTTCTCTTCACTTGTGGACATCTCCAGAGCCAGTCCTGCCTGGCTCTGTCTTTGTCTCTTTGCTTAAAAACCTTGAGCACTCTCTGTGTACTGAATTTTGCTTTACCTGAAGGGAAGATGTAAGAAATCATATAGATTTTTCATCTATATGAAAAATTGTTGTTCTCAAATGTCAGTCATCAGTAGCATGTTCATTTTTTTCACATATAGAGAAGGTCAACCCTATTTAATTGGCCTTGTCTATCACAGTACAGACTTTATGTAAGATACCAAAAAACTTGAACTTGGCATTTAAGTTTCAGGAATATGGAAATGAAAGACAATAAAATGATACCCTTTTATTTTTTTTAATGTACCCTTTTAAATGAAGTGGGAAGAAATTAGCTTCCTAAACATTTCCATCTAGAGTAAGTATAAAATTTTTCAGAATAAAAATGATATAAAATGTATTTCTAATAATACACTAGAGAAAAAGCTCTCTTCTCGTTTTGGACCTCTTCAAATCAAGTCTATCAGTTATTTATGTGACTGTAACTTATAGAAGAGAGCCCTTTTTATTCCTGTGCACTGCAGATGTCTTGAACTAACAGAAGTAAAGGAAAATGAAATCTTGGTAAAGGACAGTTGTGTCAGGTATAATGTCTGAAACAGATAATTTACATGGCTAATATGGACAAAGTGCAGTGATCAACACTAGAACTGTTTGGAAAACAACTTAGTGCTTTGGTAAAAAAATGAAAGCACTATTTCTGACTTAAATTTTACTTGGAAGCAGTTTATATATATTGCTGTGAATCTATGTTATTTTTGTAATTAGAAATAAAATTTTCAAGAGAAGACCTTAAATAATAAGTATATACTCATCTTTGTTTTGTTTTACCTGAAACAAACAGCAGACAAAAAAACCAAAGCATACTTCAGTGTTTAAGCCCTGGCTCTTCCACTTGCTAGCAGTGTGACTTTCGAAAATTCAAATTCAAGTCACTTGAATTTTACAGATTCAATTTTGAATCTGTAAAATGGAAATAATAATACTACCTCCATAATAGGGTTGCAAGGATTGAATGAAACCATGTATATAAAGCTTTTAACGTAGTACATTACATATGACAAATGCCCTAATAATGTTAACTGTTTTTATTATGATGCTGGTAATAATGAGATTATATTATTCTTTACCTTTTTGATCTTTTTGGGTTGAAAGTGAATTTATGTGTTTATATTCAGTCTGGTATATTGCCTGTTGACTCCTCACATTAAGCATGGTGTTTGGGTATCCTGGTAAATTATATTAACATTAAGCAATGTCCTTCTCCAGGACACAGAGGCAAAAATAATTAATGTAAATTAGAAAAAAATCATACCCCTGAAGAGGCAGTCAGAAGATCTTGTTTCTGGTATTAGTTCTTCTCTTAACTAGCTCTCAACTAGCTCTGCATTCTTGAACCAATTGTGAATTTCTTTCATAAAATAAGGAAATTAGACCATATGCTTGTTTCCGTTCCTTTCTGCTTCAAAATATTGTGTCTCTTTCCCATTGACTCAGGGAAGAATATTTATAGGGTTTCAGAACCTAGGCTGGGTGATTTGAAGGCAGATCTTATAAGAGGGTGAACTGGTTGGGATTGGGCAGAGTTGATGACATGATAGCTTTGGATCAGTTATTACAGTGAGTCAAGGTCTTGAAGCAAACCTCAGTGAACAAGATGTTACTCTTGATATTAAACTGTTTTAATTGGTTCATAGTCTTACCTTCTAGGAGTTGTAGAATTGGATTTTCCTAAGACAACAAAGCTGCTAGTTGATTTTAATCTCTTCTTCTTCCCTCTCTTTTTCTCCTCTATCTTGTTTTTTGCAAGATGGAGTTACTACCTCTGTAGAGTCTTGGATCTCCTTAAAAATGGAGACTTCATTCGGCAGGTCTGAGATGAAGCCTGAAAGTCTGTAATTCTAGCAAGCTCCCAGGTGAGGTCCTGCTGCTGGTGGTTGGATTACCATTTGAAAAGCAAAAGTCTACTAAGTACCATTCCTGTTGAGCAGCAGTTTTTTATATCATCTTCATCTCTTCTCTGCCTTGCATCGAGACTCTAGATTTTGGGCTCTGAATTAAGCATCCTTATGTTCCCAATCTTGAACTTACTTTTTGGATAAATATGTCATTATCAGCATCACTGATTCCCATTAGGGACAACTCCATAGTTCCTATGTGTGACCATGGCTTGTTTCTGTAGCCTCCTTTCATTAGTATGGCTCTCTGCCTCTATCAGTTTTGTAATCTGCTCCAGACTCTGACTTTTGCCTAGATTTACCTGGACCAAATCCTTTTACTTAGCTGAGCTGGGGCATTTGAATTGCTCCCATTTTGAGGCTATTGCTGTACATTAATAACAAAAAATTTTCCAACAGATGTTACTGAAAATGACTGGGTATTATTCATGTTTCTTTCTAGTCTCTTTGCCATACATGATTTCAGTAATTATATTTCATGAACCCTTCTGTCCTGAGGATCATGTAGTCTCCATTTCAGTAGGCAGCTCTGTTCAGGATGCATTGACCCCCTCCATTTTTAGAGAGTTGCATAGCCAGTTGAATGGAAATGAGAGGCATAATTGGTCAGCACTGGAAGTTAAGCTGATTTGTTTTTCCCACAGTCTATTTTATTTTTCCCAAGTATTTCTTTGAGAAATTGACGTGCTGATTATTTTAAGATCTTTCCAGAGGCTCCTGATGATGGTGGTCATTTTGCAGGCAGGGTGGTGAGTGGGGAGGATTTGGCCTTTTTCATATCTCATGTAGCTTATCGTTTAAAGAAGAATGATGTCGGTTAACACTGACTTTAGATTTTTTTCTAGGCATCCTTTTAAGATAATATTCAACAGTCTTATAGAATGAACATAAAAATGAGGGTAGGTGCTTCAAATAATAGACTATAATTTTGTTTGAAGAGGAGAGGAAACAGCAAGCAGTCTTCAGATTAACTACAAAAACCAAGTTCAAGGCTGATTTCCATTATGGTTTCATGTTACAGTAGTGATTTAGTTTCATTGGCAATAGTATAAGCTGAATACCTTAAATATCCATTGTCATGACTCCAGTTTTCATTGCAATTTTTTGCTGCAATAAAATCCTTATAACTAAATTATAATTCAAATTAAGGTACAACAAAATTTTAATAGTGTTCACCCAGAGTTACATTCTTTCAGTTTTGTATTACATAAAAAACTAACAGTCCATAAAACATATGGTAAAGTTAAGCTACACTTAGAATAGATGTGAAAAGTTTTAAGCCAAAGTAGATGGCTTGAAAAGCGTATTGCTTAATGAATACACTTAGAACTTAAAGAATGCCTACTCCTGTATTCCAGTTCTATAATGTTAAACATATGTATTAGAAAGTAGATTAATGTACATTTTAATATCTTCAATATTGCATATGTGTGGCAGCCTAATATTCATCATACACTTCTTTTTTTTTAAGATTTATTTGAGAGAGAGAGGGTGAGAGAGAGAGTGCCCAAGCAGGGGGAGGGGTGGAGGAGAGGGGGAGAAATCCTCAAGCATACTCTGTGAGCTCCGGGCCTGGTATGGGGCTGGATCTCATGACCTGAGCTTAACCTACTGACTTAACTTAAGCCCCCCAGGTACCCCACTCATCCTATACTTCTTAATGAGATTTGGTTTTGCTCCCAAGGGTCTTAAGTTTGCTTTGTCTCCCCACAGAGAGCATGCTTTTCTGGTGTGTTTGACAATTGGCCCTGATTAGACCTGGAGGTTGGTAGTGATTTATTAGTGAAATTAAGATTAGCTCTGAATAGTCATGCTTCAGAAATAATTCATTTTGGTTATAAAATTTTATCGAAGACCTGTTAGCATCACTCTTCTATAGCTGAGGGTCACATTTCAGTGGCACGTTTCTCCCTTTTCCACTCTAAGTAATGTTTTCTCTTCTGGTTAGAGAAGTTGATAATCTTGGTTTCCTATATAGCACCTGCACTTGGCGCTAAACTATGTATAGCAACCCAAGGGTATTTTAATATTACATTTACAGTTCACATTTCACTCAGTTATCTTTTTGCCGTTTCTTAAAAGTTATTAATGATGTAAATTGCTGATTTAAAATCACTGTGTGGAGCATCCATTCTTGCATCAATCAAGATGTTAACCTGACAAAGCTAGTTAATCAAGCATTCCTTGATTTTTTCTTTTGTGACTAATCCTAAGCCAAATGCTGGAGGAGATTTAAAAGTTTAAGGATGGGAAAGGGAAAACAATTGGTATTTAATATACACTGTGCTAGTTGCTTTATTCAAAATATTTCCTTTAAGCCTCACAACAACTGTGGGAGTTTATGTAATTCTTCCCACTTCACAGATGAGAAGACCTATCTCAGAGAGAGTCCGAGTCCTGAAAGTTGCAGTGATACAACTGTGATTGTAGCCCAGGTCTGTCTGTTTTCAAAACCCGTGTTCTTTTCACAGCCTCTTAGATAGCAAGACATTCTCCATGCAAGAGTTTCCTTACACTTTGGGGATTGAGGAGGCGAGGTGGTGGAGAGCAGAGAGACCTCTCTTTTCCTCGATTGAACTTTGAGGTTTAACTTTATTCTCTAAAGAGTGAAAGTTGGCTTTAAAAGATGTGGCTTGGATTCCATACAAGAAAGTTTGGTCAGTTAATGATTTTATTCCAGGTGGGTCTTAACAGAAGGCAATTCATTAACACAGACCCTTAGGACAGCCTTGGAACAAATCACCAAAGTCTGAGGGTATAGCGTCGGAAATGGCAGTGCCATCTCTGACCTGTTTTACTTAGTGATCTAAACTTCACTGCATTTTGGTGAGAAAATTAACAGCTTTCATTATCTACAAACTTTATACTGTTTTTTAGTAGTATTTCTAGTTTTTATTCTAGTTATGAATGTTTTTGTTACCATGGTAAGCTTACTTTGCTAATTCATAGTTTACAGTGGTTTTTTTTTTAATTAACATTTAAGACTTCCTCCATTCATGCCTACTATATAAAGTGTTATAAGGGACATTTTTAATTCGTAGTAATGACATTCATATTAAAGGCATTTCTGAACTTTACCAAGACTAGAAATACAGGCCAGGCTTCATCAAAATGTAAATGATAAAGGGAAATGGGTCAGTTCCATTTTTGAAAGTGCTGAATGGCTTGAAAGTACTTCTTTCACACTTGTGTATAATAACTTGTGACACAGCATAATGCCTAGTATCACATGTTTTTATCACTATAGTAGCAGAAGACATAATAAAGTTAAATATTTCTTGTAAAGACTGGGAATGGTGTATAGTGAAGTTCTTTTTCCCCCTTCGGTGGAATTCAGTTAGTATTGAACTAAAACTCTATCATTTAAGTCTTAGAAGTTTGGAATTTAAAATTTTTACTTGTAACGTAAGTATGAAATAATAATGCTGGGTTTCTCTGGAGAAATCTTATATTTCCAGATTAGCATTATCTTTTATAAGGTGACCCACTGTGCTCGCTTTGGCAGCACATATACTATAAAGTGACCCACTTGTAAGGCTATATACATTCATTCTAGTGCTCAAATCATTTTTTCATCATTTTTTTAGGATTTCATTCAGCTCATCCTTTATGAGCAACAGAAGAATGAACAGAATATAAGAGAAAAGTAGAATAAGTTAAATTACATTATGGTCACAGCTTAGGTTATTTATTGATTAATGGGTCTTACTTCATCTGCCCTGATGAATAATTTTATTCATTGCAGCTGATTATGAGTAAGTTTTGGCAAATTTTAGATATCAGAAGATATTAATTTCATTTATTCAATAAATATTTTTGAGTGCTTACTGTTTGCCAAGCACTGTTGGCAGTGGGGTTATAGCAGTGAATGAAACAACCATCTCAAGAAAATTTAACAACTTGTGCCACTTCTGAATGTATTTTTTTTTTCCCATAGAGAGGAATTCCAAAACTTTTTAAAAAGATTAGAATTGTTGGAATATAGCTCTGACCTCACAGAAATCATACGAATTCATGGTACGTTATGACAAGGTATTCTACTAGACTATAAATAAGAAAGGAAAATGAAATAGCTAATTGAGTGATTGGTATTCATAAGGTCAACACATGAAACATCAACTGGATTTAATATCCTTAAATAGATTTTATAGGCTATGCTCCTTTTATAAAGGTCACTGGAAGAACTTAATACCTTTTTATTAAAAATAAAATGGGAATAGTGAAATGGCCTTTTCGCATCTTATTTGGATAAGTTGAACCGGCAAATTTTACTTCATTTTTATAAAGCTGTGTTATTTCATATTTTACATTTCATTTTTTACATTTAAGATATGTTTCTTACCTACCTTGCCATGAGAAACATGAAGACTTAAAAAGTTGAGGGTTCAGATGAACTGTGAAAATAAATTTGAGTTAAAAATATACATGTACACATATATACATATTTATTATTTTGAAGCAACCTGATAATTTTGAGGTTTCATAGTATAAGGAAAAGACCACACATACAGTTTGTCTTCTAAGAGCCCTGTGTTCAAATTCAGCCTGTTATTTAATGACTTCTCTGTGCCTCACTTAATGCCAACCTCAGAGCTTTGTCAGATGATGAAATGGAATAGTATGTATAAAGTATCTTCTTCAATGCATAGTAGTAGGCATTCAAAATTTCCATTTATCATTTTTAAAAATTACATAAGTAGTAAATGAGTACCATCTTTTTTTTTTTTTTTTTTTTTGAGTGTGAACAGCCGCAGGGCACAGAGGGAGAGAGAGAATCTTAAGCAGGCTCCACGCTCAGTGCAGAGCCCAATGCAGGGCTCGATCCCATGACCCTGAGACCATGACCTGAGGTGAAATTAAGAGTCAGACATTTAACCAACTGAGCCACCCAGGCACCCCTAAATGAATATGGTCTTATATAATATTTAGATAATCAGAAATATAGAGAGTAAAAATCACCATCCCCTCCTGAGTAATTAACATTTTTAACAGTTTGGCGTGTATCCTTTTCAGGCATTTTAAAGTTCTTAGTTACCTATATTGTATATACATTTGTAAACATCACATATGTATAGTTTTGCAACAGGTAGTATCATACTGTGAATCTTATTCTATGAAGTTACTTTTTCACACTAATTTTTAGGTTTTTCATGATATGAGAGATCTACCTCATTCCTTTAAACTGTTTCAAGGTGTCATTGAATGGAGATATCACAATTTATTAATTTCCCTACTGGGGGTACAGTTATTCCTTAAAATTTTAAATTTCTGTGCGTGATGGAACTGAACAGTAAAGAAAATCATGGTTTAAGTTTTGTTTTTTTGTTTTGCAAGGAGATCACTTCAGGTGATCTTGAAGGTACTCAAAGTGTGGAGTCATGTATAGTATATTCATATCTTTTAACTCTAAAAGTTAACATGTGTACATTCTCAAGTTAGAGAAGTTTTCCAGTTTGTCTAATTATGGAAGTCTGAAGAAGTGGGACTTAATCATTAATTGAGATGATGTGGTTGGGGCAGTAACAGGAGATAGGGTAGCTTGTGAGAAGAAAATTGTAGAAGTGGTCATCAAAAGTTTTCTGAAACATGTTTTTATCAGCTTTTTTCCTTTTTCTTCCTTCCTTCCTACCAAATGTTACTGCCATCTACTACTTACTAGGTATGGCCCCTATCATTGATCAACTTCTAATGTAGTATAACACATTAATCAAATAGTAAAAATAACATGTATTGTGACAAGGAAGAGCTATAATTAAGGTATTTACAAAGTGTTATAAGAATGCAGAAGATGGCGGGATGCCTGGGTGGCTCTATTGGTTAAGAGGCTGCCTTCGGCTCAGGTCATGATTCCAGGGTCCTGGGATCGAGTCCCGCATCAGGCTCCTTGCTCGGCGGGGAGCCTGCTTCTCCCTCTGCCTCTGCCTACCTCTCTGCCTGCTTGTGCTCTCTCTCTAACAAATAAATAAATAAAATCTTTAAAAAAAAAAAAAGAATGCAGAAGATGGCAAAATGAACTCTGTGGGAATTCAAGAAGGCCTCTCTCTGATCATGTGATTCATCCAGTTCGGTTCAATAAATATTTACTGAGAACCTCTTAGTACTAGCATCAGGGATATAGAGTGAGAATGTATTGGAATAACTTGTCTCTTCTATAGTAGTATATTTCTTGCTTTTATCAGTAAGGAGTAAAAGGGAATTTTAAGATGAAGAAATTATTTTCTGAAGTTAAAGACTAACTTAAATTTTAAAGTTGCTTGAAAATATATTGTATTAAATATAGATTTATATGTAGGATAAACATATAGATTATTGTACTCTGAGAACCCTTGCTATCTTAGCAGCCCCAAAATGAATGTTTTGGTAATTTACTGATAAACCACAGGTTTTTATCAGTAATTCACTGATAAACCACAAAGGTTTGCACACAAAATTGTGTGTTTGTATATAAGGCTGTCTCTCTGCTCGCCAATGCCTACCTGCTCTAGCCTTTCCTGTTCTCCTCTTCTTTCTACATGCATATGTGAGCACAATGAATACACAAATCTCATGAAACTATGGGACTGTTTGACCCTCTGCAATACAAGGTCTTCACATTCTGCTTAGTCTTAATTATCTTGTAGAAACTGTTAGCTCTTGGGATTTTGGTTATTTACTGCTTCTTTGTGTATACTTTCTTATTAGTTTAATAGCCTCTGTACCTTGGAGTCTTCAAAAACTACTCCTTAGGCTTTCAGAGACTTGTTCCTAACTGAAAAGTCACAACTCTTAACATGCCCTCTATCTATACAGTTAGCTGCTTACCCTGAGCCAATGCAGGAGAAGATTCTAACTTCAACTTGCTCTATTTCCAAAGTAGGACATTCATTAATAAAACACAGATGGAAGATACTGATTGATTTTTTCCCTTGGGCTAAGGTTTTACTTTCACAGGTTTTGTGTATTTTCTGCTAGAACCCAAGACCCATAGAAAAATGAAAGTATGCTCTTTACTTTATATTTTAATTTTATGTCAGTATTCAACATTGAGTGCTACATAAGATACTTTTTTTTTAAATCAATATATATTGCCTGAAGCAGTTCAGTATTCTGTAACCTAAAAAAAAAAAAAAAAAGAACCAATTTGATCTTTTTAAAAGTCTGAACCTCACTATTTTAAAAGTGGTTTAAGGGATCTGGGTGGCTCAGTTGGATAAGCATCTGACTCCTGACTCTTGATGTCAGCTCAGGTCATGATCTTGGGGTCCTGAGATCGAGCCCCTTGTAGGTCTCTGCTTCCAGTGAGGAGTCTGTTTCTCTCTCTCTCTCCTTCTTCCTCTGTCTCTCCCCCTCCTGGTGGTCTCTCTCTAAAATAAATACAAAAATAGGGTCACCTGGGTGGCTCAGTGGGTTAAGCCTCTGCCTTCGGCTCAGGTCATGATCTCAGGGTCCTGGGATCAAGGCCCCACATCGGGCTCTCTGCTCAGCGGGGAGCCTACTTCCCCCCCTCTCTCTCTGCCTGCCTCTCTTCCTACTTGAAATCTCTCTCTCTGTCAAATAAATTTAAAAAAATCTTTAGATAAATAAATAAAAGCAATTTAGAAAACAAATTCCCAATGAATCAAATACCTAAGCGGGAAAAATTTTTTACATAATAAAAAGCTTAGCAGAACATTGAGGTGACTCTATGTAATCTAGGAGTTGTCAAAACCCTTTTTATTTAATTATTTTTAAAGTTTTTATTTAAATTCTAGTTAGTTAACATACAGTGTAATATGAATTTCAGGTGTACAATATAGTGATTAAGTGCTTCTATACAATACCTGGTGCTCATCACAAGTGCACTTCTTAATCTCTGTCATCTATTTCACCCATGCCCCACTCACCTCCCCTCTGGCAACCATCAGTTTGCTCTCTATAGTTAAGAGTCTGTTTTTTGGTTTGCTCCTCTCTCTTATTTTTTTTGCCTTTGCTCATTTTGTCAAAAACCTTTTTAAAAAGAAAGGAAAACTAAAACCAAGTGAGGAAAGAGATATATTCAACTCTTGGAAGTTTTTATATTGTAGTGTTGGTATACTAATGAAAAATCAGGGGAAAATATTTGAAATGAAATATTAAATAGCAAACAAAATATACAAAGAGCTTTTAGAAATTGATGACAAAAACATTAACAAAGCAATAGCAAATGGCAATAGGATGTAGGCAATTCGCAGAAGAACAAATCCAAATGGCCAGTTTGCAAAGATTTTCAGACTCACGAATTCTATGAGAAATGATGAACAAAAGTAAGACACTATCAGATTGGAAGAACTTTTTTTTTTTTCCTTTGAGAGAGAGCACAAGCAGAGCAGCAGAGCAGCAGAGGGAGAGGGAGAGAGAATCCGAAGCAGGCTCCATACTCAGTGCAGAGCCCAATGCAGGGCTTGATCCCATGACTCTGAGACTATGGCCTGAGCCAAAATCAAAAGTCGGACACTCAACCAACTGAGCCACCCACGTGCCCCTGGAAAAACTTTTATAAGAATGGAGCACTTATATCTATTAGAAATAGGAAATGTTTTAGCCTTTTAAAAAATGCAGTTTGCCATTATTTTGTAAAAAGTACATTTATTACTGAATTTAATAGTACTGGGAATTTAGATTAAAGGCAGGCAAACTTCTTCTAAAAAGGGCCAGATGGTAAAAATTTTAGGCTTTTGCAGACCATTGGGTTTTTATCACAACTGCTCAAATCTACATGACATTACTGAATGCAGAGTTGGAAAGAGACATGTTGTAACGTGCTGTTGCATAGTATTTCCAATGTACAGATCTATAGGTATAAATCAATTCAAGAGCCTATATAATAGTAAGATGTAGTAAAATTAGGAATTGATGAGTTTTGAATATTTATTACCTTTGTTTTTAATAATTATCCAGTTTTTATAATTTCGTTTTCATTTATTTGTTTCATAACCAGCTTCCAAAATTCCTGAAAATTTAATACTTTACTCTCTCCAGCCAGTATTAGTTGGTTCTAGCAAACTACTGGCTGTATCTATGTATAAGGATGTTTTGCAGGATTGTTTTGATGGCAAAAATAGGAAACAAATTATATACTCACTGATAGAGGAATAATTGAATAAACTGTACTGTATTAGAACCCTGGAATCAGTCAAAGAAAGAATCATTGCCTTTTTTGATTTCCATGTGTGCTGTCAAATGAGAGGAGCAAGAAGCAAGGAAGGGTCTATTTCATGACTCCATTTTTATAAAACAAGCAACGAAAGATTCTTCCTCATTTATGTGTATGTGTTTTTGTTATATAGATATGGAAAAAGTATGGTTACCTGGGAATGAGGACAGAAGAGGGCAAGAAGGGAGATAAGGGGAAAAAGGATGATAAAAACAGCCTATATGCTATTACTCCACGTGTAGTAAATTTTATTTATGTTTACAAATATTGCTTAAAGAAGTGCTTGAAAGGAATGCACCAAAATGTTAATGATGCCTATTTTAGGCTGGTGGAATGTTGTATTTTTGTAATCTGAAAAGAATTATTTTAATTGAGGGAGAAGATCAGAATCCTATAGGCCTTTCTAAGGATTTAGATTTATAATAAAATTCCCTATCTCAGAAAGGGCATACTTGGATCTGTGTTCAATAAAATTTACCCTGTTAGCTATATACTTTCTTCACCTAAACCTTTTCATGTGTATCACTTCAAAAAAAAAAACCCTTGGTATGTAGTGTCTTGTTCCATAAAACACGTATATAAGCTTTGGAGCTATGATAATATGTCTATAGGTATGTATATATGTTTATGACTTTGTGTTCTCCTAGATTTCAGTTGTTAGCTTCATATTCAGATGGCAGTTCATTATTTTCAATTGCTATTATTTTCAGAGATTGCAATGCAGGAGTTTCCTGTTCTTTTAGCCCTACAGGGGGACCGAATTTTCCTATCCTTTGTCTTTTAAGAAACTCACTACTCTAATTTGTGTTACTCTTATTCAAAACCTTATCTTACTACTAATCTGTTAGTCCTGGTAGCCTACTAGATGTGTAGTCCAGTTTTATGCATACACTGCATGTATTAACTGAATGAATAATGGTATTTATCTTAGTCTATCACCATATGTGGAAAAATGATAAAGCTACTTTAAGGGTTCATGAAAGTCTTGATTAATAGCATTTTTGCATAGACCCTATTAAAGGGCTTTCAATCATATACTGAAAAATTGTATGCCCAAATAATAGACTATTGATACTGTTTTGGTTTGCTGATCTGTTTTCCACCTTGTCTTTCCTTTTGAGTCCTCATTTTTATTCTTTTAGTGATTACTATTTGAATTACCAGTGCTATTTTATAATTGCTTAAGAGCCTCCCCATAACACTCAGAAAGCTTCTTGTTGTTTTATGGTGCCAAATTGGTAAAGTTTGTACCTTTGTTATGCTCTTAGTATTGTGTTCATCTCATGGAAATTTCTTAGGGAACTCCTTGTTTAATCTCCTAAATAATAACCCTTCCCTCTTTCATGATAAAGCTAAATATTACTCTTCAAGAAACAACTTCTGCCTCTTCTTGTATTGTTCTTTGTCAGCGAATGTCTTTGGCAATATTGTGTTCTGAAATGAAGAGTAGATTGATTGTATTTTTCTAATACCAAGACAATTGACAGGGAAAAATCAGATGAACATGTTTAAATTCATTGGAAAAAGATAATTTTTATTGTACTTCATGATGTTTGAATATAGGTATAATTCAACTGGGAAAAACATGAAAAGGAAAAATTCACATTTAAAAACTTCATTTCATTTTGAACTCTAAACATTTATTAGTGTTTTTTCTAATTTTGCATCTTTTTCATTGTCTTTGGGAATTCGTGCTCTACTGATTGCTTTCTCCTCCATATTTTTATTTGTATTGAAACTTTTCAGGTGTCTAATTCTTGTTTATGATGTTACCATTGATTACTTTTCCTTTGACTTCAGATTTGTGGTACTGTTTGCCATAAATTGTGTGGAACATCCTTGTTTAATTTTACGCCGTTACTTCAGAAGCAGTACAATGGTGATCACTAAAATATTAACATTTATCTAGGCAAGCTGTTCTTAATTCACCATGGGTTTTCTTTGAAGATGTAAAGAAAGTATCAGAAAAAAAAAAAGAAAGTATCAGAAAATATGATTTTTAGTGAGTTAGGTGATTTTACTTTTATACTTTTCTGCTATGCTTTGAATATCTTCTCTTTTAGCTCTTACTGCATAGGTATTTATTTTTCTGAAAAGTCTGGTTTTAATTTTGTTTATTTATTGTAGCTTTTATGAAACTCCATTAGTGATTTCATTGAGGAACATTAGATAACAGAATCATTTTAGTTTTTTTTGGGAGTTGAGGGGCACCTTAGATGTAATAGCACTTTTAAAAATAAATATTTTTTACCCTAAAAACCATGATACAATGACATTAAAACAGTCTTTGAAAATAAACTCACCTACCATTATTATGGTAGATATAAAGGTGGATTTCAGTTTTGCATATTCTACTTCAACTTTTATCCATATGCACATGTATTGTTTTACCTATATGTAATGAAATATATGCAATTTCTGGTGATTTTTTTCTTATATAAAGCAAAATATTAATGTTTCTAATAAGTAAAAATAGAAATATCATTCATCCACAGTCCTTCCACCCCAGTAAAGGTGTCTCCTTGAATCTTTGTATATATGTATTCACAATTTAAAACTTGTGATGATTTGTACCTGATTTTATTTTATTAATTATTGAATGAGCTTCATAGAGAGGTTGTAGACTCTCAGAGCTTAGCACCTAACTTGTAAGCAGTGGCCGTATTACTTTTTCCAAACTGCCAGGCTGCCCATATACTTATAATTACCCAGAGCTATTGAGCGCAGGGAGACAGAGGGCATGGCCAGGTCCTGCCTCTTGTGCAGGAGTTCCTGATGCTTTCCTGTCTAGGTTGGTAGGCCTCCCCATTCTTCCCTATGGGACCATTCTGGTTGATGTCATTGTCTTTTTTAGAAAATCTCTTCACTCAAGTAATTTCATATTCCTGTTTTGCTGCATAAATCATCTCTCTTTCCAACAGAAGATAATGAGATTATTGCCTTAACGTATCGATCCTTTCCTTACTTCCTTCATAGTGTTTATTATCTCCCTAAACATAAAGGGATTCCAAATACCTTGGCTTTATACTAGCCTACTGGGCATAGTACTTTTATGAACATAAATGCTTTAATATTTTTTAGAAAAAGATTCTTAATGCATGCCAACACAATCCCCTTCCAACCCCAGGTAAATTTTAGGGCCACTCTTATGTTATGTTGATAGACCATATGACGTATATTACCTGAATCCAGAAGTGGATTAGTTGTGACCTTGAGATGCTTATAATTTCTGAGTGCTTTTAACAAGAATGAGAGACACTACTTAGTCTGATGGCTGGAGGTTCAGATGTCTTCCTTTCAGTCAGTAGTTGAGAAAGTGCACTAGTCAAGTGAACAACTTTCTGTATCCATTTTGTGGCAAATTATCATAATTATTGTGTATTCTGTAGCTTTTGAGCAGTATGCTCTGCTAATACGTTGGAGTAGTTTTCATGGCTGAGAAGTAGAAATGGTTTCTCCTTTAGTCCAGATAATAAGGCATGAGTTTTATCTACCTAGGAGAAAGTGGAGGCTTCAGAATTTTAGTATAAAAACTGTCTGAATATTCATGGAGTGGATGACTTTGGAACATGTCAGCATTATCTTTTTCCTTGAGGTTTTTGGGATATGATCATTTGACAGAAAATTGCCTGATCATGAGCATAAAGAGTAAGGTTTGGATTTCAGGTCATTTTAAGTAGGTATTTCTCAAAGGGAACTGAAATTATTGAACTCGTAACTAGCACATAAGTATTACTGGTATTTGAGTTGTTGGGACCAGTATATATATATATATGTCAGTTAGATTAACTGCCAGGAGTGAGGGTGGGATTTCCATAACATTTAAAACTGTCCTATACTTGTTACAAGGGCAATTTCTTCTCTCTTCTTCTCTCTTCTTCCCCTACCAAAAATTTGACTAGTAATACAATGAAAATTAGATTAAGTAGTGCTTTTTCATTTATTTAGAAGTTTTCTTTGTTTATGTCAGTGAAAATGATTGAATTTGATGGGTTCTCATTTTTCTTTTAGGCTCAGTTTATGAACCTCTTAAAAGCATTAATCTTCCGAGAACTGATAATGAAACTCTGTGGGATAAATTGGATCATTATTACAGAATTGGTAAGCAAAACTTGAGGAAAACATGTCCTTAGGTAGTTATCATTAGTATTTACTCTGCCTTATATTGTGTATATTATGTACATGATGATATTCTTTCATTTGGATGTTGGGGTAGTTTCATGGCTGAGGCAGCTATGTATTCCAATTGCATATTGATACTGGGAATATAAAAGAATTCCAGCAAGTCATCTGTCCCTTGAATAATTTTAAAATCGTCACCAATGTCCTCTGTGTCCTTTTAGCCCTCCTAAACATTACTAGATTTGAGAACTAGAGGCTGCTTCTTGATTATTACTGACATAATGATTTTGTAGAAGTATTCCTTACTCATTTACCTATACATGGTTCTCAAATAGTCCTAAGGGTTTTTGTAACCATTTCTAATTCATGGAGATACACAAGATAACCTCAGGTTACTATTACTAAAAAAACAGGTCCCTATTTTATTTGTTATTGTTTTGCCAAGAGCAGCCTGGCAGATTCTGTTTTTTGAATGTGAGTAATCGACTTTGAGATATGTATGCACGGGACTCCTCTTTGTTCATCAGATTGTAAGTTAGAAAAGCCTATTAATTTTTGCCAGTTTACTTCTTATGCCATTTATATGGCCTCATATGGCAAATAATATTGAATTTAATTTATTTATTTCCCCTAAGATAAGGATTTTTTTGTTGTTTGTGTTAAGCTCATATAAAACCTTAATTCGTGTTATTTTGGTCACAATTCTGGGATATATTCTTATGTGGCCCTTCTATTATTGTAGCCATAACTAGATAAAGAAATTTAAATACCTTTTTAAAGAAATGTCAGTTGTTTATTTCAGGCTATAAGGACCAATTCTTTACTCGGGGAAAAATGATAAATATCCTGGTATTCTGAAAAAAATGGTAATGATAACATCAGTTTTGTCTGAGAAAAAGAAAAAGAAATATAATTCTTTAATCTCTTTGAAGGAGCAGAGTGCTTTAGGTCCTTAAAAAATTACTCTAAAAGAAGGTGGCATATGTCAATCTAGATTAGAGTAATTTAATGTATTTTATGGAAAAACATTTATAGTTAGGAAAAAATAGCTTTTAGGAAATGTAGTTTTGGTGGGTGTATTTTTATATTTCAGGACTCTTTTATAAAAGGTAATAAAGCATTAATTTCAGTCTTCTTTTAAGTAAGATGTTCTCCAAATATTTACTTGTTTTCATGTCATATAAGGATAGGATTTGATTTTGAAATGTTAAACATATCTCCAGCATGTATAATATAATATGTAAAGTAAAATGAATACATTTCTCTGAAGACCAGACACAAGTTAGTCATCAGTGGGAAACAAGATTTGGATTTAGTGACTAATGCCACTCTTTGTTGTACATTTGCTTTGTTTACCTATTGAACTTGTTGTTGAAAATATATTTCTTTTTTATTGGTCTTTTTTTTTTTTTTCTGTACCTGATGTTGCCTTACAACACTTACTGACATTAGGGTAGGATATGCTAAAAGGTTTTTAATTGCTAATTAGCTGAGTTCTTTCCTCAAAAGTAGAAATACCCTTCCTTCAGGGTGGATTCCCACTTAAGCTGGAGTGACCTACATGAAGCAGTTTCTGCATGCTAAAAGATTGCATATTATAGGTAAATTCAGGAACAACAGAATTGCCAGAAGTATAATGAGGAAACTAAAGAAGATTAAGATCTTCAGCCCAAGGAAAATGTACAATTCATTCTTTTTCTTGTGTTCCATTCCAGTCAAGTCAACATTGCTACTGTATCAAAGTCCAACCACAGGTCTCTTTCCCACTAAAACATGCGGTGAAGATCAGAAGGCAAAAATCCAGGACAGTCTGTACTGTGCTGCTGGGGCCTGGGCTTTGGCTCTTGCATACAGGTAAGCTGGTGTGTGCTCTTCTAGTAACTTTAAGTCTGGGTAATAGGGTTTTGTTGACATAAGACAAATTGGGCAATCGTTTGGCTCTGCTGCTGATTCACTATGTAATCTGTGAGTGCTCATATCTTTCTAGGCCTCTAAACATTTAAATTTTTTTAAGAGTTTATGCAGGACTAGCTCTAACATTTTATGACTTTGTCACCAAAATTTTTTTCATCTCTAGATACTTAAGTCATCATTTTTCTTTGGCTGGATGATCTCCACATTCTCCTTGAGTTGGTTGCTTTCAATTAGAGGGACATGATGGCTGATCAAATTTTGCGGATGATAAAACTGGGGCCCAGGTAGTTAACAGATTTATCCAAAGTTGCACAAGTAGTTAATGATAGAGCAGGGCTGAGGCCCATTGCACCCCACCCCAGTTTGGTGTGTTACCTCCCACAATTTCATTGAGGTATCACTTGTTAAATCAGGCTGTAAGTCAAATAATTATTTTATAAAGTAAAAAAAAAAAATCCCTTCACAATACAAAATATATTCTTACTTTATTTTGTTATATATGGAAACATCCAGTATGTGTCCTGAATCATAGTCTGTAGTAATACATTTTAACTGTTATTAAGATTAGTTTTGATTTAGTGTTCAATAATACATTAGTTGCGTACAATACCCAGTGCTCATCACAACATGGGCCCTCCTTAATTACCCATCACCTGGCTACCCCATCCTCCCACCACCCTCCCTTCTAAAACCCTCTGTTTCCTGGAGTCCATCGTCTTTCATGATTTTTCTCCCTCTGATTTCTTCCCATTCAGTTTCCCCTTCCTTCTTCTATGGTCCTCTGTGCTATTCCTTATGTTCCACATATGAGTGAAATCATATGATAATTGTCTTTCTCTGATTGACTTATTTCACTTAACATCATACCCTCCGGTTCCATCCATGTCATTGCAAATGGTGCGTATTTCTGATAGCTGAGTAATATTCCATTGTATATATGAACCATATCTTCTTTTTATTTTTTTTAATTTTTTTTATTTTTTAAAGGTTTTATTTATTTGACAGAAAGACACAGCGAGAGAGGGAACACAAGCTGGGGGAGTGCGGGAGGAAGAAGCAGGCTTCCTACTGAGTGGGGAGCCCGATGCAGGGCTCGATCCCAGGACCCTGGGTTTACGACCTGAGCCAAACGCAGATGCTTAACAACTGAGTCACCTAGCGCCCTGAGCCATATCTTCTTTATCCATTCATCTGTAGAAGGGCATCTCAGCTCCTTTCACAGTTTTGCTACTGTGGACACTGCTTCTATGAACATTGGGGTGCACGTGCCCCTTCTTTTCACTACATCTGTATTAGTGGGGTAAATACCCAGTAGTGCAATTGCTGGGTCAGAGGGTAGCTCTTTTTTTCTCTTTTTGAGGAACCCCCATACTGTTTTCCAAAGTGGCTGTAACATCTTGCATTCCCCTTTTCCCACATCCTTGCCAACATTTGTTGTT
Source organism: Potos flavus (assembly GCA_028534135.1). Taxonomy (NCBI): domain Eukaryota; kingdom Metazoa; phylum Chordata; class Mammalia; order Carnivora; family Procyonidae; genus Potos; species Potos flavus. Next base: position 31,397,973 of record CM052888.1, on the reverse strand, counting down.
TCCTGCCTTGTTAATTTTTGCATTCTAACTGGTGTATAGTGGTATCTCATTGTAGTTTTGATTTGAATTTCTCTGATGTTGAAAATTTTTTCCTGTGTCTGTTAGCTGTTGATATGTCTTCTTTGGAGAAGTGTCTGTTCGTGTCTCCTGCCCATTTCTTGATGGGATTATTTGTTTTTTGGTTGTTGAGTTTGAGAAGTTCTATATAGATCTTGGATACCAACCGTTATCTGTAATGTCATTTGCAAGTACCTTCTTCCATTCCATGGGTTGCCTTTTAGTTTTGTTGACTGTTTCCTTTGCTGTACAGAAGCTTTTTATCTTGATGAAGTCCCAAAATTTCATTTTTGCTTTTGTTTCCCTTGCTTTTGAAGATGTCCTTGAAAGAAGTTGCTGTGGCCGATGTCAAAGAGGTTACCGCCTATGTTCTCCTCGAAGATTTTGATGGATTCCTATCTCACACTGAGGTCTTTCATCCATTTTGAGTTTATCTCTGTGTATGGTGTAAGAGAATAGTCCAGTTTCATTCTTCTATATGTAGCTGTCCAATTTTCCCAGCGCCATTTATTGAAGAGACTGTCTTTTTTTTTTTTTCCAATGGATACTCTTTCCTGCTTTCTCAAAGATTAGTTGACCATTAGTTGAGGGTCCATTTCTGGGCTCTCTAGTCCATTCCATTGATCTATATGTCTGTTTTTGTGCTAGTACCATGCTGTCTTGATGATCACAGCTTTGTAATATAGCTTGAAGTCAGGAGCTGTGATGCCCGCAGCTTTGGTTTTCTTTTTCAACATTCCCCTGGTGATTTGGGGTCTTTTCTGGTTCCATACAAATTTTAGGATTGTTTGTTCCATCTTTGTGAAAAATGTCAGTGGTCTTTTGATAGGGTTTCCACTGAACGTGTAGATGGCTCTGGTCAGCATAGACATTTCCACAATGTTTATTCTTCCAATCCATGAGCATGGAATGTTTTTCCATCTCTTTGTGTCTTCCTCAATTTCTTTCAGAAGTGTTCAGTAGTTTCTAGAGTGTAGATCCTTTACCTCTTTGGTTAGTTTTATTCCTAGTTATCTTATGGTTTTTAGTGCAGTTGTAAATGAGATTTATTCCTTAATTTCTCTTTCTTCAGTCACATTGTTAGTATATAGAAATGCAACTGATTTCTGTGCATTGATTTTGTATCCTGCCACATTGCTGAATTGCTTTATGAGTTCTAGTAATTTGCAGTTGAAGTCTTTTGGGATTTCCACATAAAGTATCATGTCATCTGTGAAGAATGAGAGCTTGATGTCCTCTTTGCCAATTTGAATGCCTTTTATTTCTTTTTGTTTGATTGCTGAGGCTAGGACTTCTACTACTATGTTGAACAATAGTGGTGAGAGTGGGCATCCCTGTCCTGTTCCTGACATTAAGGGAAAAGCTCTCAGTTTTTCCCTACTAATAATGATATTTTCTGTGTGCTTTTCATAGATGGCTTTTATGAGATTGAGGTATGTTCCCTCTAACCCTCTACTGTGAAGAGTTTTAATCAAGAAAGGATGCTGTATTTTGTGAAATGCTTTTTCTGCATCAGTTGAGAGGATCATATGGTTCTTGTCTCCTCTTTTGTTAATGTGATCTATCACATTGATTGATTTGTGAATGTTGAACCACCCTTGCATCCCAGGAATAAATTCCACCTGGTCTAGTGAATAATCCTTTTAATATACTGTTGGATCCTATTGACTAGGATTTTGGTGAGTATTTTGGCATCCATGTTCATTAGCGATATTGGTCTGCAGTTCTCCTTTTTCATGGGGTCGTTCCCTGGTTTTGGAATCAGAGTAATGCTGGCCTCATAGAAAGAGTTTGGATATTTTCCTTCCATTTCTATTTTTTGAAACAGCTTCAGTAGAATAGATATTATTTCTTCTTTAAATGTTTGGTAGAATTCCCCTGGGAAGCCATCTGATTTGGGGAAGGTTTTGATTGCTGGTTCAATTTCCTTGCTGGTTATTGCTTTATTCAGATTGTCTATTTTTTCCTGATTTAGTCTTGGTAGTTTATAAGATTCCAGGAAGGCATCCATTTTTCCAGGTTGCTTAAAATTTGTTGGCATATTTTTGCTGGTAATAAATTCTAATAATTGTTTCTGTTTCCTTGGTGTTAGTCATGATCTCTTCCCTTTCATTCATGATTTTATTTTATTTTATTATTATTTTTTTAAAATATGGAACGCTTCATGAATTTGCATGTCATCCTTGGGCAGGGACCGTGGTAATCTTCTCTGTGTTGTTCCAATTTTAGTATATGTGCTGCCAAAGCGAGCACAATGATTTTATTGATTTGGGTCCTTTCCCTTTTCTTTTGGATAAGTCTGGCCAGAGGTTTATCGACCTTCTTAATT
>CM052888.1:31352767-31395087 GCA_028534135.1 Potos flavus | reverse complement strand
GTGTACTTGAGAAGAATGAGTATTCTGTGGTTTTAGGGTGGGATGTTCTGTATATAATCTGCAAAGTCCACCTGGTCCAATGTGTCATTCAGAGCTCTTGTTTCTTTGTTGATCTTTGGCTTAGAAGATCTGGCCATTGCTGAGAGTGGAGTGTTGAGGTCTCCTACTATTAATGTATTATTATCAATATGACTCTTTATTTTGGTGACTAGTTGGTTTAGGTAGTTTGCTGCTCCTATGTTGGGGCCATAGATATTTACAATTGTTAGATTTTCTTGTTGGATAGACCCTTTAAGTATGATATAGTGTCCCTTTACATCTCTTAACGACAGTCTTTGATTTAAAATCTAATTTGTCTGATGGGAGAATTGCACCCCAGCTTGCTTTGGAGGTCTGTTGGCATGATAAATGGTTTTCCATCCCCTCACTCTCAATCTAGAGGTGTCTTTAGTTTCAAAATGAGTCTCTTGTAGACAGCATATTGATGGGTCCTGTCTTTATATTGAGTCTGCAACCCTGTGCTGTTTCATGGGAGCATTTAGGCCTTTCACATTGAGAGTAACTATTGAAAGGTGTGAATTTAGTGCCGTTGTATTGCCTGGAAAGTCCTTATTTCTATAGATTGTCTCTGTAAATTTCTGGTCTGTATTACTCTTGGCGTCTTTCTTCTTTATAAAATCTCCCTTAATATTTCTTGCTTGGCTGGCTTGGTGGTCACATATTCTTTCAGTTTCTGCCAGTCCTGGAAGCTCTTTGTCTTGCCATCTGTTCTGAATGACAGCGTTGCTGGATAAAGTATTCTTGGCTGCATTTTCTTCTCATTTAGAACCTTCAGTATGTCTTCCAGACCTTTCTGGCTTACCAGGTCTGGACAGGTCTGACATTATTCTGATGTTCTTCTCTTTGTGTGTAAGAAATCTCTTCCCCCTAGTTGCTCTCAAGATAGATTCCTCGGCTCTAAGATTTTCAGGTTTCACTATTATATGCTAGGGTGTTGGTCTGTTTTTATTGATATTGGGAGGTGTCCTCTCTGCCTTTTGGACAGGAATACTTGTTTCTTTCCCTAGATTAGGAAGTTCTAAGCTGTGGTTTCCTCAGATATACCTGTTAGTCCTCTCTCTCTCCTCCCTCTCTGGGATCCCAATAATTCTGACATGGGAACATTGCATTGCATCATTGATCTCTCTATGTCTGTTCTCATGGGCTTCTAGCTACCTGTCCCTATCCTCCTCAGCTTACTTCCTTTCTGTCAGCTTATCTTGTAGATTACTAATTCATTCTTCTGTCTCATTTAGCTTGGCTATTAGAGTATCCAGTTTAGACTGCATCTCATTCATAGCGTTTTTAAGTTCAGCATGATTAGATCTCATTTTTGTCCTTAGAGATTCTGTACTGTCGCTATTGCTTTTCTAAAGCCTAGCTATTGACTTTATAATTGCTATCCTGAATTCTACTTCTGACATCTTGCTTATATCCATGTCCATTAGATCTGTGGCAGAGAACATTGTCTCTGGTTCTTTTCTTTGTTGGGAGTCCATTCCTGTTGAGGGATGGTTGAGGGAATGTTCAGAGTCCAAAATATCAACCATGACCCAAGCAAGATGCACTCTAGGAAAATCTGGAGTGGTTGGAAACCACCACTGAAAAAACAAAGCCAAAATGAAACACAAGAATAAAATTTTTAAAATAAAAAAATTTAAAATAAAATTTAAAATTTAAAAAAAGCAGGGGTGAGAGGAAGTGGGGGTGCTATAATCTCTCAATGTGGACAATGTAGTGTGTTTCAGTTGTTCCTGGGTGTATTTTGGTCTGTTTGTTAGAGGACACTACTTCCCCAAATTACAGGGAAAGGAAAACTTGTATATATATAAAGGTAATACTGACCAGGGAAAAAAGGACTACAATGAAGCATATAGCGATAAAAAAATATAGGTGTGAAAAAGAACAAGTTAAAAAGCTACTATGAAATATAAGTTGATATATTAAACATCTAGTTGAAATGAGAAAAAGGCAAAAATAAAAGGCAGAAGAAGCATAAGAGAAGGAATAAAAAGAAAAAGATATTTGTGTCTGAAAAATAACAAGCCATGAGACAACTTTTAGAGCTCAATATAGTATTTTCTCCTGGTGTTGGGATTTTATGTTTTTATGGGGACCCTAGGGTTGTTGTCCTCTTCTTCTTCCAGCCTGTCTTCCAAGGGAGGGGCCTGCCATGCTGTTTCTCAGGCAACCCTGCTTGGGTGGAGTTAGCCTGCTCCCTATTGGTGGGCTGGGCTCAGTGGAAACTGATCTTTTGTGCTTTTGTTTTCTGGTGACTTTCTGTGCCTTGCCTCTTCTGAGGGTCAGAGTGAAAATGGCCACACTGAAACCTTTGGCCCAGAGTAGAGAAATCACAGTCTGCTCTCTTCACTAAACCCTCCAGAACTAACAGTCTCTGTTTCTATATGTGTTGCTGAAAACCACTGCCTCCTGCGGTACCCGCCTACAGAGACTCTCTCAGAGGTCATCCTAGGGGCCCAGGCATGTCCCTGGCTTTTGTGCTTCTAAAACCGCTAGCGGCAGCGGGCTCGCATGCGCACCCAGAGCTCCTGGATCCTGCTCTAACTCCCTTTCCTGGCCTCTACCGCTGTGTGAGTTTTTGCCTGGTCCCCGGCACAGGACCTTTTGTGCTCTGGTCTTACATCACTTTCCAGGAGCCAGCTTATGGAGGCTCTCCCCCCTTCTGTTTATCTTCTGATATCTCCTCGTGGAGTCATGACTCCATCCTTCCTGTCTTGCAACAGGCAGTGCTTTTCTGCTTGTAGAGATCCAGATATATATTCTTACATCTCAGGCAGATTTCATGGGTGTTCAGAATGGTTTGGTAGATATCCAGCTAAATTGAGGAGACCAGTTGAAACGGGGGTCCCCTACTCCTTTGTCATCTTGCTTCCAACCGAGACATTTGCATATACCTCTGATTTGAAAATTGTATCTTTCACGTGAACATGATTCCACTGTCTTAAATTATGTGTTGCATTTGTAAACGGTCATCAAATACTGACATAATATGAAGTGATCACCTTTAACACACTTGTTTGCTTATCGACAAGCATTTCTTTACATATTCTGTGTGAGCACAGGATAGCTTTATTGAGGGTCAAGCTTCAAATGGTCTTAAGAATATAGAGAGCACCACTACTACTTTAATCGAATGGTCAAGCTAGTAATGGAACAGTAGATGCTTCACTGTGACACAGTGGTAAGTGCACATCATGCATGTTGACTTCTTATCAAAATGATAAAACACATCTACCTGTGAATAAACAATCAGACAAAGACAAATGGTGGCTACTTATAAGACAACTTGTCTGGACTCTTAAAAAATGTAGTTATCATATAAGATTAGAATATAATTATGAATATAACTAGAGTAAGAAAGACTAAAGAGATATGACAACCAGGAGAATGGCAGAGTAGAAGGATCTTGAGGTCACGTTGTCCCACATACACTCCAAGATAACAGCCACATCAATGCAATTAACTCCGAAAATGACCTGATGACTGACAGAACAGACTACAACAGTTAATTGTAGAGAAGAGGACACATCAAAAAGAGTGGGAAGGACAGAGACATGGTTGGGAGTCAAACCCCCGCGAAACTAACCACAGAGGAGAATGACACCATGAGCACAGAGAAGTGAGAGGATCAGACTCCACACCAGGCACTCCAGGCACAGGGGACCCTCACTGGCAAGATGAGTCCCTATAACATTGGGCTTGGAAAAACCTATGGGGCTTAACTTCAGGAGTTTTTACAATTAGCAGGGTTTAATTCTTACTTTAAAAATTAGTAGGTTTTGCTCTGGAATAGCTGGTATGGATAGGAAACTGAGTTCCTGCCTTTAAAGAGCCAGCATAAGTAACATGGTTGAGATACAGCAAAGATGGAACAGTTTTTTTTTTTTTTAAAGATTTTATTTATTTATTTGGCAGAGAGAGAGAGAGATCACAAGTAGGCAGAGAGAGAGAGAGAAGCAGGCTCCCCGCTGAGCAGAGAGCCCGATGCGGGGCTCGATCCCAGGACCCTGAGATCATGACCTGAGCCAAAGGCAGAGGCTTTAACCCACTGAGCCACCCAGGCGCCCCAAAGATGGAACAGTTTGAAAAGCTTTTGGGGTGTTCATAGAGGAGATTTATTTATTAATATCAGAACAGGTGCTGGAGAGGCAGGGATCTTTAGGATACTTCTCCAAGAACAAAAGAGGTGGCAAGTACCATTTCTTTCCCCCTACACAGCCTAGAAAGTGGGACACTTGCAGAACCAGCAAAAACACTCTCCACTTATCTTGCTAGCACCAAGTGCCCTCCCCTTGTGTTCTCCTGGGGTTCTGTTCCATCCAACCAGCTCCATTTGGCAGGCATATCTCCAAAGTACCTCCTGCCCCAGTATACCCTGCAAGCACTACTGGCAGGGACTGGTACCATTTTACAGTGACTCCTGCCCTGGAGAGTGGGGAAGATAATCACATCCCTAGTGAGTCCACAGTCCCAGCAGCTGAACTTTATAGCTAGCAGCTCAGAGACAGTACCTTGCCAATCAGTGTGACTGCAGCCTTGGCAGACAGATTGGGGCCAGGCATCTGGTTTGACTGCCAGTCCCAACCACTAACAAAAACCTTTCAGGGGACAAGGAAGGGAGACCACCCTCAGGTCAGTGCAACCAGCCCCAGCAGGTTGGCTGAGGGCAGGCATCTGGTCTGATAGATGACACTACTCCAATAAAACCCCAGTGCAACTGCAAACTGGTCACTTAACAATACAGAGGCAAAACCCTACTTGGTGCATCCACAACAGGCAAAGTGGGCCATTGCAACTGATAGGACTGAAGGCAAATACAGCTCAGCCATAATAGTAAGTCACATGCAACTCACATGGGAGACACCACTAAATGAAGTGTCTGGTTTTGGTGAATAGGGAACATTGTGTTACAGGCACTATAGGACCTTGTCTTCATAAGGCCACTATTTTCAAGAGCGGGAGATGTAGCTGACTTTTCTAATACATGGAAACAAACAGTTAGACAAAATGAAGAGACAGAGAAATATAACCCAAATGGAAGAACAGGACAAAACCACAACAAAAGAGGCTAAATGAAATGGAAATAAGCAATATGTCTGAAAAACAATTCAAAGTAATGGTCATAAAGATACTCACTGGACTTGAGAAAAGAAGGAAGGTTTTCAGTGAGGCCTCCAACAAAAAGAAAATATAAAAAAGAACCAGTCAGAAATGAAGAAGTCAATAATTGAAATAAAAAATACACTGAAGGGAATCAGTAGAAGATTAGAGGTGGCAGAAGAATGTGATGATCAGCAACCTGGAAGACAGGGTAAAGGAAAGCAACTTGGCTGAATAGCAAAAAAAAAAAAAAAAGTATAATAAAAAGTGATAATAAGCAATTTCAGCAACATGATCACATTTAACAACGGTCACATTGTAGGGGTCCTAGGAGGAGAAGATAGAGAGAAGGAGTAGAAAACTTATTTGAAGAAATAAAATGAAAAACTTACCAAATCTGGGGCAGGAAACATATTCAGATTTGGAAATTACAGAGCGCCCCCAATGAAATTAACCTAAGGAGGTCCACACCAAAGCACATAATTGAAATGGCAAAAAGTAGTGACCAAGAATTTCAAAGGCAGTAAGAGAAAATAAAACAGTTACAAATACAGGAAACCTCATAAGGCTATTAGCTGATTTTTCAACAGAAATTTTGCAGACCAGAGGAGAGTGGCATGATATATTCAAAATACTGAAAGGAAAAACCTGCAACCGAGAATATGCTACCTAATAAAGGTATAATTCAGTATAGAAGGAGAGTGAAAGAGTTTGCCAGAAAAAAAGTCAAAGGAGTTCATCACCACTAAGCCAGTCTTCTAAGGGTCATTAAAGGGAATTCTTTGAGTCAAAAGAAAAGTTCATATTCAAAGATAAGAAAATTATGAAAGGAAAAAAATTTGCAGGTAAATGCAAGCATAATAAAAGTAAGAGATTGATCACTTAATTAAGCCAGTACAGAGGTTAAAGGAAAAAAGCAGTAAGGTCAATTATATCTATAAAAATCAGTCAGGGGATCCACAAAATAGAAGGAAGTAACATATGACATCATATACATGAAACATAGGGAGGAGGGAATAAAAATTTAGTGCTTTTCAAATGGGTTCAAACATAAGTGACCATCAACTTAATATAGACTGTTGTATGCATAAGATGTTATATGTGAACCTAATGGTAACCACAAATCAAAAACTTATAATAGATACACAGAAAATAAAGAAGAAATCCAAGCATAAAACTCAAGAGGAAGAGAAGAAGAAAGAAACAGAGAACTACAAAAACAAGCATAATACAAGTAACAAAATGGCAATAAATATATACCTGTCAATAAATTACTTTAAATGTAAATGGTCTAAATGCTCCTGTCAAAATACATAGTGTGACTGAATGGATAAAAAAGCAGGACCATCATCCATATGCTACCTATAAGAGACTCACATCAGACCTAATGACACATGTAAATTGATTTTGTAGATATAGAAAAACATTTATCATGCAAATGGAAGCAAAAAGAAAGCTAGGTCAGCAATATTTGTATCAGACAAAATAGACTTTTAAACAAAGACTGTAACAAGAGACAGGGAACATAATGATGAAGGGAACAATCCAACGAGAAGGTATAACAATTGTTAACTATTTATGTACCCAACATGGGAGCACCTAAATACATAAAGAAACTATAATACAGACAAACGAAGAAACTGACAGGAATACAATAATAGTGGGCAATGTTAATACCCCAGTTACATCAAGGATATATCATTTGGACAGAAAATCAACGAGGAAAGAGTGGCCTCGGATTACACATCGGATCAGATGGGCTTAACATATTCAGAACATTCCATCCAAAGTAAGTGGAATATACATTCTTTTCAAATGCACATGGCATAGTCTCCAGGAGATATCACATGTTAGATCACCAGAGAAATCTCAATAAATTCAAAAAGACTAAAATAATATATTGCATCTTTTATGACCAAAACAGTATGAAACCAGACAGTAATCACAAACACAAAATCTGGAAAGGACACAAATACATGAAGATGAAATAATATTCTACTAAACAATGAATGGCTCATCTGTCAGACAAAATCAAAAAGTACATGCAAACAAATGAAAATGAAAACACAGTGTGTCTGGGTGGGTCAGTCAGTTAAGCATCTGACTCTTGGTTTTGGCTTAGGTTGTGATCTCAGGGTCATGAGATCAAGTCCTCTGCACTCAGTGTGGAGTTTGAGATTCTCTTTCCTTCTCCCTCTGCCCCTCCTGTTCATGCTGTCTCTCTCTCAAATAAATAAATAAATCTTAAAAAAAAAGAAAAAGAAAACACAATCGTCCAAAACTTTGGGGATACAGCAGAACCTGTTCTAAGAGGGGTGATTATAGCAATGCAGGCCTACCTCAAGAAAAATTTCCAATAAACAACCTAATCTTACAACTAAAGGAGCTAGAAAATGAAGAACAAGCAAAGCCAGTAGAAGAAATAGTAAAGATTAGAGTAGAAATAAATGAAATAGAGACGAAGAAAACAGTAGATTAATGAAACCAAGAGATGATTCTTTGTAAATCTCAACGAGGTAGGTAAACCTTTAGCCAGACTTAAAAAAAAAGAAGAGAGAGGACTCAAACAGAAATGAAGAAGTAACAACTAATACCACAGAAATACAGTGGATTATAAGAGAATATTATGAAAAACTCTATGCCAACAAATTGGACAACCTGGAAGAAATGGATAAATTCTTAGAAACATAAAACCTAACAAAACTGAAGGAGGAAGAAGTAGAAAATTTGAACAGACCAATTACTAGCACTGGAATTGACTCAGTAATCAAAGAACTCCCAACAATAAAAGTCCAGGACCAGATAGCTTTCAAAGATGAATTCCACCAGACATTTATTTTTTATTTTTTATTTTTAAAGATTTTATTTATTTATTTGTCAGAGAGAGAGAGCGCGCACAAGCAGGCAGAGTGACAGGCAGAGGCAGAGGGAGAAGCGGGCTCCTTGCTCGGCAGGGAGCCCGATGTGGGACTCGATCCCAGGACCCTGGGATCATGACCCGAGCCGAAGGCAGCCGCTTAACCAACTGAGCCACCCAGGCGTCCCTCTACCAGACATTTAAAGAAGAGTTAATACTTATTCTTCTCAAACTATTCCAAAAAAATAGAGAATGAATTCTATTCATGAATTCATGAATTCATTCTATGAGGCTAGCAGTACCCTAATATCAAGTCATATAAAACACTAAATAGAATAAAACTACAGGCCAATATCTCTAATGAGCATAAACACAGGAATTCTTAAGAAAATATTAGCAAACTGAAATTTTGCTATATAAACAAATAACTATACATTAAAAAAAAAATTCACGATGATCAAGTGGGATTTTTTCCGGGGATGCAAGGGTGGTTCAGTATTTGCAAATCAATGTGATATATCTCATCAATAAGAGAATGGATAATGGATAAAAAAATAAATGGATAAAAACTACATGATCATCTCAATAGATGTGGAAAAAGCATTTGACGAAGTACAACATCCATTCGTGATAAAAGCAGCTCTCAACAAAGTACTTTTAGAAGGAACATACTTCAGTATAATAAAGGCTATATATGAAAAACCCGCAGTTAACATTATACTCAGTGGTGAAAAACTGAGAGCTTTTTCTCTCAGATCAGGAACAAGACAAGGATGTCCACTCTCACCACTTTAATCAGTATAGTACTGGAAGTCCTAGCCACAGCAATTAGTCAAGAAAAAGAATGAAAAGGTATCCAAATTGGAAAAAAAAGAAGTAAAACTTTATTTGTAGATGAGAAGCTATAAATAGGAAACAAAAACTATTAAACAACCCCTAGAACTGATAAATGAATTCAGTAAAGTCTCAGAATATACAATTAATATACAAAAACTTATTGACTTTCTATACTCTAATAATGAAGTACCACATGAGAAGTTAAGGAACTGTCCCAATTACATTTGCACAAAGAAGAATAAAATTCCTACTAGTAAACCTAACCAAGGAGATGAATGACCCATACTCCAAACACTGTAACTTCTGAACAAAAGTGAATATGACACAAACAAATAGAAAAATATTCCATGCTCATGGATTAGGGGAACTGATATTGTTAAAATGTTCACACTACCCAGAGCATCTACAGATTTGATGCAATTCCTATTAGAGTACCAACCACATTTATCACAGAACTAGAACAAATAATCCTAAAACTTGTATGGAGTCATAAAAGACCCCAAATAGTCAAAGCAATCTTAAGAAGGAAGAACAAGTTGGCAGTATCACTATAGTAGAGTTCAAGATAGAGTACAAAACTGAATAATCAAAACAGTACCATAGTATTGTCACAAGAGTAGTCACATAGATCAATGGAACAGAATTGAAAGACCCACGTTTGTATGGTCATTTAATCTGCAACAAAGGAGACAATAATGTACAATCGGGAAAAGACAGTCTCTTCAGTAAATGGTGCTGGGAAAATTGGACAGCTACATGCAAAAGAATGAAAACTAGACCAGTTTCTTACACCATACACAAAAATAAACTGGAAATGGATTAAAGATCTAAGTATGAGACCTGAAACCATAAAATTTCTGGAAGAAAACATAGGCAACAAGTTTTTTAAAAATGACCGTAGCAACATTTTTCTAGTTATGTCTCGTCAGTCAAGGGAACCAAAAACAAAATTAAACTGTTGGGACTACACTAAAATAAAAAGCTTTTGCACAGCAAAGGAAACCAGCAACAAAGCAAAAAGGCAACCTACTGAGTGGCACGACATCTTTGCAAGTGATATATTTGAGAAGGGGTTAATATCCAAAATATACAAACAACTTAAACCATTCAACACAAAAAAACCCAAATAGTTCAATTAAAAAGTGGGCAGAGGACTAGAATGGACTTTTTCCAATGAAGACATACCCATGGCTAATAGGCACATGAAAAGAAGGTCATCATCTCTAATCATCAGGGAAATGCAAATTAAAACCACAATGAGATATCACTTTACACCTCTCAAAATCTAAAATAAAAAACAAGAAATTATGTGTTGGAGGATGTGCATAAAAAAGAACCCTTGTGCACTGTTGGTGGGAATGCAAATAGGTGCAGCCGCTGTGGAAAACATTATGGAGGTTCCTCAAAAATGTTAAATAAAATTACCATATCATTCAGTTATTCCTCTACTTGGTATTTAGCCAAAGAGAATGACAATACTAGTTCAACAAGATATGCACCCCAATGTTTACTGTAACATTGGCAATGTCATAGATACATTACCATTGTTTCCATCCCTAGAAATGTTCCAAGTGTCCATTCATTGATGAATAGATAAAGATGTATTATGTGTGTGACATACACACACACTCTCACACTGAAATATTACTCAGGCATAAAAAAGAATGAAATTTCTATTTACAACAACATGGAGGAATATAAAGGGTATAATGCAAAGTAAAATAAATCAGAGAAAGATAAATTCCATATGATTTTACTCACGTGGAATTAAGCAAAACAAATGAAACAAAGAAAAAAGAGGGAAAACAAAACAAAACAAAAAACCACACTTTAAAATGCAGATAATAAACTGGTTGGTTGCTAGATGGGTGGAATAGATAAAGGAGATCAAGGGTATACTTATCTTGATGAGCACTGAGTAACATTTGTTGTTGAATCATTATATTGTACACCGGAAACTAGTGTAACACTGTATGTTAATTAACTTCATATAAAAAAAAAGAAAAAAGGGGGGTGCCTGGGTGGCTCAGTGGGTTAAAGCCTCTGCCTTCGGCTCGGGTCATGATCTCAGGGTCCTGGGATCGAGCCCCGCATTGGGCTCTCCGCTCAGCGGGGAGCCTGCTTTCCCCCTCTCTCTCCGCCTGCCTCTCTGCCTACCTGTGATCTCTCTCTCTGTCAAATAAATAAATAAATAAAATCTTTAAAGAAAAAAAAGGAAAAAAAAAGAAAAAAGGAATAAAATGTTAAAGTAGTCAACAAAAAATAAACATGACACTCAAATCCAATCCTTGATTGGATCATGCATTAAAAATAAATCCTAGAAGGTATATTGTGAGTATAATTGGATAGATTTGTTATAGTGTATATATTAGATAATTTAGTAGCAATATAAATTCCTTGGATATAATAATAATATTGTTCTACAGGCGAATGTCTTTAAGACAAATTTTTGAAGTGTGTAAGGGTGGTGATTTTTGTAGTTTACTTTCAAAAAGTACAGAAAATAAATTATAGAGAATGCAAGCTAATTTTAGTAATTGGGGATTCCAGGTGAAGATTAAAATGTTTATTCATTGTAACGTCCTTTTCATTTTTCTATACACCTAAAATTTTTCTAAATAAAATCTTGGAGGAATTTTGCTTTCAATGATATAATATATAGCCTTTTCAAAGAAAGCTTCAAACATTTGATACAGAATTTCAAGTCCTTTCTTTGTGGGCATACTGTATTTACTAACTCCCTGGATAATTTATTTTCTTATGTATGTAAAGCATTACATTTTTTAAATTATTACTAGCAAGGGAATTGTTTCCCTTTTGGAGAAATGCAAGAGTACTTATAACAGAATTACTAAAGTTCTTTTTACTTTTGCAATATTAAGTCATGAGAATTTGTTTAGAGAATTTCCATGTAAAATTAATAGACATTTTATTTCTAATTCTACTTGTTAATGTCAGTGAAGTCATACAGATTACATTAGGGAGAATTCTTAAAAAATTTAGCATCAATATTTTATCTTCAGAAACATATCTATCTCTTTTTGTTAATGAATGCATTATATAAAATTATTAATTTTTAAAAATTGTAATTTGATTTTTCTCATTGCATTGGTTTTCAGTCTTATTAACAATTTCTTGAAACCTCACATGTGTTTGGATTTGTGTGTGTGTGTACTGAGGACTTAAAAAGATTTTATGCACTTATATTTTATATGCATGTAAGAGTATAATTTGGTATTAATTAGATACAGTCATTATTTTGTTATTAGAGACAATGAGGTGATTTCTTTTCAAAAACACACTTTGAAATAATTTTTTTGAATATAATATTACAGGTCCACATTATAATTTTGTTGAGGGAAGAAAAACTGACTAGTATGTTTGACTTTGTAAAATGTCATTTATAGGGGCGCCTGACAGTTAAGCATCTGACTCTTGGTTTTGGCTTGGGTCACGGTCTCAGGGTCCTGGGATTGAGCCCTGCATGTAGCTGTGCACTCAGTGTCGAGTCTGCCTGGGATTCTCTCTCCTCCTTCTGCCCCTCCCAGTCATGCTTTCTCTCTCTCTCTCTCAAAAATTAACTAATTAATTTTAAAAATTTAAAAAAAATAATAAAATATTTATATGTCATGTTGCAGTTCCCAATGTACCAGTATTTATTTATATTTTTAAAAGATTTTATTTATTTATTTGACAGAGAGAGCGAGACAGTGAATACAAGCAGGGGAAGTGGGAGAGGGAGAAGCAGGCTTCCCGCTGACCAGGGAGCCCGATGTGGGGCTCGATCACAGGATCCCGGGACCATGACCCGAGCTGAAGGCAGATGCGTAATGACTGAGCCACCCAGGCACCCCAATGTACCAGTATGAAAATTTTAACTGTATTACATTATATATAACTATATATTTATTGTAATTAATATAATTAAACATATTTATATTTTATTTTTATATTTATAGTTATAATTAATTTTATTATACATATTTATTTTTGTTTACATGGTTCAGTTTAAAACTGTTTCTGAATCTACTCAACTGTACAAAATCTGTTAAATGAATTTTGATTCTGTACTTTATACTGTATTAAAAAGTATTATGTAGTGTTTTTTCATTTTTTGTTTCTAATTTAATTTCTAGAGAAAAACACGAATTTAAATTAGGGTTCAAATGTGGAGTTTAGTTTTCTTTTTATATTTGAGAAGAGTAAGTGATTTTTTGAAAAGAGTATTGACTTGAAAGAGTATGTGTAGACTGTCTAAATATATATACATATATATATTGGAAAAATGAGAAAGAAAAGCAAACATTTGCAGCACTGTCCAAGGGAGAGAGAGGTAGACTTCCTGACTTCCTGCAGGAAATCAGCCTATTTCCTCCTAGTGTTAGGTTTATAGCTGTTTTAGGAGTTGAGTATT
The DNA here is from genome assembly GCA_028534135.1 of Potos flavus. Taxonomy (NCBI): domain Eukaryota; kingdom Metazoa; phylum Chordata; class Mammalia; order Carnivora; family Procyonidae; genus Potos; species Potos flavus. The sequence goes on along the minus strand of CM052888.1, from coordinate 31,381,819 downwards.
AATAGGTGGCCCTAACTAGTTTTGGTAAACAGGTTACATGACTATTTCAACCAAACAATATTGATTTTATTTTCCTTTAAGCTTTATTGTAGGGAAGTAATGCACTGACAGGATTCAAGTATCCAGTTTCTTTCACTGGTTTATATTTATAAGTACAAAATTCTATTTTAGATATAATAAATAACAAGACTTAATATGGTAGAAATATCTGATCAACACTTGCACATAGCTTGTGATCAATAAATTCACAGATGAAATTTAAAGTTCTTTCATTTATTCATTTTTTAAAATTAAAAGTATTCTTCAGAACCCATTAAAACTTGAGTTGACGAAACATGAGAGACTGTGGACTCTGAGAAACAAACAGGGTTTTGGAGGTGTGGGGAGTGGGGGATTGGGTGAGCCTGCTGGTGGGTATTGAGGAGGGCACGTATTGCATGGAGCACTGGGTGTGCATGAACAATGAATCTTGGAACACTGAAAAAATAAAATAAAATTAAAAACAAACAAACACAAAAAACCAACTTGAATTGACATCCACAGGGCTTGTTAAAGAGGGTAGAATATTGCCAGATCCTGGTAGAAAATAGAGGAATTATTTTGGGTCATTAGATTCACTTTAAATCTTTGAAAAGGTAATATATGTAGACTGGTTGCCTAAATGTTTTTACTCATATGCAACTATTCTTTTACTTTCTCAATCAGAAGAAAAATATTCTTCTGGGTGGGTGATTTATTCTGGAATATTTTTGTTTTGGTTAAATGGTTGTTGAAATTAGGGGCAGAGAATAATTTTAAAGACAAATTTGGAAAAACTTGATTTGTTTTTGTTTTTAGATGAAGTAGGAATTGGAAACAGATTTTATTGAACTCATTCTACCCAAAGTGTGCTGTTTCCTTCACGTATCAATGCCTGGTCCACTGTTACCTATGCCATAATTTGCCTCTATTAAAACACTTGTGTAGCACATCAGACAGAAAAATACAGCATAGAGCAAAATCATGGTAGTTGTACTGTAGTGCCTGCATATGAAGGGAGGAATAATGTTCTAATGACAACTTACTTTTGTCTGATATTGACAGTGCTATGTTAAAATGATCATTATTCCTTCTAGTACTGGTATATGAGGTCTGCAGTTGGAAGAGGAGGTAATTGTAGTATACTTTTTAAGGAGACAGGTGACACTTTTTATCAAGTGTGGAGGATTGCCAGATATTTCCATTAAGATTTAGGGAAGCAATGAATAAGTTACTTTCATTTGCAGTAGTGGGTAACTCTCATTACTTTTTGATCCATGGTAAAAAAGGAACTTAAGGACAGAAGGACATCTTAACTTTGCTTAATGGTTAGATTTTAGCTGTTTTTTTTTTTTTAAAAGCCAACAATATAAACGATGGTCGATTGATTTTAAACTATGACCCAAGAGTATAAAACTGTGCCCAAATACATCATGTTTCATTCTGGATGTGTGTTTATTTGAAGACATCCTTGACTAAAATGCCCACCCTGACATTATTAAACACATGGTAGAGCAAAGAAGGCATGTGCCTACCTTAATCTGTGTTGCCTTGAATCCAAGTGGCCATTGCATAACCTAAAGGGATTGATACTAAAAATTGCCTCTACTCTGTAACAGCAAATTTAAAAAATCTTTTGGTAGATTTTTTCCCAATATATCATATCCTTTAAAGTTTCAGCCAAGTCAATGTAGAAATATTATATGTTATTTCTGAAGCAATTGGCTTACTTCCTTAAAAGATGGAGAAATCAACACAAGTTTCATCATAGGATTTTTTTTATTGCAGCATTTCTACATCTGCTGGGAAAATGGAGTTTCACTGTTGCAGAATTAGTAGATGTCGCCAGAACATAGGATTAGTCAGATAGTTAAATACTTAATTACCGAAAGCTCTGCTTCCTTTTCAAAGGCATTTCCAATTTGTTTCATGAGTTATCTCTCTCACCCAGGCGCATTGATGATGACAAGGGAAGGACCCATGAGCTGGAGCACTCTGCTATAAAATGTATGAGAGGAATTCTCTACTGCTATATGCGTCAGGCCGATAAGGTAAAACACCGTAGTGCGGACTGGAATTCTCACATCATTCTGAAGGATTAATTTAACCAGTATAGCAATAGCATCTTCTGAAGAAGAATGTACTTTCAAAAGGTAAAGCTACATCCTAGGGCTGTCGAGATAGGTTAAAACAGCCTCTGCCTTCCCAGCCCAGGGTTTGAAATACTGAAACTGAAGAAACACATTAAGCGAGAGGTGATTGAGAATTGTTATTTAGGCTTGAATTTGTTTGTATTTTGCATCTGGTGTTTGCTTGATAAAGACTCAGTTTCTCAGGAACCTTACAATATCTATAATTCTAATGAATATTATATTGCTTAAGAAAATCCTTATCAAAATTCCTTTTGCACATGTGATTGCCCTGACTTAAGTGAACTTGTTTATTTTTATTTATTTTTTAGATTTTATTTATTTATTTGTCAGAGAGAATGAGCATGCGCACAAACGGGGAGTGACAGGCAGAGGGAGAAGCAGTGTCCCTTCTGAGCAAGGAACCTGATGTGGGGCTTGATCACAGGACCTGATCATGACCTGAGCCAAAGGAAGATACTTAACTGGCTGAGCCGCCCAGGCACCCCTGAACTTCAGCTTAAAAATACTTCATCATTTACATGTAGAGAGGACAGGAATGATTGGCTTAGAAAATAGCAAATTTTACAGGTTATCACGGAATACATAATCAGTAATTATTATTGTTATTATTAAAATAATATACATAATAAAAACTGCAAAGTACTATGCAAATATAATGTGATATTTCTCCTACTCACCTACATTCCTGTGTCCTCAGGTCCTATTAATATATTAAGTGTCCATATATCAGTGAGTGTATCATAGGTCCCCAAGACCACCCCTGGGTTTGATGATTCATGAGCAAAGAGGCACATCAGTAATTACACAGGCAATTTTGATCACTTAATATCTTGTATGTTTTTATCTTGTGACTATTACATAAAGTTTTTGTGATCGCACATTTTCTTCTTAAGATCTATATCTGAGTCAAAGCTAAAAAAAATTATATTTTGCCCTCAGAGTGTGACAACAAGAACATGTTACTTGGCAGAAAGTGGATTTGTTCACCAGCTGATAATAAAGATATGTAACAAGCCTGTAGTTGTCTGCTGAGATTTGATTTTATAAATCATTATTATAAAGGTTTTTCATTTGTTGCAATAATGTCCTATTGGTGTACTTGAATTAAACTAGTAAGTCATATATTTTGGAATAATTGTGATTAAAGTTTTTTTTTTCTCCTGAGAAGTTTACTGTGAGAAGTTTACTGTTTAATTCACATTTATTATTTCATGAATGCCTAACGTCTGTGAATTAACTTTTCTCTTAAGGAAACATTTTGAGAGCCATGGATTTCATGTTTACTAAACAAACTGACAGAATTAAATTAGTATTGTTTATCAAAAGGAAGGAAATGAAACAAAAAGTTCCTTTGTGGCTTATTTAACCAATTGTTAATATCTCTTTCTAAATATCACTCAACCTTACTAACCAGTCTTCACAATTTTTTTAAATTTAAATTTTGTTAGTTAGCATATAGTGCAGTATTGGCTTCTGGAGTGATTCATTACTTACATGCAATACCCAGTGATCATCGAAACACATGCCATCCTTAACACCCATCACACATCTAACCCATTCCCACCCACCTCCCTCCATCAGTCCTCAATTCATTCTTTGTCATGAAGAGTCACTTATAGCTTGTTTTCCTCTCTCCTTTTTTCTTTTTCTCCTTTCATATGCTCATCTGTTTTTTTTCCTTCAATTCCACGTATGAGTGAGATCAAATGGTATTTGTCTTTCTCTGACCAATCTTAACAAGTATGTTTTCTTTTGAATACAGCTTGAATGGGACTTAAGATGTCTTGAATTTCTTAAATTATAAAGGATTAGCATTTCTTTCCTTTATTTAGTTATGATGCTAGACAATTAAAATAAGTATGGGGGAGCCTGGGTGGTGCAGTCGGTTAAGTGTCTGCCTCCAGCTCAGGTCATGATCCGAGGGTCCTGGGATTGAGCCTGCATCGGGCTCCCTGTTTAGCGGGAAGCCTGCTTCTCCCTCTGCCTCTGCTGCTCTCCCTGTTTGTGCTCTCTCTCTCTGACAAATAAAATCTTAAAAAATAAGCGTGAGTTTTAAGAAGGTATAGAGCACATTAGGATTAGGTATTTATGCATAACAACAAATATAGGGTTTTTCAGATTTTAAAGCAGTTTTTATTGTTGTAATCTTTTTTTTTTTTTTAAGAGAGAGCTCGTGCACATGTATGTGAGTGGGGGGTGGTGCAGAGGGAGGAAGAGGGAGAGAGAATCTTAAGCAGGCTCCCTATCTCCGAGCCTGACATAGACCTTGATCTCACAAGCCTGAGATCACAACCTGAGCTGAAATCAAGAGTCGGACACTTAACCACCCAGGCACCCCTGTAATCTTTCATGATCCCCATAACTTTTTAGAGTAAGAATGGAGGATATTATCATAATTCACATATGACTGTGAGGGAGTGACTGAGATTAGATTTAACCACACACAGCCAGCTCACTGCCTCCTACCAAACCTTCACCTTGTTGATGTTTACAATTTCCTTCATGAATTATGCAGTAGTAGGGAAGGTTACTATATTTTAAGATGTGAAATGTATATCTTTTGCCTTTTTCTTAAAACTGAAGTGAAGCATATTTGTAATAATCATTTGCTGTTTGACCCTAAGATTCATCTTCTTTTTCTTCTGAAGTAAAATCATGACATGCTTCTTGATGTATTTTCTAAAAATACTATATAAAAGAGATATTTTAATTCATTATGCATTTGAGTAAATAGAGTTGTCCTTGATTTGCAGAGTGTAGAGCAATGTGATTTCTATTACTGTCTTGCCACTTGTCTTAAAATGCCTACTTATTCATATTAGGTGTTTTTTTTTTTTACCTCTAAATGTTCATATACCTATTCTCTCATTTACTCTATTTTCTAATATTCTCTAAGGAGAAGTATTCACAATTTTTCAAAATAAATTCAATTTGCATTTAGTATTTTGGAAGGCACAGATTTCCTTTATAATGGGCTATGAATGTTGCTGTCCCTAGTTATCTACATAAAAAATTTGTCTAAAATGTTATTGAGTAGTTTCTAGTTCATAAAAAGTCATTAAAATTTTATAAAATTTATTATTCCAGCATTCCCTTATGAGATGATTTTTCTCACCTAAATGCTATGTTATTTTATAAATTAAGAATGGGTGACAAAATACTCACCTTTTCCTAAATGATAAGCTGTTTATTCACAATGATTTAAGTTTCCAGGAAAAATCTAAGTAAAATACAAACAGAGAAAACATTATCCTAGATTTTTTTTGGTCTAGAAAATTTTGCTTTTATCATTCTTTATTTTTACTTGCCAGATGCCAAACATATAAAATACTGATTAATGTCACCTTATTTTTTACTGCTTTCAAGGATAGTTGTTGTCTATAATTCACATACAATATGTCCCATTAATTTCCAGAGCTTGTGTAGTTTGGGTCTTATTTTTTTCTGAAATTTTAAGTTATTTGTCTTATAACAGCTGTAAGACTCAAAGCATAGTTACATAATTTTCCATCTGAATATCTTTAATCATTTAATAGTTGCTTTTCCCTTGACATAGTGATTGAATATAAATTCTTATGCTGGGTACTTGTGTGTCTTGAAGACAAATGACAAACACTGCATTGTCAACTGTAGCAATAACTTTATTAAACAGATAAAACCTTATCCTTTTGGATCTTTATCAAGTAGGCAGAATGTATTTTAACTTAACCATATTTTTGTCTAAGAGCCCAGACTAATGTTCAATACCTTGGGATATTAGTGTGAAACGAGTGACCACATTGATTTCTATTTGTGTAGTCTAAGACTGTGGCTGCAGTTTCAGATACTGAGAAGGAATAGCCTTCTCACCTTCTCTGAGTCAATGCTTAATGGCTTGGTCACTGTACACATTACACATAGAAGATATACATCCCTACCTTTATCCTTATCCTTTCATTCCTGAGTATCTACTGGTAGGGCCTAGCTTTCATTTTGTTGACTTGAATGATAGGGGTGTGTATTTGTTTGTGGGGTATTTCAGGCTCTTGGGGGCGGGGAGGGGTGCAAAGGTGTATTAGCCCTCTAGCACAGCACTGTCCAGTGAACTTTCAGTGATGATAGAAATGTTCTGCATTAATGTGTTGAACAATGCGGAAGCTACTAGTCACATATGGCTACAGTCAGTGTGACTGAGGTACTGAATTTCTGAATTTTGTTTAATTGTAATTTGGTTAGCTGTCTGTAGTTAGTGGCTACCATATTGGATAGTGTAACTTCTAGAGGCTTATAAGATAATGAGAGACATAGACAACTAATAAAAAGAAAAGAGAAGAAGTTACTGGAGGATAAGCACCCTGTGTGGAGTCCAGAGGAAGGAATTTAAGGAACAGTTCAGAAGGGACTTTATAAAAGAAGACATTTTTTTGGAGATAGAATTTTAAGGATGAGAGGAAATTTGAAGGTGAAGAAAAGAATATGATTCTATGCGCTTCATTAGCCAAATGAAACAATGCAAGGTCATAACGTAGGTATTGTCATCACTTATATATTTTAAAAGGAAGAAAAAAATTATTCCATTTACATATAGCTATGTGTTATTCTATTCATTGTCTGTTTTTATTCATCTCATACTTCCAGGGGCTAGCATAGTACTTGACATATGATTGGTATCAGTAGATAGTCACCAAATTGAATTGAACAGGCCCTAAAAAAGGAGATGGATTTCTATTTTTGATCCTTGGAGTTTATTAGATCACTTAGTATTTACTTAGTATTCTAAAATGGTTAAACTTTATATGCAGTTAATAAGTACAAGTATGTCCTATGTTCTTTTGGAATTGGTGACTTAGTAAGGAGAGTATATGTGGCAAAGGAAATGAAAACCTGTTGGTAGGAACATAGGTTACAATTTGTGATCTTTAGAGGAAGAAACAGCATTTGAAGTTTTGAACACTTACTGAATTAGAATGAGATCTAAATCACTTTTTCCCAGAGTGTCATGGAAGCATTTCGAAGTGGCAGTACAGTGGGGTGTAATCCCTGAAATCCTATCCCACAGAGTAAACTATTATTTGACTCTAAAATAAAATGAGGGGCGCCTGGGTGGCTCAGTGGGTTAAAGCCTCTGCCTTCGGCTCAGGTCATGATCTCAGAGTCCTGGGATCGAGCCCCGCATCAGGCTCTCTGCTCAGCAGGGAGTCTGCTTCCCCCTCTCTCTCTGCCTACTTGTGATCTCTTTCTCTCTGTCAAATAAATAAATAAAATCTTTAAAAATAAAAAAATTTAAAAAATAAAAAATAAAATAAAATGAATATAAAACATTTGCAAAAGCTGTTGCTACCATATTCACAAGCTATTACACTTGATTTGCTATTTTTGAAATATCAAATATTCAATAATCATGTTAACTATTAAGTTAGTAGTTATATGAGTTTTGTTGGTGTTTTGTTTCTTTAGAAAAAGTAATATATCTGCTTTGCTCTGTATTCTGCCTTTAGGCTATAGTTTTCCTCTTTAAAAGGTTTCATGAAAAATAATTTATAATCTCTGAAGTTGGATGATAATGTGAGTTAGTAGTACTATTTGAATTTTGTGTTTGATTCTAGGTCCAGCAGTTTAAGCAGGATCCACGCCCAGCAACCTGTCTTCACTCTGTTTTCAATGTGCACACAGGAGATGAGGTCCTCTCCCATGAGGAGTATGGTCATCTTCAGGTAAAAGGAGAAGACTATAAGTTTTCTTCTTCTCTGTTCATACTCTACCTCATAGAAGATTTGGGGCTATTTACAAGTTTTAGAAAGTAGATTTCATAAATTATTTAAAACAGATTTAGGAAACCAACCCTAAAATGAGGAAGTGAAATGGTAGATACGAGGGCTGCATTAGTAATTGTGATTGAGCATTACCTCAGACTGAGGTCTTGGTCTGCAAGCAGAAAAGAGCACTGGATGTCTTATAGTATTATTCCTATCTCAAAGAAGCTTGTACTTACTATCAAATTTAGAAGAATTTTACCATTTAGGAACTATGGAATAAAAGACTGTTGGCAGTGATACAGCAACAAATCAGAAATTTTTGTTACATGACAGTTCACTTTTGATATATCAACCTTCAACAAAGCTATAAGCATACCATTAAGATGTAATTCCAAAAGGCATTTCTGGAGTCTATAAATTTTGTCCCATATATTATATTAAATTTTATACCTAGACTAAGAATGCACTGTAGGATTTTATGTTTTGTTTTCACTTCTTTTTCTCTTACATCTGTGTATTGCTTTTAGCTGGACATCCTGTTGCCTTATTTTTAGAATACAAATATTATATATGCTATTTAATGAGTTTTCTTCCTGCTCATCATTTGATTCTGCTGTCTTTAGGACAGAATACTTATTATTCATATATTCTTTACTAAAATAAGAGTATGTCCTTTTTATAGTCCCTCTCTCTCTAGAGATCTGAAATGTCTTACTTTAGTATGACTCCTCCAGTCATAGAAAGTACAGTGTCCCCATTTCTATGCAGCAGACTCTTACACTTATTTGTAACCAGTTCCTTGGAGAATTAGTATTATATGAATATGTAGGTGCTCAACCTTCTCCTTATAATTTTAACATAATTAGGTTTTATGTATCTTTTGCTTTGACAAATATATTTGCTGTCTGAAATAGGGTTTTCAGAAGATAATGGCTCATTTATTTTTGTTTCCCAGAATTTAAGCTTAGTGCCTGCCTCATAGTAGGTTTTAAATAAATGCTGGTCGACCTGTTATTTGCCTGTTTCTGTACAATTTGCCACCTAATGATACTTTCTCACAGAAGCATCCTGCAACTCAAAGCAGAGGGGTTTTAGAGGTGTAGCTATAGATGCCCGTCCATAGCAGTGACATTTCTTTGATGGCATTTCTGACAGGCCAATATCAGTGCTGTAAGAAAATATCTGAGTGAGCCTGGCAGTGGTTTGAAGCTCTTCTCTACCATGTTCTGAGAAGGGTCACTCAAAAGTTTATGTCAGTCTAAAAAAACTTAAAATCAGAATTTGTTATCTTTGTGTCTGGCTCACTTGGACCTTGACAACACCGTAACACCCCCTGGACTTTGCTGAAAAGTCAGGAGGCATCCAAGACAGCTCTGCTTCCTGAAGAGAGCCACCAGCACTGCCAGGCCCTGGCGGCAGTGTTAGGTAGTTTTGTAGTACACATCTTTGCTGCAAGAATTTTCACTGCATGTATTTTCACCGCATAACTAATTGGCTCTAAGGCAGTTTTACTTTGAAAGATAAACTCACAAAAAATAAAAGGACATTAGTAGGGATATTATATAGCATGAAAAATGAATGACAAAATTAAAAAGACTTTATTGTGAAACACAAAACACTAAATATATTTAAAATGTGTGTAAATTCATGACAATATTGTGCAAATAACTGATTTTATTTTTTGGATTTTACCTAAGCATTTGTTTTCAAAGTCTTTGGTTCAGAGTAGTACATTTTTCTTTTTTGCTTGTTGTTTTGTCTCATTTGACATTACGCTTTTTCTTTTTTCACTAAAATTTCTTCCTTCATTAAGAGGGGTATTACTTTCCAAATACTAGGGTGCATATTTGTAACTGAGCTTTGCACTGCGTTGTGAATGCCATCTACACTGTTGTTTGTTCGTTCGTTTGTTCTTGGCATATTGTCACATCTCTGTTCATAGACACTCCATAGTTCTGTGGGAAATGTGGGTTCAAACATCTGCATCATTATATAGGCCATTATGAGGACTAAGAGTTAATATAATATAGAAGGTATGAATTATAAAAAGATACTTATAAAAATACAAGATTTGTATAATATAAAAGTGGGAGTTTCACATCAATGGAGAAATGAAACCAAACTGTCGAATCAAACTGTCTACCAGTTTTGTTTTGTTTTTTTTATCTTTTATGGAAAAATTGCTGTTTGGCCAATTGGTGATGTGGAAAAAATGTACACACTGAAAATATTTGTGGTTAAGTGCTTGTGGCAAAGATGTCTAAGGGAAAGATGATTAGGCAAAATACCCAACACACCTGGTAGCACAGGGCCACTTTGTTCAGGGCCTCTCGGGTACAAATAATTTTCTGTCCCCAGTTTCTGTCAGTTACTTAGCAAAGATTGGAAGAGAGTCAGGCAAGACACGAGACACTAAGGCTATTAGAGGGTAATGATCTTCTGGATTAGAATCATACCAGGACAAAATCACATTGTGCTTTCTGGTTGATTTTAACTCAAGTTATCATTTTCCTGGGTAAATGAAATTTTTTTTACTGCTTCCTGTGCATTTATTTATTATATAACAGCTTTATTGAGATACAATTCACAATACATACAATCCACCTATTTAAAGTGTACAATTCAGTGGTTTTTATTATAGTTACAGAGTTGTGCAACCACTATCACAGTTAATTTCAGAACATTTTCATTACCCCATAAAGAAATCTGGGCTCATTAGCTGTCACTCCCCATCTCTTCAAAAGCCCCCTGCCCTAGGCAATCACCAGTCTACTTCCTATCTTTATGAGTATTCCTATTCTGTAAATTTCACATACACGGAATAATACAATATGTGGTCCTTTGTGACTTTTTTCATTTAGCGTATTCAAGTTTTGTCTATGTTATAGTATTTATCTTTCACTACTTATTTACTTGACATCCCATTCAGGCTTCTGTGAGAATCTTTTTTGTTAAAGTGGACATTATTGTCTTCGTTTTTTTGTTTATATCATATAATGTCTATCTTTAATAGACGAACTAAAAGGAAAAATGACTCATTTGCTTATAAAACTCATTTGTTCATAAATATATTTTATATGCTATACCATTGATTAAAATTAGTATGTCCCTGCAGTTGCTTACATAAATTCTGCATTCTCTGAGAATAATACTGTTTTCCAGATGCACTTTCTATTGTTTATGGTGTACTGGCAAAGTCCTAATGTCTTACGTGCCAAATAACTTTTTCATTTACAAACATTTGAAATGAATTGACATTACTTAGCTGCCTATGGGGCAAAACTACTTCAAAGTAGAGTACTTTAGACCCAGAATTTGAAAATAAATCTTAGAAAACAAATGTTACAGAAACAGTTGCTAACAGTTCTATTTGCAGCCATTTCTCTGATCAGGTATTAACCACCACAGTAAATTTGAGGATTTAGAGTTTTATATTCAAAGCTGGGATTTTATGATGAGCTAAATACTCAGCTCCTTTATCTCACAATAGGAAAGACAATAGTTTTCATTTGCCACTATTAGAGAAAATGACTTGTAATTTTAGCTCTTACATATAATTTCATAACATACTCTTTTTGTTATTTCTTTTAACCTTTTAATGTTTGTTTTCAGATAAATGCAGTGTCACTCTATCTCCTTTACCTTGTGGAAATGATTTCTTCAGGACTCCAGATTATCTATAACACTGATGAGGTATGAATTGCCCGAATTTTCTAGTACTAAATTTCATCTCTGAGAATATTTTTTTCTTTTACTTTTTAAAACTTAGTGTTAGTTTTATGAAAATGGCTTATTCATATAATCAGATACTGGATTTGGGATGTTGGATCAAGAATCTTTGTATCAAAGTGCAAAGCACTTTAAAAATGAATGAAATATATGACTGGTTGTAAAACTTTACACCTATGAAAGCTCTGCTTCAGGTGATATGAATGCAATAAAAAGTTGTAACTTTCAGAAAATTTTAGTAACAATGAAAGTGAAATAGCATTTGCAGATTTTCTTAGCGTTATTGTGTCTTTTTTGCATATCATTGCTTTTGGTAACCCATCATTAAAAAGATACTTTTATTATATTATTTTTATTATATGGACCTCATATGTTTTTATTATATGGGACCTCAATAAGATTCTTGATGTTTTTAAGACATAAATACAAATGTTATTAGGAAATTTGAAAAGAATTTATATCCCAAAAATGAGAAGCATTCCTTTCTTAGCACTAATGCTTGAATAGACACACATGCTGACACATTTCCAAATAAGCCACAGTGAGAGTAAAAAGTTAACTATTATTGAGATGTTACATACAATGAGACGCCATCAAAGAATAGATATGCTATATATGCATGTTATTATTTCTTTCCTGTGATCCATGCAGGGAGAACAAATGTATCATGTAATTAACACCCAATCATCATTGGACTGCAATGAGGGTGCTGTGATATTGGTAAATGTGGTCCTGTCCTTTAGTATTTTATAGTCTTTTACATCCTTTTAGTTGTGCTTTTTTAATAGTAAGTAAAGTCCATTTCTTTATTTTTAAGATTTTATTTATTTATTAGAGAGAGAGCATGAGCAGGGAGAAGAGCAGAGGGAGAGGGAGAAGCAGATTCCCTGCTGGACAGGGAGCCCGATGCAGGGCTTAATCCCAGGACCCTGGGATCATGACCTGAGCCGAAGGCAGATGCTTAACCAACTGAGCCACCCAGGTGCCCATGTAAAGTCTATTTAGATGTACAGATAACAGTAAAGAAGAAATTAATAATACCCACTTATAGTTTCTTTTGTTTTATTCATCAAAGAATTACATGTTTTTATTTCATGCAAATACCTCTGTTTTTATAATATTGTGAAATAGTGGTATTCAAAGATTTTGGGTAAGGGAGGTGCGGGAGACTATTTCAGACCAATTTAAGCAGCATCCTAAAGCACAAAACAAATGGAAGAACTTACCTCTGACTAAGGAAAGGGAGGCTCCCAGAACCAGCCCATTTAGCTTCTCTTAGAAACTCCGAAGCACTGGGAAAAGTATTCAGCACAACATAGTATGATAACCATTATATTAAGCAACAGCTAACATTGACAGTTGCAAGTGACTTTCCATTAATGTTACTGACGGCAGTAGTGAAATTGCCTTGGTTAGTGGTAGCATCGTTTTGTTTGGTACTTTATTTTCATTTTTAATTTTTAACTTTTTTTTTTTTTTGCTTTCTCAGTATCTACTGTAGTTCATTTTATTATTATTATTTTTTTATATTTTAAAGATTTTTATTTATTTATTTGAGAGAGTGAGTACAAGCTGCGTGGAGAGGGAGAAACAGACTCCCCACTGAACAGGGAGCCCAATGTGGGGCTCAATCCCAGGACCCTGGGATCATGACCCGACCCGAAGATAGACGCTTAACTGACTGAGCCACCCAGGCGCCCCATACCATGGTTCATTTTAAATCTTCAGATGTCAACTGACAGTTTTCAAAAATGTGATACTGCTTTAACCTTTCTATTCTTTCTTTGTGTAATTTGAATATATTTAAGCAAGTTTGGTATCTTCTTCTTAAAAGCTATATTTTCTATTTTTTTTCTTGTTGATTTTTTTTTCTTACCCTTACATTTTTTATTTGGCAGATATAAAATTTTTTTAAAGATTTTATTATTTATTTATTTATTTGACAGAGAGAGAGAGAGATCACAAGTAGGCAGAGAGGCAGGCAGAGAGAGAGGGGAAGCAAGCTCCTTGCTGAGCAGGGAGCCTGATGCGGGGCTCAATCCCAGGACCCTGAGATCACGACCTGAGCCAAAGGCAGAGGCTTTAACCCACTGAGCCACCCAGGCGCCCCTGGATATAAAATTTTTATGTAGCTAATTTCAATAGGCCTTTGACTTATACACTTAAAGTCCTAGAATAATAAAATGTGTTCTTGGGGCTCACCATCGTTTTCTTTGATTTTTTATATACTGTGTCAGGAATTATATGGAGAAGCAGTAATTGGGCCTGCATAGAATCTTTCAGGGAATGAAACTCTTTTTATCTAGGTATTTCAGAGAAATGAATCCTTTGAAAGGTGGTATGATTTGGGACCATTTTGTTTTTTAATCATACCTTATACCCTAACTGGCAAGTTCATAGTCCTGTCTCTTTTCTTTATTCCCAACCATATCACATCTCAGGGCAACCCAAGGACCTGGGAGGGAAGTGGGAATGCCAGTCATTTCTTTCTTTACTGTCAAATTTTTAATTTGCCCAAATCCTTATCTTTTTAGGATTGAAGAATACAAAGCTCACACACACAGCACACATACATGTAATATACATATTATATTGTCAGCACTTTGGTTTATTTTTTAATAAATCATTTTCCTTAATTTAACAGCTTATCATCATATCTTTACTGATTCTCTTGTTTTTATAAACTTTGTACACACATTTTATTTCCTTAGGGAGAAGGCTTAAGGGTACCCCTCCTAATGTGCTGTGAAGATATTGAGTACCAGCATTTGAGTTTGTGAGCCTTGCCGGGAAACATATTTGCTGAAGGCAGGAACAGCAGTGGATGCTCATTTTCTAATGTCTTTCATTGCCCACACATACATCATGTTTTGTGGTTACCCAGTCTCAATTGGAGTTTATAGATGTATTGCTGTGCATATTTGCAATACTGGACTTTTATTAAAAATGAAAACTGTGGAAGAGGCATACTTCTGAGGTTCTTCCCTGGCACTCTTACTTGCTTTCTCTTCTTCATCTGGAGAGAAACCAATAATGTATGTTAAAGTTACATATTTTAATACAAGTTCATAGTTATTACATATATACATAATCATATGAAAAGACAGAATTCTTTAATAAGGGATTTTTTAGACTTTGAAGGCCCCACAACTATAAGTTTTAAAGAGTACTTTGAAAGTGAAGGTATACAAGGTTGAAATTTTTTCTTCTCTTCCTATGTTTTGGATTTACTTTTATTTTTAATTAAGATATTAAAATCTGTTAATTGTATCTTTATACATGGAGGTAGAGAAACTACCTGTATGTTTTCTAATGTCCCTTCTCCAGTGTCATGCTGTTATATGACTAATTTTGGTGTTATTTAATGATGGGTCACAAGTCATAGTGTCATATCATTTTAGAAAAAACCAACCTCAGATATTCTGCTTACAGTCTTAAAATTTAGTAGAAATAAGTATTAATTGGGGATAATACTTGGAATGGTGGTAAATATAGTTTGGTAGATATGGAAGTTCTCTTTTGATTGCTACTATTATCATGACGAAATGGAAAGCAGGAATATCAGCTGAATATGAAAAGGGGCCAAGGAGATTAAGGGTTCAAAAGGAAGAAGGGGTGAGATAGACACAGGGGCTTGTGACTTTAAATGAGAAAAAATCTAAGAACCATTCTAATTAATTTCCATCATATGACTTTACATGATTGAAGGTTGGCCTTGTGTTTCTAACTCTTAAAATTTATGGCAAAAACCATTTAACAAAAACTACAGGTTTAAGGATTTGGGAATGCTTTTATGTCTAGAAGATTATAATAATCTGAGATGCTGCTTAGAAAGAGTCAATGCATGGCTTCTTTGAACCTAGTCAATTGTATTGGATTTTAGATTCTTAGCCCTCTTTTGAAATTTTACTTCAATGCGACTTAAAAATAAATGAGTAGTACTGTGTCAGGAGTCCCAAAGGCCACCCCTAGGTTTGATGATTCTCTGGGAGAACTCACAGGACCTGGCATGTTGTGGATAAGATTTATTACAGCGAAAGAATAGAAAGCAAATCAGCTAAAGGAAATGGTACATGAAGCAAAGCAAAGTTTTTTTTCTAAAACCAGGTGCAAATTGCCAATAGTCCTTTCCTAATGTAGTCATACAGAACATGCTTAATCCCTCCAGTATTCAATTGTGACAACATGTGTGAAACGTTGTCTCTACCATGCAGGTTCATTAGGGAGTTATTGCCCAGGGTATTTATTGGGGTCTGGTCCCATAAACACCCTCTTCCTAGCAGTTACCAAATTTCTAACTCTCAGGAAAGCAGGTGTTCAGCACAACATGTGTTTAGGCAAAAAATGCTCTTTGCATTAACAGTTTAGCAGTAAACCACAACTGTGGCTTAATAAATTATTCCTTCATCTTGCGTATCTACAAAAGAATATTTCATCATGTATTATTCATCTTAATTATAGGAATTTATAGCTTATATATGATAACTATTTTAGATGTTAGAATATTTAGAGTTCTTTGTATTAGACAAATAAATAAGCATAATAGTTCCTAACAAATCAGGGTATATATTACCATTTTTTGTTTATTCCAACCCAGATGGGAAAATTATATGTGAAAATTGAGCCTGATAGCCCCTTATGTATGAGAAATGTTAGAGATTTGTGAGTACTCCAGTATTCTTTAGTTGTGAATGTCAAATGAGAAAATATAACTATGTCACGTTTTCTATGATGCAGCATAGTTTTCCAGGTGCTTTTATTTCTTCTTAGGTACTCTTTTTCTGAGGTTTCTTGGCATCTTATGATCTTCATAGGTGTTGTTAACCAGATTTTAATGATGCCGGTTTACTTAACTACACATAAGTCAATCAGAGAAAGACAGTTATATGATTTCACTCATATGTGGAATTTAAGAAACAAAACAGAGGAGAATAGAGGAAGGAAGGGAAAAGTAAAACAAGACATAATCAGAGAGGGAGATAAACCAAAAGAGACTCTTAACCATTGGAAACAAACTGAGGATTGCTTGAGGAGAGGGAGATGGGGGGGAAGGTGTCATAGGGTGATGGGCATTAAGGAGGGCACCTGATGTCACGAACACTGGGTGTTATAGGCAACTGATGAATCACTAAACTCTACCTCTCAAACTAATAATATACTATATGTTAATTAATTGAATTTAAATAAAAAAAATTTAAAAACCCATTATTAAAATCATCAAGTATAGCTTTTTCTTAGTTTCTTTGACCTTTGTTAAGCATATGTTTTAAGAAAACTTAAATATTAAATCACAATTCTTAATTCATATGGCAATTTGAAGGAATAAAAAGATCCAAGTATAATTAAGTACTCATCAGTTTTTTTGTTGTACTGAATTATATTTTACAAGAAAATTTTCTTTCAATCTAAACCCTCAAATATATTGGCATAAATTTTTTCATAATAATCCTTTTGTCATTTTAACAACTGTTGGTTCTGTAATGGTGTCCTATTTTCAATTCCTCAATTTGATAATTTGTGACATCTCTCTTTTATGCTTGGTCTTGCTTATAGTTTTTCAATTTTATTAGACTTTTTAAAGAACCATTGTTCAGCCTTTTTGAGTTTCTCTACTATATGTTTTTTGTTTCATTCATTTCTACTGATATCTTTATTTCCTTTCTTCTACTTTCTTTTTGTTTAATTTTTCCCTTTTCAGGGTTTTTCTTTATATGGAAAATTAGATCACTGATTTTTTGAGTTTTTTTTCTGCCTTATGTATATATTTAGGACTTTAAATATTCCCTGCTTAGCTTCATTCTAAAAGTTTATGCTATAATTTTATTATTACTCAGTAAAAATATTTTCCAATCACCATTATATTTTCTTTTACCAGTGAGTTTTTTAAAAATGTGTTTCTTAATTTCTCAGTATTTGGAGATTTTCTATCTTTGTAATAATGATTTATACTTTAAATCTTCAGTGGTCAGAGAACATATTCTATACAGTTCCGATCCTTAAAAATTTGTTGAGATTTGCTTATGACCCAGCATATGGTCATTATTGGTTAGTATTTCATAGAAATATGATAAAAATTCTATTGGGTTCAGTGTTCTTTATGTTAATTAAGTACACTGTGTTAATCAAGCTATTCATATTTTTTATGTGTTGTGCAGTTTTCTATCTGTTATGTTCATTCAGTATCCAGCTATGATTGAATCTTTTTCTCCATTTCTGTAACTTTCTGATTATGTATGTGTGTATATATACACATGTAAGCATATATATAAAACTACATGCATACAATTTAAAGTTGTTATACTTTTTTGTTGAGTTGGCAATGTCCCATCTCAACTCAAAATTTCTTTCTTAAAATAGCCTTTTTCTAATTAGAGCAGTTTCTTTTGATTAGTATTTGTATAGTGTATCCTTTGTATCATATAGTTATTACTGTTTTTAAAATCTAGTCTGCAGTATTTTCCTTTCAATTAGAGTACTTAGTTCATTTACAGTTTAATGTAAATTTTTGTCTTCATTTTAGTCTTTCATATTTCTATTTGTTGTTGCTTCCATCTATTTGTATTTTTTTCTCCTTTCTTATATTATTTTGGATTTATTAAGTATTTGTTGCAGTAGCATCCCTCCTTCCATAAGCTAATTAGGCTTTATTTTATTACTCTTTTAGTGGTAATTGTAGAAATCATAGTATCCTCAACTTATTAGGGTCTATTCAATATTTGTATTTTGACTGTTTTCCAGACCATTGAAAACCCTTAGTACATTTTAGCTTTACATACTATTGTTGACATTTATTTCAATTCTATGTAGGTTTTTAAGAATTTTTTAAGAGAGAGCGAGCAGGCAGGGAGGGGCAGAGGGAGAGGGAGAGAGAGAATCTTAAGCAGACTCCACACCTCCACACCCGGCACACAGCCCGATGGGGGGGTTCCATCTCATGACCCTGAGATCATGACCCGAGCTGAAATTAAAAGTCAGTCACTTAACTGACTGAGCCATCTAGGTGCCCCAAATCTACATGTATTTTAAACTGCATAAAACATTAATACTATTGCTGTATACAACAATATAGAGCTGTGTATCCATTCATATACATCTAATCTTCACATGTACCATTATGATGATCATCTTTCTTTCCCGTGTTATTCTGTCTGGGATTATTGGCTATTCCTGACCTACTGTTTTTCTGAAAATGTCTTGTTTTTATTTAATTTTTAAAGTATATTTTAGGTTGACAGTTATTTTCTTTGAATATTTCAAATATGTCATTAATTATCTTCTGGCTTCCATTGTTGTTTGTGTGAATCAACTGCAGTTCTGTTGTTGCTTTTAGGAAAACATTTTCTTCTTTGGAAGCTTTAAAATGTTTTTCTTTCTCTTTGATTTTTATTAGTTTTACTAAATGTGCTAGTTGTGCTGTTCTTTGTATTTATAATCCTTCTTGGTACTTGTAGAAGTTTTCACATCTGAACTTAATGTCTCTCGTAAGATTTGGGAAATTTGCAGCTGGTATATACTCAGATACTGTTTGTGCTCCATTTCTTTTTTCTATTTTCCATTTTTGAAACAGCAAATACATATGTGTTACACCTTCTCCCATATCTTTTCATCTTGTCCCATATCTTTTTATCTCTTTTTTTCTATCCTTCTCCCTATCCTTTTTAATATTTCTACTTTGCCTCGGAATTTTTTTGCTGGTTTATCTTTACATTCATTGTATATATGTTCTAATATAGCTAATTGGTTATTAAGACCTATTAATTGAATTTTTAATTTTAGGCATCATACTTTTCAATTCAGAATTTGCATTTGATTTTTTTAGATGATGTCTTCTGAAATTCTCATTTTTAAAATTTCTTTTTTGAACTTAATTATTATTGTTGTATTAACTTCCGTGTTTTATAGCTGCAATGTATGGATTACCTGTGGTTTTGTTATTATGATCTATTTTCTTTCACCAGTTTTGTAATTTGCTCTTGTTTTCTTGCATGTCTGTTATGGTTCATAATGGATCGTTTGTTTGTTTGTTTGAACAATTTCTTGTTTTACTATATTCGTGGAGTTGTGAAACTGTCACTTTTAGAACATCATCATCATCCTAAAAAGAAAAATGGCAGGTTACCAGTCATTCCCCATTTCTCTCTCCCCCTTCCCCCTGACAACCACTGATCTTTTTCTCTCTATGGATTTGTTCATTTGGGCATTTGATATTAAGGTAATCATACAACATCTAAATTTTTGTGCATGGATGGCTTTTTCATGTAGCATATTTTCAAGATATATACTTGTTATATATAGTGTGTATCAGTACTTCATTCATTTTAATGACTAAATATGTTGCATTGTTTGTATATTCCACATTTTGTTTACCCATTCATTAGTTGCTAGAAATTTGGGTGATTTCTACTATTTTACTATTATTAATACTGCTCTGAATATTCATGTGCCAGTGTTTGTGTACTCTCAGGTATATATCTAGAAATAGAATTGCTAGTGAACTTAATGTTTAATTTTATGAGAAATTGTAAAACTGCTTTCCAAAGTGATTGCATTATTTTACATTCCTTTCAGGAACGTAAGAAGGGTCCATGTTTGTTCTTCTTGTTTTTTGTTTGTTTGTTTTTATTATAGCCACTCTGTTGGGTGTGAAGTGATATTTCCTTGTGGTTTTGATTAGCATTTCCTTTATTGCTACTGATGTTCAGCATGTCTTTATATGGTTATTGATCATTTGCATATCTGTGGAAAAATATATATTGATATCATTTACCTATTTTTAATTGAGTTGCTTAATTGTTGACTTATAAGAATTTTAAAAATATATTCTGGATACTAGACTCTTATCAGATATATAATTTGCAAACATTTCTTCTATTCTGTGGGCTATCTTTTCATTTTCTTTATAGTGTCCTTTGAAGCATAAAGTTTTTAAAAATTTTGATGAAGTACAGATTATCTAGTTTTCCTCTTGCTGTTTGTGCTTTAGGTTTCATAAATCTTCTTTAATTTCTCCCAATGAGGTTTTGTAGTTTTCAGTATATGGTTTTCATTCTTTTTAAAATTTATTCCTGAATATTTTATTTTGTATGCTTTTGTAAATGGAATTTCTTAATTTCATTTTCATACTGTTTATTCCAAGTATTTATAGAAATACCGTTGATTTTTGTATATTAATCTTTTATCCTGCAACCTTGCTGAGCTTGTGTTTGTTTTATAGTTTTTATGATAAGTCCGGCTAAGAGGTTTATCAATGTTACTAATTTTTTCGAAGAACCAGCTCCTTGTTTCATTGATCTGTTTTTTTAGTTTCTATATCATCTATTTCTGCTCTAATCTTTATTATTTCTTTCCTTCTGCTGGCTCTAGGCTTCATTTGTTGTTTGTTCTTTTTCTGTCTCTTTTAGCTGTAAGATTAGGTTGTTTATTTGAGATTTTTCTTGCTCCTTGAGATAGGCCTGTATTGCAATATACTTCCCACTTAGAACTGCTTTTGCTGTATCCCAAAGACTTTGGACTGTTATGTTTTCATTTTCATTTTTTTCCATGTATTTTTTATTTCTTCTTTGATTTCCTGGTTGACCCATTCGTGGTTTAATAGCGTGTTGTTTAACTTCCATGTATTTGTGGTCTTTCCAGATTTTTTTATCGTGGTTGATTTCTAGTTGCATTGTGATCGGAAACGGTGGATGCTATGATTTCAGTCTTTTTGTATTTGTTGAGGCCTGTGTTGTCACTTAATATGTGATGTAGTCTGGAGAATTTTCATGTGTGCTTGAAAAGAATGTATATTGAATCCCTGAGGATTTTCTATATAGAATACCATATCATTTGCAAATAGTGATTGTTTACTTCTTAATTTCCAATACAAATGCCTTTTCAGTCTTACCTAATTTCTCTGGCTAGACCCTCAAATACAATGTTGAATATAAGTGACAAGAGTGTACATCCTTGTTTTATTTCTGATTTTAGGGGGAAATCTTTCAGTTCAATATTACATCTGGTGTTACCTGTGGATTTTTTTATAGATCCCCCTTATCAGGTTGAGGAAGTTTCTTTCTCTTCCTAGTTTCTTGGGTGCTTCATGGAAACGTGTGGGATTTTTTCGAATGCCATTTGTGCATCTATCAAGATGATCATATGGTGTTTGTGTTTTATTCTATTGATGTGGTATATTGTAGTGATTGATGATTTCATTTCAAACCAACCTAAAATTGGGATAAAAACTACTTGGTCATGGTGTATAATCCTTTCTATATGTTGTTGTATTCCATTTTCTAGTATTTTTATTGAGTATTTTTTACATTCATGCTCTTAATGAATATTGGTGTGTCCTTTGTTGTTGCTGTTGTTGGTTTGTTTTGTATTTGCATTTTTCTTGTGACATCTCTGTCTGGGTTTGGTATTAGTAAAATAATGGCCTTATAGAATGGGTTAGGAAGTATTTCCTCTTTTGTTTTTTAGGAGAGTTTATGAAAGGTTGGTATTAATTCTTCTTTAAACATTTGGTAGAATTCACCAGTGAAACTAGATGAGTCTGGGCTTTTTTTTTTTTTTTTAAGATTTTATTTATTTATTTGACAGAGAGAGATCACAAGTAGGCAGAGAGGCAGGCAGAGAGAGAGGGGGAAGCAGGCTCCCCACTGAGCAGAGAGCCCGGTGTGGGGCTTGATCCCAGGACCCTGAGAAACAAACAACCAGAGCCAAAGGCAGAGGCTTTAAAAGCCCACTGAGCCACCCAGGTGCCCCGAGTCTGGGCTTTTCTTTATGGGAAGATTTTTTTTTTATTTTGATTTCAATCTCTCTACTTATTATATGTCTATTCAGATTTTCTATTTTTTCTTGAGTTGATTTTGGTATATTCCCTCTTTCATTCTTTATTTTAGTATTTTGAATCATATCTCCTCTTTTTCTTCATCAGCGTACCTAAAAGATGATCGGTTTTATTCATATTTTCAAAGAATCATCTTTTAGTTTCACTGATTTTCTCTACTGTTTTTCTATTCTCTATTTATTTCTCCTCTAGTTTTAATTATTTACTTCTGTTTGTTTTGTATGGGCTCACTTGGTCTTATTCTTCTATAAGTTTAGATTATTGATTTGAGATTGTTCTGCTTTTCAAATATAGGCATTTTTAGGTATAAATTTCCCTCTATAGCCTACTCTGCTGCATCTCATTATTTATGATATGTTATTGGTTTGTATTTGTTCATCTTGGTGTATTTTCTAACTTCCCTTGTGATTTCTTCTTTGGTTCATTGGTTATTTAGTAGTGTATTGTTTCGTTTTCACATATTTGTGAATGCACCCATTTTCCTTTTCTTCCTGTTACTTATTTGTAATTTCATTCCATGATTGCGGAACAATTTGGAGTGATTGTAGTAAAATGATTGAATACCATTATTCTCATTTTTTTCTTTTTTTTTTAATAAGATTTTATTTATTTGACACAGAGAGAGACATCACAAGTAGGCAGGCAGAGAGAGAGAGGAGGGGAAGCAGGCTCCCTGCTGAGCAGAGAGTCCGATGCAGGGCTTGATCCCAGGACCCTGAGATCATGATCTGAGCCAAAGGCAGAGTCTTAACTCACTGAACCACCCATGTGCCCTTATTTTTGTCTTTTTTTTTTTTTTTTTTCATTTTTGTCCTTTTCAACTCAAAGTTTAATTTTGGTTCCTGTTAATAATTTCTGTTTCTTTATTGATGCTATTTGTGAGATATACTGTTCTTACCAAATCATCTTTAGTTCTTTGTATATGCTTTCCTTCAGCTGTTTGAGCATACTTAAACTAGTTGACTTAAAGTCCTTGCCTGTATCCATTCATCTCTTGATGGACAACTGGGTTCTTTCTGTAGTTTGGCTATTGTGGACATTGCTGCTATAAACAATGAATCAATAAAAAACATGTATATATATATATATATATATATATATACAATGGAATACTATTCAGCCATCAAAAAAATCTTGCCATTTGCAACATCATGGATGGAATTAGAGGGTATTATGCTAAGCAAAATAAGTCAATCAGAAAAAGACAATTATCATATGATCTCACTCTATGGGGAATTTAAGAAACAAAATAGAGAATCATAGGAGAAGAGAAGAAAAAATAAAACAAGACAAAATCAAAGAGAGAGACAAACCATAAGACACTCTAAAGCATAGGAAACAAACTGAGACAAACCATAAGAAACTCTTAAGAATAGGAAACAAACTGGAGGAGAGGGGGTTGGGAGGATGGGGGGTAACTGGGTGATGTAATGAGCACTGAGTATTATATAAGACTGATTAATCACTAAACTCTACCTCGGAAACTAATAATGCATTATATGTTAATTAATTGAATTTAAATAAAAAATTTTAAATATATAATTAAATTTAAAAAAATGAAGGAAGTCTTTGCCTAGTAAGTACAATATCTTGGTTTTATCAGGGACACTTTTTATCAATTTCTTTCAATCAGGTATAAGGGCCATAATTTTTTGTTTCTTTATATGGTTCATGTATTTGTTGTTGTTAAACTGGACATTTTAAAAAATATAATGTATCAACTCTGGTAATCCATTCCCCCTCCTCTAAGGTGTGGTGTTGTTGATGTTATGCTTGTGTTATTTAATTGTTTATTGTCTTTCCTAAAAATTTCTGTGAACTTTGTATTCTTTGTCTTACGTGGCCATTGATGTTTTTGCTCAGTTAGTTAAGGGTTCAGTTAATGATTGGAATATACTTAAAGGCTTTGAACCAATAAGTTTCTGAGCCTTTCCCAAAGTCCTCTGTGTGTGTTTTAGGGCAAAGCACGAAAACTTTCACAGACAGTATATCTCTTTTAGCCTTCATTTTCTCCTTTTACAGAGCCCCAATTTCAGCCAGAGGTGTGGTATTAATTATATCTCAAGTCTTTTTTGATTTTAGATATCAAACTGCAAATGTGCCTTGCTTCTTGTCTTTCCAGGAATATTTTGGAGATTTTCAAACCTTCTATGTATATCTCATTTTCGATCTTAAAAAAAAAAAAAATGTTTCAGGTAGCTGCAGTGCTCAATAGTTGCCACTGATTGTTTTTATTATATGCCTAGGGAAAATGCTGTGCATATGTGCATGCTCTGAGTCAGGTCATTTAAACATAAGCTCTGTGAGTGCCAGTTTTTAAGAAGCTGCCAGACAATTCAAATAGTGACAGTTTACTGAAATAGTGATTTGGGGGAGTTCTAAACTTGTTCTGTCCTTTCTGGTGGCTGTTAGTCTGCTGGTTTTCATAACTACTGTGATTTTGTGGCCTAGGCTACAACAAAACTGGGGAGATGCAGTAGGAATAGGTCAATTTAATACATTCTAAAGCTCACTCAACTGAGATTTTAGTCCCTTTTTCCCTGATTAAATGTTCTTTGCTTTATTCCAAGCTCTTGTTTAATTTCTAGAGTCCTCAAAAAGTTAATTTTGATGATTTTTGTTAGTATTATTAATAGTTTTATGGATGACTAGATTTTCTGAGTTCTTTACTCTGCCATCCATGAGTTGAATTCCCACTGTAATTATTTTTAGTGTAACTTTCTAGTTATACCTTTTTTCCCCCTCAACAGCCTTTTATCCCACAGTTTAGTCGTTCCTTAAGATCAGTTAACCCAGGAATCCTAATGTATTTTTAACCGTATTTTAAAAAAAACCTTCAACATTCTGCAACTATTTTGTCCCATTGAAACATGTATATAGTGATGCATTTAATGGCTGTCTGAGATTCTGTACCCTCTGTCAGAAGTATGCAATTAAGTGCTTACTATCTACTCATTCTCAAATGTAAAGCAAACACCTGGTGTGTGTGTGTGTGTGTGTGTGTGTGTGTGTGTGTGTGTGTTTGACAACTGTTGTGGCACCTGTTGTTTGCTTGGACATTGTTTCTTTTATAACAGGAATACTGCTATAAATGATTTTTTTTTTTGCTGAACAAATGTACCTATTTTGCTGAATAAATGTACCTATTTGAGGAGTTGTTAGAATTTAGCTATTACCTTGAGATTCTTTGTCACTTCACTAATTTCATAATTAGGCATTGAATTTTACTTATGTCCAAACTAGTATCTTTAAATTTTTAGAAAACTAAAATGGAACACTCAAATAATTATACAGAGGTGCTTTTGTAAGGGCAAGATGGTGGCAGAGTAGGGGACCTCGTTTCATCTGGTCCCTCAAATTTAGCTGGATATCTATCAAACCATTCCGAACACACACAAATTCAACCTGAGATGTAGAAAGATTTTTCTGGATCTCTACAAGCAGAAAAATGACTACAGTTTGCAAGGTAGGAGGTGTGGAACCTTGAATCATCTGAGGAAATATCAGAATCTAAACAGGGTGGGGAGGGAGCCTCCATAAGCCAGCTACCGGAAAGAGATATAACACTGGAGCACAAAATTGGGACCATTAGAAATGTGCTCCAGTGAGAGACATCCCTTTCTGAAAAGGGCAAAGAGATGAATTAGGGCAAAATTATAGGTGGATCATTGTGGTCTCAGGATCTGAGGAGTCTCAGAAAGATCGGGGGAGCCTGAACAAATAGAGTGGCCAAGCATTGGAGTGGGGACACTGGTTATGGCCTGTGAGCCCAGAAGAGACTCTCACCATAAACAGAGACAGTCACCATAAACTGCAAGTCAGGTGGTAGAGATACCCGTCTCTGCCTGAGCACCCTTAAAAGGATGAGAAGGTGCAGGCTGTTTAACATCATAGGGGAGATACAAAATGGCTTGTGCCTACAACAGGGCAACAGCTCTCAGGGTGGTGTGGCCCCCAAAAGGACACTGGGGTGGCACCCAGCGTGACCAGGAACTGTGGAAGAGGGTGCATGTGTGAGCCCATGGCCAGTAACAACTGCAAAGGCACAAAGTGAAGAGACATTTACAGGTCCCCAGAACTCCCCTGGGAGAGTTACAGTGGGCATGAATAGCGTGAGTCTGTGGAGTTCAGTATGCACGGAAGTGGAGACAGTTTGACTGGAGGGTTTAATGAAGAAAGGGGACTGTAACCTTGCACCTCTTGGCCAGAGAGTCCCCCTTGGCCATATTTGCTCTGACCCTCTAAAGAGGTGCAGAGAGCTGCCAGTGAACAAAAGCCACACACAGGACCAGCTCACATTAAGCCCATCCCGTGACAAGGGGTGGGGCAACTCCACCCAGACAAAGAAACCTGAGAAGCCAAGCAGCAGGCCATTCCCCGAGAAGACAGACTGGAAGAACAGGTGAATGATAAGCTCTGTAAAACTCCAGCACCAGGGGAAAATAATAAAGTGAGCTCCAGGTGTTCCCTCACGACTCATTTATACTTCAGGTTAAATTTTACATTTCTTTTTTGTTTCTTTTTTTTTTTTTTTTCTTACACTGTTTCTGATTCAAAGAGACTCTTATATCCCAACTTATGCTTTTAACTTGCTTTCTAATGTCTATTTTTCCCCACATCTACGTTTTATAGATTTATGCCCCATGCTAGTCCATTCTTCACTCTATTCAATTTTATTTTGGCATTTTGGGATATAATGTCTTCCAACACACAGACCAAAAATCAGTCAGGAACAGGCAGATCACCCTGCTTTGTCCACCCAGAGAGATTATAGTAACTCCCCCCCCCCATTTTTTTAAAGTTGTGTTGGATCCTCTAGGCTTTGTTTGTGTATCTGTAGTAGCTTCTGACCACTTCGTATTTTTTCTAGGGTGCATTTTGCTTGGGTTGCGGCTCATATTTTGAACTCTGTTCATTCATTAAACCCTCGACAGAATGGCTAGGAGGAGGAATGCCCAACAAAGAAAAGAACCAGAGACAATGTCCTCTGTCACACAACTAATTGATATGGATATAAGCAAGATATCAGAGATGGACTTCAGGATAGCAATCATAAAGTCAATAGCTAGGCTTGAAAAAAGCATTAGTGACAATATAGAATCTCTAAGGGCAGAAACAAGATCTAATCAGGCTGAACTTAAAAATGCTATGAATGAGGGGTGCCTTGGGTGGCTCAGTGGGTAAAAGCCTCTGCCTTCGGCTCAGGTCATGATCTCAGGGTCCTGTGATCGAGCTGCGCATTGGGCATTCTGCTCAGTGGGGAGCCTGCTTCCCCCTCTCTCTGCCTGCCTCTCTGCCTACTTGTGATCTCTCTCTCTCTCTCAAATAAATAAATAAAATCTTTAGAAAAAAATGCTATGAATGAGATGCAGTCTAAACTGACTAACAGCCAAGGTAAATGAGGCAGGAGAGAGAATAAGTGATTTAGAGGATAAGCTGATGGAAAGGAAGGAAGTTGAGGAAAATAGAGATAGGTATCCAGTAGCCCCAAAAATGGCATGAAATGTTCCAATGTCAGGATTATTAGGATCCCGGAGGGAGTGTGGAGAGATAGAGGTCTAGAGAGTGTATTTGATCAAATCATAGCTGAGAACTTCCCTATTCTGGGGAAGGAAACAAGCATTTATATCCAAGAGGCAGAGAGGGCCCCTCCCAAAATCAATAAAAAACAGATCAACACCCTGATACGTAATAGTAAAGCTTGCAAATCTTACAGCCAAGGAAACTATCCTGAGAGTAGCTAGGGAGAGGAAGTTCCTTACATATGGAGGTAAGAATATCAGAATAACATCAGACCTTATCCACAGAAACCTGGCAAGCCAGAAAGGGCTGGCAAGACATACTGAGGGTACTAAATGAGAAGAACATGCAGCCAAGAATACTCCAGCAAGACTGTCATTCAGAATGCAAGGAAAGAGAAAGAGTTCCCAAGACAGACAGAAAGAATATGTTACCACCAAGCCAGCCCTGTAAGAAATATTAAGGGGGATTCTGTGAGCGAAAGGAGACCCCAAGAGTAACACAGACCAAAAAGTAACAGAGGCAATCCACAGAAACAGGGACTTTGCAGGCAATACAATGACACTAAGTTCATATCTTTCAATAGTTATTCTGAATGTAAATGGGCTGAATGCTCCCATCAAAACAGGGTTTCAGATTGGATAAAAAAGCAGGAGCCATCCATATGTTGTCTACAAGAGACTCATTTTGAAACTAAAGACACCTCCAGATTGAAAGTGAGGGGATGGAGAACCATTTGTCATGCCAACAGACCTCTAAAGCAAGCTGGGGTACAATTCTCCCATCAGACAAATTAGATTTTAAATCAAAGACTGTCGTAAGAGATGTAGAGGGACACTATATCATACTTAAAGGGTCTAACCAACAAGAAAATCTAACAATTGTAAATATCTATGCCCCCAACATAGGAGCAGCCAACTACCTAAACCAACTGGTCACCAAAATAAAGAGTCATATTGATAATAATACATTAATAATAAGAGACCTCAACACTCCACTCTCAGCAATGGCCAGATCTTCTAAGCCAAAGATCAACAAAGAAACAAGAGCTCTGAATGACACATTGGAC
>CM052888.1:31308651-31352267 GCA_028534135.1 Potos flavus | reverse complement strand
TCCCTAAGTCTGTGCTCATGGTTCCTAAGCAGTTTGTTCCAACCCTTCTCCTGACCTTTCCTCTCAACCATCTTATCCTCTAGATCGCTAACTCTATCCTCTGTCTCCGTAACTCTAGCTGTTAGACTATTTAGATTAGATTGGATCTCACTGATAGCATTGGTAACCTCTGACATACTGGTTCTCAGTTCTGTCCTTAGAGATTCTATGCTGTCATTAATGTTTTTCTCCATCCTGTCCATTGCCTGGATAATTGTTACCCTGAATTCCCTTTCTGACATACTGTTTATGTCCATGTCCAATAGTTCTGAGGGAGAGGGTGCAGTCTCTGGGTTTTTCCTCTGTTGGGTGTTCCTCCTCCTAGTCATTTTGATGAGAGGTGGATGAGAGGATGTATAGCTGAATAGATCACCCACAATCCAGGCACGGTGCACCCTGGAAGGTTTTGGAGCAATTGGAATTCACCCCCCAAAAGAAAGAATAAAGATAAGAAAAGAAAGACAGAGAAAGAGAAAAAAAAGAGATCCCAGCCAGAATGGGCTCCAAAATAAGATTTATAAGGTATATAAACAAATACGAACAAACCTAAATACCGACAAAAGTATATGACAAGAAATAAAAGAACCTAGTCAGAATGAACCTCAAGAATAAGGTTTATATAATACCAGAACAAAAGTAGATACATAGAAACACTGACAGACAGACACGCTAGGAGGGTGGTTATAACTCTTCCTTGTGTTGTATTAAGCCTCTACGTGTAATGTTATGTAGTTAAAAAAAAATTAAAAAAAACCAAGAAACACGAGAATGAGTGAAAAAAAAAAGAAAAAATAGAACAGAAAGAAAGAAAAAAACTTGTATCTACGAAATATACAGGTTTTGGGGTATTATTGGGAGCTTAATATATTGATTTCCCCTACTGTTGGGGTTTTATATTTCTATGGGGGCCCTGTCGTTATTGTCTTCTTGTTTTTGGGTTGTCTTCTGGGGGAGGGGCCTGTCGCGTTGTTTTCCAGTCAGTCTTGCTTGGGTTGAGTCGCCCTGCCCCCTAATCGAGGGGCTGGGCTCTGTGGAAAACAGTTTTTCAGGCTTCTGCTCCCTGGAGGTTTTTGCTCTTTTGCAGTTTTTTCGCCTTTTCAGAGTCCAAGCAAGGAGTCTGCCCGTATCCAGACCTCTGCTCACAGAGAAGCCTCAGTCTGCTCCCCTCTGCAAGTTCCGCTCACAGGGCAGCCTGCCACAGGCGGTGCGCACCCCCAGCCACCATTCCAGTGGCCCCGAGAGGCCCTCAGTAGCCTTTGCACCCTCCCGGGATCAAAGCCGTGAGGTCTAGGAAACTGGTTTATGGAGGCTGCCGGCGCCATGACTGCTGTCCGGGCTCCCAGTCCGCGCCGGGTGCGCTCATATTCCTGCCCTAAGCGGCCGCGTTCTCTCCAGCCTCTGGGCGGTGGGCGCCTCTGGTTCTCCCCCATGCGCGGGGCACAGGGCGCGAGCCAAGGGCACTAACGTGGGCAGAGAACCCACCACTCGTCCTACTCGCTGCTCTTTGTGTCTGGAGGCCCCGACGCCGTGCTCTGGCAGCCTCCAGGCCGTGGAGCTGATTTCTAAAAGTCCTGATTTTGTGCTCTGCTGCTCTGCGGCTTGCCGGGAGCCGGCCCCTCCTCCCGGGACCGGCCCGGAGCCGGTCTATCTTCCCGTCGCTTTGGATTCACTTTTCCGCACGTCCTACCTTCTGGAAAGTGGTCGATTTTCTGTTCCTAGAGTTGCTGTTCTTCTTCTCTTCTATCTCCTGCTAAGTTTATAGTTGTTTAGAGTCCTTTGATAACTATCTAGCTGAACTTCTGGGATCCGACACTTTCTCCGCCTCCTACCATCTTGCTCCTCCTCCTTTGTCTCTATTTTTATGGTATCTAGTCCTGAAGTAATTAGGGTGAGTACATAATGCATGGAGTGTGAGAACCCAGTAATGGACATGGCTGGGATATGAACTTAATCAGTACTTAATCCTCTATCTTACACAGGAAGAGCCTCCATGCAGTCTCCATCCAGAGTCTCAAAACTGAGATAAGACTGCATTAAAACAAATAGGTAAACAAGACTATATCACACTTAGGCAAACTGTATGGTATAAGAAATCAATTATAGCTTAAAATGCTATTGTATTTGGGGTTTTTCTTTTTACAGCAGTCTTTTTTTTACCCCATATATTTAAGGTAAAGATATAAAAAGGGACATTGCTTAATAATTAAAGGAACATTTCACTGGGAAGATGAAAGAGTACTGTACAAATCTAACAGTATATCCTCAAAACACTTAAAACAAAAATTTAATGGAATAGGTAGGAGATTTTTAACACATTTCCCTTAGAAAATGATAAACCAAGGAGACAAGAAAAATGAAAGTTATAATATATATATTATTCGAATGGCACTGTCTCTACAAAATTCGACAAAGACTAACTAAATAACAAAGAACAAATGGATATTTTCACTGACCACATTAAATTTAGAAGTCAATAGGTAAAAGATAGCCACTAAATATCCTGTTTTTGGAAACAAAATACACGCTAATGTTTTATGATTTTGAAGAAATAATGAAAATGGAAATTGAGAAATAACATGGAATGTCAATGAAACAGTACACACCCAAACTTGTGTAATGTAGCCGTGAAGTTATTAGTATGCAATTTTTAGCTTTGAATGCACATATTAGAAAAGAATTACAGTGAAAAACTAGCAAGTTAAGTATCCTATTTTTAAATTCAGAAAAGAATACTATAATAAACACAAAGCAAGTAGAAGGAAGAAAGTAATAAAGATAAAAATAGAAATAATTATATAAAATATGAAGTTAGAGATTGTCAACAAAACCAAGAATCGTATTTTTTAAAGGTTAATAATTTAAACCAACTTCTTAACAAAATTTGCCCAGCAGAAAAGAAATGCTCGAACAGATGAATAATAATAGGAATGAAAAGGAGAATATAACTACAAATAAGTAGACATTTAAAGAGAGAGAATATACCATAATTATTTGGCAATAATTATCAAAATGATCCCAAGTGGAATGTATTATAGGAAAGCCATAAATTACTGTTATAAGCTGATTTGTGCTCCCCCTTCCAGCTTCTACAAATTTATACATTAAAATCCAAAGGCCCCATACCTCAAAATGTAGTCTTATTTGGAAATAGGATTGTTGCAAATGTATTTGGAGATAATGCCTGTAAAGAGGAAAGTTTAAATCAGGCCCACAAGGTGATCCTTAATATAATCTGACTGGTATCCTTATACCAGGAGGAAGGAATTGGAACATACAAAGAGAAACCAGGGGCATATGTGATTAGAGGAACAGCCATGTGAGGACAAAGTAGCAAGAGTGTGACCTACCTGTAAGTCAGAGAGGCCTTAGAAGAAACCAAACCTGCTGACACCCTGATCTTGGTATATGGCCTCCACAATTATGAGAAAATAAATACCAGTCTCAGTATGTTGCTATGGTAACTAATACAGTTACTAATACTAACTTAAGAAATAGAAAAATAAAATAGACCTATATTATGATGTTTCTTAGCCTTTTTATTGTTGTTGCTCTCAAGAAGGGGGAAAACTATGTAAGTTTTCCGTAATGTGAGAAATTATGAAATAAGATTTTGTCAAGGTAGAGTTGAGTATTCCAGGGCCACACCCTATTATAATATGTAAGATTTTTTCCTTTTGCTTCCGAAAACTGATTTTTACCCTCTCAGGAATGCATGATCTATAGTCTTTGAGAAAAGTAAATTATTGGTAAGAAATCTTTCCCTTTCCCTCTCAACCTCTCCAGAAAAACAACTGTTCCAGCTAGTTTTGTAGGCAAACCTACCAAAGCTTAAAGGAAGGGGCAATTTCTGATAAAACAGGGGAAGCTCCCCAATGAGGTTGCTATAATTTTATAGAATTTGACAGAGGTAGTATGTGAAAAATCAAATTCTTTTAAAAATGTTTGTAGGTCATTTAACCATTCCTTCAACAAATTGAGTTTGCCGTCATGTAGAAATGACTACTCCAGGCACTAGGGATACAGAATGATGAAGACAGACAGATGAAGACACCTCCCTGCCTTGTAGAAATTACATTTTAGTTGGGAAAATAGGCAAAAGCTTACTAAAACAGAAACAAAATTAAGATTCAATGTAGCAAATTCAAATGGCATGGCCTGATAGAGAATTACAAATACACTATTTTGATTGAGTGAGTGGGGAAGTTTTAAGATCCTTAATTGCAGACCAACTCCAGCTGGTAGGGGAAGAGCAGAGAAAGGGGAAAGGTGAAGAAATGAAAATGTGAAATGAGTCATGGATAATATATAATTTAAGTTACATTTGGCAACAAGTAATAGAAAACTCAACAAAGAGTGCTTTCAACAGACGTAAGTTTTATTTCATGCACCAACATTTTTGGAGATTGGAAGTCCTGGGCTTTAACATTAGATGACCAGTGTCATCAAAGATACAGATTTACTTTTCTTCTATTCTGCCATCTTTAACATGGGACATTTATCCAAATAATCATTAATAAAGGTGCTGTTCTTCTAGGTCTCATGTCTACACTAGTAATAATTGGGAAAGAAGAAGGGGCTTTAAAAATAGTTTCTAGAACCTTACCCAGTGACTTCAGCCTAATTTTATTGGTCACCAGTTGTTTTTTTTTTAACTATGAAGGGCATTTTGACAACACCTAGTGAAGTCAAAAGTGCACTTAGTCTATAATTTAGCAGTTCAGCTTTCAGATATATACTTTAGATTGGAGCTTTTCTGCTAGGATACAACAGACAGGTTACAGATAGGCCGAGGAACTGACCTTTCATTCAAAACTCTTTCATTTTAAAGATGTTTGTGTCACCTCCCAGGATAGTAACTTCTGGCTGCCAGGAGTCTTGTCTAGTTACTTCAGTGTGTTGTAAAAATATTACTTCTATGTGTACCATGTTGTCAAAATAGTTGGGAAGCTCTTTCCTAGAAGCATACTAAGATGTTCACTGCAGCAGTGTCACATAAAACATTTGTTATGGTAGAATTCCAATTAATAAATAAAAGTAAATAGGGAAATAGAATATTAGATTTAGGCAAGACCTGTAGTAACAATCAGAGAAAGACAATTATCATATGATCTCTCTGATATGAAGAATGTGAGAGGCAGGGAAGAGGGTCATGGAGTGTGGGGAGTGAAATGAAACAAGATGGGATCAGGAAGGAGACAAACCATAAGAGACTCCTAAACTCATGAAACAAACTGAGGGTGGCTGGAGGTTATTGGGGGTAGGGATAGGGTGGCTGGGTTATAGACATTGGGGAGGGTATGTGCTATGGTAAGTGCTGTGAAATGTGTAAGCCTGATGATTCACAGACATGTACCCTGGGGCAAATAATACATTATATGTTAATAAAAAATTAATTAATGTAAACAAGATTTACTGATATTGGGTGAACATATGAGGAGAAACAATTTATGTAGTATTAAATCGTCTCCCTTAATATATTTATTAACTACAAAGTTTCCTAAGGTGGAATCTGAAATTATTGATTTTAGATCTCTTTTTAAAATATGCATTCAGTGGTATAAATTTCCCTGTACACATTGCTTTCACTGCATCCTACAAATTTTGAGAAGTTGTGTTTTCATTTATCTCAAAATAATTTTAAATTTATCTGAGATTTTTTTGTCTGGGTTATGTTTTTTAGCAGTATGTTTTTTTTTCTTTTTTTTTTAGTATGTTCTTTAATCTCCACATATTTGGGGATTTTCCAGTTATCTTCCTGTTACTGGTTTCTAGTTTAATTCTACTGTGGCCTGAGAGAAGACATTGTATGATATATATTCTTTAACATTTGTTAAGGTGTATTTTTTGGCCCAGAATGTGTTCTTTCTTGGTGAATATTCCATGTAAACTTAAGAAGAATGTATATTTTTATGTTATTGGGTGGAGAAGTCTATAGATGTCAATTGTATCCAATTGATAGAT
Source organism: Potos flavus (assembly GCA_028534135.1). NCBI lineage: Eukaryota > Metazoa > Chordata > Mammalia > Carnivora > Procyonidae > Potos > Potos flavus. The sequence continues at coordinate 31,346,267 of CM052888.1, read as the reverse complement.
GGTGTCGTTGTGTTCAGCTATCTCCTTACTGGCTGCTGGATCTACCTACTTCTGAGAGAGGGGTGTTGAAGTCTCCAGCCCCCCGCAAATTCATCTATTTCTCTTTCCAGTTCTACTAAGTTTTTGCCTCACATAGTTCGATGCTCTGTTAGTTGCATACATGTTAAGGATTGTTATGTGTTCTTGGAGAATTAACTCCTTTGCAATTATGTAATTATGTAATTCACTTCTTTATCCTTGGTAACTTTACTTACGTTGATGTCTGCTCTATCTGAAATTAAGTAACTATTCCAATTTTCTTTTGGTTAGTGTTAGCATGGTATATATTCCTCCATTCATTTACTTGTAATCCATTTGTGTCTTTATATTTAAAATTGGTTTCTTATAGCCAACATATAGTTAGGTCATGTTTTTTGGTCAACTCTGACAATCTTTGTCTTTTAATTGGTTCATTTAAACCATTGGCATCTAAAATAATTGTTGATATAGTTGGATTACCCTCTACCATATTTGTTGCTGTTTTCTATTTGTTGTCCTATTTGTCCATTTTTATATTCTATTCTTTTTTGCCTTTTGTGGTTTAAATTGAATTTTTTATATGATTCCATTTTCTCACATTTCTTAGCATATATATATTATAGTTCTTATATATAAGAACTATATATAAGTTCATATATATAGTTCTTAGTATAATTATACCTCTTTTTACTTTTTTAACTTGTTGCCCTGGAGTTTGCCATATACATTTACAACTAATCCAAGTCCACTTTTTTTTTCTTTTTTTTTTTTTTATTAACATATAATGTATTATTTGCCCCAGGGTACAGTCTGTGAATCATGAGGCTTACACATTTCACAGGACTTACCATAGCACATACCCTCCCCAATGTCCATAACCCAGCCACCTTATCCCTACCCCCCCAACCCCCAGCCACCCTCAGTTTGTTTCATGAGTTTAGGAGTCTCTTATGGTTTGTCTCCTTCCTGATCCCATCTTGTTTCATTTCCCTCACCCACCCTCCACGGCCCCCCGCCCTGCCTCTCAAATTCTAAGTCCACTTTCAAATAACACTGTACCATTTCATGTGTGGTGTTTTATAATAACAAAATAACCCTAATTCCTTTCTTGTATCTTTGCTGTCATTAACTTTACTTATATATAAGGGTACATGTAGTTATAAAAATACATAATCAATTACATTGTTGCTATTTATTATTTTGAACAAATTATTATCTGTTAAATCCATTAAGAATAATAAAAATAAAAATTTTTGTTTCACCTTTATTTTATTTTTTAAAAGATTTTATTTATTTATTTGACAGAGAAAGACACAGTGAGAGAGGGAACATAGGCAGGGGGAAGTGGGAGAGGGAGAAGGAGGCTTCCTGCTGAGCAGGGAGCCTGATGCAGGGCTCAATCCCAGGACCCTGGGATGATGACCTGAGCCGAAGACAGATACTTAACGACTGAGCCACCCAGGCACCCCTCACCTTCACTTATTTAGATCTGAGTTTCTGTTTATTATTTTCCATCTTTCTAAAGAGCTTTTAGCATTTCTTGCAAGACAGGCCTACTGGCAACAAATTTCCTCAATTTATGTTTACCTGAAAAAGTTTTTATTTCTCCTTCACTCTTGAAGGATAATTGCATAGGGTACAGGATTCTAGATTGATAGATTTTTTTTTCCTCTTTCAACGCTTCTAGTATTTCATTCCAATCTCACTTGAATGGTTCTGAGAAGAAGTTGAACATAATTCTTGGCCTTCTGCTGTAGGTAACGTGATTATTTCCTCTGCCTTTTTTCTGGGTTTTTCTTTAACTTTGATTTTTTGTTATTTGAAAATGATACGCTGGGGCGCCTGGGTGGCTCCGTGGGTTAAGCCTCTGCCTTTGGCTCAGGTCATGATCTCAGGGTCCTGGGATCGAGCTCCACATCAGGCTCCCTGCTCAGTGGGGAGCCTGCTTCCCTCTCTCTCTCTCCCTGCCTCTCTGCCTACTTGTGATCACTCTCTGTCAAATAAATAATAAATAAAATCTTCAAAAAAAAAAAAGAAAAAGTAAAATGATATGCTGAGGTGTCGTTTTGGGGGACATTTATTGTACTTAGTTTTCTCTGAGCTTCCTGTATATGTGGTTTGGTATTTGACTTTTAATTTGGGAGGATTCTTAGTTGTTATTGTTTGAAATATTTCTTCTATTTTTTTCTTTGTTTCTTCTCATCCTTATATTCCAATTACACGTATATTACACCTTTTTTAGTTGTGTCACAGCCATTGAATATTCTGTTCTGTATTTTTCAGTCTTTGTTCTCTTTGCTTTTCAGTTTTCAAGGATTCTGTTTATATAACCTCTAGCCGAGATTCTTTCCTCAGTTGTGTTGAATCTCTGATAAGTTCATCAACGGCATTTTTAATTTCTATTATGGTATTTTTTTGTATCTAGCATTTTTGAGGAGTTCTTTGAATTTCCATCTCTGATTAAATTGTTCATGTGTTCTTGTTTACTACTACTTCATTCAACAGATTCCATATCATAATTAGTCATAGTTATTTTAAATTTAGTCTGGCAGTCCCAATATCCCTGTCATATATAGTTCTGATGCTTACTTTGTCTCTTCAAATTGTGTGAGGTTTTTTTTTTTTTTGATGTGCCCTATAACTTTTTCTTGATAGCTAGACTTGATGTACTATAAAATAAAAGGAACTGTTGCAAATAGGCCTTTAGTAATGTGATGGTAAGATATGAGGGGAAGGGATGCAATGTATTCTGTAATCCTAGTCAGGTCTAGTCTTTTAGTTAGCCTGTGCCTCTGGACTATGAACTCCACAAGTGTATCTCATATTTTTTTTCCTCTCCCCTTAGGTGGAATAAGATAGCTATAGTAGGCTCTAGTTGAGTATTTCTCTTCTTCATGTGGAAGGCTAGAGCTGACTGGAGTTGGGTATTTCCTCTTCCCCAGGTCAGTTAGGGTCTAACAGCCCAGTAGGTCAAGGTCTGGTTAACTTGTTATGAAAAACAAAGTGTTTCAATATAGAGATTTCCCCCACAGTCTGAAAGTAGAGTGTTCCTATGGAAACTTTGTAAGCCTTAATGTGTAAAGTGACGATTATCCCCCATTTTCCAAAAGTTTGTATTACACCACTTTGCTTTTACGAAAGACCTACATTAGTATAGTAATGGCTTTTTTTTTTTTTTTTTGGTAAAAATGAAAATCTTCTTTGGATTTCTTTCAGTTAGTGAAAACAGGTACTAATGTAGGTCTTTTGTAAAAGTGAACTAGCATAAGAAGAACTTTTAGAAAGCACGTATAGCTGTATTTCAGAATGGTTTCTTTTCCCCTCCCCCTGCTGAAAGACATAGAGGATTTTCCTCAGACATTTTCTATGGGAACCTGGTGGAGTTTTTGCAGGTAAATCTCAATATATAGTGGGGAACTCCTTATGACTTGGTCCTCCTGGAGATGTTTACTCTCAAGAGTTTTAACTCAGTTTTTAACTGAGCCTCTAACAGCTCAATTACAGTTCAGGTTTTACCACCCCAGCGCTGGTTCCCAAGGTGACTTCTGCTCATGAGTCTCTACTCCAGGAAGCCATGGCTGCCTGTATTCACTTGTGGGTCTCTTCAGTCTTAGGGCAGCATTATGCTCTGTCTCCCCACGCCCCCCTTTATGAATATAAGAAGAGTTGCCAATTTTTCAGTCTCTTCAGCTTTTTACTTGTTAGGATGGAGTGGGATGGCAAATTCCAGATTTCTTACTTATGGAACTAAAATTTAAATGGTATTTTAGTTTTCCTCACAGGGCTTATTAGCCAAAAATGCCTTTCCAGCCACTTATTATACCATGTAGGCATTCTGAGCAGACTGCTTACTTGGGCCGAGCCCTGTCCTAAAGCCCTCCTAAGAGAAGGAAGGAACAGGAATATGGATTATATACTTGAGAAGTTTGATATGAAAGGGAGGAGGACTTAGATGTTTTCAAATCTTTAGACTTGAAGACTTGACAAGGTATAAAGTATTTTCTATATGTATTATAGAATCTAAATAACTCTAAAGACCATAGAAGAACTAAAGTAACCAGGTTTTGTGAAAATGGACCAGGATTTTTCTACAGGCATGTTTTCCTTAGGGTATATAGACAAGTTAGCAAGAAACTGGGAAAGCTGGGGAGACCCTCACTAATAGTCAAAGTAAAAAAAAAAAAAAGTTTACTGTAGGTATGTAATGCTTCACTATTGCGTAGGGAATTTATGGGATAGGTGTGTGTTTTGTGGAAATCTAGAATTATCTTATGCTCTGTTCTATTTCTGTGAGGCTCCAACACCCTCATTCCTTTTTTATTCACTGAACTATGTCAGCTGTTTTTGGCCCTAAGGGCAAACATTTCTGTTGGGATGCAGGGTGGAAACATAAGGAATTCCAGTATCCCAACCATTCACCTTTTGTGAGAGATACTGGGTAGACTGCTCTCTGATCAACTCTTGACCAATGTCTTTGTTGACTCTGGGCTTAAATACTTTGTAGAGATCCTAGAGAACAAAGAGGAATCATTTTAAGAGGCTGTGGTTTCCTCTGCTCTGATTTCTCAAATAATTCTTTTCCATTGCTTTCTTCTGCTATAATTTGGCAGAGTTTCTGGTGTACTGGTGAAATCTTGCCTTGGTTTTTTGGTATTATTAATGTGTCATTCTTTTTTTTTAATTTTGTGTATACTTTATTAACTATAATGATTTTTTTTTTTCAAATACAATAATTCAATCGTGTAAAGAGATTTTTTTTAACTGAAATTCAAGTTAGTTAACATATAGTGTAGTTTTGGTTTCTGGAGTAGAATTTAGTGATTCATTACCACCATTGCTCATCCCAACAAGTGCCCTCTTTAATGCTCATTACCCATTTAGTGCACCCCTCCCACCCATCACTGTGTCATTCTTAAAAGTATATACATTATATTAATTATGTGTAGGGGGGAGGTGGGAGATACATATTGCCACTTCAGAAGGGATCTTGAGATGAAGGATAGATAGGCAAGTGCACATACTCAATTTGCGATATTAAACCAAACATGGTAACTAAATTTAAAGTGTTGTAATTAAGACCAGTAGCCCAGTTAAGATATTGTCTTTATTAAAATGAACAGTTTTTTAAAATGAGAACTAACCATAATCTTTGCTTTCTGTAGTTACTTTTGAGAGTTTAAATTTCATCATTTGTCTGAAATCTTTACAAAGAAACTGTGACTCTTGGCCTGTTGGTTGGCACTCATCTCTAATCATTAGCTTTGAGTTTATAAGAATGGGTATCAACAGTTGTAGAAAAGACCAGGAGAATATTAGATTGCAGGATTAATAGACTCAAGATTCCAGGTTAATCTTAATGAGTCAGTTAATGGACTGACTAATTTCAGATCTGAGAAATACCTTTTTATCTCTAAAGTTTTAAATTAACATTTCATATGAATATTTTAGATAACAAATATCTATTATAAAACAATGTTTTATATTTTTCTTAATTCTCAAGATACCCAGTCTCTATGAACAGTAATAGATACCTTGCTGAAAAATTATAGTTGGAGCATTAACATGATTTAAATTTTATTTCTGTACTGTATATTAGGTTCTCACTTTAGGCTTCATATTAGAAAAACCAGGTATAACAGGGTACTCATAGTAATATAAAAAACAGTAATTTAAACACATTAAGAAAGTGTTGGTAGCAAGTGTGTAATTGGATTTCAAATGATAATCTAATTGCTCTTATCAGTATTTAAAGATCCTGTTACTTTATGTGTCCTTATGTTTCATTTCTTTTTTTTAGGTCTCTTTTATTCAAAACCTTGTATTTTGTGTAGAAAGAGTTTACCGTGTACCCGACTTTGGTGTCTGGGAAAGAGGAAGCAAATATAATAATGGCAGCACAGAGCTACATTCAAGGTAATTTGCTGATTTTTGAGTGTTTTTTTTTTTAATTTAAATGTGTGGAATTTGAATAAAAATCTAAGTATTAGATTGCAACTATGGTTTTTATGTTAATTTTCATCTCTTTTTTTCCCATATATGATGCAGATGAAATTCACTTGAAATTAAAGCAAGAGACTACTCTCAGTGCCCAAAAACAGATGGAAGAGAAAAAGCAGGGTATCTTTCCCAACCTCCCATGGTTTCAGTACATGCATATTGGCCTCTAGTCCAAGGCTTGGCCTTCCCGCTTAACCAATTCTTTCTCTTTTTTCTTTTTGAAATGATACCATTTGAAAGATCAAATACATTAAAATTGCCAAATACCAAATGTATATTCATTGCACGTAAAATTCCCTCCCATATTGTAGAGCTGGTCTAACCAGATACCCACACCCTTCATACAAAACTTAACATTTATTGTTTTGTGTAGGAGGTATGACCAACATCTTGCATTCTGGTTTCGTGGGCTTGATAAACAACAATAGCTTATGACTGATGTTAGTGGTGTTTGACTTTCCTTTACTCCTTAAGGTTAAGAAAGTTTTAGTGACTGCCTGCACCTTTTACTGAAAAGTTTAGCTCAATTGCACCAAAAATAAAATATCTAGGAATAAAGTTAACCCAGGAAGTTAAAGAGCTGTACTCCAAAAACTGTAAAACACGGATGAAAGAAATTGAAAATGACCCAAACAAATGGAAAGATATTCTATGCTCGTGGATTGGAAGAACCAATATTGTTATATGGCTCATACTACCCAAACAGTCTACAGATTTAATGCAATCTCTATCAAAATTCTAATGACATTTTTCACAGAACTAGAACGTTAATCCTAAAATTTGTATGGAACTACAAAAGACCCCAAATAGCCAAAGCAATCTTGAGAAATATGAACAAAGCTAGTGGTATCACAATTGCATATTTCAAGATATACTACAAAGCTATAGTAATCAAAACAGTATAGTACTGGCACGAAAATAGGCATAGATCAATGGAACAGAATAGAGAACCCAGAAATAAATCCATACTTATGTGTTCAATTAACCTGCAACAAAGGAGGCAAAAATATACAATGGGGAAAAGATGATCTCTTCAACAACTAGTATTGGGAAAACTGGATAGCTACATGCAAAAGAATGAAACTGTACTAGTTTCTTATACCGTACACAAAAATAAACTCAAATGGGTTAAAGACCTGAATGTGAGTCCTAAAACCGTGAAATTCCTAGAAGAAAACCTAGACAGGAATTATTTTGACATTAGTCACAGAAATATTTTTCTCCTCAGGTAAGGGAACCAAAAACAAAATTAAATTATTGGGACTACACCAAAATAGCTTTTTACAGTTGAACAAAACCATCAACAAAAAGGCAGCCTACTGCATGGGAGAAGATATTGCAAATGGCATATCTGTTGAGGTGTTAATATATATAAATATGTAAATAATTTGTACAGTTCAACATCAAATAAACAAAGAATTTGGTTAAAAAATGGGCTGAGGACCAGAATGGACATTTTTCCAAAGACCTACAGAGGCCAACAGAAACGTGAAAAGATGGTCAACATCACTAATATCAGGGAAATGCAAATTAAAAGCACAATGAGAGATCATTCTATACCTGTCAGAATGGCTAAAATCATAAACACAAGAAATAAGTGTCGATGAGGATGTGGAGAAAAAGGAACCGTTGTGTGCTATTGGTGGGAATGCAAATTGGTGCAGCCACTGTTAAGAATAGTAAAGAGGTTCCTCAAGAAATTAAAAATAGAATTACCATATGATCCAGTAATTCCGCTATTGGGTAAAACAAAACAAAAAACACTAACACTAATTTGAAAAGATACGTACACTCCTATGTTTACTGCCGCACTATGTACAACAGACAAGATATGGAAGGAACCCAAGCATCCCATTGATAGATGAATGAATAAAGAAGATATGCTATATGTATATCACATGTGATATACATATAGCATATCTTCTTTATTCATTCAGTGTTTATATATATATATATATATATATATATATATACACACATACATATGTGTGTGATATATATATGTGATATCTATATATAGTGGAATATTACTCAGCCATAAAAAAGAATGAGATCTTGCTATCTATAACAACATGGATAAACCTAGAAAGTATAATTCTAAGTGAAATAAGTCAGTCAGAGAAATACCATATGATATCACTCGTATGTGGAATTTATACAACAAAACAATGACAAAATAGAGCAAAAATACCAAACAGAGAATAAACTCAGGGTTGCCAGAGGAAAGGTGGTTGGGGGATGGGTCAAATAAAGGGGATTAAGAATTCACATATCTTTTATTTATTTATTTATTTATTTTTAAGTAGGCTCCACACCCAACATGGGACCTGAATTTATGCCCCTGAGTTTAGGAGTCTCATGTTTTACTGACGGAGCTAGCTAGGTGTCCCAAGAGTATCTGTATCTTTCTTTCTTTCTTTTTTTTTAAGAGAGGGTGTGGAGAGGTGAGGAAGTAGAAAGCGGGAGAGAATATTAAGCAGACTTCATGCCCAGCATGGAGCCTAGTGCAGGGCTCTATCTCACAACTCTGAGGTCACTACCTAAGTGGAAATCAAGAGTCAAGATGCTTAACTGACTGAGCCACCCAGGTGCCCCAAGAATATATATGTCTTGATGAGCACTTAGTAATGTATAGAATTGTTGAGTCATTATATTGTACACCTGAAACTAAAATAACACTATATGTTAATTATACTTGAATTAAAAAAAAGTATTGTACAATTAATTAGTCTTCTCAATTTCACACTAAAAGATTTAAGATTTAAAGGTTATCAACTGTAGGTTAGTTTAATCATTGGGACTTAAATGAACTGTAAAAACAGTTTAGGAAACACTAGTTAAGAAGATATACTTTTTTGAATAGAAGGACTAATCATACACAAAAAATTAAGCTGATCTAAGATACTTAGTAAACTAAAAACTGGCTCCAGATCACTAGCTGTATAATATCCTCATGCCTCAGTTTCCTCATCTACAAAATGAAGACAATAATAGTTTCTACTTTATAAAGTTGTTGTAATGATGGAGTTAATATATACAAATCATTTGAATACCTGAGCAGAAGTAAGCACTAGAATACAAGTGTACTTACACATTTCAGAGTATGTTAATAACAAATATTGAAACAAAGAAGATTTTTCTATTAACTTTAGGAAACTAATTTACACACATTTTTCCATAAGTTTTATGATTTATATGAGGCATTTTGAAATATAAAGCAGAATAGTAGCAATCAGGAAAGAAGTCAGTGGAGTAGAAAAATGATTTGTGGGAAAGTTCATTTCAGGCATTAAACAAATTCTGGCAAATATTAAAAATAGGAAAATAAATAGGAAGTTATATTTCAGCTGTCATTCAAATTAAGTTCTTAACACTCCAGATCATCAGTTAAATTACAAGAAAGTGGATCTAATTAGAAAAGGTGATTTTTAAAAATCTACCTTTTCAGTATTTATGATTTATCAGCCCCCTGCTCTGCTTTTTAATAACCATTTAGTATATTCCAGTGTGAACCCACTGACATTCTCAGTATATAATATTTGGAGTAAGGGTTTTTCTGTTTACAAAAACTGTAGTAAACTCAGGAAGAATCTTGGGTAAAGGTTACCATTAACCCTAGAAAGTGAGGGTATTGGAATGTCCCCAGTGAAAAAATACAGAGGCTTCAACATGTTTGCATATAACCAAGGTGCCAGACTTTTAAATTGAATCATTAAGGATTTTATTTCAAGACTCAGAAGATCATTATGTGATGTTCTTTGCTATCTTTTGCATGCAAAATCGATCTTAATTTGTGGCAGGTCAGTTTTATTCAAATGGATGGGAAATGAAGTTTGCTATTTAGATTTGGATAGTGGGTTTTACACATTTAACATTTTCTATGGTGTATCACTTTACAATTCCCGAAAAGAACTTTAAGCATTTTTTTTTCCCAAAGCATTTCTTTTCTTTTTTTTTTCCCCCCAAACATTTCTGAACTCATCTGCACAACATGTTTTGGATGTGTCATATCTGGTGCCAAAAGGGTCTGTTTTGAAACTGCAGGAGAACTGAGCCTCATGGTATTCATGGGCTCAGTGATGGCAATGGTGGTAGGAGGCTGGTAGTCTGCACTTACACATGGGTAGTAGAATGTAGAGCTGCCACTAGACAGGGACTCTTTATCTATCCCAGAACTCTGTTCCTAGTTGGATGTGATCTTTACTGCTTAATACAATATCCTTGTTTATATCCTTAAGCTGTTCTCAGGATGTTTCAGACATCCTGAAATAGTATATGATAATTCCTCCCATAAGTAAGTATTCATACTGTCCTTTGTCTTCTAACTTACTATGCCTCTCTTCATCTCTGTGCTATATAGTCTTTTTAGCAGGAGTCAGTAAAAGAGCACAATCTGACTAGTTCCTTGGTGCTCACTAAGGCCTTGGCCAGAGTGACTGGCTTAATAAATGTTTCTTCTTTCCTTGCCACAATGCACACCTCTCTTCTAAGCTGCACCCTGATCAAAGAAGATTTCCTCCTCTGGGCCCACAATATGTATGCTGTAGTATTCTGAGGTCAGAGGCTCCCTCTTCAGCATCCAAGCTTAGCTGTTAGTTAATAATTGAAATCTCTGGCTCTGTACAGTTACAGAATATTTTTTACTTAGGCCACACCAGGAACATATTACTGCCTTTTATACAGAAGAAAGTTAAAGTTTAGAAGGTTTTGTGATTCTCCCCTTTACACACACCTTAAATAATACAAATCACTAGGTAGTAGAGCCAAGAACTGGTTTCCAGTTGGTTGGCCTCCAAATGGAAAGTCGTTTCAACTGTATTGTGTTGTAATTTAAAGTCTTAAAAAGTTCCCTAAAGTTTGAAATAACAGCAGGGTTTACAATCTTGGTGAAATTTTGGTAAGTTTTAAGGATATTTTTAAGTAATCGTTAAAGTTTGATTCAGCTTAATGCTTTAGTTAGTCCCTTGCCGATCTGCCCTTTTCAGCCCCAGGTTTGCTGATATCTCTTTTAATTCAAATTCTTTAATTATTTAGTATTTCTTAGATAAACCCCAGAAATTTTTTGTAAAAAGTGATCTCATTACATTTATCTGAACTCCATTCTAGCAGCAACCTCACCTTTTTCAAGGGCTTTAGTAAAAGGGTCTATTGCTCTAAGCTTACAGTGATTCTCTTCTAAAACATTTCCTAAGTAACCATTCCTAGTTCTCCTGGTTTTTCTGTTGACCCTATTTTCCTCAAGCAAAATGTTCCTTTCAGTTTCTGCTAAGGTGTCTGGAACTATATCAGATAATTCTCTTTTCTCCTGTTCAGTCTCTAAGTCTTTTAGCAAGTTCCTATTTATTTAAAAATCCTCTTATTTGATTTAATTGCATTTTCCTCCGTATATAATTTTGGTACATATTTATTGTAGCACTAATTCTTAACCCCCAAAGTTAAATATCCAAGTAGTCTTCTCAACCTCTCCAAGTTTAATTTAGGTATTTTAATCTTAATATTTCCCCCTCTTCATTTATATAAGGACATTCCTACTCCCAGGCTACCTTTAAACTCTTTAAACCAAAACTCTTTGTTTTGGAGAAGAGAGGAGTCCTCTATAAGATATGATTGAATCTCAAACCTAACCTTGAATTGTTTTGATTATTGGGAAGCATAAAGGAATACTTTAGTATTTAATAACTTCGTAATGTTGATATATGCCCAAATGGAAAGATAAGTTTTTGAAACATTGACTCCTAAAAAGAACTTTACATTTAACAGCATAATTTCCTTTTTTTCACTTTCTTAAATCTTGTATTTACAATATAAAGAAGACTATAGAAGCAAAAAATTTAAATGTGATTTTTTTCAAAGTTTTTTTTTTTATGGTTTTATTCTCTTGGCTTTTCCAATAAAGAAAGCCGTCATTAAAATATCAGATAAGTAACCATCATAACACCAACTAGTTTAAGATGCTTTTAGTGTCCATTTTTTTCTATACAGTTCTTGTTATTTGAAGTTACTTAGTCTTTTTCAGTCATTTTTGATGTTCCAGTCATTGAGTTATGATAGAAGCAACTATCCATCCATTGTACTTCATTTTATGAATTTTTACTATACTGAACAATTCATGAACATCCATTACAACCTCATTTTTTGGATTCCATGGTAGGTTGTAAATCATTTCGTCCAAACCCATCCTTTTTTCTAGTAAAGCTTGATTTATGTAACAAATCACATTACTATAAAAAATCACATCTCTATATCCCAAGAAATGTTGCTTTTAGCCCTTTTAAATGAATGTTGAGGTAATACCTTGCAATAATAAATTGGTGTATGTTCTATTAGTAATAGTCCCCTAATATTAACATATTCATTAGCTAATCATAGAATAATTTAATTTTCGGAGAGTGTCTTGTGCCAGTAAAATATTTTTAATTCTTACAACATAATGTATTCTATTTGCCAATAAAATGTAAATCACATTAGGAATATGTTTGAGTTTCTAAATAGCTTGCTGTTGCCAGAGATTCAAATAACCAGTGGATAGTAAATTAACATATTTGTGAATTTCAATTAAGTCCAATTATTTAACCAATTGCCTCGGGAAAGCAGGTTAAAATGGAAAAAATTCAACATTTACTGTATCCCAGGCACAATGTTTGTTTCTTTTGTAATGGTTATTAAGACAATTTCCAAATTCATCTCTTAACTGCTTTTATGTACCATTGTTAAAGAGAGAGCACCTTGGGCTGGCTACATTATGTATTTCCTTTAGTACAGACTTTCTTTTTTATTTGCCTTTTGAATAAGTTATTTTCTCTCACTTCTCAAAATACTACAAACAATCTTACTAACACATATACCTCACTGTAAGGAGAAGTTTTCTGGTATTACTAAGGTTAGATGCGTGTAAGTGCTTGTGCATTAAACTACCACATATTCCTCACTTGGACGTAATTCTTTAGGTTCCAGGCATTCTCTAAAATGTCTTTGGATGTGAAAAGGGACGACTGTCCTTGTCTTGAGTATACCAGCAGTACCGTGTAAAATATTATGGAATTTGTTTAACCTGTGGAAGCATCAAGTACTTAATTTGTGGTGAAATGCTAGACTGTAGATTTGAGTCAGTAGGACAGTATCTTAAACCCAGATTATTGGCTCAATTGTTCTTGAAAACTAGGGTAATTGGGAGAAATCAGAGGGGGAGACGAACCATGAGAGACTGTGGACCCTGATAAACAAACTGAGGGTTTCAGAGGGGAGGGGTTTGGGGGGTGGGTGAGGCTGGTGGTGGATATGGAGGAGGGCACGTATTGCATGGAGCACTGGGTGTGGTGCATGAACAATGAATCTTGGAACACTGAAAAAATAAAATAAAAGTTTAAGAAAACAATAAAAAAATAAAAATTTAAAAAATCTTATATTAAAAGAAAAACTAGGGTAAAATGGTCAGCATAGATTCTAGTGAAGACATACAAAAATGTAAAGATATCCTGTGATCAGTGTAATCTATACCAAAAATCCATTAAAACTATCTTTTTGCAGAAATTGACAAGCTGATCCTAAAATTCATATGGAAATACTCAGCATAGCTAAAACAGCCTTGAGATAGAACAAAGTTGGGTTCACACTTTCCATTTTCAAAATTTACTACAGTACTATGCTTATTATATGTAGAGTAATATGCTACAATAATTAAATAGTGCGATATTGGCTTAAGAACAGATATAGAGATCAATAGAATAGAATTGACAATCCAGAAATAAGTCCACACATTTATGGTAGTTGATTTTGATGAAGGCGCAAAGACAATTAAGTAGAGAAAGGATAGTTTTTTTCAACAAGTGGTGCTGGGACAACTGGATATCTACATGTGAAAGAATGAATTTGGAACCCTACTTCACACCATATATAAAAACTAATTGCACAGACCTGTACCCCTGAAACAAATAATATATTATATGTTAATAAAAAAAACTAATTGGAAATAGATCAAAGACATGTATGTAAGAGCTGAAACTGTAAAACTCTTAGAGGAAAACATAGTTGTAAATCATTGTGACCTTGGATTAGACAAGATCACACTTTAGATGTAACACCTAAAGCACACACAACCAACAAAAGGTTCTCTACATGTTTTTGTGTGAACAAAAGTTTTCCTTTATCTGGGACAAATACCCAGTAGTACAATTGGTAGGTATTTGCCGTTTAGATTTCAAAGAAACTACAAGACTGTTTCCCAGATCCTGTATCATTGTACTTTCCTACCAGCAATGTATGAGCGATAGAGTTTGTCTGCATCTTTGCCATTACAATGGTAATGGTGTTACCATTATTTTTTTTTATTTTAGGTACTCTGATTGGTTTATAGTGGTATCTCATTGTGGTTTTTATGGTTTATAGTGGTATCTCATTGTGGTTTTTAATTTGCATTTCCTAATGGGCAATGAATGAAGTTGGATCTTTTCATGTGCTAGTTGCTATCTGTAAATTCTCTTTAGTGAAATGTCTCTTCATGCTTTTTGCTCATTTTTACTTGTGTTGTTTTTTTATTGTTATTTCTTGATACTTTTTAATTCTAGATTCCAGTCCTTTGTCAGATATGTGTTTTGAAAATATATTCTCCCTGTCTGTAGCTTGTCTTTGTATCCTCTTAACAGAGTCTAAACAGAGCAAAAATTTTTAATTTTGATGAGATTCGGTTTATCAATTTTTCTTTTTATGGGTTGCACCTTTGGTATAAAGTCAGAAAACTTTTTGCCTAACTTGAGATCCTTAAGATTTTCTTCAACAACTTGTTTTCTAAAAGTTGGATAATTTTAGGTCTTTTATTTAAGTTTATGATTCCATTTTGAGTTAATCTTGTATAAGGTTTGATGAGACTAAGGTTGAAGTTCTTATTCCTTTTTTCTTTTTTTACCTAAGAATGTCCAATTGTTCCAGCATCATTTGCATTTGTTAAAAACACTATCATTCCTCCATTGAAATTCCTTTATACTCTTGTTAAAAATAAAGTGGGCATATTTTTATCAGTCTTTCTGGGTTCTATGTGTTTATCCCTCCACCAATACTACACAGACTTGATGTGATCTTGTGATTTTTCTTCTTTAGCCTGTTAATATTATGGTGGATTATATTGATTGATTTTTGATTGTTGAACCTGCCTTGTATCCCTGGAATCAACTCCACTTGGTCAATTATGGTTAGGATAATTCATTTTATATGTCGCTAAGTTCTGTTTGATAATTTTTTGAAAAGGATTTTAATATATATAGGAATGAGGAATAATGGTGTATAATTATTTTTGGGTATTGTCTTTGTCTGGTTTTGGTATCAGGGTAATGCTAGCTTCATAAAATAGAACCCAAAGTGCTTTCTTTCCTGTTTTCTGGAAGAGAGTATGTTAGAATTGGTTTTAACTTTTTTTTTTAATGTTTGATAAAATTCTCAAATCAAATCAGCTAGGCTTGGAGATTTATTATTTTTTTTTGGCCATTTTGAAATTATGGATTAAATATCCTTAAAAGTTATAAGGCTATTCGAATGATTTATTTCATATTGGGAAGTATGGTAGTTAATGCTTTTCTAGGAATTGATTCATTTTTTTGTAAGCTGTCAAATTTATGTATGTAGAATTATTTGTAGTGTTTTCTTATTACACTTTTGATGTCTACTATGTCTGTAATGATATTTCCTTTTTTATTCCTAATATTGGTCATTTCTGTCTATTGTTTTATTTCTTTGACAGCCCTGCTAGTGGTTTATCAACTTTCATTAGCTTTTCAAAGAATCAGTTGTTTCATTAATTTTCTCTATTATTTTCTGTTTTTAATGTCATTGATTTCTGCTCTTTATGTTTTTTTCTGTTTGCTTTGGGTTTATTTTGCTCTTTTTCCAGGTTCTTTATGTTGGAGCTTAGATAATTGACTTGAGGCTTTTTTTTTTCTTTTTTCTAGGATATGCATTTAGTGTTATAAATTTCTCTCTCAGCATTGCTTTAGGTGTGCCACACAACCTTAGGTGTTATATTTGCCTTTTCATGTTAGGTATATTTTTTAAATTTTACCTGAGACTTCCTCTTTGACCCATGTGGATTGTGTAGATGGGCAGGTATTGTTTTGTTACAAGTGTTGGTAGATTTTCCTGTTGTCTTTCTGTTGTTGATCCTAGTTTGATGCCCTTGTTTTCAGAGAACACGTTATGATTTCAGTTCTTTTATATTTTTGCGATCTTATTTATGGCCAAGATACTATCTATCTTGGTATATGTTGATTGGCACTTGAAAAAAAGGTGTACTCACCTTGTGTTATGTAGATTTTTATTAGTCAGCTTGGGCTATCATAAAATACCATAGACTGGTTAGATTAAAGAATAGGAATTTATTTCTTATACTTCTGAAGGCTAGAAAGTCCAAGAGCAAGACCAAAGTGCCACCCAATTTGATTCTCTGGTGAGGACTGTCTTCCTGGTTTACAGATAGTTACCTTCCTACTATGGCCTCTCATGGTAGAGAGGGAGAGAGAAAGGAAGATCTCTGGTATCTCTTCTCATAGGGATACTAATGCCATCATGAAGGCCACACCCTCATGACCTAATCTAAACCAGATTACCTTCTAAAAGCCTCGTCTTCAAATATATAAAAGTGGAGGCTGGGGCTTCCATGTATGTGTATTCAGGGGACATAATTTGGTCCATAGGAATAATGTTATAAAAATATTGGTTAGATTCTGCTGGCTAAAAGTTCTTCTCTATCTTTGCTGATTTTATGTCTAGTCATTCTAATTGTTGAGAAAGGAGTGTTGAGTCTCCAATTATAATTGTGGTTTTGTTTGTATGTCCTTTTAGTTCTATCAATTTTGCTTCATGTACTGTGCAGCTCTTTTATTTGATGCATGTACATTTTAGATTGCTATGTCTTCTTGGTGAATTGACCATTTAATCATTATATAATATCCCTCTCTGTCTCCAGTAATTTTCTTTGTTCTGCTGTCTACTTTATCTAATATTAGTCACTCTTGCTTTTTTTAAATTAATGTTTGCATGATATTCCTCTTTTTATCCTTTTACTTTCAGTCTGCCTATATTGTTACAATTCAGTTGAGTTTCTTATGGATGATATATAATTGGGTCATGGTTATTTTTGTTTTCGTTCTTTTTTTTTTAAAGATATTATTTATTTATTTGAGAGAGAGCAAAAGCAAGCACAAGCGGGGGGAGGGACAGGAGGACAGGGAGAAACAGACTTCCTGCTGAGCAGGAAGCCCAGTGGGGGGATTCAGTCCCAGGGGCCTGAACTGAAAGCAGGTGCTTAACCAACTGAACCACCCAGGCACCCTGGGTCATATTTTTAAATTCACTCTGCCAGTCTTTCTTTTAATTGATATAGTTAGATCTTATTGATATGTTTGGGGTTAAGTCTGCCATTTTATTTCTGTTTTGTGTTTATTCTCTCTGTTTTTCATTTCTCTGTTTTTCTTTTTCTACCTTCCTGCAGGTTCTTGAACATTTTTTATAATTCCATTTTGATTTATGTATATTGGATTTGAATGTATTTTTTTGTGTAGCTTTTTAGTGGCTGCTGTAGGTATTACATTATTTATACATAATGGGTCAGCTTATTGATGTCATCCTTGTACCAGCTGGAGGGAAATAGAGAATTACCCTTGCCCATCTATAATATAATTATCTTAAGTATTTCCTCCCCAATACGTTTACAACCACAGGTTCACAACTTTTGCTGTAACTATTACACATAATTTATAAAATGTAAGAGGAGAAGAAAAGCCTGTTATATTTACCCATATTTTTGCTTACCATATTCTTTCTTCCTTTTTGATTGTTCCAAGGTTGTTGTTTTCTTTCCCTCTTTCTATCATTTCCTTTCTATTTTGAGGACTTATTTTAGTCACACTTTTAGAGTAGATCTGCTTGTGACAGATCTCTTATTTTTCTTCTATCAGAATGTCTTGCTCAGATAGATAGACGAATTGATAGATAAAAGAATATATTTACTCATATAAGATTCTGAGTTGACAGTTCTTTTCTTTCAGTGCTTGAAAACTTTCATGGCACATCCTTTTAGCCTTCATGGTTTCTGATAAGTCACTGTTATTCAGTTGTTTTTCCTCTTATAGGTCAGATGTTTTTCTCTGGCTACTTTCAAGGTTTTTTTTTTTTTTTACAAGATTTTTTATTTTTAAGTAATAAAATTACTTAAGTTCAAGCCACACCCAACGTGGGGCTTGAACTCACAACCCTGAGATCAAGAGTTGTTCACTCCACCCACTGAGCCAACCAGGCACCCCTTTTTAATATTTTTAATTTGTATTAGCTTTCAAAACTTATGGTGTGTCCTAGCATGGATATTTTTATTTTATTCTGTTTGAGTTAGCTGCTTGAATCTGTAGCTTTTGTCTTTTGGTAATGGGAAGTTTTCTGCCATTATTTCAGGTACTTCTTTTAGCCCTGCTCTTTCTCCCCTCTCCTTCAGGTAGTCCAATGATATGAATGTTAGATGTCCTACAGGTCCCTGAGGCTCTCTTCATTTTTTTTTTTTTTTTTTTTTACAGTCTGTTTTCTCTCTTTTGCTTTGTTTTATCTTCTAATTTAGTTATTTTTTCTTCTGTCTTTTCCATCTGCCATCAATCCTGTCTCTTGAGCTTTTTGCTTTGATTATTGTATTTTTCAATTCTAATAGTTTTGCTGAGACTATCTGTTTCTTAGCTGAGGCTTTCTATCTTTTCATATGTTTCACTCATATTCATAATTGCTCAATGAATGTTTTTATCACGGCTGCTTTAAAATTTTGTCCCATAATTCTAACATCTTTTTCATCTCAGTGTTAGGATTTATTGATTGTCTTTTTTGATTCAGTTTGAGATCTTTCTGTTTTTAGATATGATGAGTGATTTTTTTATTGAGACATGGACATTTAGGTATTATATTATAAGACCTTGAATCTTTTTTTTAACTTTTTACTTTAACTATATTTTATTGATACCACTCTGGTAGGGGCAGAGTATAGGAGCATCACTGTATTATTGCCAGGTGAGAATGTATTGCCAGGTTTTTTGTCGACACCCAAGATGGAGATTCTTTGTTACTTCTGGGTCTGGGTGGGATGTATAGTTCCCCAATAGACCTCCACTGATAACCTGCCTAGCTGGAAAGGATACAAATGCTTCATTACTTATTCCCAGTTGGCCTCCACTTACATGATAGGGAAAGGGTGTAGTCTCCTTACGACTGGGCATTAGTGAAAGTCCTGACTCTCCATTGGACCTCCTCTGATGCCATCCCAGCAGGACGAGGAGGTTCATTTCATTACTTATGGGTAGGAGTGGAATCTAGGCTCTCTATGTGATCACGGTATGAGGAGGGGAGCCTTCTTACTACCCACTGGGAATGAAAAATCTTGGCTTCCTCCCAACTTTTGTGACACCATCAGAGCTGGGAGAGTTGGCCAATGGGTATGGTTCTTCATTATAGACTCTGTAATGTAGAAGTCTAGGTTTTCCACTCAGCCTTTATAGGACTGGGTGGGGCTAAGGCTACAATTTTTTCTGAATGGTTATTGTCTAAAAGTTTTCTGTTTTGCTAGGCTGCTCTTTTCCTGGTCCTTTGGCTAGAGAGAGCAGGCTTTTGTTGGGGCTTTTTCTGTATGCACCTACTGGCATTCCTAGTTCTTGGCTTCTTTATCTTTAAGTCTGTTATATATGAGGCAAAAAGAAAGAGTGTTTACCACAGTGTTGTTCCTAGAATCTTGGGGTTCTTAGCCAGTCTGCTTTATTTCCATTTTCTGAGCCTTTTTATGTTTGCCTAAAAAGTATCCAAGATTTTTAGTTATATTTAGTGAGAGGAATTAGGGATAGTTATGTCTACTCCACCTTTCCATCCATGTATTTCAAAATAAGTTTCCCACTTTTTTCCATTCTTTCAAAATAAGTTTCCCTATCCTGTAATTAAAGTAGTGTTACCCAAGAACATTTCATGTAAATAACCCATAGAAAATGGGGATCATTATGACATGAATAGCTTAGAACAGTGCTTCTCAAGTTTAAAGCACATTCAAGAACCTAGAGGGCTTTTAAACACTGATTGTTGGATCCCACTCCCAGAGAGGAGTGAGAATTGGTATTTGTAATAAGTTCCCAGAGAATGCTGCTGCTCTGGGGACCATACTTCTGTAATCACTGCTTTAAAGAAATGCTTAGATGACGATAGACCATTATTTTTGAAAGATATTAATGGCATATGCCGTTGCTTTAAGTAAAAACAAAAAAATCACAATAAGTACAATAAACTAGATATTTGATCTAAAATATTTAAAGGTTAACATTTGTACGATGACAGTGTCACATTTTTTTTCAAATTTTTTTTGTTTTTATTTTAAAGACTTTATTTATTTGTCAGAGAGAGAGAGAGAGAGCTCACAAGCAGGGAAAGCGGCAGGCAGAGGGAGAAGCAGACTCCCCGCTGAGCAAGGAGCCAGATGTGGGACTTCATCCCAGGACCCTGAGACCATGACCTGAGCCGAAGGCAGATGCTTAACTGACTGAGCCACCCAGGCGTCCCAACAGTGTCACATTTTTAATGAAATTGGGATCTTCCCATTTTTCAGCACTATTGTATATGGCATTTGAGAGGCCAACCAAGTACACATTTTATACAAAGAGAAGAATGTGGCAAAAAATGACAGGTGTGGTGATCAAGTTGTTCTTTGAGTATAAAATTATGCTTATTTTATTGGACCCTAAGCTAAGAGTGTTTGAATGGGTATATTAAGCTCTTACTAAACTCTGGTAAGTGTATGACATACAAGATCTTTTTTAAGGCTTAGTGTTGATGTCAGGAAAGCTCTGTTAAATTGATCCGAACTAATGATGTCCAACCAGGTTATTATTGAGTACATGTCATCATAATACACCTTCCTCTAAAGTTCATCTTTTTTTTTCTGTGAGTTAGTGAATATAAATGATACTGGGATTAAAACTACTCCCATCAATAGTATGACCATTTGTCTAGATCAAGGTGAACTTAGAAATATTTTCCCCAGAAGATCACTAACCATAAAAAAGAAAAATTAAAATAGGGAAATGTCAGATTAAAGTCTCTTAGACATTATTTTACTCATGGAAGTTGTTATAAGTGTTAATAAAGAAGCTTGCTTGTGAATATTCATTAGATAATGGTTCTCATTTTGTAGCTAGACATCAGAATTCTAAAGTATTTTCTTTACTCTTTTAGCTCTGTTGGCTTAGCAAAAGCAGCTCTAGAAGCAATTAATGGATTCAACCTCTTTGGCAACCAGGTAAAAACAAACAAACAAACGAAATAGGAATATCAACAATAAACTGATTATTTTGTTGAGTTGTGTGATTAATTAATTTGGTCATTTATAAAGTCATTCCTTATGATCAAAGAATGTCTGAAATTTATGTAGCAGCTCATGGTTGATCAACCTTTTCTTTAAATACAATTTGCCAGTTAAATTATATTTTTCTAACTAAAAAACATTGCTTAATTTAAAAATATCTTTTGAAATAGAATTCTCATTTTCTTTCTTTGGTAACTTTTCCCCCAAATCTCTTATTGAGCTTTCACATTTTTATTTCTCTGTCTCTCTCTCTCTCTCTCTCTCTCTCTCTCTTTTTTTTTAAAGGAAGCTCTATGTCCATCATGGGGCTCAAAGTCACAACCCCAAGATCAAGAGTTGCATGCTCTACCGACTGAGCCAGCCAAGCACCCTGTTTTCAAATTTTTAAATATTCTTGATATTACAAACCATATATTTTCTATATCAGTTCCCATGTTGATTTCAGTATAATATATATCAATGTGTATCGCATGCAGAGGGGAATTTGCGTAATATGTGCAGCCAAAGAATTGGAAACTTTGATCTTAGCTTAACCCTCAGCTAGCTGTAATTTTATGTCTAAATCTTTTTTCCTTTGGGATAAAAAGGAAACCCCCAGGGTTGCCTTAAATTTTCATAAGATGTTTAACCACTTTCTGCACCTAATCAAGTGACCATGGGCTGATTTGTCAATGGAAGGCAATAATATGTAGGAATACAGGTTACTTTTCTGAATCAAGGAGTAGGCTATTTTTCTTTGGCAGTTTTTGTGGATTTCTAAGATGGGAGGGTAAAGGAAGTTTCCAACTGATGCTATGATTAACCCTAAGCTATTAAAATGCTAAGTCAGTGAAGATACATTTTAGGAACTTACTCAGATCTGCAAAATGTGGAATGGTTTCTGTTATGGCAGTTATAATACTATCCACTTGAAGTCTTGAATTTAAGAAAGTTTCAAGTTGGAGTATGGTAGCAAACTGCCTCTCTTCCCTTCCCTATGTACACAAACTGTCTTTTCCTCTCACTCCAATTTCCTCTGGAGGATGGCTTCTGGTTATATGCAGGACATGAAGAATGAAGAATGAGCACAGACATGAAGTGATTGGGAAGAGGGGAGCAGCACCTCATTCTGGTTCCCAAGAGGTGACTCTAAATCACCCACTCCCATACTCTTCTTCTCTCAAGACCTCTGGGTGGAGAAATGGAGGGATCGGAGCTTGTGGGGACTTAGGGGTTTATGAGCCTATTGAAAATCATGAATATTATTATTAGACCTCTCTTGGAGATTCTTCATTCCTCTGGCACTGATTCCTTGGCTTGTATCAACATTTCCCTCTTCCCTGAAAGAGTCAACATACTCAAGGAAATTCCACATGTATCTTTCAGTGCTTTTCATTTCCTTTTACCCCTTCCAATACATTCATTTAAATGTGTATATATTTATGAATGTGTGTGCAAATATAAATATGTAGAGTACATATATATACATATATATACACACACATATATGTATTATAGAGAGAGATATTTAAATAGGGGTAGATAGGAAGGAAGGAAGGGGAGGGTAATATGACATAAAGGAATAACATTGTTTTTGGAGTCAGGGAATAGGATCACTGTCTGCTCTGTACTCCTACCAGTGAGCTCTGTAACTTTGGCTATTTACCTGTGTCTCAGCTTCCTCATCTAAAAAGGTAGAGATAATGATATTAGGACCTAATGCAGAAAGTTTTCATGCAATTAAAAAACAATTAATGTAGTGCTTGGCAAGATTAAACCCTCAGTGTTATCTCTTGTTACTATTAATGAATTAATGGTAATTCTAAAGAAAGGATATGAAGAGATTGGACTGAAAAACCTCTAGAGAGTATTTCAAAGAGATGGAGAAGACTCATGGATTAAACCAGTAGTGTTACAGCAACAGTCTGAAAAGATGCAGGTCTTGATCTTCTGTTCTCCATGGCCTACCAAATAGTGGCTGGATAGAGTTGTATGTTTAGGTTGGATGTTATGAAGTAGCGGTCAGCTCTTTTTTGCAGCTGTACCATCTCTTTTGATATACTGGAATCTTAACATATGTAGCTTATATATCTGGTATATATCCCCTCCACCTAGATACCCACACACATAATTGCACCTTTCCCAACTCCCTATCTCTCAGGGCTTTGCCTTTAGAGATTCCTTTCTGCTTTGCCCAGAAAGCTCTCAGAGATCTCTTATAACTCTAAGAGCACTGAATCGCTTTTTTATGCATTCTGATTTTGAGTTACAAGTATATTGCCCATATTGTTACCCAGCCATAATTTCTCAATCTTGGCTGTGCATTGGAGTTATCTGAGGAACTTAACCAATACTGATGTGTGGGCTCTAGCCATAGAGATTCTGATTGAATTGGTCTGGGGGAGGCCTGGGTGTTGAAGTTTTCCTGTACTGCCCAGAAATTCTAATGTGCAACCAAGGATAAGAAGAACTGCTCTAAGCAAGTTCATTCTTTTATTTTATTTTATTTTATTTATTTATTTGCAGAATGAGAGAGAGAGAGCATGAGCGCACAAGCAGGGGGAGCGGCAGGCAGAGGGAGAAGCAAGCTCCTCATGGAGCAAGGAGCCCGATGCGGGACTCGATCCCAGACTCTGGGATCATGACCTGAGCTGAAGGCAGATGCTTAACTGACTGAGCCACCCAGGCATCCCAAAACAGAGTTCATTCTTGACTTTGTTTAGCTTGTGTCTGTTTCTGGCAGAGTTATACACCAAATGTTCACTGAGTGGACTATTCCTTGATTATTTCAGGTAGAAATTTAGACAAATAATGTTTTATTCCTGTAGCCACACAGATGTTACCTATTACAAGTAGAACCCCTCTTCGTCCTCCTTTTTTTTTTTTTTGGATAATATCAGAGCTAGTTTTGCAAAATCCCATCACTACAGCAATTAAATTAAAAAGATACCTGCTAAACAGTAAGTACCACATTTAAAAATGCATGTGATCTTTTTAGTGTTTAATCATCTTATAATATTGCTTCATATGCTTAAAAGAATTGTGGTCTCATTAAAAGTCAGTAGCTAGAAAAATAACTAATATAACAAAGAAAACCCAAAGAAACCTCTTCAAGTCATAGATATTTGGAGCTGGAAGGGCCCTTCTCTGAAAATGAGTGATCAGAGAGTTGAGATGGCTTTTTGCAGGTCATGAAACAGAGGCGAACCCAGGAATTAAACCAAAGCCACTTGGTAATGAATCTGGAATATCAGCTATTAGTACAGGAAATCATGGATCTTGAATGCTTTCTACCTTTAGAGGTGACAGCTGTGCTTTTTCTTGGAAAGCTCTTAAGGCATTTCTTTTTTTGAATTAAATAAATTGAAATTTTTACGGAGATAGAATTGGTATATAACATTAATTTCAGGTGTATGACAATGACTGGATATTTGTATATATTGCAAAATAATCACCACATTAAGTCTAGTTAATCAACTATCATCCATCAACATACATAGTTAGAATTTTTTTTCTTGTAATAGGAACTTTTAAGATCTATTCCCTTAGCAACACTCAAATATATAAATACAATATTATTAACTATAATCACCATGCTGTACATTACATCCCCAAGATTTATTTTATAACTGAGAGTCTGTACATTTGACTACACTATTTTATTCTTAATTATTGAACTTTTGAAGGAGGTATCCATATATTGAACAATGCGAAAGGCTTGCCATTTGCCCTTTGTGTACTTCAATGTATAAGATGAATGTTAATTTTTATTTTTATGGGAATTATTGGGTAGAAAAAGCTTTTCATTTTCATTATGACTATCATGTGTTTCTACTTCCTTTCTTTTTTTAAATATTAGATTTGATTTATTATTCAAGGAAAAAACGCATTATTTAAATATTTACTCTATGAAGAAAATCTTTTTTTAAAAAAAAGAGGGACGCCTGGGTGGTTCAGTTAAGTGTCTGCCTTCGGCTCAGGTCATGATCTCAGGGTCTTGGGGTCAAGTCCTACATTGGGCTCCCTGCTCAGCAAGGAGTCTGCTTCTCCCTCTGCCCACTGCTCCCTCTGCCTGTGCTTTCTCTCTCTGACAAATAAATAAATAAAATCTTTAAAAAAATAAAATAAAATAAAATATTTACTCTGAAACTATTTTCAAAGCTTATTTTCCTTTGTGAGAGAATACCTAAGAAAAAAATATGATAAAATGGCCTAATTTCTTTACTGACAAGTTTATAATAAAGGCTAATTTGTAACATTTAGAAACATAACTCATATAATCTCAGTGTGAGAATTATATATTTCATCAGGGTTTCAAAATATATTCTGTATAAATATAGTGACAATATACAGAAATACTATTACTAGACATAATATTTAAATAAATCATAATTTACACTCAGCAAATGTCATTGACATTGTTAGCAATGGTTTTGTGATTCCTGGGCCTAAGTCTCAGCTCTGCTCTTCTGAAACCCTGAGAATTAACTCTCAGGTTCATCTCTTTCTATAGTTTGAAAATTCCTTTATGTGAGTAGGATCTTTTGTAGAGAAAAGAAGCATGGCTTGTGGGAAGAGCTACTAGAGGCCACTGTTTGGTCAGTATGTAAAAGCTGTCTATTTATATACCCATTGCCACCCATAGCCATGGTGCATAAGGGTAAGGCCCATCAGCAAATATTGTTTCTGTAAGAATACAGATTTCCAGGATCTGCCACAAAGCGAAGAGACAGCCTGATGCTGAACTAGGGAAGACTGTGGTATCATCAGAGTGGTGTTGGTTTTGTTTTCAGAAGAATAGAAAAGATTTCATGTATAGTAGATATACTGACCAGTTTCATTGTTTGATTCTTTGATGCTGGATGAAGCCAGCAAGCCCATTAGCTCAGGTTCAGAGAAATGATTAATGGGGGAAAGATAGACCCAGACAGTCCTTCAAATCATTTCACTTTGAATTGAAACTAAAGAGATCAGTAATGTCTTATATATGTCTTATAGTCATAGATGTCACCCTTGGTACCATCTCAGAAATGTTTATTGTGGTCATGAAGCCTGGGGTAGATGGTTCAATGCAGCTCTTACCCGCCACTGAAACTCAAGTCCCCATAATGGTAGTCAGGTTGAATCAAATTCTAGTGTATTTACTAGGACACAATTGCAGAAAGTCAGTTTAGGGATTAAAGTTTAAACTGCGAGTCTTAAAATATGTTCTTTTTCTGGAGTTGAGATATTATGGCAGAGTTGTGATGACTTCAGGAAATGGAAGATGAAAATAAAATATCCAAAGCTAATCAGGTACTTTGCAGTGATATATACATATAAAACATCCTTTCATATAATATATCTTTAAGTGGCAAAATTAAGATACTATCAGATGAGGTCAGAATCTAAAAGGTGATGACTGGAGAGATTACTCATATTATGAAAAGTGTTCAAAGCAATGGAGACATATGTAGCTTCCTTTGAAATTTAAAGTCCTAAAATTAATGTGTCTGATAATTTAAGGAAGGTGATAATTAATTCCATATGTAGGTTTTCCTTGATGGCTTTTAGAAAAAATTGCTTCTGATTAGGAATAGTGGCCCATGGCCTCGGATGGATTTTATCCTCCTGTAAATCTGGGTTATATACCTAAAGCATGGTGTATTTTTTTTAAGAGGTTAGCCAAACTATACAATTAACTAACCTTTGATCTCAGTGTTAAAATATGCTAACATTCTGAGATTATTTTTCCTTTTGTGCGTATTTCTTAGAGGCTGGCAGAGAAAGAGACCTGAACAAATGCTTTGAATTTAGGTAAATAAGTCATTGATTTTGGCCAGAAAATAGAAGTTGGCGGTTTGTATTAATCAGATAATGTCAGGAATTGCCAAATTTGCCGTATCACTTCATTATTTATAAGTTTCCCTACTTAAGTTGTATCTTTTAAAAATTCAATTCAAGGCAGACTGATTTGGAATGCAGTTAACTTTATTATCAGCCTAAGGATAAACCATAAGTCTGATTTTCTATACTCACAGATTCCCAACATCTCATACCCATTTATTTCTCTGCTGCTTTGTTCGAACCACCCTCCTTGCTCCTCTTTCCTCCAAAATTCATAATTCTAGTTTACCTTCTCCAGAAAGTCCCCCAAGTTCCCTATTGTTTTTCTCCTATTAATTTAAGAGATTTATTATCATTAGTATTCTTTCATCTAAGCCAATCATTTGGTACATAGTTGTGTGTTGCCATGTGCAATCTTTTTGTTTTGCTTGTTATTCATATTGTTTAGGGACTATATATCACCAGGGTCAATTCCTTGAGAGGAGATCAAGTCCTATCTTGTTTGTTTTTCTCAATGGAGAGAGCACTTGACTCTGACAATGGTAGCTACTGCATCAATTTTTTGTTGGGCTCAATTTTGTGAGTAGTTGAGACTTTCAAATTGTAGGAAGGACAGTTTAGCATTAATCTCATTGTTGAGAGTCAGTTTCACTCATTTGTTGTTCATTTATTAATTATCAGAGTTAAGACAGATTTAAGAAATGATACCATGAATGAAAAAGTATTCTATTTTATGAGCTAATATTCATGTATGAATAGGTTAACAGGAAAAATATACATATATTGAATATGATATTTGGATGTAGAGCCTAGTAGTCCTAGATTTGTGGTGTCCGTCTAGGTGACTGATTGATTCAAGGTATTTTACTTTCAGGGTGAATACATCTTTGACATTGGTGTGAATTTGGATGAGATTTAGAGGGTAATATTAAATTTACATGAGAGTTATGAGTTCTCTTCTTCCTTTCTCCATATATTTTTCTGAGTGTTCTCTTATAATGGAAGTAGTCTTTGTATTCCAATTTCATTTCCTGTGTTTTCAAAATATTTAGCTCCCCAGTAAAAGAACAAAGCCATGTTTACTTATAACTATGCTCTTGAATATGGAAAGTACTAATGGCTAAATAGTAAACTTTTTAAAACTTGGTTATCAGACCAATTGCCATTTTTTTGTTACCCCTATCTTTTTTAAGTTTTAAGTTCTTACATGAAAGATATTTTATAATGTGGGAATTGTATGACTCAATGGTTAAGATGTGAGCTACTCTGTCAAAGACCTGATTTTTGAACCCTTGCTCTGTTGTTAAGCTAGGAGTTAGCATCTTCTTCATTAAAATGGGGATAATAATATCTACATATTGGGGATTAAGTGAGATAATCCATGTGAAGCATAAAGAACAGTGCTTAGCATCATGAATATTAGCTAGCATTATGTGAATTATTATTATTAGAGATGCTTCTATCTTCATATTTTAATCGAATAATTTTTACAGCTTTAATTCTAGATTGTTTCTAAATTTCTGTGGATTGATCATATAATCAGTGTTCTTTTTAAGACTGTATAATTCAGATTTTGTGCATCCTAATTAATTCTTGCTTTATTCCTTGCCGAAAATGCTAGCTAAACTATTTTTATCTTTATTAAAATAAATATCCTTCATTGATTAGTTATCTTGTAATCACTACATTTTGAATTATAAAAGACTAAGGAGAAATAAGGAAAATATAAGAATAACATTTATATTTTATGATTATAAAATTAATGTTTATTGCAAGAAATTTGAGGAATACTGAAAATATAAAAAAGAAAATTAAAATCTTCTGTAATACCACTCTCAGATGCAACCAATGTTAATATGTTTGTGAGATTTCTTACAGCCAAAATGTCCAGCATTCTACAGGTTCTTTTTTCTTGATTTAGGAAATGTTTTTTTTCCTCTTGTTCCAGGGCTGTTCTTGGTCGGTTATATTTGTGGATCTCGATGCTCACAATCGCAATAGGCAAACTTTATGTTCACTGTTACCCAGAGAATCAAGATCTCATGTGAGTTAATTTTATAATAAACTAATATGAACTACCATTTATGATTGCTTCCTCAAGAAAGCGCTTAAAATGTTAGAGGTTGCCAGAAGAGATGAGGAGAGAGAAATAAATGTTGCCCCTCAATCCACTGTCTTGTGGAGGTTTCGTTCAGGAAGTGAGGAGAGCTGTGGGCAAAGCTACTTTGTCCTTGGGTCTTCTGTAGAACTATAGAAAACTAGACCTATTTTTTGAGAGGGTAGGGATAGAGAGTAGCAACATTATACCAAAATGAATTTTTTGGTCATAGAATATTAGAAAAATGTTTTTCATGATTTATATTTCTTTCGAATAAAATTATCTGCTTTATTTCTTTTCTCTCATGTGATTCATCTTTAAACTTTCATATGCCTATAATACCTAATTACAGATTTTTCTAGGGGTTATTTGTGGCTCTATTCTTAGAAAACCCCCCCCAATAAAATAATCATTTCAAAAGTACAATTTTATAGAAATAACACAAGATTATGATAAAACAGAACCCACAAATAAGCAAATAATAATATAATATCCACTCATTTTTTACCACTCAATTATAGTTTTAGGATGACACCATTTGAGTTTTTATGTTTCCACACATTTTTATGTACATATGTAATACTATTTTTATTTTACAAAACTGGAAGAATATTGTTTGTAATGCTTGATAACCTAGTTCTATGCTTGATAACCTAGTTAATGTAATGCTTTAATGGATATACTTCCCTATCTATAAACATTTCTACAATATCAATTTTAATGGCTGCTAATTTACTCAGCTAATTATTGGACATTCAGATTGTTTTCTGTTTTTTACCATTATAAACCAATGTTATGATAGACTAAGTTATAATTAGTAATTATCAGTGTTAAATTTTTATACACTGCCTTAATTAATATCTTTGAGTTTGAGTCCAGTGTTGAATCTTAAAAATACTCCTTATTAATGGATAAAGTTTTGTCTTTTCTGTACGGTTCACCAAACCATGTCATATAAATGTCTATCTGTCCCTTGGAGCACAGCAATCTCACTGTCAGATAACCTTATTGACTTTTCATCTCCCAGATTCTCCTTTGGCTGTGTTGATCATATCACTGCAGGCATTTACATTCCCTTCTTTTTCTTACTCCCCTCAGAACACAGATGCTGCCCTACTACCCTGCATCAGTTATCCTGCGTTTGCCCTGGATGATGAAGCTTTGTTTAGCCAGACACTTGATAAAGTGGTTAGAAAATTAAAAGGAAAATACGGATTTAAGCGTTTCTTGAGAGATGGATATAGAACTTCATTGGAAGATCCCAACAGACGCTACTACAAACCAGCTGAAATTAAGGTATCAAAAAATATATCATATCCTAACAGAGTAGTCAAAAGCACCGATTTAAGAAATAGACTTCTTGGGTTTGAACTCTGGCTCTGCCACTTACTAGCTATTTGGCCTTGGGCAAGTTAGTAAACCTCTGTGTATTTGATACTTTTCATTGGTAAAATAATAATAGCTACTATTATTTGTAATAATAGTAGCTACAATGATTTGTCCTGTTACTGAGGTTCTTATGAAGATTAAATGAGTTAACATATGTCTAAAAGTGCTTCAAATGATTCTTGACACAGAGTAAATATTCAATAAGCATTAGCCTTACCAGCAGTGAGGCCCATTTGCTCATATTGGCCGTGGTGATTCATTGGATGAATAATTTTTCAACTGAACTTTCAGTACTTTGCCTACCTGCTCCATACCATTTGCCTTAGTAATAGAAAATATCTACTTGTGATTCAACTTTCAATCTTTTAAGCAAATGCTCTTTTTTTTCTATTTCACTTAGACATTTCCCTTTGAAATATAGTCCTCAAAATATTTATTTTTAAAATATTTATTTCAAATGCACATACATATCACTTTATCTAGGTTTATTCTAGCAATTTTTAAGCTGTTCAGAAAACTGTAACGCTCAAAAAATGGTAAGCATCCATCCACATCGCTGAAGATTTTCCTTTAGTGGTATAGATTGACAATTATTTTTGTTAGCATGGTCATAACTTTGAAGATAGGTAGGGACTCATGAATCTCTATATAAAAAATGTTTAAGCAACATTGTACCTTATAATTTGTTGGCAGCTAAATACAATTCTTTTAATAATACACAGTTTTGCTGGACAGTTAGACAAACTATTTATCATCTTATTTAATTTCACAACTGACTATCATCTGGAAGCATTAGGAGCCATGTTATTGTGTATATATTTGAAACTTTACAGCAGTCTATTAGATTGGGTTGAAAGATCCATTTATTTCTTAAACACCTTCAGATATTTCTTCTCTATTTAATACATTTCCTGAGCTGATTTATAGCACTTACATTTGAATCGGACCTGCTGTAACTACCACCCTGCAAATTTTCATCTTTGAATCAGTCTAGTAGAGGTTCTCTGCCCGCGTACCTGCTGCTGAGCACCAGCATGGAAAGCCATAGCTATAGACAGATGCCACCCCAGATTCAGAACACCCATCTTGGTTCAGTCCTCACTGTTGATTTCACTGCTTGTCGGTACTGCTGTGTGACTCTGCCAGGAACTCCCTTACAAGCTTTTCCAGATTTTTTCCTATTTGTATTCAAGTTCTCAGACTTTACTTCGTACTACATAGCCTTTCATTTCTATTTGCCCTCTTCCACTGCACCTATCCTTCATCCATCCCTACCTCCATCTCTTTGTCTCACAGAGGGTGTTTTCTGTTCTTCATCCTAGACCTAACCCTCCATATGTACACTCCATCCTCTTCTCTTTTACTTCTTTGGGTTTCTTACTCTATCATTTGTTTTCTTCTCTGATAGAAGGATGTCTGTCTCTGTCTCTTTCTTTTTTTCCTCCTCATCTTCCACACTTCTCTCTTCCTTCTGTCTTGCTCTCCCTCAACTCCAATCAGCTTTTTTTCTTCAGCATAAGCACAGTGATGTTCATTTAAAACAAAAACGAAAACCTTTACTCCTCTCTGCCTCCAGTCCTCTCTCTCTTTATGGCCACACTTATGAAAAGCATAGTCTGTTCTTGGTGTGTCTCCTTGTTTGCCTCCTATTCACTGCTTCATGTTATACTCCAGTTCGTCGTCAACACTTTCCAGTAGCCATGTGGGCTTCAGTCGGTTTAGGTCACTGGGTAGTGGAGGATTTTCTGATCTTGTTTCACTGAACCTCTCCTTGGCATTTGAATGTTTTAACTGAGTCTTCTTTCTTGGAACATTCTCCATTTTCTGCGATCTCATTCTTCCTAATTCTCTTCTGTCATTTTCTTTTCACGTTCTTCTTCTTCCACCTCCTAAACACTGCTCTTCTCCTGAGTTTCATCCTTAGTCCTATTCTCTTTTCAAGCTATCCATGCAGTCATTGCTTCAGCTATAACTCTTAACCCCAGATCTCCTTCTTCCCTTGGGTTCCCTATTGTGTATCCAGCTGCCTTTTGGACATCCTTACTTGAATGCCCTTCAGTCTGCTTCTGCTCAAGTCCCACTCTTTTGCCCAAGCCCCAAACCTGAGAGTCATTCTAGGCTTTTCTGTCTCATTTAGCTCTCTTTGTCACTCCCGAGGCCTAGCAGATTTAACTTCCTTTAAATCTTAATGTCTCTCCCTTCCTCTCTATTAACTCGTCGATTTAGGCTAGTGATTCATAAGCAGAGGACTTTGTGCCCCAGGAGACATTTGACAATATCAGCAGACATTTTTCATTGTCACAACTTAGTGGGTGCTACTGGCATCTGGAAAGTAGAGGCCAAGATGCTACGAAACATTCTGCATTGCATAGAACAGCTTGTACAACAAAGAATTATTTGGCCCAAAATGTCAATCGTGCTGAAACTGAGAAACCTCAGTTTAGGCTATCATATTTTTTAATTGCTTCCAAGTAGCCTTCCAGCTGATCTCCTTATTTCTTGCCCTAAAACTCTCTTCAGTACTGCCAGTTTTCCAACTAGTAAGTAAATCTGATTCTGCTCAGTATTCATGAGTGGTTCCTTGTCACTTCCAGATCAAAATCTCAATCTTTTAGTATGACTTCCCAGGCCCTTCCTGATCTGGCTGGCCTGGCCCAGCCCACCTCTTAGGCATTAACTTTCTCGATTTCTTGCTTGCTTGTTCCAAAAATACTGAATTGCTGGTAGTTTCTTTAGCAAACTTTGTGCATCTATAGTTTGTACTATTGCTTTCTCTGCACAGAGTTCCCTTAGCTCATCTCCCCAGAGAAATCCATCAAGCCTTAATTGAAGCATCTCCTTTACTATTACCCCTTCCCAACTCCTGGGCAGACTCAGGTGTTTCATTTCCTGTATTCCTGATGTACCATGTATAAACATCTCATACAATACTATAGTAGTTTATTTACATGCCTGACTCCCCACTAGGCTAGGAGCCATTGAGGGCAGTTTCTCTATTTATTTGTCTTCATAGCCCTTTGTCTAGTTGGTGCCAGGCATTACTAAGTACTTAGTAAATATTTATTGAATGAATGATTACTGTGTGATGGATTAAATGAATGAGATTTTGAGTAATAAGATTTCTAAGAATTTTTTTAAAAGAACTAAACTACTTATATCAGTCTAATTTTGTTATTACTGTATACTTCTATGTATATCCTATATGCTATAATTAATTATACTATATAGTATAATCTATATACTTCTATATATCTTTGTTCTAACAATTCTATATATAATTAATATATTTGTTCTAATTAATATAATTGTTCTAACTAATATAATTAACTTCAAGTAAAAATTTTAATATTTTATTTTCTGTTTTAGCTATTTGATGGCATTGAATGTGAATTTCCCATATTTTTCCTTTACATGGTGATTGATGGTAAGTGAGCTTTTCTAAAATTTAAGATATAGGATATAAGTGGTTTAAAGAAAAGCAGATGCAATATGACCCTTTCAACTAGCAAAATAGACTATAGTTCAGCGATGTTAACTGCTCTGCATTTTTATATGCTACTCTTCTGCTTTCTGAGTGAATATTAAATCATTTAAAGAATTAAAAAACTGCTTTGAAGTATTTAAGAAATGATACGAATATATTTTCATATTTGCAAAGAGAAATTTTTATGAATAGTAATAATGGATATTATAACCTTTGATATTGTGAATATCTATAATATTTACACTTAAGAATAGAGAAATTTCAATTAAAATTCAATGTTCAGTTCTAAATGCTAACATGACCTAAAAACAATTTCATGGAATAATAGCATACATATTTGCATTACCTTTTTCCAATTTTATTTTTATCATTTACATACTAAATTAACAAAATAATCATAACTGGGCTAGTAGATTCCCTCCTTTTTTTTAATAGAGGGAGAAAGTAGAGGTGGAGGAGCAGAGGGAGAAGAAGAGAGATCTTAACCAGGCTCCAGTCCCAGCATGGAGCCCAACATGGAGCCCAGTCTCACAACCCTGAGATCATGACCTGAACCTAAATCAAGAGTCAAACACTTAACAGACTTAGCCATCCAGATGCCCTGTGGGCTAGTAGAGTTTTCTAAGGCAAAATTTCTGTGGTATTTATTGTGCTTATATGCTATTGGATTTTATATTTTAAATTTTAGGAGTTTTTAGAGGCAATCCCAAACAAGTAAAGGAGTATCAGGATCTTCTGACTCCAATACTTCATCAGACCACAGAAGGTATAGTTGGATTGTTTTTCAAGAAATTCTTCCTAGTATTTCCTAAATGTTACTTTGAAATGTATAAATTATTCCTTTTTAAATATAACAATTTATATTAAATTGTAAAAAATGAATGGAGCCTTGAGTGAATTATAAGGAATAATCTATTAATTTGTTATTATAAGTATGTTTTTATAAAAGGAATTCATTGGGCAAGACAAGGATGAAGAATAAATTTAGATGATTATGGTTATAGTAATTACAAAATAGTTTTCCAGGTGGGCAAAATTTCTTGTTTTGCTACCTACTATGAAACTCCTTCACTCTGTGTAGTGTGACAATAATATAGAGTAGCCACTTTTTCTCCAGATCATCAGAGATGCTATGTTCAGGTGAATGGTGCCCCCTCTAGAGGGCTACCTTTAGAGGTTCTGCCACTGCCCAAAGGTACTACGACTGCCAGGAACATATTGACCTCTTCTTTGGAGTTGCTTCTTGGACCTTTAGCATGTTATTTTGAATGTCAGCCTTGTGCTAATGATTCATCCTTTGAGAATGGGTTTAATATTTTAGAAGTGGCTAAAAGACTCTTATGAGTAGTATATTGGTTTTAGTTAAACACCAGCAGGGCCCCTAAAAGAGTATAACTGATTTTTCAGTATGACTAGAAAACTAATACATAGTTCCAAAGAAGAAGCTCCAGATTCTTTGGGGATTGAAAGTATTAATAAAATAAGAATATATTCTCTTAAGTAAACAGGTTTGAAAACGCTTATCTGAAAGTGAAAAATCATGATATGTGGATAAAAAATGGGTTGTCCTATGGACTCTGTGCACAAACTTGCAATTACAGCACTCGGCCTCATTCCTTCCTCAGGAGAAGTTTGTGGTGTTTTTCACGGTTTTCCACAAGTATTTTCAAATAAAAACTTCACAATGTGTGCTCACCCTTTAAAATACTTGTAATGTTAAAGTAGTGAAATATTTGTGGATAAACATTGAATTCCAAATAAATACTAATTTTTGAAGCCAGTTATTTATATCTTTATGCTCCAAATAATAATTTATCCAGTGTGAGAAATAATGTAATGCATGCTGTAATGAATATAATATTTGAAATCCAATCCCTTGAATCAGACCTGTTAGTATTCAGTGGTAGATCATTGATGCATTGAAGGGGTAATTTAGTGTACAACAGTTTAGTCTTTATCATGTTCAGAGAGTGATGTTCAAACTATTCTTTGTGTATCATAGACCTTTTTACTGGTTTTAGATACGAATATCACTATTGATCGCTTTTCTGAAGGGGACTCAGGGAACAGAAAAGGCAGAATTCTAGGTGGGTCGCTGTGGTCTCAGGATCCCAGGAGACACAGAAACAACCAGGGTACCTGAAACTATAGAGTGCCCAAGCAGCAGAGTGGGGAAAATGGTTATAGTCAGCGAGCCCAAGAGGGACTCTCAGCTCAGATCACCATAAGGTGAGCCAGGCCAGTAGGGAGACTGCTCTTTGCCAATGCACCAGAAAAAGACTGGGACGTGTGGGCTGGTTACCAATCCCTGGTAGGGTCCAAACGGCTGCGCCCATGACCAGGCAACAGCTCTCAGAGTGGCAGCGGCTCTGGAAAGGACAATAGGGTGGAACCCAGCTGGGATCTGGGAGTAGTGAAGGAGGGTGCACGTGTGTAAGCCCACAGACCCAAAGACACAAAGTGCAGAGATGCTCATAGGTCTCTAGGAATCCTCCCGGGAGAACTGCAGTCCCTGTCACCTGGGAGTTTCTGTGGAGCTTGGTGCACACAGAAGGGGAGACGGTTTGACCCAGGAAGTTTATTGAAGAAGGGGTCTGTGATCTTGTGGCTCTGGGCCAAGGATCCAGTCAAGGCTATTTTTGCTGTGACCCTCTGAAGAGGAATGGAAAGTACCAGTTCACCTTGAGCCCATCCCCCTGAAAAGGGGTGATGCAACTCCACCCAGCCAAAGAAACCTGAGAAGCATAACAGGAGGCCCCTCCCCCAGCAGACAGACTGGAAGAATAGGTGAATGACAAGCTAATAGATCTCACAGGACTGTAAAACTTCAGCACTACAGGAAAATAGTATATTGAGCTCCAGGTGTTTCCTCACAACTCGTTTTTCCTTTAGTCTAAAATTTTACTTTTATTTTTTTTTTTACCTTTTTCCCCATTGCAACTAGATCCTTATGTTACTAATTTATGTTTTTAAGTCTCTTTTTATCCTTTTTTTTCCACATCAACATTTTATAGATTTATGCTTCATTCTAGTTCTTTTTTCACTCTATTAAATTTTATTTTTTATATATATATGAACTTTGTTTTCTTTGCATTTTTGGGATGCAGTGTCTTCTAACACACAGACCTAAATTCAGTCAGGAACAAGTAGATCACCCTTCTTGTCCACCCTGAGAGATTATAGTCTTTCTCTACCCCTCCTCCCCATTTTTTATTGTTTTGTTCATATTGGCTTTGTTTCCATTTCTGCAGTGGCTGCAGACCATTTTAGATTTTTTCTATGGTACATTTTACTTGGGTCGTGGTTGATATTTTGGACTCTATTCATTCGCTGATCCATCCTTCCTTGGGCAGAATGACTAGAACTCACAACAAAGGAAGGAGCCAGAGGCAATGTTCTCTGCCACGGAGCTAATCTATCTGGATATAAGCAAGATGTCAGAGATAGAATTCAGGATAGCAATTATA
>CM052888.1:31219522-31308151 GCA_028534135.1 Potos flavus | reverse complement strand
AGTTAATAGCTAGGCTTGAAAAAAGCATACGTGACAATACAAAATCTCGGGGAGCCTGCTTCCCCCTCTCTCTCTGCCTACTTGTGATCTGTCAAATAAATAAACAAAATATTAAAAAAAAAATCATATACTGGGTCACAAATCAAGTCTCAACTGATAACAAAAGATTGGAATTATTCCCTGCATATTTTCAGACCAAAATGTTTTGAAACTAGAATTCAACCACAAGAAAAAATATGAAAGGAACTCAAGTACTTGGAGGTTAAAAAGCATCCTGCTAAAGAATGAATGGGTCAACCAGCAAATTAAAGACGAACTTAAACAATTCAGGCAAACCAATGAATATGAAAACACATTGGTTCAAAAGCTATGGGATACTGCAAAAGCGGTCCTTAGAGGGAAGTACATAACCATCCGAGCTCTCTCAAAAAAGTAGAAAAGTCCCAAATGCACAAGCTAACCTTAGACCTAAAGGAGCTGTAGAAAGTTCAGCAAAGAAAACCTAAACTAAGCAGAAGAGAAATAATAAAGATTAGAGCAGACATCAATGAAATAGAAACCAGAAAAATGGTAGAACAGATCAACAAAAACAGAAGCTAGTTCCTTGAAAAAAATTAATAAGGTCAATAAACCTCTGGCCAGACTAATCCAAAAGAAAAGGGAAAGGACCCAAACCAATAAAATCATGAACGCAAGGGGAGGAATCATGACTAATACCAAGAAAATAGAGACAATTATTAGGACTTATTATTAGCAGCTATATGCCAACAAACTAGGTAATTTGGAAGAAATGGATGCATTCCTGGAAACTTATAAACTACCAAGACTGAAACAGGAAAAAATAGACAATCTGAACAGACCAATAACCAGCAAGGAAATTGAACATTTATCAAAAACCTCCCTAAAAACAAGAGTCCAGGGCCTGATGGCTTCCCAGGGGAATTCTACCAAACATTTAAAGAAGAAATAATACCAATTCCAGTGAAGCTGTTTCAAAAAATAGAAATGGAGGGAAAACATCCAAACTCTTTCTATGAGGTCAGCATTACCCTGATCCCAAAACCAGGCAAAGACCCCAACAAAAAGGAGAATTGCAGACAAATATCCCTGATGAACATGGATGCCAAAATACTCACCAAGATCCTAGTCAATAGGACTCAACTGTACATTAAAAGGATTATTCACTATGACCAGGTGGGACTTTTTCCTGGGATGCAAGAGCAGTTCAACATTCACAAATCAATCAACATTATAGATCACAGTAACAAAAGAAGAGACAAGAACCATATGATCCTCTCAATTGATGCAGAAAAAGCATTTGACAAAATTCAGCATCTTTTCTTGATCAAAACTCTTCACATTTGAGGGTTAGAGGGAGCATACCTCAATCTCATAAAAGCTATCTATGAAAAGCGCACAGCAAATATCATTCTCAATGGGGAAAAACAGAGCTTTTCCCTTAATGTCAGGAACAGAACAGGGATGCCCACTCTCACCACTGTTGTTCAACATAGTAGTAGAAGTCCTAGCCTCAGCAATCAGACAACAAAAAGAAATAAAAGGCGTTCAAATTGGCACAGAAGTCAAACTCTTGCTCTTTATAGATGACATGATACTTTATGTGGAAAACCCAAAAGACTCCGCCTCCAAATTACTAGAACTCGTAAAGCAATTCAGCAACATGGCAGGATACAAAATCGATGCACAGAAATCAGTTGCATTTCTATACACTAACAATGTGACTGAAGAAAGAGAAATTAAGGAATAAATCTCATTTACAACTGCACCAAAAACCTAAGATACCTAGGAGTAAACCTCACCAAAGAGTTAAAGGATCTACATTCTAGAAACTACAGAACACTTCTGAAAGAAATTGAGGAAGACACAAAGAGATGGAAAAACATTCCATGCTCATGGATTGGAAGAACAAACATTGTGGAAATGTCTATGCTGTCCAGAACCATCTACACTTTCAATGGAATCCCTATCAAAAGACCATTGACATTTTTCACAGAGCTGGAACAAACAATCCTAAAATTTGTATGGAACCAGAAAAGACCCCAAATCACCAGGGGAATGTTGAAAAAGAAAACCAAAGCTGCGGGCATCACAATGCCTGACTTCAAGCTATGTTATGAAGCTGTGTAATCAAGACAGGATGGACCGGCACAAAAACAGACACATAGATCAATGGAACGGACTAGAGAGCCCAGAAATGGACCCTCAACTAATGGTCAACTAATCTTTGAGAAAGCAGGAAAGAGTATCCAATGGAAAAAAGACAGTCTCTTCAATAAATGGTGCTGGGAAAATTAGACAGCCACATGCAGAAGAATGAAAGTGTACCATTCTCTTACACCATACACGAAGATAAACTCAAAATGGATGAAAAACCTCAATGTGAGACAGGAATCCATCAAAATCCTGAAGGAGAACACAGGCAGCAACCTCTTCCACCTTGGACACAGCAAATTCTTTCAAGACATGTCTCTAAAGGAAAGGGAAGCAAAAGCAAAAATGAACTATTGGGACTTCATCAAGGTAGAAAACTTCTTCACAGCAAAGGAAACAGTCAGAAAAACTAAAAGGAAACCTACGGAATGGAAGAAGATATTTGCACATGACAGTATGAACAAAGGGCGGGTATCCAAGATCTATAAAAAACTTCTTGAGCTGAACACCCAAAAAAGCAAATAATCCCATCAAGAAATGGGCAGAACACATGAACAGACATTTCTCCAAAGAAGACATACCAATGGCTAACAGACACATGAAAAAATGCTGCATGTCACTTGACTTCAGGGAAATAGAAATCAAAACCACAATGAGATACCACCTTACACCAGTTAGGTTGGCAAAAATTAACAAGACATGAAACAGCAGGTGTTGGCGAGGATGTGGAGTAAAGGGAACCCTCTTACACTGCTGGTGGGAATGCAAGCTAGTACAGCCACTCTGGAAAACAGTACGGAGGTTCCTCAAGATGTTAAAAATATAGCTACCCTACGACCCAGCAATTACACAACTAGGTGTTTACTGCAAAGATACAGATGTAGTGAAAGGAAGGGGCCCATGCACCCCAGTGTTCATAGCAGCAATGTCCATAATAGCCAAACTGTGGAAGGAGACCAGACATCCTTCAGGAGATGAATGGATAAAGAAGATGTGGTTCATATATACAATGGGACATTACTCAACCATCAGAAAGGAGGAATACCTACTATTTACATTGACATGGATGAAACTGAAGGGGATTATGCTAAGTGAAATAAGTCAATCAGAGAAAGACAATTATCATATGGTTTCACTCATATGTGGAACATAAGGAGTAGTGCAGAAGACAATAGGGTAAGGGAGGGAAACTGAATGGGAAGAAATCAGAGACGGAGACAAACCATATAAGACTCTTGACTCCGGGAAACAAACTGAGGGTTGCAGAAAGGGAGGTGGGTGGTGGGATGGGATAAATGGGTGATGGGCATTAAGCAGGGCACATGATGTGATGAGCACTGCTTGTGTATGCAACTAGTGAATCCCTGAACATTATATCAGAAACGGTTTTGTACTATATGTTGGATAATTGAATTTAAAATGAATAAATAAGGACAAACAAACCAAATATCTCAATTGATGGATGTATGAAGGAAGCAAATTTTTGGGAAATCTGTGCCATTTTATTAGGAAAAATAAGTTTACCAAGGTATACTAGTGCAAAAAGTCTTCTTTAGCATTCCACAAGAGTGTTGTATTTTTTTTTAAGATTTTATTTATTTATTTGACAGAGAGGGAGACATCACAAGTAGGCAGAGGCAGGCAGAGGGAGAGGGGGAAGCAGGCTCCCTGCTGAGCAGGGAGCCCGATGCGGGGCTCGATCCTGGGACCCCGAGATCATGACCTGAGCCGAAGGCAGAGGCTTTAAACCACTGAGCCACTCAGGCGCCCCAAGAGTGTTGTATTTGTTCCTTTATGTTACCCATGAAGATTTTAGGCTTTAAATTATAAATTTTAGTTTCTATCAAGGAATTTATTTATTTATTTATTTATTTATTTATTTATTTCCAAGATTTTATTTAAATTCAATTAAGTTAACATATAAGGTATTATTGGTCAGGAGTAGGATTTAGTGATTTATTACTTACATATAACACCGTGTGCTCATTAAAACACGTGACTTTCAAGGAATGTTTTTAAGCAAGTTGGTCAAGGGGAGGATGGATTTTTTTTTTATTTCTCTTCAATGATATTGAATGGTAGATAGTGGATTTAATGTCGAAATGGGGATTTCTTTGCTTTAAGCAATGGCTCAGGGTTACAATTCTTCATTTGAGATTACACACTATCTCATTTGTAATGCTTCTACAGACTAATCCTATTAAAGAAAACTTCTATGGCTCTAAATGTTTGCATACCTTATTTTTATTGATTCATTTAATGGTGTTAAAATTAAATGTTGTTAAAGGAGATTATGTACACATTATTGACTAAAGCATAACATATGCTGTCAGATCAATGTTAGAATCAAGGAGCTTTTTCCATGTTTTTCACTAGCAGTTTCTGAAGACCGATATATCCAATTTTCTGTAGCCTATCAAATCTGTTACTTCTTTACAACCTGTATCTCTCTGCTTTCTAACATTGCAGTTTCTTGAAGGGAAAATTGGGGAAGACACTGATTTTTATATTTTAAATATTTATTTTTAAACTCCATAGGTTATCCTGTCATACCAAAGTACTATTATGTGCCAGCTGATTTTGTAGAATATGAGAAAAGAAACCCTGGTAGTCAAAAGCGATTTCCTAGCAACTGTGGCCGTGATGGAAAACTCTTTCTCTGGGGACAAGCCCTTTATATCATTGCAAAACTCCTGGGTAAGTGGAGAAGGTTGGGAACATTTTTTTCCCTTGGTATTAAGCTGTTAGAAATAAATATATTTTTACTGTCATCTTTCTTGGATTTGGATGGTGTTTCATACTGTTAAGAGGTCTTGGGGGAGTTTCTTAGTATGTAAAGGTATATTAATAAGTATGTTTCACTGAATGATGACGGACAGTTTCTGGGAAGAATGTCATATAGGTGTGAGTACCATTATGATCATTTAGGGGCTTCATTCAGCTTGGTGGATAGGTTTCTATCAGGAGGCTGTGGGAACTTTGAGTTACTTTTATATAACATAACAAAAATTCTAATTTTATGCTTGGTCATAGCTTTAGTAAACCACTTCCCAAAAGGAATTGGTTATCTCAAAGTTCTCTTCTTTCCCATAAATACGCATTGGCAATTTACTCAGCTTAGAGGCTTAATGGGACCATTATTCATAGTTTTTTGAAGATTTTTCAGCTTATCCTAAAACTTCTGCTGAATATGAGTACTCTTTGGACACATTGAGATGAAGGCTAATTTAATGAACACACACACACAAAAGCATTATTATACATCTTTCTGCGTCATTGCTTGCTAAAATTTCAAATATTATTAGCATTCCCATCAAAAAGGCTATCAAATTAGAGTCAGAATTCCTTAATGGCAAACAAATTATGAAACAGGCTGATTGTAAATACTGTATGTACCTGCACTAAAAAACTGCTTACTGTGTGAAGTAGTGTTATTCTTTGTTGTTCCCAGTATTACTGCATAAATGCTAAATTTGTTTGTGTTGTAAGAGTAATCACACCTTTGGTTTCTTCTTCTTCTTTTTTTTTTTACATTCCATTAGGGAAGAATATTTCAGATTTCCAACTCAAGCTTTATACAAATGACATATAAAAGCACACAGAAGCTAAGCAAAGAAGAGAAAATTAAGTTAATGCTGTTTTCAATTTGCTTGTTTCCTAATTGCATTTTCTGGGTCTCCATATATACTTGATGCTAATTTAAGAACCTGTAGAAAAATTTTCTTCTTGTAAGGAAACAGCTTTTTGATAAGGAGTTGATATTTATACAGGTTTTGCTTTTAGATTTTCCAAAAGAAAAAAAAATGTATACATGAAGTAGTTTTCTTAGAATCAAACCAAGTTAGCAAGGTTATCTCTAGTTAGAATGTTATTTCCATCTCACTAGCATGAATACAAAGAAGCCTTCTGGTGATATTCACAGATAAATAAAACATGTAGTAAAGGAGTAGTTAACTGATCTAAGGGCAAGAATTTTAACATCTGAATCATAAATTCCTATATATTGGAGCTTGGAAATTATAATTGACCTTGATGAAAATTTTCTGATTCTGAGGTTGAAAACTGGAACTTGAGATATTGAATTTGAGATCTAAACATTTATCATCCTGCTTTTTGCTCTGTATCTAATCTGTGATTAAGTGCTAGAAAGAGTACTATTTGAGCAAAGTCTCTGGATAAAATTGAGGAGGCTAATGAATTGGGAATGCAGAATTGACTGTACTATACATAAGCAACTTGGACTTTTAAAAAGGAAGAAATTGAAAATAGTATCAATCAGTAAAAAGACATTGGACCTTCCTTACTCTAAAATAAATGTATTGAATGTAGACAGATTTTGAGTATAGGTAGCATTTCCTTATGTTAAGATGAATATGAACAGAAATAGTCCAGGCCAGACCTTCTCATCTCTGTTTCATGACCAAAAAGAAGAAAAACTTCAAAGAAAGAGTCAATTTCTCTTTTCTCTGCTGAGCTCCTAAAAAGGCAGTTGAGAACATATAGGAGGTGTGTTGCAAACTATGAAACCATATACTTTCTCTCCTGCTGAAAAAAGAGATGCTACATATTCATTAGCACTCTGACCTAGCTGTATGTCATCTGGTTAATAAACTCACTGGTTAAGATGAATAAGATCTCAGAAGACTAAATCATAGTTACTCTTAACTATTATATACTTGCCCCCAAGAACATGAAACTTC
Source organism: Potos flavus (assembly GCA_028534135.1). Lineage (NCBI taxonomy): Eukaryota > Metazoa > Chordata > Mammalia > Carnivora > Procyonidae > Potos > Potos flavus. The sequence goes on along the minus strand of CM052888.1, from coordinate 31,301,279 downwards.
TATGGATGTTATTGAGATTCCAGACACCACATTTACTGACAAAGTCTTATTTATTCATTAAAGGAAGCTTGGCTGGATATCTACTGGACAGCGTTTTGGGGGTCCATTTAATTGGAATTACCTGAAAATAATAGAACAGTAAATATTTGAAATTATTCTATGGTATATGACTTTTACTAATTCAGGCCAGTTTGATTCCAGTGAAATCTCATATGAATATTTTGCTTCTATATATATATATATACACCCTAATGAATAATTATGCAATAAAACTATGTGACTTTCATCCCATTGTTAGAGCAAAAGACTCAATATGCTGTTTCCTGGCCTAAGACCTGAACTACAGAGTGTATTCTTAGAAAATAATTAATTATTACAGTATTTTTTTCTTTAGAAAATTCAGATTTTAAGAAAATCAGTGGTTGCTTTAAAATAAGTCAATAAATTATAACGATGTTAATTTTATTTATTTATTTATTTATTTATTTATTTATTTATTTATTTATTTATATCTGACATAGAATTGCTTTATTTACCTTGTAGAAATATTAGGGAGAATTAAAAATAAAATCAAGTTTACATCTGATCTCCCAGCAAAACATGATGATTGTTAGTATTTGCTATCTATCCCTGGTTCTTTTTTTTTAATAACTTTTTTTGTTATGTTATGTTCGTCACCATATAGTACATCATCAGTTTTTGATAAATATGTTTATTTTAAACCAGATAAGACATATATTTTTTAAAGATTTTATTTATTTATTTGACAGAGAGAGATCACAAGTAGGCAGAGAGGCAGGCAGAGAGAGAGAGGGGAAAGCAGGCTCCCTGCTGAGCAGAGAGCCCGATGCGGGGTTCGATCCCAGGACCCCGAGACCATGACCTGAGCCAAAGGCAGAGGCTTTAACCCACTGAGCCACCCAGGCACCCCAGATAAGACATATTTTAAGATATAACATTTGACTTGTCTTAGAATAAAATGATCGTTAGCTATACCTTTAATCATTATTTAAATTTGGAAGTTTAGAAACCATCCATGTAGGAAATGATCAGTCTGTAGAACACAGTGTACCTTTTTTTTCACATTTTTTAATTTAAATTCAGTTAATTAACATATATTATTGGTTTCAGAGGTACAGGCCTGTGATTCTTCAGTCTTATATAATAGCCACTGTTCATTATATCACATGCCTTCCTTGATGCCATCATTACCCCACCCCTCCCCCAACCCTCAGTTTGTTTCCTGTGATAAAGAGTAGCTTATGGTTTGTCTCCCTCTCTGGTTTCGTCTTGTTCTATTTTTTCCTCTCTTCCCCTATGATCTTCTGTTTTGTTTCTTAAATTCCACATATCAGTGAGATCATATGATAATTGTATTTCTCTGATTGACTTATTTCGCTTAGCATAATACCCTCTAGTTCTATCCACGTCATTGCAAATAGCAAGATTTCATTTATTTTGCTGGCTGCATAATATTCCATATATATTTAAATATATGGTGGACATTTGGGCTCTTTCCATAGTTTGGCTATTGTAGACATTGCTACTATAAACATTGGGGTGCAGGTGCCCTTTCCGATCACTACATTTGTATCTTTGGGGTGTACCTTTTTAAGTGTTTTTACAAAAATAACTTCAAAAGTATTTATCACATAAAAGTCACTTGAAAACCATGATCTTTGGATTAGATTTTTTTTTTTTGAGGTTAAGAAAATAAGAGAAATGTAACATAAGGTTAATGATAACTTACTCTAAAACTTCCCCAAAGTCATTACTTAACTTTAATATATTTTCTTATTCAGTGTTTTTAAAAAGAGAAACTGAGACCAGTGTTTCCTGGTCTTAGGCCAGGAAACAGCATATTGAGTTTAGCTTTAAAAAAATCTGACTTCTAGACTTTAGCTTTTCTTTTCAATATACATGCAGTTAACTTTCCTTATCCTGTACGTCAGACATTCATGATCATGACCTTCATTTAGGCACCACTATAAGATGCCAAATCATTAAAGATTAGAGCATTATATACTGTATAACTTAAGATAGGTGGATGGAAGAATTTTTTTTAGGACGGATACTTTGAAAACACTAATAATAAATATCAAGAGTTAAAATGATGCATGTTCTCTGATTAAATTTGAAAATATTGAGCCATTTTAAAAAAAGACTTAATTTATTTTAGAGACAGAAAATGCATGAGTGGGGGGAGGGGGAGAAGGAGAGAATCTTCAAGCAGACTCCCCGCTGAGCACAGAGCCCAATGTGGGGCTTGATCTCATGATCCATGAGATCATGACCTGAGCCTAAACCAAGAGTTAGATGTTAGACCAACTACGCCAACCACGTGCCCTAAAATATTGAGCAATTTTAATTAACTACAACTTTCTCTCCAACACACAAACTCCCAGAATGTTCAGGTGACTGAAAATTTTCTTGAATTTCACAAAGGATTTTTTTTTCTTTTTGAGGGAGGTGTTATTGAATTTCCTAGGAGTGTTAATAAGGGACTTCTAAAGTGATAAAATAGATATAGAGGTTTAAAATATCCAAAATGTTATATACATATAAAGTTCCCAACTTAATTTTTCGGGTGTCTAATATTCTTTGGTAAGTCATTATTTGGAATCCAATTTATTTTCAAGTAGAAACTATAGGGGCGCCTGGGTGGCTCAGTGGGTTAAAGCCTCTGCCTTTGGCTCAGGTCATGATCCCAGCATCCTGGGATCGAGCCCCATATCGGGCTCTCTGCTCAGCAGGGAGGCTGCTTCCCCTTCTCTCTCTGCCTGTCTCTCTGCCTACTTGTGATCTCTCTCTCTCTCTAATAAATAAATAAAATCTTAAAAAAAAAAATTTAAAAAAAGTAGAAACTATATTTTAAATGATTATTAACACCCAGCACACTTGTAACCAACCATTTGATATAGATTATTTCCCTGATATAAGCATCTTTTTCCTTTACTTCCTTCTCTGCTAGTTTCTCTTCCTATTTTTCTTTTCTTCATGTTTTTCTTGGACTGTGATGGAAAGATTGAGTTTTAGAGCCATGAACTTAAGGAACTGGACAGTTCAGGATTTCAATGCAGTTTCTGCTACTTACCACTTACATGACTTGAAGAATTTTCTTAACTTCTGTATCATTAGTTTCTTTATTTTTATAAGGATTAACTGATGAAGAAATATACATAAAGCATTTACTATGGGACAGATACATACTTAAATGGTTCTATTTCCTGTACTTCCTTCTACCCTACCTCCCTCTCTCAGCCACCATTTAGGAGATAGTATTTGTTAAAATGTATCTCCTAGTTCTTATTAACCAGAAACTCAGGATGCTCATGGGCCCTCCTTGTAGGTACCCCCACAGCCACAAAACATCACAAGAATAAAATGCTTCCCTAGTTGCTACTTAACCATTCGTCTTCTCCATGAATTAGCTGCTATTTGTAAAGGTCTATTGTATGCTAGTCACTGATATCCAGTAGCTCTACAGCAAGAAAGTGACAACCTAGGAAATATATGCTACTTCCTAATTCCAATGTTTGTAGCTAAGGTAAGTTCATTTGCATTTTATTTCATTCATGGTATTTTTTGCCCAATTGATGTCAGATATAAAAGCTACTGATTAAGCCTGGAAATCTAATGCTTTTTAAAGTTAAAGTTAGTGATCAAGTGCCCCCTAGTGTGCACGAGGACGTAAGAAACTGGTCTTGATTTTCTTTTTTTTTTTCTTTTTCCTTTTTTAAATTTTTATTTACTTATTTGACAGAGAGAGACACAACAAGAGAAGGAACACAAGCAGGGGAAGTGGGAGAGGGAGAATCAGGCTTCCAGCTGAGCAGGGAGCCCGATGAGGGGCTCGATTCCAGGACCCTGGGATCATGACCTGAGCGGAAGGCAGCTGCTTAACGACTGAGCCACGCAGGTGCCCTGGTCTTGATTTTCATTGGTCTCTTGACTTCAAATGCAGTTGACTTCTTACTCAGTATAGCACAAGGTTTTGGTACTGATCAGTTAAAGATAAAACGAACAGATAAGAGTATACAGATATATTTCTACATTGTGGTTGCTAAGAGATTTCCCAGCTGTTATACTTTAGGAAACTTCAAGCAGAAAGACATCGATTTCTAAGCACTTTTGATATCTTTTTCATGGTATCTGTGTGATTGCTAGTGTCCTGAAGCGGGATTTCTGTGCAGCAGGCATTATAAACATCTTGTGAGCACACGTAATACAGTATGACTCTAAAAGCTTCACCTAAGAAGATTTTCTTCTTTTAGCTTATTATATAAATTTCTGGCTTTCTTAAAACTAAAATTTTTAGTTGAATTGCTACTATGGCTAGAAAACTTGTATAAAAATTTATGATCCTACCCTTAAATATATTAGTAAAATTGAATATAAAAGCAGTGATGCCTAGAGTCTGAGAAGACTGCATACATCAGACTCTTTCCCAGAAATACTAATAATACCTGCCTTAAAATGTATCCGATTCTGTACTCTGTCCTTTATAAGTTTTATCCTAGGTAATCCTCCTAGCTTCTCTATAAGATGGATACCATATGTCATAACTGAGGCTCAGAAGAGTTTAGCAACTCATCCAAGGTTACATAGCCTGTGACTAACACCTTACTAATTTTTTCAGTAATCTGCAGGGTGATTGTATCACCTCTAACCTTTGTGGCAATAAATATACTCATTAAAAATATAAACCTCATTAACAATAAAATAACTACTTTGTATTCTGTTTTCAGGATATTTTTAAAAACGTATTTCTTAGTCATTTTTTGTCCTCTATGAATTGTCTAGTTTGCTTTGCCCATTTAACTTTGATTTTTATTGGTTTTCTTATCAGTTTTCATGAATGTTTTATATATCAGGTATACTAGACCCTTTGGTATTTTCCTAGTTTGTTTGCCTCTGAATTTTTTTGCATTGCTTTTTGATGAACAAAATTTAAAATCTTTATATAATTAGATCTATCATTATTTTTCCATTTAATTCTGGCCATGGAATTTAACATTTAATTGTAAGAAATTCATCCCTATTAGTCAATTGAGTTAAAAACATTTATAAATTTGATTTTTTTAATATAGTGTATGAGGTTGAGGATCTACATTTTCTTTTTCTCTGTAGCTTATTTCTTAATACATGTGTTACTAATATGTGTCACTGCAGCTGAGAATTAGTCTTTGAAGCACATAATTTTACCCTATAAATTATCTGCTGAGCCTATTTTAGTGTGTCCTATGTAATTTTGGTGTCATGATAAAAAAATTACTTGCTCTGTTAAATTTCCTTTGAATTGTCATTTTATTAAAGAAACATAAATTCTTCTTGATATTTTCTTTTTACCCTCAATGATGATTGAAGTAAACCTGGTGTATTTTTCATAAAATTTCTGCACACAAAATATATAAATATTAATGAACCTTATCTGTTGTCCAAAGATTTAAAGACAGCTGTCCCTATTTACAGAAATGCTTGATTATCTGTGAGGTTTGGTACCATACTGTGAAATGTAGAAAGCCATTGCTCTTTTATCCTTGTTCCCTTATTTTCATTTTAAGTATTCTGTAGTTGGTTGAGCACACGTTCGTTCAGGCTTTCACTCTTTACCAGAAAGCCAGTACCATGGAACTGGCACAGTGAGGACTCTGTTTTGCCTCTTGAATTGTAAAAATCAATGCAGTTCAAAAAAATACATTTATTAACCTAATCTTTTGAGGCGTTAGTCACTTTAACCATTATGGAAATCAAGGCACTGATTACAGCAATTGATGTTTCCAAATTTTTTAACCCACCAGTTTATTATTTTGTTTAATAAGTCTCTTGAGCACCTACTGTATGGCAGATGCTGTGCTGGAAAGTGGGGAATAGCCATGAATGAGAAGCATCTATCCTGTGGGGTTATAGATGAGCACATGGTATAAGTTCGAATGTCAAGCTGGATATATAGGTGCAGTACAAAGAGAGAAATGAGAAGGAAATGCAAAGAAATAAGCTTTTTCAAGAGACTTGGTTAATTGATCCATATCAATTTTAATAGATTAGCATTTATGCTTTCCAAGGATATGAGATTTCTTAATTTTTCTGTCATCATTTATAAATAACAAAATAATAAAGATAGAATTTCGTTTCTGTAGAAAGACAGTGAAACATTAATTATGTAAAATGCTTGTTGGTAGTGGAAATTTTTTCACATCTCAACAATCAGACAAATGAGATAGGGAAATAATTTGGTGCTATTTAGAATATCATTGTACTAATCAACCCTGCATCATGAGCTCAGCTGATATTAATAAATAGAAATTATATGGCGATATTTGCCATAATTAAGCCTATATTGATTTGGTTTCAATTTGGCAAAAGTATATTTTTTCAGAGATAGAAGAATATTCTGTGATTTGAATAGGAAAAATATAACATATCAAGGTCTAAATTATTTGTTTAATGTTTTCTCCTCTTGGTATATTTTGTATCTGTGTTGTATACAGTGTCAGTGTTCTTAAAGGGTAAGATTAGTCTGGGCTATGAGTGCAGACTTGAGAGAGAGACTGACTGTGTTTGAATCTAAGCCCTGTCATTTACCTTTTGTGTGCAAGTTGCTGAGCCCCTCCACACCTCCATTTTGTCATCTGTAAAATGACATGGTTGTGGTGAGGATTAATGAATTAGTATACATGAACTGCTCAAATGAGGCCAGGAACAGAGTGAGCACCAGGTGAGTGTTGCTGTGGTTCCTGTGGCAGAGGCTGCACTGTTCCTCCTTTTCTTATGCTATCATTAATATTACTTTTATTATTATTGAAAACATCTTTTAAGAGTTACTAAAAACACCTTTGGTGATTTCATCTTTTGGATAACATTGCATACGTGCCCTGAAGTTACCCTAGAATAGAAATACTTGTATAATGAGAAAGAGCTGCAAAGAAATTTACAAGCGTTTCTGTGTTTGACTCTCTGCTCTGATTTTCAGAATTATTCACTAAAAGAAGTACCTAAAAAACTATGGAAAATGAGGTGTATTTCTTTTTTTTTTTTAACTAAATATTATACACAGGTAAATTTATATGAAACTCAGCATGGTGTCGTTTTTATGTAATCAGTAAAGAACTGAAGGTCAAATATGAAATGAAGACATTTTCATAGCTTAAGTGCAGCAAAAACTGTGGTGATTCACTTTGGGAGAAGTTAAATTCTTTTTTTAATGTTATTATTCAATTACCTTTACATGTCTCAGTATAACTAAGATAACCTTATACATGTACAGTTGCTGGGACAGAGTATGCCTGCTGTAAATTTGCATAGAGACTGCCAACTTGCACTCCAACAAGGTTATGCAGAATTACATTTTGAAGTTTTCTGTTCACCACCCCTTCCTAGCATAGTCCTCTCCACGTCCACAGAGAATCCCTGCTATGTTGAGCCTTAGGTTCTGAATCTCTCTGAGGGGTGTTAATAGCAGAAGACAGCAGAGAACCACTGACTTAATACCTTCTCCCCACCCTCTCCTTCCAAACACTCTAAATTGCTTTCATTGTCATGCCCTTGGATTTTATCCATAGTTGCCACAAGGAACTACCAGGTGAGAGGGGATTCCAGTACAACAGTACAAGAGCAGTTGAAGCCATTGCTTTCATGCTGGTTAGTGCCCCATGAAAAATGCCCTGTCTCAGAAATCTTTTAGAATTTAGTATCACGAAACACTTTGTCTCCCCTTCATGAACTGGTTTCCTTTCTTGAGAGAATGCAAATACACTATTTTGAGACCAGCTTTATTGAGCATAATTTACGTACTATATCTTAATCTATTCAAAATTTAAATGCAGTGATTTCTAGTTTATTTACAGAGTTGGACAACCATCACCACAATCAATTTTAGGTTATTTTCATCACCCTTCAAAAAACCTCATTCCCAATTATTCCCCACTCACCTCTAATCACTTGACCCTTTCCCCCGACATTGGACATGCATTAATCTACTTTCTATCTCTGTAGATTTGCCTATTCTGGACATTTCATATACCTTGAATCATATAATTCCTGGTCTTTGTGGCTGGCTTTTTTCACTTAGCCTGTTTTCAAGGTTCACCAATGTATCATAATTCCTTTTATGGTCAAAAAACATTCCATTGTATGTATATATCACATTTGATTTATCCATTTATCTGGTGATGGACATTGGGATTGTTCCCACTGTTTTGCTTTTATGAATAATGCTGCTCTGAACTTTCATGTACAAGTTATTGTTTGACATGTGTTTTCATTTCTCTTGGGTATATACCTAAGGGTAGAATTGCTGAGTCATCTGGTAACTCTGTTTAACATTTTGAGTAATTCCAGACTGTTTTCCTAAGTAACTGTACCATAGTGCATTCTATCCAACAGTGTATGAGGATTCCAGTTTCTCTGCATCCTCTCCAACCATCGTTCTTGTCTGTTTTTTGATAATAGCATCCTAATGAATGTGAAGTGGTATCTCATTGTGATTTTGATAAGCATTTTCCGAATGACTTAATGTTGTTGAGCATCTTTCATGTGCTTACTGGTAATTTGTGTATCTTTTCTGGAGAAATGTCTATTTGGGTACTGTGGCCATTTTTAAATTGTGTTGTCTTTTTTTATTGAGTCATAAGATTTTATATATATATATTCAAGACAGAAGTCCTTTACAAGATATGTGATTTGCAGATATTTTCTCCCATTCTGTGAGTTGTCATTTCACTTTTTTTATTGTGTCCTTTGAGGTCCACAAGGTTATAATTTGACAAAGTTCAATTTATCTCATCTCTTCTTTGTTACTTATGTTTTGATTTTGTAGTTTTGGCCTCTTTGAATGAGTTGGAAAGTATTTCCCCTACTATTTTGGAAAAGTGTGTGAAAGATTGATTTTACTTCTTTAACTGTTTGGTAGAATTCCCTAATGAGGCCATCATGTCCTGGGCTTTTGTTTGTTTGTTTGTTTGTTTTTCCAGAAGGTTTCAGTCACTTGTTATAAATCTGTTTATAGGGGTGCCTGGGTGGCTCATTTGGTTAAACATCTGCCTTTGGCTCAGGTCATGATCTCAGGGTCCTGGAATTGAGCCCTGTGTCTTTCTGCTCAGTGGGGAGTCTGCTTCTCCCTCTCACTCCCTCTGTGTGCTCTCTCTCTCAAATATGTAAATAAATCTTTTTAAATAAATAAATAAGTAAATAAATAAACAAACAAACATACATCAGTTTATGTTAGGTTATCTAAATTCTTGGCATACATTTGTTCATAGTATTGTCATATAATCCTGAAGATCAGTGATAATGTTCGTAACTTCCATTCCTGATTTAGTAATTTGAGTCTTCTTTTTTTATTGGTCAGTCTAGCTAAAGTTTTGTCCACTTTTTTTAATTAACATATAATGTATTATTTGCCCCAGGGTACAGGTCTGTGAATCATCAGTCTTACACAGTTCACAGCACTCACTATAGCACATACCCTCCTCAATATCCATAGCTACATCCATAAGTTTTGGTATATTGTGTCTTCATTTTCAATCATCTCATCAGAACATATATTAGAAACTAGTTTCTAGTTTCCTATTTGTTTTCTTCTTTGACCCATTGGTTATTTAGGAGTGTGTTAATTTCCACATATTTGTGAATTTCTAAAATTTCTTCCTATTGATTGATTTCTAATTTCATTCTATTGTGGTCAGAATCATACTTTGTATAATTTTAACTCTTTAAATTTATTGAACATTGTTCTATAGCATAGTATGTGGAAGATATTCTGTGTGCATTGAGGAGGATATATATTGTGCTCTTGTTGGATGAAGTATTCTGTTGCTATTAGGTCAAGTTGGTTTATAGTGTTGTACAGATGCATTTTTGATAATGTCATTTCCCTTCTTTTTTTTTTTCAGCTGATGAATTAATCAGTCCTAAAGATATTGATCCTGTCCAGCGCTATGTCCCACTACAGAATCAGCGTAACGTGAGCATGAGGTTTTCCAATCAAGTAAAGAGATTTTTTTCTTAATTTAGACTCATCTAGAGACATTTAAAGATTACTTAAAAAAGAAATTTTATTCTGAATGGGTTTTTATTGCTTTTTCTGAGGGCAAGGCTTTTTTCTGGTTGGTTAAGACTTACTTGTGGTAAAAGATTACTTGTTAATGAAGAAGTATGAGTCAGATGTGTCCGACAGGATGTCTTCCAGGCAAACATTTTCATCTTCACAGTGGTTGAGTTTAAGGTGTTAAATGCCTTCAGGAGGAGATAGTATGTATGTGTGGGCAAGGGGATATATGTGGTGGAAGTGGGGCCCATGAAAGGCCCTGTGCTTAATGTCTGTCCATTTCTGTGTCTCTGTGACAGGACTGAGTGACTGACAGAATGTTCTTAGTACTTGGTGACATGTTGGGCGAAAGAATAATTTAAAATTTTTTACATTTAGTAGCTATGGATTCAAACTGTGTTGTGTCAACAAAATAAGTGTTTGCAGGATCAGCAAGATTGATGTTGATTTGAACAAACCCTCAAGTATTAAATGATACCAGTAATGAGGACTGTTAAAATGAAAATGTTGTAGATTCTGGAAACTGCCTGAGGAGAAAGGGAATGAACCTGAGCGTGTGCTTGGGATTCCAAGAAGTTAACATTTATTTAATAAGAATCACTGCACTGCCAGAAGATATGCTTATAAAATCAAAATGCTTCTTTTGGGGCGCCTGGGTGGCTCAGTTGGTTGTTTCCAATTCTTGATCTCGGCTCAGGTCTTTATCTCATGGTTGTGAGTTTGAGCCCTGCCCTGGGCCCCATGCTGGGCATGGAGCCTACTTTATAAACAAAACAAAACAAAAAACAACAACAACCCAAAATGCTCCTTTTATTTTAAAAATATTATATATATATATATATATATATATATATATATATATATATATATATAAAATACACACACACACACACAAATAAATACTTGTTTTAATGAGAGTAAGGGAGAGCCAACCAGGTCCATTGGATTCTGTCACACTATTTCTCTCTGTTTCTTTTGCTGGTCTTCAACAAAACATGTAATTATTCTGAGCGATTTATAGACGAGAAGTTATTGAGAATTTATTTGAGAGACTTATAAATAAGGGTTAAGGTTTTCTCAAGAACGTGAAATCCCTATGTTAATATGTGTTAGAAATTTTTCACTGGCCTGTTTGACTCCTGTATAAGGTGAGGATTTGGCCTTTATCTTAGTTACCACTCATGTCAGTGCAGTACAAGGTTACATTCTGTACAAATTTGAGATATGCAATTTCACTTGAAGAAATGGTAAAATAAGGAAAACATTTAACTTCCTATTACCCAGTGCTGTGACTCTGAGCCATTTTAAGACTAGTATGTGTATCATTTACATAGCATTTCACATGTGTTACCCACTTCTGTAGGGTAATGAAATTGCAAAGCCTTTTCTTAGAAAATAAAGTAATAGGTTACAGATTTGAGTTGTGGGGATAGGAGCCAGAGAACATCGAAGCACGTAACTAACAAAATCAACAATTTAAACAGTTATATAAGGAAGGCTGTGGGTTCTGTGTAATTTTTGACATGCAATATGCTTCCAACTCTTTCTCTCCCATTCAAGAAAGCTTATTAGAGTACAAGTGAGTGAGAGTGAATTTTATGGAGAATTCACTTTAGGTCTATTTTTTTTTTAAAGATTTTATTTTACTTATTTGACAGAGAGAGACAGCGAGAGAGAGAACACAAGCAGCAGGAGAGAGAGAGAGGGCAAAGCAGACTCCCCACCGAGCAGGGAGCCCGATTTGGGGCTCGATCCCAGGACTCTGGGATCATGACCTGAGCCAAAGGCAGACACTTAACGACTGAGCCACCCAGGGACCCCCTAGGTCTATTTTTTATATTGAAATCATTTTCTAATGCTACTACTAAATTATCTATGCCATGCTTCCCAGGTGGAGCCACATCCTACATAAGAGACTTACAGGACTTCTCTCCTTCAGCCTCATGAGGATTACATCTGTGCAGAGTTGTGTACAGTTTCTGAGAAAGGGATGATGGGAGGATTGGCAGCAGAAAATTGCTGGGAGCCATCATGCCCCACCCTGTTGGCAGCTTGGTTGTAGTGATATATAAAGTAGTGAGGTGCCTTTGCCACTTTCTTGGCCATTTAAGCAGTAGCCAAGACTGGACATGATCTTGTCTGTTGCTGGGACTGAGTGGCATTGACTGATGAAATAGAGAAGTCAGATATAGCTCTCTCCTTGAAATGTTGATGTCAGAGACCTCTTGGTCATTATTACTATTTTTTTTAAAGATTTTATTTGAGAGAGAGTGAGAGAGAGAGAGAGCATGAGCAGGAAGAAGAGGGAGAAGCAGGCTCCCCGCTGAGTAGGGAGTCCAACATGGGGCTTGATCCCGGGACTCTTGGATCCTGACCTGAGCCAAAGTCAGATGCTTAACCGACTGAGCCACCCAGGAACCCCTCTCTTGGTCGTTATTGACCAGGTCAGACTTTGCAATTAACTTATCTGTGGGGATTGACCAGGTGCTTTAAGCCCTACTAAGTAGTGGGGAAAATAGAGAAGTAAAGTTCAGACAGTTTCTGGAAATGAGAAAAGTCCCTGACTTTGAAGGAAGATATGTCAGAGGTCCCCGATTATTCTTTGCCTCAGTGATTCACTAGATGAACTCACAGGATTTAGAAGCTCTGATACAGTTCTGGTTTATTACAGGGAAAGGATGCAAGATAAAATCAGCAAAGGCATTCAGGGCAAGTTTTGAGGAAACCAGGCATAAGTTTCCCAGCGTGCATTCTCAGGAGTCATGTGAGACACAATTACCCAGCAATGATATGTGAAAACACATGCACAGTGTTGCCAACCAATACTTGCTCAAGCTTGAGTGTCCAAGGTTTTTATTGACGGTCAGTCATGTAGGCATGTAGCACCTGCATGATAGCTCTAGCTCCCTAGAGAAAAAAAAGAAAAAAGATGTTCACCATAAATCACATTGTTAGCAATAAACCTTCTGGGCAAACTGGTACGGTATGGCCCATGCCCTTAGTTAAGCATGGAAAAACACTCTTATCTGACAGATCCTTCCAAGAAGCCAGCCAAAGGCCCATCCTGCAAATATTCCTTTCTTGAGAATGTTCAGAGTTAGAACAGCCCAGGTCTGCTGAATCGATGTATTTCTCCACAGAGAGGTTATGGCAGAAGGAAGTTTCTAGAATCCAGAAAGCAAGGAGTGTGCCACGACTGTAGAATTGTCCACTCCTTCAATAGGGCTATTGGCAGATTACAAACCTAAAACATTGAGGAGTAAATTGAGAGCTGTTGATTTTCTTAACAATAAGCATAACACATTAATTTCATGTAAAAGGAAGTCTTTTTATACCTAGGTTTAAGACTGGGGTTGGAAAATCCAGTATGGTATCATCTGGGATGACCTTCCTTACTACTCTGTCACTAATCAGAAATTGCTGTTTTCTTTTGTTGTTACTTAGAGAATAAAACAAATCTCCTTTTATAAGTAAGTTTATAGGAGTAGAAAGAAAAGTATTGTAAACAATAGCAGATATATTTTATAGTATTGTGAGATTTTGACCCTCCCCCCAAAAAAAACCCCAAAACCCACCTTTTGGAGATCTTAGAATGTAAGTTCCCAGGGACCAGAGAACATGTTTCATTTATTTTTGTAGCTTTAGTACCTGTGATAGTATCATAACACATGTTATATAGAAGGTAGTCAATGTTTAACTTGAATGTTTGAGTGTACTTGAAGGTATATGTGGGAGGAAGGTATGTCATGGGAAATAGTGCACTTTTCATGCAAATGTCTCTAAATTTATATCTCTAATCCTAACCTCTTTCCTAATATTTAAACTTGAATTTCCAACTACATGGTGATCATCTTTCCACAGATCTAGTATTTAAAATCCAACATTTCTGGGTGTATACTTATCTCCAACTCATCCAGTTGTAGACATTAAATATGTACAGCTTTTGCATGTCAATCATATCTCAATAAAGTTGTTTAAAAAATAAAACACATTCTTTTTTATGAATTACAAAATTTTTAGAAATTTTTATTTTAATTCTAATTAGTTAATATACAGTGTTATATTAGTTTCATATGTACAATATGGTAATTCAGCATTTCTATAGATCACCTGGTGCTCATCACAGCAGGTGCCCTCCTTAATTTCCATCACCAATTTAACCCATCCCCCACTCTCCATTCTGGTAACCATCAGATTGTTCTCTATAATTAAAAGTCTGTTTCTTGCTTTGACTCTCTCTCTCTCTTTTTTGCTCTCATTTTTTTCCTTTGCTTGTGTGTTTTGTTTCGTAAATTCCACATGTGGGTGAAATCATATGGTATTTGTCTTTCTCTGACTTATTTCACTTAGCATTATATTGTCTAGCTCCATCCATGTCATTGCAAATGGCAAGATTTCATTCTTTTTTATGGCTGAATAATATTCCATTGTGTATATATACCACATCCTGTTTTTCCATTCATCAGTTGATGGACATAAGGGCGACTTCCATAATTTGGCTGCTGTAAATAATGGTTCTATACACATAGGGGGACGTGTATCCCTTTAAATTAGTGTTTTTGTATTCCTTTGGTAAATACCCAGTAGTGCAATTGCTGAATCATAAGGTAGTACTATTTTTAACTTTTTAAGGAAGCTCCACACTGTTTTCCAGAGTGGCTACACCAGTTTGCATTCCCACCAACAGTGCACAAGTGTTCCTTTCTCTCCATATCTTCACTAACACCTGTTGTTTCTTGTGTTTTTGATTTTATCCATTCTGACAGGTCTGAGGTGATATCTCATTGTAGTTTTGATTTGCATTTCCCTGATGAGCAAAAACACATTTCTAATACCAAATGTGTTATCTTCTCTCTTCACATCTGCCCTTCTTTCCATAGTCCTTGTCTTGGATAAGAACATTGCTTTCAGTGGTCCCTTCTCATGCCAGTAGCTCTTCTGTCCAGACGGTTCTCATATTGGCTCTGCCTTCACAGTAGCATTCATATTTGTCTCTTCATATTTAGCCCCACTGCCATGTACTACTTAGACTTCATTACGATTCAGTGGCATGGTTTTAATAATCTCTCTCTGACTCTAGTCTCTCTGTTTATTCTCTGTGCTTGAGAATACATGATCTTATAAAGTTGGGTCCATTAGTGGAATTTCCTGCTTAAAACCTTCCTTGATGGGGCACCTGGGTGGTATAGTCAGGTAAGCGTCCGGCTCTTGGTTTCTGCTCAGGTCATGATCTCAGGGTTGTAAGATCCAGCCCCATGTTGGGCTGCGGACTGTGTGTGTAGTCTCCTTAAGATTCTCTCTCCCTCTCCCTCAGTGCTCTCCTGCTTGTGTGCTCTTTCTCTCAAATAAATAAGTAAATCTTAAAAAACAAAAACAAAAAGCCTTCCATGACTCCTTATTCTCCTCAGGATAGATTCTAAACTCCATATCTTGACATTTAAGGTCCTATACAGCACCTCAGTTTCTTGTTTTTCACCTGTATCTTGCAGTTTCTCCAATTTTCTCCTAATCCTCCTATACTACAGTCTCAGTGGACGTGGTGAGCTTATAAAACAACTGCCCTCACCCACTCCCGGGCCTCCACATTCAGTGCAACCTTCATCCCAAAAACCCTGACCTCTTTTCAGTCAGAATTCTTAAAATCCAAGCCCCAGACAGTGCCTCTTTTTTTGAATACATATAAAAATTGTATAAATGCATTCTGTAAAAAGTGAAATAATGCAGCTGAGATTACAGTACAATTGCATTACATTACATTGGGAGTATTGGCCATTCCACCATTTCCCTATCTCCAGAAAAGTTTTTTTTTTTTTAAACCATACCTGTTTTCACCTATGTCTCCAAATGTCTGAATAATGTAGATGTGACTCTTTTTGCTTGATATTTTACTTTTGCACTTTCTGTTGTTTGTTCGTAAAGGGTATACCTCAACCTCCCATCCATCTTAATCTCCTAATATGTAGTAGTAATTTTTAATTCTTTTATTTATCACCTTTGTTACCTACACATTGTAATGAAACTATATTTTGGGGATCATATCCTTTTGGGAACTTGTCTTTATTTTTGGTGTCCTAAAATTTCTATTTTTCTGTGGGTCTTATTTGCATTTCCTCTGTGTGGCAGTTGGGCCCTTTCAGTTTATGACTTTCTTCAGCTATGGGAAATTTTCTTAAATTATTGCTTTCCTTTTTCTATTCTTTCAGTTAAGATTCCTTTATTAGTCAGATCCTAGTCCTAAGGAGTGATCCCCTGAATCCCTTCCCTTTTTTTTTTTTCAAATGGTTTCTGGGTTTTTTTTGGGTTTTTTGTTTGTTTGGTTTGCTTTTTGGATTTTTTTCTATATTCAGAGACTCTTCCTCAACTTTTTGTTCCAGCTCTTCTGTTGAATTTTTTTTTCAAAATTATATTTTTAATTTGTAATAGCTCATCTTTGTTCTCTGATTATTCATTTCATAGCTTCCTAGTTTTTTATTTAAAATTATTATCACAATTATTAACAAATTTAGGCAATCAAAAAATTTTGAGGTGTCAATTTAATAAAAATTTTACTCTCACCACTGTTGTTCGACACAGTACTAGAAGTCCTAGCAACAGCAATCAGACAACAAAAAGAAATAAAAGGTATTCAGATTGGCAAAGAAGAAGTCAAACTCTCTCTCTTTGCAAATGACATGATACTTTACGTGGAAAACCCAAAAGACTCCACCCCTAAATTACTAGAACTCATACAGCAATTTAGTAATGTGGCAGGATACAAATCAATGCACAGAAATCAGTTGCTTTCCTGTACACTAACAATGTAACTGTAGAAAGAGAAATTAGGGAATCGATTCCATTTACAATAGCACCAAAAACCATAAGATACCTTGGAATAAACCTAACCAAAGAGGTGAAGGATCTATACTCTAGAAACTACAGAACACTTATGGAAGAAATTGAAGGAAACACAAAAAGATGGAAAAACGTTTCATGCTCATGGGTTAGAAGAATAAACATTGTTAAAATGTCTATGCTGCCCAGAGGAACCTATACTTTATTTTTTTTTTTTTAAGATTTTATTTATTTATTTGACAGAGAAAGACACAGCGAGAGAGGGAACACAAGCAGGGGGAGTGGGAGAGGGAGAAGCAGGTCCCGTGCCAAGCAGGGAGCCTGATGTGGGGCTCCATCCCAGGACCCTGGAATCATGACCTGAGCCAAAGGCAGACGCTTAATGACTGAGCCACTCAGGTGCCCCGCAACCTATACTTTCCATGCTACCCCGATCAAAATAACAATGGCATTTTTCAAAATGCTGGAACAAACAATCCTAAAATTTGTATGGAACCAGAAGAGACCCTGAATCGCTAAGGAAATGTTGAAAAAGAAAAAACAAAGCTGGGATCATCACGTTGTCTGATTTCAAGTTATGTTACAAAGGTGTGATCACCAAGACAGCATGGTATTGGCACAAAAACAGACACATAGATCAATGGAACAGAATAGGGAGCCCAGATATGGACCCTCAACTGTATGGTCAAATAATCTTCGACAAAGCAGGAAAAAATATACAATGGAAAAAAGGCAGTCTCTTCAATAAATGGTGCTGGGAAAATTGGACAGCTATCTACAGAAGAATGAAACTCGATCATTCACTTACATCATACACAAAGATAAACTCTAAAAGGATGAAAGACCTCAATGTGAGACAGAAATCCATCAAAATCCTAGAGGAGAACATAGGCAGTAACCTCTTTGACATCAGCCACAGCGACTTCTTTCAAGACACGTCTCCAAAGACAAGGGAAACAAAAGCAAAAATGAACTTTTGGGACTTCATCAAGATAAAAATCTTCTGTACAGCAAAGGACACAGTCAATAAAACAAGGAGGCAACCCACAGAATGGGAAAAGATCTTTGCAAATGACACTACAGACAAAGGGCTTATATCCAAGATCTAGAAAGAACTCATATTCAACACCCAAAGAACAAATAATCCAGTCAAGAAATGGGCAGGAGACATGAACAGACACTTCTCCAAAGAAGACATACCAAAGGGTAAAGACACATGAAAAATGTTCATCATCATTAGCCATCAGGGAAATTCAAATCAAAACCACACTGAGACACCACCTTACACCAATTAGAATGGCAAAAATTGACAGGTCAAGAAACAACAAATGTTGGAGAGGTTGTGGAGAAAGGAGAACCCTCTTACACTGTTGGTGGGAATGCAAATTGGTGCAGCCACTTTGGAAAACAGTGTGGAGGTTCCTTAAAAAATTAAAAATAGAGCTACCCTATGACCCAGCAATTGCACTACTAGGTATTTACCCCAAAGATACAGATGTAGGGAAAAGAAGGGCCATATGCACCCCAATGTTCATAGCAGCAATGTGCACAATAGCCAAACTGTGGAAAGAGCCGAGATATCCTTCAACAGACGAATGGATAAAGAAGATATGGTGCATATGCACAATAGAATATTACTCAGCCATCAGAAAGGATGAATACCCAAGTTTTGCATCAACATGGACAGAACTGGAGGAGATTATGCTAAGTGAAATAAGTCAAGTAGAGAAAGTCAATTATATGGTTTCACTTATTTGTGGAACATAAGGAATAGTATGGAGGACATTAGGAGAAGGAAGGGAAAAATGAAGGCGGGGAAATCAGAGGGGAAGATGAACCATGAGAGACTGTGGACTCTGGTAAACAAACAGGGTTTTAGAGGGGAGGGGGTTGGGGGATGGGTTAGCCCAGTGATGAGTATTAAGGAGGATACCTATTGCATGGAGCACTGGGTGTTATATGCAAACAATGAATCATGGAACACTATATAAAAAACTAATAATGTACTGTATGGTGACTAACATAACAATAAAAAAATAAATTAAAAAATTTTTTAACTTTTTAAAAAAGATTTTATTTATTTATTTGACGGAGAGAGAAAGAGGGAGAGAGAGAGCACAAGGAGGGAGTATGGCAGACGGGGAGAGAGAAGCAAGTTCCCTGCAGAGCAGGGACCCAGATGTAGGGCTGGATCCCAGAACCCTGGGATCATGGCCTGAGCCTAAGGCAGACCCTTAACTGACTAAACCACCTAGGCGCCCACCCAAATTTTTTAACCTTTAATTTTGAATAAGTATAGATCCACAAGAAATTACAAAGAAATACCCAGAGAGAGCCTTTGAATTCTTCACTAGCATTCCACAATGTTAACATCTTATGTAACTATAGTGCAACTTGAAAAAGAAAACTAACATTGATACAATTCATAGAGCTTATTCACATTTTATCAGTTATACATACACTCATTTGTGTTTGTGTGTGTAGTTCTGTCCATTTTGATTACATGTGTAACTTTGTGTAAATACCACCACAGTCAATATACTAAAATGTACCATCACCATATCATCCTAAGACTTCACTGTGTTACCCTTTTATAGCCACTGCTCCCTCACTGCTCTCCTTAACCCTAGGCAACCACTAATCTGTTTTCCATTTTATAATTTTGTCATTTCATAAATGTTATATAAACAGAACTATATGATATATAACCTTTTAAATTGGCTTTCTTCCCTCAGCCTAATTCCAAAGAGATAGATTCAAGTTACTGCATATAACATGTTTGTTCCTCTGTACTGCTGAGTAGTTTTTTGCAGTATGACCATACCACTGTTTAACCATTCACCTGTTGAAGGACATCTTGTGGATTATTTAAACTTTTATAGAATTCCATTTTGATTTACTTAAAATTTTATTTAGTATATTGATTTTTTAAATTTTCTTAGTGGTTCCTCCAGGAATTACCATATATGTAGTTATCAAAAGTCCTACTGGTGTCAGTATTTTTCTTTGAGTGAAGTGTAGAAACCTTACTTCCATTTAGTTTTTGTTCCTTTTTTACTTTTTAAACATATTTTTAAAAGTATTTCCTCTGCATTTATTGCGTAGTGCATCAGATTGTGTGAAAAGTTTTGCTTCAACTATAAAATTTTTTAGAAGGCATTCATGAGGTAAAAGTCTATTGTGCTTATCTCAGCTTTTACCATTCCCTTGTTCTTTCCTTTCTGAACATCCCAGCCTTTTTCTGTTATCTTTTTTTTTCTGTTTAATGCCTTTTTTAGACATTTTTTGTGAATAGGTCTGCTAGAACATAATTCTTAGTTTTCCTCTGTCTGATAATGTCTTTATTTCCCTTTCATTCCTAAAGGATACTTTTGTTAGTCACAGAATTTTTTGATTGACAGTTGTTTTCTTTTAGCACTGAGAATTATTATGCTACTTCCTCTGGCCTCCTAGTTTCGATGATAAATCCTTTGTCAGTTCAAATTTGTGTTTTATAGGTATATGCCATTTCTGTCTGGCCAGCATCTCCACTGAGTAAAAGCTAGGAAGCACCAAGCTCAGCTGATGTGGGTGGATCAGCCTACTCACTGGTTGTGGAATAGGGGTTGGGTAGGCTTGTCACTGCTGTGAAGCTCTGCTGAAGGCAGATCAGCCTGTCTGCTGGTGCACTGGTTGTGGAGCGGGGATTGAGATAGCCCTCAGAGCTTTGCAGTTGCTATTGTAGGTGAATTGGATGGCCCACTGAAGCCCAATGTACAGAGCAGACATCAGGACAGTTCACTGGGGCTTCTTAGCTGATACTACGGTTCTTTTGGCCCACCAGTGGCCTGTGTGAAGCAGAGGTTGGTGGACCCACTACGGCTTTGAAGTTTCTGCTGAAAGCACATTGGCCAACTAATTGGTTGGGAGTTCAGCTGAGGAGCTAGGGTTTGATCCCCCAACTCAGTCTCTGTTGTGTTTCCTGTTTTGTAGTCCTTTAGCCAGAAAGAATAGACTTTAATTGTTTTTTGTGTTTCTTTTTCAGTTTACACCTGTTGATTGTTTTAGGCCACAGGCCTCTCTGGTGTTCCGCCCATATGTGGATCTCAGGAATCTGACCACATTGCATCAAGTCCTGATATTCTTAGCCAGTCCAGCCTGCCTTCTTCTTTGAAGCTCCCAGAGTCATCATTATCCATTGAATTATTTTCAGGGTGAATAATTGTATTAAGAGCAGTAGGGAAAACTGAGTCTAGGCCATCGTGTTCCCACCTCCCTTTCTTTTAATAGATAGCTTATCTTCTTATGTCTTTCTATGAGTAGAAATTAGAGTTAAGTAAGATTTCTTCTGTTCCTTGAATCATCTTTTTCTCCTTAATTAAAGCTTTATTGAGATATAATTAATCCTATCCAGTTCACTAATTTAAAGTGCATAAATCAGCAGTTCTTAGAATATTCATCACAATTAATTTTTGAACATTGTCATCACCCCCAAGAGAAACTCTGTGGCCTTTAACAGTCACTCTCCACTTTCCTCTACTTTTCTCTTTCTCCCTATCCCAGCCTTAGGCAACTACTAATCTACTTTCTCTCTGTATGAATTTTATCTATTCTGGAGCTATCACATAAGTGGTTTCATGTAATATGTGGTATTTTGTGACTGGCTTTTTTTCACTTCACATAATGTTTTCAAAGTCCTTCAGTGTTGTAGCATGTGTCTATATGTCATTCCTTTTTATGCCTGAATAACATTGCATTGTATGCATATACCACATCTTATTTATCCATTCTTCTGGTGGTGGACATTTGGATTGTTTACACTTTTTGGCAATTATGAGTAATGGTGCTGTGAAATTTGTATAAGTTTTTTTGTGACATGTTTTCGTTTTTCTTGGATAGAGTGGAATTGCTAAGTCATATGCTAACTCTGTGTTTAACATTTGGAGAAACTGCCTGGGCTGTTTTCTAAAGTGATGATTACACTATTTTGCACTCCTACCAGCAATGTATGAGGGTTCCAATTTCTCTATATTCTTGTCAACATTTGTTATTATCTGTCTTTTTTATTATAGTCATTTTAGTGGATGAGAAGTGGTATATCATTGTGGTTTTGATTTGCATTTCCCTAGTTACTAATGTTGTTGAGGAGCTTTTCATGTGTTTATTGGCAATTGTATATATATGTTCTTTGGAAAGATGCCTATTAAGATACCATGGTCATTTTTAAATTGGGTTACTTGTCTTTTTATTATTGTGTTGTAAGCATTCTTTATATATATATATGTATATATCCTAGGTATGAGTATGAGTATGAGTATATATATCCTAGATATGAGTTCCTTATAGGATTTGCAAATACTTTCTCCTTTTCATTGAACTACCAGTCTAATTTCTTAATTGTGTTCTTTGAAGCATAGAACTTTTTCATTTTGATGAAGTCTAATTTGTCTGTTTTTTCTTTGATTTCTTGTGTTTTTGGTATCAGATCTAAGAAACCATTGCCTAATCCAGGGTCATCAAGATTTATGCCTATGTTTTCATCTAAGAATTTTAGAGATTTAGTTCTTACATTTAGGTCTCTGCTCCGTTTTAAGTTAATTTTGTATATGGTGTGAGTTAGACATCCAGTTTCATTCTTTGCATGTGGCTATTCAGTTGTCACAGCACCATTTGTTGAATTTCCAAAGTGATTTTCATCTTTTTTTATTACTGTGGTGCAATATTAATTACCTAATATTTCATAAGTGTACCATTCATAAGTGTACAGTTTGGTGGCATTAAATACATTTACAGTGTTATTTAACCATCACTGCTATCTGTACTCAAAACTTTTTTATCATCCCCAACAAAACTCTGTACCCATTAAACAATGAGTTCCCCTTCTCCTCTCCCTCCAGCCCCTTGTAACCTCTATTCTACTTTCTGTCTCTATGAATTTACCTATTCTTGGTACCTCAAATAAGTGAAATCATACAATATTTGCCTTTCTGTCTTTTGCTTATTTCACTAAGCATAACGTCCAAGGTAATTTTTGTGTTTATTAATGTGGTGTTTCTCTTTCACCCTCCCGGTTATTTTGTCACATATCTGGTAATTCCTCATTTATCTAATTATGCATTAATGTGATAGACAGTCTGGTTATTCTCAGTATATTAAGTAGTCTCCTCCAACTTCCACCTCAACAAGAGGTGAGGAAGATATGATTGGAAGGTTTGTCTCTCAGGGATCTGGTGGGAAGCCAACTAGACCCTCACCACCTTTGCCAAATGCCAGAATGTGAAGGGGTTTAGTTTGAGGAAGCTATTGACTACACTAGAAGCATTAACTTATCACAGCCAACTTGTTCAATATATTAAGAGAGAATCCTGTTTTATTGATGACTGTGGTTCCCTATGTGGGGCATGGAGCTGGCTCCTGTGGCCTTTAACCAGTTATGCATCATGCCTCACTTCTCCTATCTGCCCTCCATTGTACCTGCAAACTAAGTGCCCCTGTGGAGCCCCTCTTTTTGGTGGGTCAGCTCCTATACCTGTGGCAGCATTTTGGTGACACTCTGATATGTTGGTATAGTTTGGGTTATATAGGCTTTCGCTACTGTGCTTTATTCCTTAATGCACTTCCATTTACCATCTTTTGTACTAGAAATGCACTGATGGCAGGCTTAATGGCCCTCTTTCTATTCATTGCTATGGCTTTAGTCTTTTATGTTTATTCTAAATATCCATGTGGTCATTTCTGTAGGGCTAAAGAGAAATGAGAATTGAGTATATGTACTCACTTTGCTGTCTAGAACCAGAAGCATAGGAGGTGAGGCCTAGGCAACTCATTGTTGTTATTAAGTATCTTTTTCTCCATCTACATTCTGTGTTGCTTCAGATCTTGGTCAATGACCCTAACACTGGGATTTGAGCAGAGTAGGTTTTCATTAAGCAGTTGCGATGGCCACAAGTAGATGCAAACCAAGTAAATTAAATGTGAAAATTATTCACATTGCCTGATACAGAAACATTTGAAAGACAATAATTTACCCCAAACTGCTAGTTTGTGCTTTATTCTTGTAAATAGGGTAATAGTGTCTGCTTCACTTTCCCCTGCTTTCTTATATCACATTTGATTTGGAAAAGATAAATTATACGAAAGACCATATTACCCAATCATCCCATAGATTACTCCCTGAAAACAAGTCTGGTGGATTTGGAAACTACACCATTAAGCCTGCCTTCCTATAGTCCTTTTCATACTCCATGTTACAGCACTTGCCATGCTACTGTAGCTGTTAGTTCATAAGCCTGCCTCTGGGGCAGTGGTCCTCAGCACAGAGGATACATCGTATTCTTCTTTGACTTCTAGGGCAAGAGAAAGGAAGTGAGACAGATGAAAATAACCACTATTCATTGTGCTCCTGTTTATAGGCACTGTTCAAATTATTTTATAGTATTATGTGTGATTTCAACAGTTTTCTGAAATAAATATTATTATACCAATTTTATAGATAGATAATGTGAGTCTCAGAGAGGTTTAGTATTTTTCCAAGGTCACACTTTTGTCAAGGAGCAGAACCAATGTTAAGGTGTTAACTGAAGAAGGAAAGGAAGAAGAGATGTCAAGCATTTGGAAGCAGTGCTTTTCATAATGGTGTGAAGGAGTTAACAGAGGAAGTAGCTTGTTTCCTCAGCAGCCTGTCTTAGTATCACATCACAGAAAAATAGTTGCATCTGTGCCTTTAGAACACTGAGAGGCCTGTGGAAATGATCTGAAAATCAAGTGCGAAGATGTTACATTAGTACAAAATGTAGACTGGGATACATTATATATAACATTTTTCATAGTAAGGAGGGTCTAATTGTTAATTTCTTCTTCCCTATTAGCATTAGGATGAGACCAAGTGCACGAGTCTAACCATTAGTAATTTAACTAGGGATTTCCTGCTTCCTTATCCAAAGGGAAGTACTTTCAGGAGGTTAGCAAGCTTCTTTCTTTGAGTGGTGAGTCCCCTCTCCTTTCTCCCTAACTTGTTTCCCACTGGGGGTCCATCATTTTCTGTTGCCTAGGTAATTCTAGTGCTGGCAACCTACTGATTATCTGTGAATGAGATTTTCATTGTTCACACTATAGAGCCTCTGCTATTTTAATGTGAGATAATGGTTGCTTGAAGGTGGTGTTTGTTTCCAGCCTTCTGCTCCTTCATATTTGGAAGAGGTCTAATTACTGCACAAACTAAGCAGCTGACCATGTACATTTCACTGATTCATTGTATTCTACACTGTAGTTGTCCACTGGGAATAGGGTAACTCCACAGAGGACATCCATTTATAGCAACTGGGTGGTGGGTTTCTGGAGTTGTATAGCAAATGGACTTTATTTTGAAATCTGTGTTATACTAATCAGAACATGGAGGATTTCTGGTTAAATAGGAAAACACACAATTATTTATGGCAGGATTTGCAGAATTCTATCTGAAACTAACATATTTAACAGGTTATAGCATAAGACCAGCCAGGAATTGGGCTTCCCCCCCTTATTTTTAAGCCAATTGAGAACAATTAAACTTGTTTCTTTTTTTTTTTTTTTTTTTTTAAAGATTTTATTTATTTATTTGACAGAGAGAGAGATCACAAGTAGGCAGAGAGGCAGGCAGAGAGAGAGAGGGAAGCAGGCTCCCTGCTGAGCAGAGAGCCCGATGCGGGGCTCGATCCCAGGACCCTGAGATCATGACCTGAGCCGAAGGCAGAGGCTTCAACCCGCTGAGCCACCCAGGCGCCCCTAAACTTGTTTCTTGACATAGATGTTGAATGCAACAGAATTTTTACATAAATAAGCCATTCCAATATCAAAGGAAGAGTCACAGACAAAAAGTACTATGATATTAAAATGTTATTTTAATATCCAAGAGTATAAATAGGAGATTTTTTTTATTGCTGGACATTCTGCCTAGCAAAACAATTAAGAGCACAGCTTCTGGAAACACGGTCTATGGGTTCGAGTCCAAACTTGGGCAAGTTGATTAACCTCTGTGTACCTTAGGTTCCTTACATGTAAAAATCAGAATATTACCTCAAAGAGTTAGTACAGTTTAAGACCTTAGAATAGTTCCTGGTTTATAGTTCAACACTCAATAAATGTTAGCTATTTTTTAAAAAAGATTTTATTTATTTATTTGACAGAGAGAGACAGCAAGAAAGGGAATACAAGCAGGGGGAGTGGGGAAGGGAGAAGCAGGCTTCCCACTGAGCAGGGAGCCCAATGAGGGGCTTGATCCCAGGACCCTAGGATCATGATCTGAGCCGAAGGCAGACGCTTACCGACTGAGCCACCCAGGCACCCCAAATGTTAGCTATTTTTATTTGCATTTTGATAGTTCCACTTCAGACATTGTAGTTAATCAAGGTGCCCAGTAGTTAATCAAAAGAAAAGGTACAAGGTTGTGTTGTTATTAACATGGTTCATGGTGGAAACTGAAGCTATGAGAGCAGATGATTCTTAGAAAGCCAGGCCTGAGTCTTAGTTCTTTGCCAGGGTATGGGGAGTGCAGATGTTGGAGTAAAGGGATGTTCAAAAGGAGGGCAGAACAAAGGCATCTAGCAAGAAGGTAAAACAAAACAAAACAAAACAAAGCAAAAAACTAGCAAGGAGGATTCTGACTTTGAGACAATAGTTCAAGAAGACGAACTACCTAGTTGACTGGGAGGAACAGCACAGCACTGGCAGAAATCCAGGTGTGAATCTTCAGACCTTGCATGGTTCACCTGTGGGGTAATCCGGGGAAGTTCTCCTAGTGTATCTGGGGTACAGTACTCCAGCCTATAAAATTATTGGCTGGGTTTGATTCGTAAAATTCATTCTAGCACTTCTGTTGCTGGCTTCCATGATCCTAGGTTATTGGTAACCTTTGAGTGATTTTAGTGGATAGTGTGCCCAGAAGCCAGATTGTAGGGAGTTAAAGAGTGATTAAATGGTAGAAGACCATCTGTTCAGGAACTGAGTTTGCTCCAATCCAAGAAAGGTTATAAGCCTCTCCTAATTTAGTAGATTCGTTATATAGTACTCCTACAATATGGACTTATACCTGCTTCCCTTTTCTATTCTTGTTTCAAATCTGTTCACAGTTTTTAAAGGTTTATTAATCTTAGATGATTTAAGGAAATTTTGCATGAGGCTCAGTTTTATTTGGTTCAGGTCATTCTAATGCTCCCAAATAGTTTAGTCAGTTTGAGACGTAATTTCTACTTAAAGGATTAAAAAAACTCCACTTCATTAGCTTGGCAAGGAAAGAAAGTGTTTGTGTGGGACCAAAAAGCCAAATTTATCTACAAGCATGGGAATAAATTTGAGTACTCAACAGAAGTTCTTGTGATTGTCATAATAAAACAGAATAAAATAGTCAAGGCATCAAAAATGCTTCTGAAAGCCTAGCCTGCATATGCCACAGCTACACAGAGGTTCTATTCAGGTAATACTGTCTGTAGTCTTTAAGGGAAATGAGGATTTCCTATCAACTAGTATTTATACCGTGGGCAATGAAAATTAAATGCCTTGATCAAAAATATCCAGAACTGTGAAAAATGTTAAATTGGAAGTTAAAAAAAAGTGAGCTTAAGCACATTTAATATCATCATTCTAATTAACCCACTGAACTTAATAAATTAAAAGTTCCAATAATAGACATGAGATATGAAATATTTTACCAACAAGATGAAGACTTCTTTTAGCTATGGCTAAAATATAAAAGAAGAAAAATAGATCCGAGTAAAAAAGAAAGGCTTTTGGTCCAAAATAAAGGTGTGTGGGAATATTATGATCTAGTGTTATTTTAAGGAACCTATTTCAGGTCTCAGTTTGTGCCCCTGCTCTGGTCCAACCCCTTGGGCCTACTTATATTTCTGGCATTTTACTCTGAGAAAAAAATCATATTTTTTCAAAAATATAAATAAATTTATGAACTTACCTGTGACTTGCCTATTTTCCCCCTTTTTTCTTATTTTGAATCTACTGAAAGTTTTTAAATGTCTATTGATCTTTGAAGAAAACCTTACCCTTTAGTCCTATTCTAACTCCCTCTTATTTAATGAGCCTTTTTACAAGGAGATGCCCTCTTCCAAACCAGAGGACTGGGCTTTAGGAGCTCCTAACTCCCCAAGAAGTGATGTTCTCTCATGAGGTGCTTGGAGAGTTCCAGGTATTTTTGCCATCGTACTGGTGCATAAAATATGAGTATTTTTGGTCAGCTACTTGAAGCAGTATTTTACATTTATGGCATAATTATCATGATAGAGCAGATCATGTGTGTTGAAGCACCCTTGAGAGAATTCGGCTTCACATTTATCATTTTCCGTGACACCCAAGCTTTGAATCTGAGAAGTAGGCTAGCACATTTAATATGCCAATTAAAATGGATTGATCTACTTTGACAGTCTTTGGAGAAAAGGCCAATATGAAAGGAATGCTTTTTAGTCATAATAAGAGCTTATTTTCCAAGCTGCAGAAGTTCTAAATTTAGGATGAAAGTCAGTACTTACTAAATCATGTACATATTTATACAGATCTCAGTTATAAACATGTATACTTGTTGGTCTCTCATTTTTCAAATTAATGAAGAAAAAGGAGGGCTCATATTTTGTTTTTTGAAAATACAGGTGTATAAAATTTTTGCACAAAATATTTTCTGGAAGATTAAAGAATACCACATATATATGTGATAAATTTTTATTTTTATGAAAGTGACATAGTATAGTGGCTTTATATCATACAGGCCCAGCTATTAAACCAGTCTCATCTACTGATTAACTGTGTGACCTTGGACAATTTAATTGATCTCTCTAAACCTCACTTTCCTCATCTATTAAATGGTGATAATCATCTCTAACTCACAGTGGTCGTATATGATAAAATGATAACATATGTAAAGCTCTAAACAAAATGTCTGACACATAGGAGCTAAATAAATATTATTGCAAAATAGCAATAAAAGAAAAATATATTTTATCGCAAATAGTTTATTTTAGAAGTAATATACTTTATCTTTAAAGAGAATGAGAAAAACCCTGTAAAGTCTGGAGGAAAACATTATATTTTCAACACTTTGGCTTATTACTATGCATAGGCTCCCTTATTATGTGTTTGTAGCCTTGTTGGATATTCAGTTCTACAGTCACTAACATTTATACTATCAGTTATTTTTTACACTATGTGTATAAAATATTATCTTAAATGTCTATACATTGCTTTTTCATTTGGCTATATCAAGATTTCCTTTACCAAACACCTAATCATTTATATTCTAGAAGTTTGTCGTAATAAGAGATGATTACGGTTTGATGTTTAGGGGCGCCTGGGTGGCTCGGTTGGTTTAGTGTCTGCCTTCGGCTCAGGTCATGATCTCAGGGTCCTAGGATAGAGCCCCACCTCTGGTTCCTTGCTCAGCAGGGAGCCTGCTTGTTCTTCTCCTTCTGCCCACCGCCTCCCCGCCCCCCACAAGCAAGCTTGTGCTTGCTCTCTTTCTCTCAAATAAATAAATAAAATCTTTAAAAAAAAGATTGGATGTTTAATACAGCAGCATTATAGCATTTTTAAGACTACTGGTATGGCTAAATTGCTATTTCATTAAAAGGTCTCTACTTAATGCTTTTCTGTTACTACATGAAATATTCTATATTCCATAGTGTTCATTAGCTAATGAAAATAAGACAAGAGATTATAAGATAAAATAATTTAAGTTTACACTTAAATAAAAATCATAAAAATGAAAATCACATCCCCCAATTTTTCCTTCCTAAGACTTACTTGATCCAAAAATATTATTTTAGACCTTTTCCCAGATTTGGGAATCTTTTATTTATTACTTGAATGTGTCTGTATAAGCCATAAAGCTACCCATAATTGTAACAGAGAGGAGTTGATTTCTTCTTGTTTCACTGATAAAGTTCAAAGTCTATGACTTTATGTATTATATTTATACTTATATATATTGCCTGTACCTTACATACATGATAGAATATTAAGAGAGTAGTATTAGGAGAATTAAGATTGTCAAGAGTGTCTTCTTTAACTCATTTTGCAGAGCAGGAAATGATTCAAAGAGAAGTGGCATGTCTAGGGTCACACAGGTACAGATCCAAAGCTGGAACCCACGGGTACTGAAGTGTGGCCACGTGAGCAATGTATACCATGGTTACGTGATGGTGTACATGGTTATATGATGGTATACATGGTGGGTACGGTGTGGTGAAAAACGTACATTGACTGCATGGAATTAAAGAATAAAACTACTTCAGTAACACTTGTTAAAGATGATAAGGCAGACTTTATTCAGGACCATCATAGGAGGTATAGGGACCATTGCAATGGGATTTTACAATAAGAGAAGAGAGACTTGGCTCATTCTACATACAGCTTGGGCAAGTAGGAATTTATAGGTAAGGATCAGAGTAAGAGTCAGTGGATGGAAAAATACTAAGAGGAAATGTCACACGGAAGGAGGATTCTGGCTAAACCAACCTAAAAAGGTTCTTTGTTGAAGACAGGCCAGTGTTATCAGACATCATCAGCTGAGGGATGGTGGAAGATGAGGAGCCTGATCAGATATCAAGGATAATCAGATATCATTAGCAGCATTCTTGCTAAAAATGAATTTTACAAAGCACACAGATGAGCCTAAGAGAAGTTTCAGGAGCCTGACTGAAGTTTGGTCAAACAAAGAATCATTGTTAATAGGGCTTTTATTATTAATGCCATTTTTTTGTATTCTCATCATTCCTTAATTATGACTTAGCTAGATTAATTGGGAGCAGCATGATTTATATTATTGCATCTCTCCCACACCAACACTTAGCATATAGCTAGGCCAATAAACATTCATTTATCAGCCAGTTACCTACCAGTAGGAATGTGAAACCACTATGTAGTTTCTGCCATTCCTTTGCTTTCTCCTAAGTTGGAACATTTTTCATTTATTTTTGCTTTTTGAGTAGTCAAAGAGTTTGACCTTGTTGTTGATCATCATATATAAAATACTTCTTGTATAAACTTTTATAATTTCTATTGATTAAGCATTTTAGTTGGGCTACTTTGCAGAAGATAAGATTTGAATTTGTGAAGAATTGGGAAGGATGTAAAGGAAGCATTGGCTTCATTAAGTAAGGAGTCATTTAAATATATTTTTAAAATTATATTCAACTTAGAAAAACTTAATTTGAATATTTGACGTGTTAAATTCCTTTTATTCCTTTTATCTTTGTGTATGTCTCTGATTAAGACTATCCCTATACACATGCAAACCAGTGTTTTAATTTAGACAGGTTCTTTTTTTAAATTTGGAATATAGTTCCATTTTAAAAATTAGCCATATATTGATAATTTTGATTTGGAATAGCTACAACTTTATTGTCCATTGCCTTTTTTCAGATTGCATTATCCTGTTGTATACCATACTTCTTAAGAATAATATTGAATTAGAAATGTCAGACTATATAAAGCCTAAGAAATGTATCTTTCGAAAATTACTTTCAGAAGCTAGGAGACGGCCATATTCCATTAATGCATATAATTTTCATATTATTTATTTATTTTAATAAAGATTTTATTTATTTGAGAGAGAATGAGAGAGAGAGAGAGAGAGAGAGAGAGCATGAGCGGGGGAGGGACAGAGGGAGAAGCAGACTCCCCACTGATCAGGGAGCCCGATGCAGGACTCAATCCCGGGACTCCAGGATCATGACCTGAGCCAAAGGCAGATGCTTAGCCAACTGAGCCACCCAGGAGCCCCTATGAAGATGAATTTTAAGGGGCACTGTGGCATGGTCAGATAATTGGACATTGATTATGACTCTTTTAATCATATTATTTAGAGACTGAAGAAACTAATAAAATCAGCCCAAGAATATATGAGTTAAATGTGGCAATGAACAATGAATAATCCTCTGTGGCAGAGCATGAGCCTTTCATGTTGTACTAGGTCAAAATTGTTAAAACTGGAAGACAGAGTTTTAAGTTCTCAGAAGGGTCCAGAATCATAAAGATTAAAGCCAAACTAATGGCTTCTAGTACATTCTGACATCCTTGCCTCTAATTATGATTTAGTCTATTCTCCTGAATCCCAGAAGTCTAAGGGAAGCCCCCATGGTAGGCAGTAACCCACTCAACTTGTCCCCCCAACCTTTCGCATGTTCTATATTGATATCCATTCTTTCTTCTATATTTCAACCTTTTTCTCTCTACTTATTTCTTCTCCTGAATATATAAACATGTTTAATTGACTCCTGACCAAAAAAACTGAAAAAACTATTTCCTTGACTGTGCGTCTCTCTTAAGGGCCTCTCTTAACTTCCATTGTCTCCTTCTCTTTCAGACATTGTAGAGAAGTACCTGCCACCATATCCCATTTCCTCAACTCCCAGTCACTGCTTACTGTACACAGTTTGGCTGCTTCTATCATCACTCCACTAAAACCACATGCAAAAGGTTACTAATGATTTTCTAATTGATATATCTGGTGATCTCTTTTCAGATTTAAGTCTGTTTAACTTCCAAGATATTCAACACCATTGAACATTCCCTCTTCCTTTTAAACTCTGTAAAAGTATAAAAGTAATCTTTCTTGTCTCTCTTCCTGTGTCATTACTTCCCCCCTTCCAAATCCAGTCTTGCTAATTCTATTTCCTAAATATTCTTAAAATCTTTCGACTCACTCCTTCATTCCCACTGCTATAACCCATGTCACCTTGTATCCACTCTGCCCTCTGCAACCCATGTCTGTATAGTAGCCATCATAATATAATGCTTGGGCAGGGCCTGGCCTATATAGTATGTTCAATATATGTATTTATTACTATTATTCTAAGAAATGTAAATTACATTGTTTTTTTCTTATTTGAAACCCTTTTAGTAGCTTTTCATTTCACATGGTTGAAAACCAAATGCCTGTTGCCTTAGAAAGCCCTGCTAGACCTTAATTCCACCCTCATCTCTGATCATTCTTTTGCTTGCCTGTTATGTTCCAGACACTCTCCTCTCAGTTCCTGAAATCCTTCAAGGGTTTCCATCTCAGGGCCTTTGCACATGCTATTCCTTCTGCCTGAAGTTCTCATTTGTTTTTGAATTCAGTCTCAAATTTAATGACACCCCTGAAAAGAATTATTTTCTGACCATCAATCTAAATTAGCTCCTATCTTCAGTCGCTCTGTTATATCACCCTTTACATTTATCTAGTTTATTATTGTTTTTTATTATTTAGTTATCTATACATTTTATTTATTTTTTAATTGTCTGTGTCTCCCCCACTGAAATGTAAGTTTCATGAGAGAAGGATTTTGTCTTACTTGTCTGACACATAAATATTTACTAAATAAATTCACGAATGGCAAGTTTTTATCCTTTAAGAACAAATAGCTCAGATACCTTTCCTATAAAGTTCTCCTATATTTTCTGAGTCTAAATTAGATGCTTCCTCTTTTGCCTTCAGAGCAACCATTAAAAGCATTGTATTTAGTATCCTACTGAACTACAAAAATAGTTTGTCTTCTCTGTTAAATGGGGAGTTCATGAAGAATAGGGATAATGTTTCATCTATCTTTCTGCCATGCCTAGTACCTGCCATGATGTCTGGATGAATGAATGAGTGAATGAGCAAACCCTCTAAGGTGGGAGCATTTCTAGTACACAACATTGTCGAATTGTACTCTTAAGGATATAGAACACATTTAGATTTACTCTGCTAAGAGTGATGGTCTGGTGTCTTCTCTGCAGTCAGGTCCTTTCTGAGAATCCACACTAGAAACAGTTTGGCCTCAACCAGTGAAGATAGCTATATATGGTTAAAGGCTTGCTGGATTCTAGAGCTTGCTGGATACCTCTGTAGCTGTTTGATCTCTAACCCAGCATCTATAAATCTTGCCACAGTTTTTCCCCTGCACTGTCTTACTAGTCCAAGCTTCTTGTCCTTGGGATGCGCATAAAATACTGAAAGAGAAAGTAGCACAGGTTTTTATACTTCTCTTCCTTTAAGACCACCCTTCTTAGGTGGCTTTCACATTGGAATGACTACTACGTATGTGGCCTGTCCATTTCCACTTTTAAGTAGAGTCATGTGCTTAGCATTTCCCTAGTATACTGACACGTTGATTGTATAACCAGTAAGATGAAGCAGTCTGACATACTAGAGAGAACTCTGGACCAAATCAGTCCCGAGGCCTGGATTCTTCTGCTACAGGACTTGGACCATTTCCTCTGGCTGGGCCTCAGTCTTCTTACCCATCAAGTGAATTACTGATTTTTATCAAGGAAACCTATTTTTCACACAAAATCTTGGGCAGAATCTCAGCATATACAGTAGTTCAGAGTTGTGCTGCTCTATGTTAACTATACTGGAATTAAAATAAAAAACCAAACCAACAACAACGCAAGCACAGCAAAGCACAACAAAGTTGTGCTGCTCTGGCTTAAGTGGAGTCTTGCCGCCCATTCTCTCTCATAGACACTCTCACACCTTTTTCATTACGCTTTTCCCCAAGTCCCAGGTGATAAAAACGGCCCTTTCCATCTCTGACATTTTCAGCTCAGACATCAGGGAACTGATCTACTCAGAACAAGCACCTAAAAGGGAAGAACCAAAGCAAGTTGGCTTGCTATGCTTGCTTCTTTCCCCCCCATGATTCTAAAGAGGTTTCCTTTCATCTACCATTTAGAGGCCTTTCATTGGTGGTAATCTGGGACCTGCAGCCCTTTGAAATGACAAAAACCCCGAGAGGGAAATGACTAGAGTTTTGGAAACTATGCTTCCCTCTTTTGCCTCTGCCTCCCCTGTCTCACCTCATTTTACCAGTCATTCCTGATGTGTTTCTATAACTTTCCTATAATTTGTTCTTCTCTCTGGTTGTGATTAAAGCTCTCTGAACACCATGAGTCAGGCTTTCTCCAGCTGGGCCCATATAGTCATTTTAGCATTGTTTCCAAGAAGTAGCAAGATCTTTGGCACTCATTTCTTTAAGATAAAAATATAGAACCATCCAGTTACAGCAAGTGCTTAGAAAGAGTTTTACAAATCAATTTGTTGTGACAAAGCGATGATCAGTATTCTCTTCCAAGATAATTGCTGTCATTGAAAGGCCTGCTGTCAAAAGATATTGCCTGATTTAGTCATTCCGGCATTTGAACCGATGTGTTTGAGGTCTGGGAATACTTTTTAAAACTCATTTGTTTTTCTCTTAAGTAGAAAGCTTATATTATCATTAATGGGGCGTATAAATCCAGGGATCCTACAGGGCTATTTCTTCCCTGGCCAGCTCTCCTCTTGAGCTGAGTTTAGCTCTTCAGCCATGCTTGATGTTGTTATTCCTCAGGTATTTCTACTTACCTTTTCTCTGCTTCCCTATTAATTTTCTCCATGTTACTGCTTTGGCTTGGTTGGAAATGTCAGAACAAGATGCCAATGTGTTCCAGTCAGGATGTGCCTGTGTTCAAACTGCTGTATCCTGTTACTTGGCTCCTACAGGAAAAATACTGCGGGTACAGTGTCTCCAGTTGGAATTGAGATGTATAAAGCATCTGCTTGGTTTCTTCAGCTAATGAGGTTTTGCTGAAAAATGAGTGTAATGAAAAAATGCTGGCTGTTGGCAAGACCTACTGATGAAGGCTAATGAGCATAAATGAGTTTCTGTAAGGCCCCAAAAGCAGAGGCATAGAATGTTTGAAATGTACTACCCTTGAGGCGAGACTCGCCTTGGATGAGGTGCGACCCATTTATTTGTTGGCTTCCTTTTTCTTTTCTTCTTTCCCTCCTCCCTCGCCCTTCTTTCAGGAAAAGACCCATTCAAGCCAGCCACAATAGATTGTTTTAAGCAGCATAGGGCATTTTAAAAATAAAACTACTGAGACTAGGGTTCAATATGATGTTCCGAAGGGAAGAATTGTGAATTCTACATACTTGTATACATTATTTATTAGAAGAGATAATTTTAAAATTTAATTGCCAAGAATTTCAGAATTATATTTTATCAAAAAGCAGATAAGAAAATAGGTTTTTTTTTTTTTTAAGATTTTATTTATTTATTTGACAGAGAGAGACAGATCACAAGTAGGCAGAGAGGCAGGCAGAGAAAGAGGGGGAAGTAGGCTCCCTGCTGAGCAGAGAGCCTGATGCGGGGCTTGAACCCAGGACCCTGAGATCATGACCTGAGCCGAAGGCAGAGGCTTTAACCCACTGAGCCACCCAGGCGCCCCAAGAAAATAGGTTTTTGTAGACAAACTTAGAGTTGAGCTTTCTTAAAAACCTGATCTCAAGTGGATGAACAGTGGACTGTTGGTGGGTCACAAGGCTTTTGCTTGCCACTCTGCCCCTCATGATTTTACTTTTTTTGTCAACTTTTTTGGAACACACAGTGCCAAATATTTGATCAAATGTTCTGGATGAGGGTGAGGACATTTGGGGAGAAGACTAACATTTAAATCACTACACTGAGCAAGTCAGATTGCCTTCCCTCATGTGGGTGGGTTTCATCCATGAAAGCCTGAATAGAACAGAGAGCTGACTCTTCCTTGAGTAAGAGAGGATTTTCCCTGCCTGATGGCCTTAAACTGGGACATCAGCTTTTATCCTGCTTCTGGATTTGAAATGGGTATTGAGCCTCCTGGCCTTCCAATGAACTATACCATCAACTCTCCTTGGTCTTCCACCTGCTGATTCAACCTGTGGATCTGGGAACTTACCAGACACTGTAATGGCCTGAACCAATTCTTTATAGTAGATCTTTTTCTGCCCTTTATTCACACATACACGCCCTATCAGTTCTGCTTCTCTGGAGAACGCTAATACAAACCACAACAGCAGTCAGCATATGATCTGTGAAATACATGCTATGACACGCACCATACTGACTTTGTGACTTTGGACTTAGACATACCTGCAGTCAGGTTTAAGCTGTATCACTGGCTAGATATATGACCTTTGACAAATTATTTCACCTTTTTTCCATATTGGTTCCTGATCTTTAAATATGGGAATTCGTGTGACACTATATAACATAGAGCTTAAATAATACATCTTGACAGCAGGCTATCAAAATATTTTAAATTTTTTGACATTCTAAACTAGACTACAAAACAAATATAATCAGTAACATGATAATGTAAATCTTACTAATAAACTCTCATGTTATTTCCATTAATAAGTTGTGCAGGTGTACCTTGGAGATACTGTGGGTTTGGCTTCAGACCACTGCAATAAACCAAATATCTCAGTAAAGCAAGTCAGATGAAGTTTTGGTTTCCCAGTGCATATAAAAGCTATGTCTATACTATACGATAGTCTGTTAATAGTGTAATAGCATTATGTCTAAAACACCAATGAACATGCCTCAATTACTTTATTGCTAAAAAAATGATAACCAGCATCTGAACTTTCAGTGAGTCATAATCTTTTTGTTGCTGGAAGGTCTTGCCTTGACCTTGGTGGCTACTGCCTGATTAGGGTGGTGGTTGCTGAAGGTTGGGTTGAGTGTGGCTATTTCCTAAACTAAGACAATAATGAGGTTTGCCACATTGAGTGACTCTTTCATAAATGATTTCTATGTAACATGTTTGGTAGCATTTTACCCACAGTAGAACTTTCAGAATTGGGGTCAATCTTCTCAAACCCTGCTCATGCTTTATCAATTAAGTTTATGTAATAGTCTAAATTCTTTGCTGTCATTTTAATAGTCTTCATAGCATCTTTACCAGGAGTAGATTTCATTTCACAAAACCACTTTCTTTGTTCATCCATAAGAAGCAACTCCTCATCCATTAAAGTTTTGTCTTGAGATTAACAGTAATTCAGTCACATCTCCAGGCTCCACTTTTAATTCTAGTTCTCTTGCTCTTACCACCACATCTGCAGATACTCCTCCACTGAGGTCTTGAACCCCTCCAAGTTATCTTTGAAAATTGGAATCACCTTCTTCCAAACACTTGTTGATGTTGAAATTTTGACCTCTTCCCATGAATCATAAGTGTTCTTTATGGCATCTAGTATGGTGAATCTTTTCTTTTCTTTTCTTTCTTTTTTTTTTTTTTTTGTATGGTGAATCTTTTCCAGAAGGTTTTCAATTTACTTTGCCCAGACCCATCAGAGGAATCCCTATTTATGGCATCTATAACCTTAACAAATGTATTTCTTTTTTTTTTCCCAAATACTTTTATTTTATTTTTTCAGTGTTACAAGATTCATTGTTTATGTACCACACCCAGTGCTCCATGCAATACGTGCCCTCCTCAATACCCACCACCAGGCTCGCTCATCCCCCCACCGCCTCCCCTCCAAAACCCTCAGTCCCTTGTTCTGAGTTCACAGTCTCTCATGGTTCTTCACCCCTCCGATTTCCTCCAATTCATCCCTCCCTTCCCTCTCACAATGTCCTCCATGTTTTTCCTTATGCTCCACACGTAAGTGAGACCCTATGATAATTGTCTTTCTCCGCTTGACTTAACAAATGTATTTCTTAAGTAAGACTTGACATTACTCTTTGATCCATGGGCTGCAGAATGGATGTTGTGTTAGCAGACATGAAAACATTAATCTCATTGTACATCTCCATCAGAGATCTTGGATGACCAAGTACACAGCCAATGAGCAGCTGTATTTTGAAAGGAATCTTTTCTTCTGTGCAGTAGATCTCAAGAGTGGGCTTAAAATATTCAGTAAACAACGTTGTAAACAGATGGGCTGTCATCTAGCTTTTGTTGTTCCATTTATAGAGCATAGACAGAGTAGATTTAGCATAATTCTTAAGTACCCTAAGATTTTCAGAATGGTAAATGAACATTGGCTTCAGTTTAAAGTTATCGGTTGCATTAGCTTCTAACAAGAGAGTCAGCCTGTCCTTTGGAGCTTTGAAGCCCAGCAGTGACTTCTCTCTAGGTTTGAAAGTTCTAGATGGCATCATCTTCCAAAAGAAGGCTGTTTCATTTACATTGAAAATCTGTTGTTTGTTGTAGCCACCTTTATTAATTATCTTAGCTTGGTCTTCCAGAAAACTCGCTGTAGCTTCTACATCAGCACTTGCTGTTCACTTTGCACTTTGATGTAATAAAGATGGCTTCTTTCCTTAAACTTCATAAACAATCTCAGCTAGCTTCAAACGTCTTCTGCAGCTTCCTCACCTCTCTCTGCCTTCATAGAACTGATGAGAGTTAGGGCCTTGCTCTGAATTCGGTTTTGGCTTAGGGAATGCTGTGGGTGGTTTGATCTGTTTAAACCACTAAAACTTTCTCCATATCAGCAATAAGGCTGTTTCACTTTCAGATTATATGTGTGTTCACTGGCATAGCACTTTTTATTTCCTTCAAGAACTTTTCCTTTGCCTCCACAACTTGACTAACTGGAGCAAGAGGCCCAGCTCTCAGCCTGTCCCGGTTTTTGATATGCCTTCCTCACAGAACTTAATCATTTCTAGCTTTTGATTTAAAATGAGAAAAGTGAGACTTCTTTTCACTTCCACACTTAGAGGCCATTTTAGGGTTATGAAGTGGCTGAATTTCAACATTGTTGTGTCTTGGGAAATAGGGAAGCCTGAGGAGAGGGAGAGAAATAGGCCAGTCAGTGGAACAATGAGAACACACACAACATTTACCAATTAAGTTTGCTGACTTTTATGGGTATGTTTGTGGCACCCTAAAACAATTATAATCAGAACATCAAAGACCACTGATCACAGATCACCATAACAAGGATAATAATAACGAAAAAGTTTAAAATATTGTGAGAATTACCAAAATGTGACACAGAGACATGAAGTAAGCAAATGCTGTTGGAAAAATGATGCCGATAACTTGCTCAATGTAGGGTTGCCACAAACCTTCAATTTATAAAAAAAAAATTAATCATCTGTAAAATGCAGTAAAGTGAAGGGCAATAAAATGAGATATGCCTATAAAAGGACAGCTGTGCATCTTTCTGTGCCTTCTCCTAGAAAATATTCAAACTCTTCTTACTGTCCCCCTCCCAAAATCCAGTCCTACTGATCTTTTCTGATAACAGTTTTCTAGTGACCCAAATAATCCAATGATAGGAATGCCTCTGAATGATTTAGGTTAAGTGCTTGTTCTTCTCTTATAAGCAAAACTAAAACCTGATATTTAATGATTCCACTATGTGGAACCCACCATAACCCTGTCCAGAGATTTGATGCAAAAGGTTGACTAGCCTTAAATGATAAAAGATGTGTAAAGTTGACATTAATAAGA
The DNA here is from genome assembly GCA_028534135.1 of Potos flavus. Taxonomy (NCBI): domain Eukaryota; kingdom Metazoa; phylum Chordata; class Mammalia; order Carnivora; family Procyonidae; genus Potos; species Potos flavus. Next base: position 31,261,210 of record CM052888.1, on the reverse strand, counting down.
AGGTACATTTATAAAAGGGAATACCAAGGAGTTATAACAAAAAATGAGGTTGTGTTCTATATACTAATATATGAAAAGTGCATCATGACATATAATTACTTAGCAGAAAAAGTAGCTGATAGTATGCTGCTTTTCATCTAAAAGTATGAGAAAATAAGAATGTAAATTCATGTTTGCTTTTCTAGGTAAACTCTGGGAAGGGGCATAAATAATCCTAGCAATTACCTGGTTGGTAGACAGTGGGGAACTGGGTAGATGCTGGGGCCACAGGTAGGAAGGAGAGACACTTCACTGAAAACTTGAATAATTTTGAAAGTTTGAACCATATGAATTAATTATCTATTGAAAAAATTAAATTGAAAAACGAAAAGGGGAAGGAAACCATCAGGGCATATTCCCATTAAAGTTTCTCTGCATACCCTTTGAAAGTTGTATTACACTGTTTTATTTATAGTTCCCAGCTGCAAATCTCCTAGCTTTGCTGCTTTGACCTGATTTGGGTAATTTAAAAACTAGAATCTAGACAGATGTACATGCAGTGTTTTAATTACTGTAGTTTTAAATTTTTAGCAAGATGAGTTACAGTGTTAATACAGGTAGTGCCTATCTTATGGGCAAGTTATGCTATAAAAATTCCTCTTCTTCTACTGTACACTTAAACATGGTGAAGATGCTAAATTTTGTGTTATGTGGTTTTTATCAGAGTAAAAATTTTTTTTAAACCTGACTTGATTCATATGTAAAAATGAAAGTTTTAAATTAGAATATTTCTAACCACAGGTCGTTGGTCCTCGGTCATGTGATTAAAATGACCTGTGTACATTCTTTGATAGTTTATATAAATGTGTGTACACTAAGTTATGATTATTTTCCTTTGTTAAAAATATCCTGTTTATATTTGCAAACATTCATTTTGTATATTCAAGTGATGATTGGTGTATTGTTAATAAATATAAGCAACAATACTTTAAAAACAAGATTCTTCTTTCAGACCACCAAATGAGCACCAACTATCTTTCTTTTAATATAAGGTGCTGTATACAAGTGAGGTAAGAAAAGTGAGCATGGGGGGACCCTCAAGGGGTTCACTCTGTAGTTACACAGTACCACTCATAAGCATGCAAAAAGCCTTTCAATGAGACAATATGAGTATTGTCAAGCAACTCATACAGACATTACCTGCTTTTGCTGATAGGGGACAGAAGATATCTGGACACCCTGATGTTTGGCGAGTTTATGGAGGAGACTATGTTCAACGAGTGGGTCAGGATCTGGATAGACAGGAACAAAGGAGCAGTTAAAATGTTGAAGTATAGAAGGACAGTAGACAGAAACTTGACATGGATAGGAATGAACTGTTTTTAGTGGCGAGCTCTTAGGCAAACAGATGGGAGATAAATAGGGAACCATATGTAGCAGTTATATTGTAAAGGTCTTTTGGAAGTTGGGCCTTTATTTGGGAAGCACTGGTTTTAGAGTAAGAAGTGATATCCTAAACACTACATAAATATATGTTTACTCAACCCATCTTTCCTCCCTTTTCTTCATTCATTCAACAAGTATTTTTTGACCACTTCTGTTATGTAAATCACCAATGTAAGAAAATTAACCTGACCATAAAATACAGAAGATGGGCAGAGGCAAGTATGAAGCAGAAAGTTGAGGAAGCATATTACAGTCACTCAGAATTATGGTCATATTTCTGGAGTTGATGAGAAGGCTAATGTTTTTCGAAAACTTAAGAGGATATGTCAGACACTGTGTTAAATGCTTATATGTATTCTGTATTATCCTCATAATCCTAGGAAGCAGATACTTTTATTCCAGTTTACCAATGAAGAAAGGGAGGCTTAGCAAGGAAAACTGACAGAGAATGACAGAACAAATAGTATAAATATGTTTAGCAGATCAGTTGTAAATGTATTGCATGCCCTCTTTTGTTTGATTCTCCTCCTCCATGGTGGGCAGCCTACATATCGTTATTCCCACTTTACAGATAAACACATAATTGAGAAACTTTCTCAAGCAGTCATTCAAATAGTAGGCACCAGCTATATGCTCAGATAGTCTTTTAGGTACTCTTTTACGCAATGGGGACATAGCAATGGAGACGATAGATCAAGGTTCCTGTCTTCAGGGAGTTACTTTCTGCACTTGATCTTAGCCAAAAGGCCGAGAAGCGATAGGGAGTTACTTTCTGGTGGGAATGAATAACATTGAACGTTTAAGTAAATAATGCAATATAATTTCTGGAGCTGATAAATACTATGAAGTAGACAAAATAAGATAAAATGATAGAGAAGGGCTAGCTGTGGTAGAGAGAGACCTTTCTGAGGAAGGGATAATGGTTGAGACCTGCATAACAAGAAGCCATTCACAAAACAATTGGAAAGGAAAAACATTCCAAACAGAAGTTCTGCAAGTGCAAAGGCCCTGTGATAGGAACACAGCTGGCTTGTTCAAGGGACAGACAGAACCCATTGTGGCTAAAACATGATAAAGGAAGGGAGAGAGAATGAGAAAGAAGAGGTGGGCTAGAGCTAGATCATGCAAGCCATGGTAGGCCATAGTAAGCAGTTTGGTTCTTATTCTGTGGGCAAAAGGAAACCACTGGAGAGTTATAAACAGAGTGTCTATGTATGTATGCATGGGAGTAGGATGGAATGAGGTGGTGGTGAGATGGTATGATTTACACTTTTTGAAAAAAAATCCTCATTGCTGTTTGCAGAATGGACTGCTGTGAATGGTGGGGTAAGACTGAGGTAGTTACAACTAGTTAGTTACTAGTCATGGTCAAGTAACTAGGTAGTTAATTGACCAAGTGAAAGATCGTGGCGACTTTGAGTAGGGTGGTCACAGCAGTGAAGGTGTACAGAGGTGGTGTGTTTGAGACATGCTTTACAGGTAGAACCAATATGACTGGTGAATTAGCAGCACATTAGAGAGGCAGATACTATAATGTTTAAGAGATAGATGAGACTGCCCAGATTTGGATTCCCCCTTTGCCACTTATTATCTGTGTAATGTTAGCTAAGTTTTTCTTTTTTTTTAACAACTCCATGCCTCAGTTGTCTCATCAGTAAGTAAGAATAATAGTTACCTACCTAGTATGGGTGTTGTGATGAGTAACTAATTTACTATAGTTACATGGTGCTCAATAACTTATCTTTTTGTTGTTGTTGTTAGGAGGTTTGAAGGTTTGAAGGAAAAAGGAGTCAAGAATGATTTACGTGTTTTTGGCCAGATCAAATGAGTACATAGTGTGGGGCCTTAAAAAAATAAGAAATACTTTGATGATGAGTGGTTTTAAGGATGGAATTCAGTGGTTCAGTCTTGTCCATGACAAATTGAAGGCTTCTATTAGATGACCTGGATCATGCAGGATCAAGTGATAAGATGAGATTGTATGTGGATCTTTCATTTTCTTTTTTTTTTAAAGATTTTATTTATTTATTTTGACAGAGAGGAGAGAGATCACAAGTAGGCAGAGAGGCAGGCAGAGAGAGAGGGGGAAGCAGGCTCCCTGCTGAGCAGAGAGCCCGATGCGGGGTTGGATCCCAGGACCCTGAGATCATGACCTGAGCCAAAGGCAGAGGCTTTAACCCACCGAGCCACCCAGGCACACCTGGATCTTTCATTTTTAACATCTGCCCCCTTTCCATCTCGGAGAGGCAGAATAACTGAGTGAGTATGAGCAAAGATGCTGCAGTCAAATTGCCTGCGTCTGAATTCTAGCTCTGCTGTTAGCTAGCTCCATATCCTTGGATAAGTTACTTAAGCTTTCTTTGCATCAGTTTTTTAATCTGGAAAATGGAAATAATGGTTTGCTACTATAAAATAATGGTTTGTTAGAACAGTGCCTTGCACATAGACTGTTGAGTATTTTGTGAAGTGTTTGTTGCTGTGGTTGGTACTTTCCAATCCTGAATATTGCTACAGAAATGAAAAGAAGATTCATACATTATGAGGGAAAGATTAACGGGATTTTGGTAACGAATTGGATATGGAGGGTAGAAAACAGGAGTCAAAGATGAGTCTGACATTCTGAGCTAGAGTGAGCCTGTTTAGGGTGGAGGTAGGGTCGGTGAGGAGTTGAGTTCTGGAACTTGTAACTTTGGAAATAGCCAAGAGAAAATGTCCAGAAAGCAGTTAAAAATATGGGCACTAGAACTCAAGAGAAAGTTCAGGACTAGAAATACAAATACTTAATGATCTAATTAGAGGTCATAATTAAAACTCCCAGAGTGATTGAGTTTGGTGAGAGAGACAAAGAAAGGGAAAGAAATGGAATGAGTAGAAACCAAGGACTTAAGTGTGAGGTTTTCAATCTCTAAAGGCAAAGTAGGTTAGGTGGTGGAATGCAGAATTATAGAGGCAAGAAGGGTAAAAGGTAAGAAGATAGCTATAAAAAAAAAAGATAAGAAAAAAGGAAGATAGCTATAGTCTATGTTTGAGAAATAAAAGGAGAGATAATTGGAAAGTGGTAAGTCATCTGAGGATATCTTTTAAAAGATGTTTGGAATTCTTTGGAGAAAAACTAGCCATATAAAAATGGAGTAATAGATGGCCCTCATGTCTTAGAATGGTGGAAGCCAATGAGATTTAGGGCAACCCAGGTATTAAAGCAAACCTCAACAAGGAAGAGAGGAGCAGCTGTCCTAGGATAGACGTGAAAATAGTAAATAAAATGCAGTAAGTATTTGTGTCTTTATTTTTGTTAGGTGTCAATACTGTGCCTAGCATTTTGTTCCCTCCCTAAATCCTTAGCAATTCTCCGAGATAAGGACAATTATTATTATATGGGTGAGACTACCCATGCTGAATTTTTTCTGGGGGAGAAATGGAGTGCAGTGTCCCACTTGGGCTATGGTAAAGGCCTAAGATCATCATAGAAGGTTTGTGAATTGTAACTTTCTGAATTTTATGCTGAGTTTTTACAATGAAAGAATTCTTCAGCCATCTAATAGTCCCCTAACCAAATACTTATTATGATTCAACATGTGTAATGGGCATTTTAGATCTGAGTACTCTGTCATATGAATGGAAACCACATTATCCTAAAAGGTCTGTGATTCAAAAAAAAGATACCAATTTGCCAATTAGGATCTGTAAGCTGCCTTATTTATTGTTATTGAAATGTTATCTGCATTCTTGTATATGTATTCACTTGCTTTTTTTTAAGAATCCCTAATTGTCCTGAAGATTGTGGATAATTTGCCCACTCTAAGGTTACTTCTTTTGATGAAGTAAATATTAGGTATCATCTGAGAGAAATAGGGTTAATGTATTCATTTGGTGTTAGAAATCTTGATGAGACTATGAATAATTAATTTTTTCTCATCCTTCTGAGTAACATTAACTTTTAAGGTCTTTATCAAACAAAAATAGAATTTATGGCATTTTTAATGTGTATTTATTTTTGTTGGGTTGTTATATCATATTTTCTCTTATATAATCATTTAAATCACATGGAAGTCTGCCCAAAATGGCATTTTCATGATGATTCTGGGAACCATCCTTTTGATTGTATGATATTTACTGCTGATATATGTATTCTGGTGTTTCTTGCTTTCCATCATACATAAATTCTAGTGACATATTGAATACCATAGAGGGGAACTGACTGATGGTAAACCACATTTTACAGCATATTATTGGGAATGTTGGATTCATTACTATGAAGAAATTACATTTGATCAGTATTTTCAGAGGTTCCTAATACTGTAATTTATTGATGTTTCTTAATGTTCTCTGTTAATTTAATACAGGCTCAAAATTGGGTTCATTTTAACAATGTGTAATATATGCTATAGTGAATCTTTTCTACACATACACAAAAAGAGTAGCAAATACCCAACAGTATCTTTGATTAGAACTATTAACAGCTTGTATTTAATGAACACAATGTTAATTACGTAGTCAACTGGGTAGTTCATTCCTACTATAGGAACTATATATTAGAATAAAGCTATTTTGATATATATGGTGCCAAAGGAAAATTGGCTAACAAGAAAGAGAATAGCCTTATATGTGGTTAAGATGTCAAATGAACAATTTTAACTCACAGTCATTATTTTACAGAGAATGCATAAGTTGGGTTTTTATTTTTAGTTCCTTCTCTTCCCTTCAGAGTTAAATGATGGAAAATGACTTTCAGTTCCAAAATTACTCTTATGCATCATTCAAAATAGACCTGACAGGCTAGCCCCTCTGGTAGGGGTGAGATTTATGGCTTTCTGTTCCTTGGTGTTCCATTACTCTGTCTACACCATCAAACTGATTAGTAGGCAGTGGAGAGCAAGGAAAGAGAGGTGACTGCATGGAGCCAGTAGGTGTCCATCATTTTAATGAACTGCTTAGACATGGCTAATATTGTCCTTGATTCTCATTGTAGCTGATGATGACTAGATCTTTAAAATTTTTCTCCCCCCTCCCTTATTCTATATTACAGGGCCCACTGGAAAATGATTTGGTAGTTCATGTAGCACTCATAGCAGAAAGCCAACGGTATGAAATCCAGATGGGTGGTGTGTGCCTTTGGGAGGAAGGAAGGGGGCCTACTGCTTTATGTTACAATATTGAGTATGGCGGTAGAGATTAATTTCATAGACCCCTTGACAAGGTTTCAGGCATGTCATTAATGTTATATTAAGTGCCAGAACAACACTGTTTTCATGTTTAAAAATAATTTTGTTTTAGTTGATATGAATATTAAAGGCTGTGTGACCTGTGCCAGTGTTGCCTGGGGTGTAGTTTTGAGAAGTTAGTGCCACGAATACTGGGAATTCCCAAAATCAGTGCGTACTCTTTCTACCAGCCCCCAGAGCTTCCACCTGATGCCTTGTAAAGAACCCCAGAGGGCCTCTGGATCCCAGCACAGATGGCATATTGCTCACATTAATAAATTAAAATGTTCTCCTTCCTCCCCTCCTCCTCTTCCACCATTCTCCACACTTTACATGCATTGCCTAAAAATGTCTCTTCCTTTCTCCCTGTGTTCTTTAGCCTTCAAGTTTTCCTCAACACGTATGGTATTCAGACTCAAACTCCTCAACAGGTAGAACCTATTCAGATTTGGGCTCAGCAGGAGCTGGTGAAAGTAAGTGATTCTACTTCTTTACTGTCAATTTTGTGGAGGTGCAAGAGCATGCTGACTAGACTTAGTTTACAGTCAGGTAGCAGAGTTAAAATCTGATTCTGAGATAGGGTCATTAATTGAGAAGTCTTTCTAATTAAGTTGAGAAACCTACCTTATCAGACATTGTTACAAAAAAACCCTTGCATTGTGTGTGTATACATTATATTCATAGGTCTTATTGGTTCTCACTTCTAAAATCTATTACTGACCTAGACTGAGCACTTAAATAACAAATTAACCTGAATTTTAGTACCTTGTATTTAAAATTAACCTTTACACTGGATTTGATAATTTTCCCTTACATTAACTATTAAAGAAAATTTCTTATCGAAATATTTATTGGTAATAACTACTTCCCTTTTTCTTTTGCCTTACTATTTGGAGTCTGAAGTAATTATCACTCTTTTGGTTTGCTCGGTGTCAAAGTAACATCTGAGTTAATTCTTAATGCAGTTATGTACCTATTTAGATTGGATTAGAGGGTGACTTTGGGGGCCTTTTGCACGTACTACTCTGCAGATGGATTCAGAAATGCCTGTTTAGGAATATTCCTGCCCATTAGGGACAGGAAATTGTTGACTTCCATCAGTTGTTTATTTATTTATTTGCCTCTTTCCTTCTTTCTTTCTTTCTTTCTTTCTTTCTCTCTTTCTCTCTTTCTTTCTTTCTTCTTCCTTTTAAAAGATTTTATTTATTTGAGAGAGAGCTAGAGAAAGAGAGAACGCGCACACAAGCACGAGGGAGGGGGAGAGAGAGGGAGAGGCAGACTCCCCACTGAGCAGGGAACCCAGTTCCACCAGTTATTTATAAACCACCACTTCTACTTAGTAATTGTTAAAAACAATACAGGAACAAACTCTGAAGTGTTTGATGTAAGTGTTTTGAATTTTCTCTCTCAAATAATCAAGATTAGCTCAGTTAGGTTGGTATAAACATTTGTGGTCAAAGCCTTAATACTACAACAAGGAATTCAAGCTTAGAGAAGTGAAGTGCACATTGCATGGGAGAAGGTAGGGCCTCAGAGCATCACTGCTGGTTGGACAGGACCCTATCCATTGGCAACAAAACCAGAACCTGGGTGTCAGATCACCCAGAGTACTAGCTCTTTGAGAGCTCTTAAACCTCTTCTAACAAATTTAGAGCTCTCATCCCCTCTGATTAAAGAGATAAGGCTGAAAATGCAAGGATCCCTAGAGGAGGTAACACTTTGAAATCATGCAAAGACATAAATGGGCTTTGTGGTAGAAGAGGAGAGGGAACAGAGGATTCACAAGGCAAGGAGAGGAGGCAGCATGAAGTGGAGAAAATCTAAGGCTCTAACACTCTATCATTACCGGCTATATTTGCTGATATACTTTTTATGGTTCTTCACTGAAAGCTCCAGAGAATAGTAACAAAGATTATTACTCTTTGATAAACATGTGCTCAAAGCAAATAAACCTGATTCCATTTTTTTCAGGCCTAATTTATATTGCAACTTTTTTATGGTAGGTGAATCTGTACTCTACTAGACAACATGCAGTCAAGGTTTAAAAGATAAACATGGCTTCAAATGACTTCAATGTGGCATTTTATTCATTCACTGATTAGTGAACACCTGCTCTGTGCAGGATTTTGTGTGGGGCACTCAGATAAAATGGCTCTGTGCTCTGTCCGCGTTCTCAGTAAACTCTGAATCTACTGGTATAACAGGAAAAATAGTTAATTACAATCCACCTTGATTAGTGCTATAATAGGTGTTTAACAAGGTGCTGTGGAGGAAGGAAGCATTCCATTTAGACTAAGGTGAAGACTTGGGGCACCTGGGTGGCTCAGTCGGTTAAACGTCCAGCTCTTTGTTTCAGCTCAGGTCATGATCTCAGGGTCATGGATTGAGCCCTGAGTCAGGCTCTGTAATGGGCATGGAGCCTGCTTAAGAATCTCTCTCTCTCTCTCCCTCTCCCTCTGCCCCTCCCCTCAACTAGTGCCCATGCACGTGCTCTCTCTCAAAAAATAAAAATAAATAAAAATAAAATAAATAAATTGAAGAGTAAGGTGAAACTTCTAAAAGGACCTGACTTATTTTATGTTTTGTTGTTTTAAAGATGGTGTGAACAAATGGTGTGAACAAATGGGTATGCGGTTTGAGTAAAACAAGATTTGGGGCCAAGAGTCCAACTAAACACGTTTTAAGATAGAAGATTCTCTGTGGCTACAGCCTCTGTGTTCCAAGCTAGCTGCTCTTTGGGATTCATTGTCTAAGAACTACTGCCTACTATACTGCTTCTTTTTTTTTTCCCCAAATACTTTTATTTTATTTTTTCAGTGTTACAAGATTCATTGTTCATGTACCACACCCAGTGCTCCATGCAATACGTGCCCTCCTCAATACCCACCACCAGGCTCGCCCAACCTCTTACCTCCACCCCTCCAAAATCCTCAGTCCCTTGTTCTGAGTTCACAGTCTCTCATGGTTCGTCTCCCCCTCCGATTTCCTCCAATTCACCCCTTCCTTCCCTCTCACAATGTCCTCCATGTTTTTCCTTATGCTCCACGCGTGAGACCATATGATAATTGACTCTCTCTGCTTGACTTATTTCACTCAGCATAATCTCTTCCAGTCCAGTCCATGTTGAAACAAAAGTTGGGTGTTCATCCTTTCTGATGGAGGCATAATAAGCCTATCTTTTAAAAAAGTTAATTCCTGTGTGGTTAACATACAGTATTATATTAGTTTCAGGTATACAATATAGTGATTCAGCAGTCCTATATATTATTCAGTAATAAGCCCACCTTTTAAAAGTGTTCCCTCAAATCTTAGTTAATGCACATATTTTTATGCCAAATGCTAATCTTTCTGTTCTGAGGAGCTGTACCCTCCTTCAGCTTACTCAAGAGTGTATGAGAGCGGACAGCTGAGAGCAGGACTTATACTGTCTGTAGTTAACGTTTCATAATGTGGTGACTGTGGTGTCATTTGCTTCATGGGGAGATGAATATAGTGTGATCTACAATGAAGTTCTATTGTTTAGCCATTACAATATACTATTTCGGTGGATTAAATGGTGTGGATGTGTACAATGTGGGGACAGTATTATCCAAACCCTGGAATGTGGGGAGCATTCCAGGTCTGTCTACACAATTGTCAGAGACCTGCTGTACCTTGGTTTAGAAAATTAAGGAAAATCCTTTCACTGGAACAGAGTAGTATGTAGGTAGGTAGGTATGTATGTATGTATGTATGTATGTATTTTTTAAAGATTTTATTTATTTATTTGACAGAGAGAGAGATCACAAGTAGGCAGAGAGGCAGGCAGAGAGAGAGGAGGAAGCAGGCTTCCTGCCGAGCAGAGAGCCTGATGCGGGACTCGATCCCAGGACCCTGAGATCACGACCTGAGCCGAAGGCAGAGGCTTTAACCCACTGAGCCACCCAGGCACCCCACAGAGTAGTATTTAAAGGAAATCTAGATCAGTACATTTTAACTTGTACATGGTTAATTAATCACTTGTCCAAAAGAAGAAATCTAAAATAGTTTAGACATACATTTATATCTGAAAATTTGAAAATATTTGAGAGAAAGGGGGCTCCATCTAGTGTAGTGTGCTGTAGTTTCAGAGCAGCTATGTAGCCTAAGGCTTATAGGGTACTTTTTCTGGCCAGTTGACTTTGTCTAAAATGAGAGTCAGTATTCACAGCCTAGGTGGCTCAGGAGGACATTCAGTTGCTCCCTCGTTCATCCATCAGGTATTTCCTGAGCACCAGGTATGTGCCAGGCACAGTGCCATCTAACTGAAGGGATGCTGTTCTCTTGGAGCATAGCAATGCAGAAGGAGAAAGAGACAGAGAGCTAACTCTGACATAGGAGTATACACTGTACCATAATGACCAGAGACTTCTGGCGATGACATTAATTTTATGTACAGTGAGGTTGATATTTGAAGTCAGTTCAGAGGAAAACAGGTTAGATTTCTATCTCTCATCAAATAGAAAAATAAATTCCAGACAGACTTAAGATTTAATTTTTTAAATGATATAAACAAAATCACTAGAAGAAAAAATAGAAGAGCAGTTTACAACTGTTTGGAGTGAAAGTCCATTCTTAGAATAATGCCAGTGCTAAAAAAGCCTTTAAGGAAATGATTGACAAATTTAACTAAATACAGTTGAAGATGGGATAAACAACCTGGCACATCAGAGGTGCTTGTGGAATTTCCTCATAGGAAAATGTTTAGATTGAAATACTGCATGCTGAAATGATGTTTGACCTACTATGCAGTCATTCTCACAACTCGTAACAACATTGAAGATGAGCAAACCGGGTAAAATATTTATACAAAGGGTAATATTCTTAATATACCAAGATCTCTTACAAATCAAAAAGAATGAAAAATACCCAATAGAAAAGGGAACAAGTGGAAAAATTTATAGAACATACAAGTAGCCATTAAATATATGGGAAAGTGTTAAACCATAAAATATTTGAGTACAGTAGTTTAAAACTAAGATGAATTGTCTTTCTGACTCAAGGAAGTAACAAAAAAGGCCTATGCACTATTAATGGGGGCGGGTAATGTAATTTGGTCCACTATTTCTGCAGGGTTACCAACCTGGCATTATGTTTCAAAGAAAACATATTCTCTTTGATCCAGCAAATCTAGGAAATTATTCTGCTGAAATAATTGTACACTGTCCAGAGATGTTTATTGAATTGATTTTAAAATAAGAAAAAGTTGGGAACTACCTTCATCAAGGGATAGGTATTAAATAGGGTAAGAAGGCGTATTATTGGGTGAAGTGCTCAGCTTTGGCGCTGATTACCTTCTAATTCATTCCAAATCCAAGTGTTTTTACTTTGTAGAAATTCTAGAAGTTTTTGTTCCACTGTGACATCTTTTTCTGTTTCCCAATAGTGAGTCCTACAGATGTTTTTAGGGGTATTTATATTTCTTTGGTCATTTCAACATTGAAATATAGAGTACATGCATAGACTCAGTTTACCATCTTGAAACTGGAACACCACAGTACTAAGTTTTACCAAGTAGGACACCAAACAGGTATATATATATATATATATATATATATGTGTGTGTGTGTGTATATATATATATATATATATATATATATATAGTTTATGAACCCATTTATGTTCATATATGTTATATGGTTTATGTTATATATGCACATATTGATATATGTTTGTAATATGGGTATACTTTTAAAAATCTGTAACCCTATACTTCAGGTGTTTTTAGGGCTTACACAATAAATTACACTTCCTTCAATATATACCAAAGTGCAAGAATTGAATTATGAGAGTAAACAGGACCATTCATTTGAAGCACATGGTTTAAATTTTTCATAAAATTCATATAATCAGAAAAATCAATAAAGACATTTCCATTTTGATGGGAAATACTTGAAGGTGGGAATCTAGTAGGAGATGTGAGGCCCTGAATTTTAAAACTTTAGCCAGTTTGTTTTTTTTTATATCACACAGGAAGCATTTGTCTTTTTGTGTTCTTTTATGAATTGGACAGAGCCATGCAAGTTTACGTTTGATAGCACAAGAACAATGTCAAATTTTAGAATGTTGCTAAGCAGATCTGCAAAGATTTGCTCTCAAATCTCTCAGTGCCCCCAAATCTAAGTCATCATTGGCTAGTTTTTCTAGCCAATTCATTGGCTTCATTGTTTTCCTACAGGTCTATTGAGTAAGGTTTCCCTGGCCACTTTTCCTCTGGAAAGATCAGAAATTAGCAGGGCTTTAGTCAGGGGGAATAAAGGGAAAAAAGGAAAGCATTGATTCTTCTTGCCTGACTGATTTATAAATTTATGTCTTACAGGCTTATTTCCACCTGGGTATCAATGAAAAATTAGGACTCTCCGGAAGGCCAGATAGGCCCATTGGCTGCCTCGGTACATCAAAGGTGCTCATAAAATTTCCTTGTGGAGAATTGTTCAGATTATAATAACCACAGAATGAAATGATGTTTGACCGGCTACGTATCCATTCTCACATTTCATTGTATACTTGGGCTGATTATCTGAATTATTATTTTCTACAAGTAAATCTTACTCTTTGGTTTGTGTGATATCACAGAAATCTTCTAGGAAAGAATAAACATCTCACTGCTATATTATTTCTGAACATTGTAAGGTACCTGATTATGACAGTATTTAAAGAGGCTTTTTCTATCACAGTAGAGGTGGACTACTCTTTAGTATACTGATCTTACTGATCCGATCAAGAAAGTTTGAAATTTCTTAATCATTTTTAATTTTTATTAGGACTTATGCTACTCTACCTTTGCCTTTGGTCCTGTTTTGTACTTTTTAAAATTGTCTCTTACAGATTTATCGCATTCTAGGAAAGACTGTGGTTTGTTACCCTATCATCTTTGACCTAAGTGATTTCTACATGTCTCAAGATGTTTTACTGCTGATAGATGACATAAAGGTAGCTTCAGAAACCCTTTTTATTTAAAATTGGATGACTGTGTTTCTACTGATTTTATCATATGTTATTAAATTGAGTGCTTCTGGGTATCTGTGACACTGGGTTAACATGGTGTAAAATATGAAAGTAAAACAATGTCTGCATGGCTTTGGAGAAAGAGTTAAATTGCTTGCAGCATTAGAATAATAGATGGAGTATGTCTTATATAAAGTTGTATGACTTTGCTTGATAGACCATCGTATAAATGGAATGAAAAGATACAGTTTATAAAGCAGAGAGGAAACCGTTTTGAAACCATGTACGTATGACAGTAGTAGTTTATCTCTTTTTGAACAAAAGTTGAGTTAGCAAAGTAATTTTATTTATATTATGAAGAATGTCAAGTAAAACTTCAACTAACTCATAACATCTCATCAGTTAAAATCTCTGCCACTCCCTTTTCCATTTGCAGAGTAGAGAAACTTAGAGTCATGGTTTAGAGCATGAAGTCTGGAGCCAGATTACATTTAAGATCTTGGCTCTACTGTTTATTTACCAGCTGTGTGATCTTGGGCAAGTTACTTAACTTCTCTGTGTCTCTCTTTTCTCATCTGTATAACTGAATAATAATAAGGATATTCTGAGAATTAAATGAGTTAATGTATATAAAGCGCTCAGAATAGTGCCTGACATATGGTGAAGTGTTATGTAAGTCTTTGATATGATGATGACAATGATGATGACAACAGTATAAATTGAGTCAAAAAAGAACTCTCCATATTTCTGATGGTCTGTATAGATTCAGTCTAGTTTCTTCTACCTGCTGTAATAAATGCACAGTAATGTGGAATGAAGATTAATCTTCTGGATGACAACCCTGGATTGATTTTTTCCTCCCTGGGACCATTCTTTTTTGTTCTTTTTCTTTATTTATTTTAATTCCAGTTAGATAACATACAGTGTTCTATTAATTTCAGATGTACAATATAGTGATTTAGCAGTTCGATCACCCTCTGTTCATCACAACAAGTGCCCTCCTTAATGCCCATCACCCATTTCATCCTCCCACCCACCACTCCTCTGGTAACCATCAGTTTGTTCTCTATAGTTAATGTTTCTTGACTTCTCTTTCTCTCTCTGTCTTTTATTTTTTTTCCTCCAGGGACCATTCTTAAACTGTATTCATTAGGCCACCAAAATGGAAGCAGTCTTAAAATATATGTAATCTGATTACTTTTGAGAACAAAGTTTAAATTCAATAAAGTTTCAAACTTAACTTTGTATATATTCATACTTGTATACATGTTTGTATCAGAACATTTCTACCCCTGATAGTTTATATTATCCAGGGATTGACTGTGAATTATCTTGATATATCAGAGTTTTGTTGGCTATTTGCCACAAATGGTTAAACATCCTGATCAGCTCAGATATAGTGCCATTACATTCTGCCTTATTCTTATGTTTTGATAGAATGCACTACAGTTCATTAAGCAATACTGGAAAATGCATGGACGTCCAATTTTCCTTGTTCTCATCCGGGAAGACAATATACGGTAGGTTGATGAAAGAAATGAGGTGCACCCATCTCACCCCCTTTAACACTGTGAACCCTTTAGAAGCAGGCCCTCCTACTATTTTTATGTGTCTGTCAGCGTGTGGCAGAGAGACTTGTATGTGTGAAGGATACTTAGTATTAGATTTTTTATTTCTCATTCTGTTATTAATAATACACCTTTTGTTTGTCTGTTTATATTTTTTAGAGGTAGCCGATTTAACCCCATATTAGATATGTTGGCAGCCTTTAAAAAGGGAATAGTTGGAGGAGTCAAAGTTCATGTTGATCGTCTACAGGTAATCTTCCAAATTTCAGTGTGTTTCTGTTTCAGGACAATTAATACCAGATATAGCCATATTTCTTAATATGTTCTGTTTAAGGTTTTTGTCTTAAGGTTATTCTGTGCCTACCTTCCTATTCCTATTGTAATCATCCTGTTTATTTTATCCCTCCAATCTTGAACAATTGCAGTGGTTTTCCAACCAGAATTTTAGACTTTAATAGCTCATCTCCAGCATCTGTTTTGCAGTTGAGGAAGCTGGGGTCCAGAGTGGTGAAGTGACCTGTGTAACTCCCTGGTCCAAGTTACCTAACTCCCTGGTCCAATATTCTTTTCCCTGCTTCACAGTAACTTCCAGCCTGGGGAGGATACTTGTTCGATTCAGGACCTCACAGCATTATCTTCATAACTCCTGAATGACAGAAGCCCCTTGTGATTCCCTATTAGCCAGAACAGCCTCCCTGCCCACAGTTATCTTCTAATAAACACTCAGTGCTTCTGCCAATACAAATTGATTACTGTGTTCTGACTTTGTGAGGTTCTGCCCCTCTGCTCATGCCTTTTCCTCTACCTGGAATATCCTTCATTCTTTCAAGAGGTCTGCACTTTAAAATCTTACCAAACTTTAAGACCAGTTCTGCAAAATCACCTAGACCAAACATAACACTACTCTTCTGGAATATCCTTTTATGACCTTTAACATGAACTATTCAGATTGTAGTCTGTCATGGACTTGAATGCCTTATTTTCTAAAAAAAAAAAAAAAAAAAATGGATTATCTCATAGAGTCTTTCGTGTAGCATGTTCTCAATATTGAGTAAGAAAGAGGAAAATTTATAGAGGGACCTGTGTAGGTAAATGTTACAAGTAGCATGTTCACATACTCATTCCACTAGTGCTTGTGTTTTGTATACTTTATTGGTTTTTAGCTAAATCTTTTTTATCTTTTCCCCCTTATTTTCTATTGCTTTCTGTTGCTATGGTCTTTTTGTCATTCCTTTTGTAAAAACTTCTTTTGTATTTATCCTGCAGCTTCTCTGTTAAGTTTTATTTTTTGGCTATCATGTTTTTAATTCTCCCTTTTCATAGTATTGTGTTCTTATTTTCTGGATATTATATTTTATCTTTCTGAGATTATTTACTAGAGAGCTTTTGAAATTTTCTTCTCTGCCCGATCTCTTTCAGGTTCCCTTCCTTGTTTTTTTGTGCTCATATAATAATAATAATAATAATAATAATAATAATAATTCTGGTTTTAATAATAATAATTCTGGTTTTCATGTTGGAGGCATTTGTCAGATGTGTGGTAATCTTTTGCTATCCATTTATTTTTAAGAGTGAAAGAATAAGTTTATTGGAAGCTCTATGTTTGGGAACAAGGATTTTTGTCACAATGATGTCATTTATCAGGTAGTCTGGTAGCAAGGGCTCTTTTTGTTGGGGGAAATCCCAGGTGCCAATATCTGGAGGTTTTTTCTCCTAGGTCCTTCAGTTTCCAAAATAAACATCTAACCTCCTGCCTGAAGAACATACGTTTTGCTTTCATATCCTGAGTACAGGGTTGTGGAAGGAGCCAGGGGGTCCCGCTGTGTCTCCTGCTCTCTACTGTGCCCTATCCCTCCCCTGAGTAGAAAGTCTTTCACCAGAGAACAAACTTCTTTTCATCTTGCAAAACTGAAACTTTATACTTATTAAACAACAATCCTTCATCCCCCCACTCTAGCCTTTGTCTTCTCTTTAATATAGTAAATGAAAATGACACCTATATGCTTCTCTTTTTATTTCAAGCCCTTTCAGATTTCCTTAGCCCGTGTTCCACAGTCTCTCACATCACTGGGCCTCAACCTCCCTTCCTACCTCATCACCCAGGATCTTTCCATGCAGCTCATTCCCAGCCCTGCTTTCCACTCCCTAAGTATACTGGGTACTTTCAAAATCCCTGAATGTAATTGGAATTTTTTTCCTGCTCATGATGTTATTCTATTCTGTCCTTGCCTTTTTCTTTTTTTTTTCCTTCTAAATATTTTAATTTTATTACTTAGGTCAATGTCACCTCTTTAGTGAAGTCTCCAAGGTTGGAATTAATTTCATATTCCAGTGTGTTTCTGTGGCATTTTGCTTGAACCTTTGCTATAGCTCTTAACTTAAGTGTAGCTAGTTTCTTGTGTCTGCCTCTCTCTGTGGATTGAAAACTTCTTCAGGCCAAGCTTGAGTCATCTCTGAATTCCCAGAGTGCTCTGCTCACTACTATTCTATTTCAGGAAAGGTATGAATATTGGTTCATCGACTCAACATATATTGATTGAGCTCCTTCTCTAGGCACTGGGGATAAAATGGTGGAAAATATATACAAGGTTCCTGATCTCATGGGGCTTATTCTAGTGGGGGAGCCAAACCAAAAACAAAGCCAGGGAGTGATGCAGGATGATAGGATGGAGTGCAGTCTTAGGTAGGATGTTCAGCTGCAAAGGACCTTGGTGGGATATAATTAAGTATCACAGAGCAGGATACCTTTTTGAATATTATGTTTTATTTGACATATATATAATAATGTTAAGTCATTTGATTACCACTGGAAGTAAAGTACTAATGCCTAGTAAATTAATTATAAGTGTAATGTTTTTTATAAAACTAATTTAGGAGCCTTTGTTAACCAACTGAATTTTTTTTTATCAAAAGCTCTAAAGACTATTAATGGAATTTAGCATTTGCCTATTAACATTTACCTTATGTGCTTAATCAGTATATAGAGTGGGTAGGTTAATAATAGAAATATTAAATCAAAATTATTTTTCTTATGTTTTCAGTATTAGCTATTAGATTTGAGCATCAAATAATTCTTAACTCTTCTCTTTCGTTCATATCCCACATTATTACGATCCAGTGAAAAAATTGAGAAAGTAATACATGTAAGACAGTTTTGATTGAAGAATTGCCTTATTTTTAAAATAATAATTTATGGCTTGTTTTTTATGTAGTGCATTTCTCAATTTTATCTGACAATTCATCAGATAATTAGAAGTGACACATATGGCTAAAAAACCATTGTGGGTTATCATTCATTTATGCCTTCACATGAACCACTGACAAATAAAAACCCTGTTTGAGTTTGGCTTTATTTAGTTTGCTAACCTATAATCAGGAACTAATGAAAAATAAAACGACCAAATATGGGTTGCCAGAATGTAGAGAAGGATTGCCCTCAATAATCAACAACTTCCTGATCCTGAAAAATGGAGACTTGGCAGTATCCCATCAGTAGATATCCCTGAAATATATTACGGTAACAGAATCCAAAGTGCAATTTAACATCATCTTTTCTCAAAACAATTTTAGTATTTCTTGTTGTTTTTTTATTTAACTATTTTTAACATGTTAATAGGTACTGAATTTTAATTCTAGCTTAAAAATAAATGCCTACAATTCTCAGAACAGAGAGAAAATACAGTTCTTCTCGTGTTGACTCTCCTATTTATTATGACCCATGAACTTGTAGCGTGATTTATATGTTCTTTTTAAGAGGGTTTTGTTGTATACGAAAACCTCTCTGATTTTAGAATGCTCATTTAAGAAATTAAGAATTGTGTGTACTTTTTTAAGTAAACTTTTTTTGAGTATTACATACTTACAGAAGTGTATATGCACAGATCATAAGGATATGGCTTCATAAGTTTAAGAGTTGTGAATTTTTTCTCAATCACATTTCAGACACTAATATCTGGAGCTGTAGTAGAACAACTTGACTTCCTACGCATCAGTGACACAGAAGAGTAAGTCCCTTTGGGTTATTATTAGAAAAGCAGGAAACTAGAATTAGAAATGCAGGAAATCTGAAACTTTTTCTTTTAATTTCTAGGCTTCCAGAATTTAAGAGTTTTGAGGAACTAGAACTTCCCAAACATTCAAAAGTCAAACGACAAAGTAGTACCCCCAGTGCTCCTGAACTAGAACAGCAACCAGATATTGCCATTACTGAATGGAAGAACAAGCCCACCCACGAAATTCTTCAAAAACTGAATGTAAGGAAGATATAATTCCCACATGCCCTGAGTGAGGTTGGCAGAGCAGGAATTCTCAGGGCCAAGCCATATTTCTTTTGTCCTCTCGGAGATGGTAGATGGAAGTGCCTGGAGGAAGATGGCCTCTCTATGGTAGAGGCAGTAATGAGAAGTTGTTTTCATGGTCTAACATTAGCATTGATGTCTTAAAGATGCTTAAGGAGTGTGGATGATTTGAGTGGCCTTGGGTATGAAGGTATTATATGAGCCATTAAAGAAGTTACATCAGCAATAGTTGCCTTTGGGATCTCCAGACTTTTCATTTGGTACTCTCCCATCTTTTTCCCAACTTGGATCTTCTCTCTTATCCCTGTGTTTAGGTCTTAATGCTTGCTTTAAGTCTGTCCAGTCATTGAGGAAAGCAAATCTTTAGACCATATTCATATGAATATTATGTTAACCTAATACTTTACCTTCCTTAAGATTATTTGCATTTTTTGCATTTTTTGCATTTGATTATTTGCATTTTAAAAGATTATTTGCATTTTAAAAGATTATTTCCTTAAGATTATTTGCATTTAAAAGGCGGGACAAAAAGATAAAAGATTATTTCCTTAAGATTATTTGCATTTAAAAGGCGGGACAAAAAGATAAAAGATTATTTCCTTAAGATTATTTGCATTTAAAAGGCGGGACGAGAGCGAGGTATATAGTACTTTTCCAAGGAAATGAAATTCTAATGATAGAACTACAACACTATGACATCTTATTGGTCCATACCACAAATTTGAGCATGTAGGTTAACTATATATCCTACTAGACATCTTCTGTTCTTGTTATTGATTAACATTATCTATAAATTTCCATAAACATGAGAATTATATGGTAAGCATAAAGCACATAGTGCAGTGCCCTAATACATAAAAAAAACTCTGTACATGTCCCCTCCTTTTATCCATCTCCTCATAACAGGTTGATAGCAACATGGTCTCTCATTTATGAATAAGCAAAAGGAGTGAGGTTGAATGACTTGGCCAGATCAGAGAGTGGCAGAATCAAGTGTTAATCAAGTATTAATGCTTGTAGACAATATATTTTCTATCCATTACTTCTCTTATTTCCTGGAAAATTTGATTATTAAATACCACTACATCAGGAAACCAACCTGTCTACTCTCTGTCTCCAAGATAACCTAAGATAAATAGTTGTTTAATGTCATCTAATGCTTGGTAGTATATCAGTAACATTTTATTTTTCTTTAATTTTTTTTCTTTATTATTTTTCTTTAATTCTTTAATAATAGCAGATTTCCTCTCTGCATCATGTGGTTGCCTGATTAGTTACTCCCTGTGGTAACTTTTGTACCCATTTTATTCCAGTTATTCACTGTGATTTGTATTTTTAGGACTGCAGTTGTCTGGCTAGCCAAGCCATCCTGCTGGGTATACTGCTCAAAAGAGAAGGCCCCAACTTCATCACCAGGGAAGGTAAGTATACATGTCTAAGAGAACATTTTTAAATAATGAGACCTCTCTATTCTTGAACATATAGCAAATAAACATAATGAATATATACTAAGTTATTTTATTCTCCTTTAAACCGTTTTTTTAACCTTTAAATGGAAAATGTTTATTCATACCCCCTAGAGTGTAATAGACTGATGTATGAACTCCTAAACTGCTTTCATGCAGTGATGCTGGATTGTTTCTCTGATTGTCTGAATGGCGTTAGAGCCTGATTCCGCCTGTAACTGTTAACCTCTGATGACTCTTTTTCATGGTTCTTTATTGACAGCTTCTGTTTCAAGTTTTATTTCCTGAATGTTTTTAAGAACAATATTGAATTATTATAGCTATAAAAATTAGCTCCCTCATGGTCTGCAGCAGCCAATGAAACATGGCATTTAATAGAATTGTGCTCGAAACATTGTTAACAAAAATAAATCATTTCTAATCATGTCCTCTCTGCATTACGGATGTAACCCAATTACCCCTGAAATCCACACTTGTATGTTGAGGCACTCCAAGGAATTCTTGAATTCTCCATCATAGTCTGCTTCTCGCGTTTTATTACATAGAATAATATAGAATACATTTCAAGATACTCAAAGTTTTTGACTCATCTGAAAGTCCTCTGTTAGAGGGGCATGTTGATTTGTTTAGGATTAGAGATTGAGTCAGGATTCTAAACAGCAATGTAATTAATAAGATTTATAGTTTTAGTAGTGAACTAAACATAATTGTTTATTCATATAAGGTATACTTAGTTTTTACATTATTGTAGCAAAGAAATAAACTTTTTTTTAAATTTAATTTTATTTTTTCAGTGTTCCAAGATTCATTGTTCATGCACCACACCCAGTGCTCCATGCAACACGTGTCCTCCTCAGGAGATAAACTTCTTGAATATTATATATGTCAGCTGAATAGTCTTAATTTCCTTAACTGATTAAAGGCAGAAAAACTTTAAGCAAATTTCAAACAGAATCCCTCATGTTTCTAATTAGCCTTGAAACTATAAGCAGAATCCCAATTATATTGAGGGCATTCATTGAAATTTATACTTTAACTAAAACAATAGGAGTTTTAAAAAGCAAACATTTTTTTAGGAACCTAGAATGTGGGATGGTTATTTTAGTAGTGCTTTAAAATAAAACAAAGTTTATTTAAAATAGTTTATAGTGAAAATGCTGTGAGAATTATTTTTTCAACTATTTTTATAAACAGGAATGATACTCATCTTTTGCTTAGATAGTTAAAAGACTGTTTTTAAATCTGTAAAATCTTATAATACATTGAAAATCATAAGCATCTACAGAATCTGAATATAATTTTATCTAATTTGTTATAAAGCTATAAAAATAAATTCATGGTAAAATGATAAAGATCTTGTTCTCTCCCATGTTTCCTTTTTGCTACTCTGTCCTGTCACCATCATTAATTTGTTGACAAGCTAGTCATGAAGCAAGATCACATGTAAATTGTGGCCAAAGAATGAAACCCAGTGGTGTCTTCTGAGGATTAGTATGTATTGGAATGATCATGCACATAAGAGAGTCTCCATAAACTTTCATGGGACAAATAAATGAATAATCATGTATATTCAAAGTCTGCAGTACTTGTTCAACTTTCTGTATTCTGTTTATTTTCTGTACTACTTAAAATAACTTATTTTTATTTGTTAAAAACTTAGATTGCATATTAATTAGGAAAGTAATCAATTTCAAGATATAAAGTACTCACCAAAATCATATACTCGAACTAAATATTAATTATGGCTGGGACATTCACATTATATATTCGGTTACATGTTTAAATATGTCAGGTAGTTCAGAAGACTAATGGATGTGGATGTATTAACTCTAGTGGAACAAAATGAAATTCAAGAGTGGTTTTTTAAAAGAGAATAAATGTTATGCATTTAATTAAAAGGATTTTTTTTCAACAAAGACTCTATTATCCAATGTCTAGGTACCATTTCTGATCACATTGAGAGAGTCTATAGAAGAGCTGGCAGCAAAAAACTTTGGTTCGTATTAGTGTTTTTGTCATTATGTTTTATTTTTTTGTGTTGTCATATTTAAAAGCGTAAAGATAATGGCCAATCTTAAAAACGGTTATTTATCCTAATTTTTACTTTTAAACTCCAAGGTTATGGCCATGATTCTGTCTACTTTCTAAGGACCTGCCTACATTCCACTGTATTGTGGCTCTCCCAAGTTATTAAAAATAATATCTGGGAATAAGGACCTCCACAGGAATAGAACCTGGAGAGAGTATTCACTGGAATGATATACTAATGACTCTTTCCTACATTGCACCTCCTCTGTCCCAGCAAGATGCTTTAGGTTCTACTTTGTATTCAGGAAATCTGTTTCGTTATGATAGAAGGCCATGAAAAGAGACCAATGGTTCATTTAATCATAAGCAAAAATAATAGAAGGCAGTTCTCTCACCACTTAGGTTGAATGAATCCCAGTGATTATAGTTCCTTCACGTAAAATAACTAATATGTTCTGCAGAAGTAGTCTCCCAGGGAATGAAAAAAAAAAAAAAATCAGACAAGTTGAGATAAAATTGTTTCACTTCATAATGGGGTAGGTATGCCTAAATGCATAGCTCTCTGTATTTTGAAGCAATTCTAGCCATTTTTCTAGCATAATCTAATATTTTGAAAGTAAAAGTTCATGTATTTTTAAATGACCCATTATTTCTAATTTTGAAAAAAAAATCTCAACTATGTCATAAGAAATTCTCTTAACCTCAATGAGCCTGAGGTTTCTTATATCTAAAATAAGGGGATTTGACAAGACCATGTCTTAGCAGTATTTCAACTCTGTGATTTATAGTAAATACACCATTCCAACCCAAAAGAAATAATATAATAATCCTCTGGCTAAATCTCAAATTTGCACTGTAAATTCTTAGCACAGTAAGGCATATAAGCCAATAGATGTTGCTTTTCAGCCAGTATATTTCAAATGTGGTTTATAGTCTAATTTTTTGCTAAGCGAACTTGTTTTTACTTTATGTTATTATTCTCGGATTTTAGATAAAGCATTAACTAGCAGATATTTAGAGTGCTGACTCTTACGTTTAAAAGAACAAACTCCTGGAAGTTTATTTATTGTATTTTCCTTTTTATGGCTTTCCACTGACACACTTAGGTTGGCGGTACGCTACGGGGCTGCCTTTACCCAGAAATTTTCTTCCTCTATAGCCCCACACATTACTACTTTTCTGGTACATGGGAAACAGGTAACATACACAGAATGTGGAAAAACTCAAGCTGCTTGAAACGTGTGGGCTTATTTGCATTCTCAGGGTTAAGTATGTCTTTTGGTCTTAAAGTGTGTGGGTGAAAGCTTTTCTAAAAATAGGAAGTGTTTGTTTCACTAACTTTACCAGTTGTTGACTTAATTTTCTGCTAGTCCATCTATGTTGGGATTAAGGAATATAGATACTTTTTATTAAGTCAGCTTCCATGGATATCCTGAAATACAGGAAAATGTTTTAAACCTACATTTTCATTTTATTTTCTTCCTCTAAAAGTTCCACATGAATTTTACTTTTGAGGGAAAAAGTGTCTTATGTATTGCATGTGCCATGCTTTAAAAAAATCTGTTCTCTCTAGAATCTGAGACTTTTTCAGAAATGTAAAAATAGCAGTGTGAATTCCTTCCTCCAACGTTCTGGCTCTATCAAGAAAAAAAAAATGCTGGTATTTCATTGTATCACTTCCTGAAATTGAGTACTAAGCGAGTCCCCAAATCCAGGAATTTGGTTAGCTAGACACCAAAAGAAACATGATTTAAAGTGGTTTTAGGAATAGATGACATTTACCAGTGACAGACTTAATAATGAATTTTTTAATGCAAAATCAGAATACTCACTTAATTCCTTCTCCTACTCTACTCCCTTTCAAAGGGATGGTTAGGCTCCTTTTCTTTCTTTTTAAATTGATGATGGCATGAATCATTCTGGTAGCAGAGGTAAGGATGAGGGGTCCTTCCCTAATTCTGGATGGTCCTACAGTCGAGGAGACTTCAGATATGAGATCCAGTGTCTTAGGTTCAGTATTTCCTCCAATTATTATGTAAGGACTTAATTGTGCACATTTTCAATTTCCCCATCAGGGCCCCCATTCATTCACCATCTTTTAGATTTGTCAACCTCTGGCGTGCTCTCTTCTTTGCCCCCAGGTCGGTTGTGCGCTGTGCAGCAAGTCTTTTAAGTAAAGTAGTGGACAGCCTGGCCCCATCCATTACTAATGTTTTAGTGCAGGGCAAACAGGTAAGTATTTGATTTTCAGACTCTCACTCAATCACATCACAAAAACTTTTGGATAGGACTCTTGCTTTTAAATCTGGCAAGCCTCAATATCCTAGGCCTCTCAACCACATTAACAATGGCTCAGGCATTTCTACAGAAGGCCCCTACAGAAGCAAAACTTAGTCTTAAAGATGCACAGTTAGTAAGTAGACCACCCCTTTTTCCTGCTGTACCTTAGAGCTGTGATTTTCAACTCCTGTGTTGAGATCAGTGAGGATCCTGACTCAGAAAATGGAATAATACCAACTAAAGTACTCCAGACAGGTTTTGGATAGGCAGGGCAAAGACAGGGAATAGTGAAGGGCACATTTTTCCTTCTACTCCACATGAAATTCTTCTCACTCTGAGAAATGCTTTGACTCCCCAGATCTCTAACCCTTTAGACCACCTTTTCCTGTAGCTCCTCCCCTCCCACAAGGGCCAGCTCTTGTTAGCTCCTCCTCACAGAGCCCGTCTCCAGTTAGCAATGGTCCCTCTCTCCACTGGCTTCTCATAACGGACCTGTGACACTTCTCACAATCTGCCCTGGATCCCAGTTCATTTCCAGGTGTGTCCCTCTACCCCAGGATAGGCTGTGAACTCCTGGAAGTGAGGGCCCAGGTTTTGTCCAGCACCTGTCCCAGCATGGGGTCTGGCTTGGAGTAGGCACTTGATGAATGTGGCTTGAATTGAGCCTGTGCATGTGGGAATGTGGAGTGGGATGTGGCTGCTCATTTTTTGTTTTGTTTTCCATTAGCTCTCATTACCTGGCTGAGTCATCATCCTGGTTGGAATGAAAACCTGTTTGCTTTCTTTCTCTTCTTTGGGAATATGTGTGCTTTATCATGCTTTCCTGACAGTTGACTTAGGGATATAATAAGCTTTAATAATATGAAATACTTTAACCCTCCCTAATAGAATCAGTCCATTGCTCATATTTCAGGGCTCTTAATTCATTAAAATTGAAATTATTTCATCTTGACATCCAGCTTGAAATGTTAGAATAGTAAGTTCTTTTATTTTGTAATATTTATTAACAATGAAAAAATGATTATACTAATTAAAAACTCCTAAGAAAAAGTTAAATCATTTTTCACATATGTTATTTTCTCCAAATTAAGTGGTAGAATTTTCGTCCTCATTCATCAGCTACATAGACCAAGGTACAGGAAGTACCTTATCCATTGTCCTTCCTCTCCACAGTCCTTACATCCAGCCACAGTCTCGTATTGTTGCCTTGGACCAAGTCACCTCTGAGAGAACGTAAATGGGCTTTAGGAAGCAATTTTTCCTTGGATTTTAAGTCCTGTAGTATATCTGAAAATATAGTTAATTCTACTACATATGAGTATATGAGAAGGTTTTGGAGATCTTTGAGGTCACAGTATCTGACACTTGGAGAGGGGTGGGTTAGGGTTAGTTATGTCCATTCTGTGCATTATATGGAGGAGACTTGCAGCCTATGATCCTGAGACTCTGCTCCCCATATTCTAGAGGCCTTGGAGCCTGTCCTGAGGCTGTGGCTGGACCATTGCCTGCCAGACCAGCACATCTCTCATGGAAACATTTATAGAGCCGAGTAAGCCTGGGAGGCTGATAGCCCCACTTCAGGTGCATGAAGTCCCTTCACTGACTGCATTTTACCCCTTTACAAAAAAGAAATGAGGATAGAGCATTCAAAGTTTGCATTCTGTCATTTATGGAATGCTGCCCTGAGAACTGAAATTAATACTGTTCCTACAAAGCACTTCCAGATCACCTCAAGCTCTCTGGAATGAAATAGTGGTTTAGTCATCACTGCTTCCAGAGGCAGCGATGTGCCTTCTGTTTGTTTTCTTTTTTACACACTGACATTTTAATAAAAGTAATCGCACTTGGACTAACTGGTTGATACCACTTGTGATATAATAAACCAGCAGTTCTCAGTTTTCACTTCATCATAAAGTTGGGGCAAAAGACCTCGTGTTCTGCTCTCTCCCCTCATCTCAGAAAACACAAGCCCTTTAATATGCTTTTCATTTTCCGGCCTCTCATAATTGTGCACTGTCCATGGAACAGAGAGGGAGAGGGGTAATTAGGAGGAAGAAGGGGCTGCAGACTCTTTTGGGGGGCAAGATGCCAAGGATAGAGGAGAGAGACACAGAGTATTCCTCTTGCCAGCTTCAGCACCACTCTCTGCTTTGAGTTTTTGTTGTCATTTCCCTCTGTGCTTTCTCATTTCCTAGGCCTGTGGGCAGCCTCGTTTATTCCCCTCCACAGGTGAGAGATAGACCAACAAGTATTTTAATACTCACTAGGTGCCTAGCACTGTGCTGAGATAAGTGGGGGCTACACTAGAACTATATGACCTTGCATCTGCCTTTCAAAAGGTTATAGTGTTGTTAAAGAGCAAAAGTTCCACGTGAGAAACTATAAAAGAAGTGAAAAATATACTCTCAACTACTAAATTGTGTAGACTGCAGTAAAGTAAAACTATCCAGTGTATTTTGGTTTCTCTGGGGAGTTTCTAGTACTAAAGTCATTCAGAATAATTTTCTCTTAATAGTTATTTATATTCCTTCCCTGCTTTTATCCACTCACCTTCACTCTCCTAACTGGGACCCTTACCTGCCCTTATATTTTAGACCAGACTGTGAACCACCATGAACTCCAGAGGGAGTCACGCTTTGAAAGCCATTTTAATAAATAGCAGGAACAGTTATTCTACCTAATTCCCTAGCTCACGTAGAGTAATTTCAGCCTGCCAGTCATCCTGAGCCTTGAATTTTTTTTTTCTTTTATCTTTTAGTAGCTAGGAAATTTTTGCAATAAAAATCTGCCACTTATAGGTAACTCTGGGTGCCTTTGGGCATGAAGAAGAGGTTATCTCTAATCCTTTGTCTCCAAGAGTGATTAAGAACATCATCTATTACAAGTGTAATACCCATGATGAGAGGGAGGCGGTCATTCAGCAAGAACTGGTCATCCATATTGGCTGGATCATCTCCAATAACCCTGAGTTATTCAGTGGCATGCTGAAAATACGAATTGGGTGAGTAAAGTGCTTTGCATTTGCCTAAAGAGAATTGTTCAAATTGTCCTCCAACAGACATGGCCTGCCCCAGGCCTGGTAGGTATCTAGGAAAGCACATCTTTCCCCAGAGTAATAGAGGCAACCTCTGGTGGTGTGAAGAAATAAATACCTGTGGTCTGAAAGAATCTTCCTGTTTTTTTAATTTCCATGTTAGACATAATGAAGTAACACTGTTCTCTGATGAAATCAAACTCCAGGGATTTAAACAACTGCATCATCCTTAAAAAAGAAAAAAACAAAAACCACCACTAAGCGTAATACTTGTAAAAATTCCTATAAATAAAATGGTTAAACCTTAAGAGAAGAATGATTCTCAGTAAAACTGAGTGTCAGGAAGACACACTGAAGTAAAAATGTTGTCCTTTTCAGAATATTCTACTGCATTTCTACCAGAATCTGATTTTTAATTATTAAAATCTTAAGTGTTCTGTTTGGAGGAGAAATTAAAAGTAAGGATCTGGTGATCTTGAATCTTCTTAATCGAGAATTTTGTGAGGCAGCGTGGTCAGGCAGGCTGACCCAGCTCTGGCATTCAGCAGAACTGAGTGGAAGTCCTGGCTGCCACTTACCACTTTAGTGACCTGGGATAAATGATTGAGCCTCTCCAGCCTCACTTTCATACCAGGCTCATTGTTTTATGTGAGATGGAATGAGAGAATATGTTTTAAAAACCTACCACAACCAAATAAAGTATAAATGTTTCTTTTCTTTAATGTTTTTTTGATTATCATATACATGAATATATCCTAATTCTAAGAATCAAGCAATATTGAAGCATATAGAGTGATCTAATACATGGCCAGTTTTGGGGTGGGGGTATTCCTCTAGGGTTTAGAAAGAATTTAGAGTTTGTCAGGCACAAATACATGTGAATGTGTGAGTATGAATAAGTATATAGCTTGCTGGTAATATAATTGGATCATTAGTATCTTTACTATTTCTGTTCTACTTGATTCTCAATTTTTGGTAAAAAGTCTTAAAAATTTCTCGTTTTAATTATGGACTTATCTCCTTGAATTTTTTTCAGTTTTATTTTGTATATTTAAACATTTTTTGTCCATATTACTTTATAATTTTAACAATATATCTTCCCTTGTGCCCTTTATTTTCTACTTGAATTCTTTTAAAAATACTTTTTTAAATTTCAAACATCTGCAAAATTATAGAGACTAGTAGAATAAAGCCTCTGTGCCCATACTTTCACTCAGCTTCAACAATATCATCATATGGCCAATCTTATTTCACTTATACCTCCCAATTACTCACCCCACCCAAACCCTGTCCAGGTTTAAAGCAAATCCATCATATCATCTCATCTGTAAATACTTGAGTGTGTATCTCTAAGAGATAAGGACTTTTTAAAAACATAACCATGATACCATGACAATGCATAAAATATAACAAATTATTTTCAGTCTGATATTATTCCCATGCTTGCTTTCTTTATTAGCTTAATATACTGTCTTCTATATCTTTACCTTTAATGTTCTCTTTTCATTTAGTATAGATATATCTATTATATTCAACATCTATGCTGTATTTATTTTTAATTCAATCTGACATTATGTTTTCATAGAAATATGTATTTCATATTTGTACCATTTCTTTTCTATTTTGACTTACTCATTCCTACCATTTTGTTTTCTGTTTACCATGCTCTCTTTTTATTTTTTTCCTGCCTTCTTTGTGTTGGATTGATTTCCCTTTCATTTCTTAGTTTTAATTTTGCACATGAGAATGAAGCACTTTATAAAAACAATTGCACAGTTTTTCCTTCAAAAAATTACATATAAAAAAACTAGGTGTTTATTTGGCAGTATCGGCATACCTCATGTTTCAACAATTCTCATTCTAGGAATTTAGACATATTTTATAGCAGTCTTCATTTCAGTAGTGTTTGAAATAGTAAAACCTTGGGAACAACCTAGATATCCATCAGTAGGAAATAGTTTAAATAAATTATTATAGCGAGACAGTAAAATGCTGTTCACCAATTACAAGTAACAAGAGAAAGTCTTTACTGACATTTATAAATGTCCAAGACAAATTAAGTGAAAAAAATAACTAAGTTGCAAATGTATTGTTCTGTTTTTTAATAAAAGAGCAATATACACATTATACACATTATACGATATGTGTACAGTGCATGTATGGGGAAATCTCTGAAAAATAAACATAAAATTGGTGTCAGTTATTTTCTCTAGGAGATTTCTACTTTTAAGCTATATTTTTCAGTTTTATTTAAAGTTTTTTCATTTGAAGTTATTATTTTTAAACTGTTGGCCTGATTTCAATTATAGCATATTTCAGGTGAATTTCCCAATCTTTATCTCACCTTTCTTTTGATCAAGAAGTGAATTCACACACACACACACACACACACACACACACACACACACACAAAGAAGTGAATTCACTCAGCATAGAACTTGACCTTAATTTTTATCCCTTAAAATTGTTCCTTTCAAAGATTTAGAGGTATTCCAAATCAGTTATAAGATCTTTGAATCATACCCTGATTTGTTCAGTCTGTTTGCTCTAATATTTTTAACTCCAACCTCTTGACTACATATAAGGTACAGAAATGGGTCTTTCATGTAAGTTGTCTCTATATGAAGGAAATGTGATTCTCTGTATCCATACCCGGTATTAAAAGTACTCTATTGTCCCAGACTCAGGCATTTCTCTGAATCTGACTGAGAAGCAAAGGTTATAACATCCAAAGCACATTCTTTGTAAGAAATGTTCTATACAGCAGAGCGTCTTTAAGTGATAGTCATCCTTGCAGAGATTTAAACAAAGCCTTAGCATAAAAGTTAACAGTTTCCCAGGATTTTACTTCCAATGCTGTGTTTTTCAGCCTGTAGTAGTTCTTCCTTTACTGCTTATTCAGCATATTAGGTTAATTTATGTTCTTCTAAAAACCCATTGGAATTTTCTTTTTTGAATTCAGATCTGACCTGAAATTTCTCTTCATGGAAATGAAATATGTTTAATTTATTCTAAAAATAGTTTTCTTCCTGTTTTTGTATCTGTTATTCTATATGTTCAGTGCCTTCCATGAGAAATAATATACTCTTTTTTCCTTAAACTGTGGCACCCAAAATAAAAATGTCAGGACAGCAGCATGTTACTTAGTATTTAAAGATAGCAGAAAACCTCCTAATGAAGATTTGCCAGGAAACTTTAATTATTCATTGTCCTGAAACTCATCCTGGAATTAATCAGGGCATTATATTTCCATTGTGAGTATTAACAATGTCCCTGCCTGATTCATTAATGTGTATTTCCCTCTCACGTGGGACACACAGGTTTAGCTCTAAATACTGGTACATTTTCAGTTGGAGAGAAGTCTATTTTTTCTTAATAAGGTATAATTTATTTGGAAATGTACTTCTGCTAAGGATAGGGACTACATCTTTTTTTTTTTTTTGTGGGATTTGGTATTCTTTATTTTATTTATTTTTTATTTTTTCCCCAAATACTTTTATTTTATTTTTTCAGTGTTACAAGATTCATTGTTTATGTACCACACCCAGTGCTCCATGCAATACGTGCCCTCCTCAATACCCACCACCAGGCTTGCCCATCCCCTCTCCCCCTCCCCTCCAAAATTCTCAGTCCCTTGTTCTGAGTACATCTTATCTTCCTGTTTGTGTCAGGGTCTAGCTCACAAGAGATGCTCAATAAAATTTGACAGATTATTTAATATATAGGTTATAAGTAGATTCAGATAGCTTGCTTGAGCCAGTGATGGGGAATCTAGGAAAAACAAAAGATAGGATGTCTCTGTGCTCATTAGATAAAGAAATAAAGGACACTTGTACTTTTTTTTAATTACTTTAAGGGTTTTTTCTATTTTTTAATTTAAATTCAATTAATTAACATATAGTGTATTATTAGTTTCAGAGGTAGAGTTTAGTGATTCATCAGTTGCACATAACACCCAGTGCTCATTACATCACGTGCCCTCCTTAATGTCCATCACCCAATTACCCCATTCTACCACCCCCCCACCCAGCAACCCTCTGTTTGTTTCCTGTGATTGAGGACTCTTTTATTTTTTATAAATGTACTTAATTTGTACAAGTCATGTCCTTCAGGAAATTACCAAGTTAAACAGGGTCTTGTTTATACGAAAATCTACTTATACCTGTAGAAGGTAGAAGGATATAGCACTTTTCTCCCTTCATTTATTAATGGAGTGGCACAGTTAATCACATCAGTATGGTTCAAGTTGCCTTATCATGGTACCTCCCTAAACAGCATTCCTAATAAGGATCTAAGGGCATATGCCTATGAATAACATGGTTATTGTGCTCAGAAGTTCACTATGATAAACGATTTCCTCCTCTTCTTCTAACATAACAAATATTATTTATTGAATGCCTATTATATACCATGCAATATGCTAAAATACTTCACATATATTATCTGATTTAATTGATTCAACAACTTTGAGTTAGGCACTAGTACCTCATTTTAAAATCAACAAACCACGATTCTCCCCCCTCTCACCTCCTGTCTCTCCCTCTCTCTCTCTTTATTCCAGTCCTAGGCTTGCAAAGACCCTCTGCTCCCATAAGTTACGTTCACTGTAGAGGTATCCCATTCTGCCATGGTTGTTTCTCCTTGAGAACCCAATGCAGTGATCCCCAAGCATTTCATACAAAAACCTTAACTCAGAATCCCTTTTGGATACTTTGCTGCCATGTGACTTGGTCTCACCCTGCCATCACTTGATCATCCCTCATGAAATACTTGGCAGACCCTCTAAAATCCCCTTATGCCTGTGCCCATAGTGCTCTTCGGCCACATTAACAGAAAAGTTTTGGAACCTTGTTTCTATTCTAGGGATGTCAGACAACTTTAGAGAAGTACAATTATCGTGTCTGTGGGGCTTGTGATAGTGTTCCTCTGGAAAGGAAAAAGATATTTTTGTATCTTTTTAATATATTTTTATTGCACTTTATCCTTAATCAATTTTACTCAGACCTCAGCTCCCTAAGTCAATGGCTTCCTTGCATGTTAGTTTACTGCCAGCTGCAGAAACATACTTATATGTTCCTTTACAACAATTTACCTTAAGTTAGTCCCTAGAAGGTTTTAGTTTGTTTAATGATGAGCAAATTATTCATTCATAGGGTCCTTGAATGTCAAATTTCTTAGAAACTGTTAAACTTGTTGCTCCTCTAAGTCACCCCTTTGCGTATTATAATAGTGATTCCAGCATGATTTTAAAAGAAGGGGGGGTGTTATGGAAAACATTATTTTTTTACTTCCTTAAAGGTTAAAGCACTTCAGACTCATTCATATCTAACTTTTTACTATTGTTTCTCTTGTTGATTTTGAATAAAGAGATTGATAGTTTAGTCAGCTTTTAACACCATCTTCAACCTGAAATGCCAACATTCACTAGGCTGAAAGCCCATAAGAAATAAGAACATTTGTTTTAGTCATGGTACATTTATCCAGAATTCCTCTGCACTACATGTACTTTTATCTCTCTGTTTTACCCTTTCTCTCTGAGGTTTTGGGTTTTTAAAATTCATTTATTTACATCACCCACTGCCTCATTGCTTTAAATCAATGCTACCATGTTTCTTTTCTCTTTTTTTCCAAGGTTAATTCTGCCAGTGCAGTTTCTCAACATTGCTGCTATTGGGTACCCCTGTGAACAAAATTAATCTGCTCACAGGAATGGTATTCTAGTCTGATAATGATTTGATTTGCTGTCTCATTATTGATTTGTGCTCCAGCTTTCATGTTGAAATAGATCAAGTTCCTGACAGGCCCATTACTGTAAAGACCTCCCAATCAACTGCTTTCTGCTCTAGGTCTGTCAGTCAGGCTTTAGTGGGAGATAACCCCTGAGGATATATGTTATCAAGCCTTTTTCATCTCTGCTTTTCATACTGCCAGGACATCCTCTGTAAGCAATTATGCTTCAGACATGTCTTGTCTTCTGATGCCCACAACTGGGTTTGTGGATCACACATCTGATGCTTAGAGAAGGCCATTGATGTCATAGATACTAGACTGTAATATTGCTCATGCAGTAAAGAGGAGATAATTAGAGGTCTGAGTTCATTAGCATGGCTTGATACTCATTCAAAGGTCTCTGTTTTTGACATTTTATATGAAGTGAGGAAGTGAGATGATGGAGCTCTCTTACCTCTATTCTGATTATTTCAGGGCTAGAGTGAGTCATTGTTCTCCAGTTACCAGACAGGAAGCTCAGTTTGCCTTATCAAATTATCACCCTCTCTGTATTAATATGAATCAAGCAAAAAAGTGCCTTGCTGCACAATTTTCCCATCTCCTCTTATATGGCTTAGTAAATGCTTGCAGAGAGTTATACATTCACTTGTTTAACAGCAAACTTGGCAAACACTTCTTAGTATCTTCAAATTGGCTCAAAATGATTATTTTTAAAGTTGTTTCTTGCTATGAATCAGAAGCATGTTTTCAGAAAATGTCAGCTGTCGTCGTTTACCAATGATGTCAGATTTCCATGTACTTTATTGTATATTTCACTCCTTGATTGGGGCTTGTTAGAAAGAAAAATACCAATATGTTCACAATATGCTTACTAACCTCAGAACAGGAGAGTTTTTAGAAGGATAAGGTTATCCCTAGGACTATATAGGAATACTAGTCTACCTTTTCATACTTTTCCAGCAGTGCTGAAGAATTCATTGTCCTCAAGTCAAACCTTGACACACATGAAGGTTGATCTGGTCAGTCATGTGTATCTGCCACTTTCTCATTTGCTTATTGGCAAGTAGAGCATGTCCTTGGTTCTTTAGACAGACTGAATCTATACGGATGTGGTCCAAGGATAACCTTCATTCTTTTGACCTTCCACATTTGCTTGCTTGCTTTTTCTTTCTCCATTTTGCATTAACTGCTTTTACATTGGAATTGTCAAATCAGATTTGATGACTTTGTTAGTGGGAATGAGGGTAAGAAGTGAGATATTCTCATGCAAAGGAATTAATGCCCTTTTATATTAGTATTTCTAAAAATGGATTAAATGTCTGAATTTTTTAACCGTGTTTCTCACTTGGTAATTTACAATCTCTGTCTCTGACTGCTGTGTAGTAGTTTATGTCTAAGACTTTTGCTGTTTTTTTTAGTCCTTTGAAGAATTCCAAGCTAGAAATATTAGTTTGGCCAATATTTTTGAATGAATAAATATATTTTAATAATTCGGCAGATAAGTTATATTAATTTGTGCTAGAATGAATGAAAGTCACCTTCTTTCTTTGGTGACTATTGAGTATAATGTTTTCTATAATTTGTCTCGCAGAACTACTGAGATTTTGTGAACAGAAGGAAAAAACCAGAGGGGAACTTTTTAGATCTCCAACTGATCTTTGTTTATGGTACTAAAGATTTTAAAAGATAAATGTGATAAATAATGTTCAGTTTTAATAACTCAAGTTTTGGAGGACTTTAGAAGGTTAGTGTTTTTAAAATTTTAAAGTTATTTATTTTAGAAGGGGACATGTCCCGAAGTTAAATGGATATGACCCTTGCTTAAGTAACTCCAAAACTTCAGTGCAAAAATTGTATTACCTTTCTTCAGCCTGAATCTCAGAGGTCAAATAAAAGGAGTTTGCTAATATTTTTTTTTTACTCTAATTTCAAAAGCTTTTTTTTCCCCTCAAAATAATTCCATGAAATGAGCTGAACAAGTGATAGTAATATTCCCATTTGATAAATAATTTGCCAGTGGGACACAGTTGGTAAGTGATGGAATTGATATTTAAGCATATCTTTATTGTTTTTGCTTTTCATCATTAAAAAAATTAAGTGTTTAATAATAGAATAATTTGGTAAATACCCACGTGCCCATTATTTCAATGGGTAAAGGCAATTGTTAGCAATTTACATTTGCCATGTTTGCTTCATCATTTTTTTTTTTTTTGGCTATAGATTATAAAGCAAATTCCAGACATTTTTGCTTTTACTCCTCAATATTTAAATAAGTACATATATCTTAAAAAGGACATTTTCTCAATAATCACATACCATTATCACATCCAACAAAATTAGCAATATTTCCTTAATATCACCTACTACCCAGATCCTATTCAGATTTTTATGGCTGTCCCCAAAATAACGTCAAAAAAATTAGGATCCCAAACAAAGCCCACACGTGGCATTTGTCATTATGTCTCTTCAATCACTTTTAATTCAGAATAGGACCCCCTAGCCCTTGCTTTTCTTTTCATGCCATTGCCTTGTTGAGACCAAAAGGCATGTCTTCAGATTTTTAATTTGATGTTCTTTCTTTTACAAAGTTGCCTCAAATGGTAAATATGAAATGTTAAATAAAGAAAATAATAGAGGACAATTATAACCTGAAAATTAAAAACATAGTTTTTTATTTAAAGAGAGGTCCATGGAGCAGTTTATTATAACTGAAATGTTATTTTAACAGGTAATTTCATAAGCAACTTTACCATCACAGCATCCAAAGTAACTATATCCTTGTGGCTTTTAAGCTGATATAACATGTTGACTAAATACAGTTCATAATAATGAGGATGAAGATAACAGTTTTAGTCCAGTTTTTCTTTTCAACCTATTAGAGAAATAAAAATGGTAAATCTTAATTCAGTCACATGTTCTGTTGTTTTGTTTATTTTGTTGTTTGCAAATGCTTTGTCATCTTTATTGTTCTTACCAGTGAGCAACTATTAAATATTTATTATGCACTATCAACAGTAATAGTAGTAAGAATATATATTTTAAATTATTATGTTCTGTCCTTG
The DNA here is from genome assembly GCA_028534135.1 of Potos flavus. NCBI lineage: Eukaryota > Metazoa > Chordata > Mammalia > Carnivora > Procyonidae > Potos > Potos flavus. The sequence continues at coordinate 31,224,152 of CM052888.1, read as the reverse complement.
TAAATCTCTCATGCATGTCAGTGCAATTAACTGGTAGACTAGTTAAATTCCTAACTTCCAGAAATGAGAACAACAAAGAATACGGGAGAGGAAAGGAAAAAGAACTGAGAGTTGCCTCAGCAGATGGCAGTGAGATTGGAGCAGTCAAAGAATAGGGACATTTGCCTTGTGGCCTGTGGGCTGGCCCGGCAAGCAGGGACATATGCCAGGCTAATATCATCTGGGTTCAACTGGGAAGGCTTTGCGCTTTTCTTATTCTTTTCCTCTGAGAGACATTAAAAATATCCCGTGAGATTGCATCAGTGTTGTTTTGCAAAGCAGCCTTGACAGAAAGGACTTTAATCTTTTGATTATTTCCACCCAACTCTTTCATCCCCTTACCTGCCATAGCCTTGTGGGTTGTCTTTCGTAGTGTATCAGGACAAAGATAATGACATATTTGAGTGCAGTCACTTAGGCAGTTTAAATCTTCACTGCTGTAACTTGATGTTTCTCCCAGTGGGTTGGCTACACAGCTTCCCTTTGGGAGACAAAGTAGCATGGGTGAATGAAGGCACATTCTTTCTAGTTGCTGAGCTGCACTTTCTCTATTTGTTATTCAGTGTTCACTGAAGGATTTAAGGATAAAGCTTGGGTATCTGCTGTGTAAAACTAATTCCCTAGCTTTTCCTAATGGTGTGTAGAGTTCTGGTTCCCTAAGGCACAGTATTATTTCCATAGTTTTCTTTGGTTTGCATAACTAGTTTATCTGAGTTCTTTCCCCAGAATACAGTAAATGAAAGAAATGAGATGAAAGTATAAAAACACTTATTAAAAACTTCTTAAATCAAAGAGTGAAATAATTTACATATAAAATAATTAAATATTTTACCTTGGAAAATGCAAGGCACACAAGTAGTATTCTAGTTGCCTAAGTAATGACTTTAAAGCTTCTTCTGCAATAAAAGTAGTTATTTTATGAACAGCATTTATCTATTAAAGAATAGATTCTTTAAGAATAGGTACATGAACAGCATTTAAATATCTGTAAAGGAGGGATGCCTGGGTGGCTCAGTTGTAAAGTGTCTGCCTTCGGCTCAGATCATGATCCCAGGGTCCTGGGATCGAGTCCTGAATTGGGCTCTGTGCTCAGCGGGGAGTCTGCTTCACCCTCTCCCTCTGCCTGCTGCTTCCTCTGCTTGTGCTCTCTCTCTCTCTCTGTCAAATAAATAAATAAAATCTTTAAAAAATATATCTGTAAAGGAGATTCTTCTGAAATCTCTTGGTTAAAGTGCATTCTCTAATATACTCATATGATTGAGTTATAACTGTGTTCTTATATCTCAAAAGCAGATACTCCTCTGTCCCCTCCAATCACAAGGGAATGACTGCAAAGTAAAAGAAATAGGTGTAAGTGCTTATCCTTCCTGGGAAAGGAACATTTATGTAATAGCGTATCTCAGCCCATTTCCAATTCCAATGAATTGTTTTTATCCTGCTTATTTTTTTGCATATACCTAGTATTATGAAAATAATAGTTTAGCAGCTATTGTACACCATATACTTTTGTACCAAATTGATAGAATCTCATTTAAGAAGAACCTAAGTCCTTGCCTGTTTTCATGTTTACTACCTAACTGGATGTGCAAGAGCACGCATCTTTTTTAAGAATCTGATCATGTCATATAATCTTGATGGAAGTAATTATATCAACAGTTCAGAAAATTCAGATGGCTTTTTCTTCATTCCCCTTTCAATGGGTCAGTGCCGTTAAGGGCATTGCTGTGAGAAGCACAAAGTGATTTTATTTCAAGACTTATTGATTCATGCTTTTCCTGTTTTGTTTCAGGTGGATCATCCATGCTATGGAGTATGAATTACAGATCCGTGGTGGAGACAAGCCAGCCAGACACTTGTATCAGCTGTCACCTAGTGAAGTTAAACAACTTCTGTTGGATATTCTCCAGCCTCAACAGAATGGAGGGTAATGAAGACCCGTTGTTAACCTATAGAACATTCTGGATTTATAGTAACATCATACTTTGATATATATATATGAAATTAATAAGATAGTAATAAGAAATAAAATGCAGCAGAGTATCAGAGGTCACCCTATGAGGTAGACAATGTACACAAGGATACTAACCAAAATGTCTATCTTCACTTGTGATTTTGTGTTGATTTTAATTTTTTACTGTTTTCAGGTATAGTTTATCAGTGTTTCATAATTTTTATTATTTTGTACAGAATGTAAAATTTCATACTGTGTTGGTCAGTTCCCTTTCTGAATCTTTGTGGCACTTACCATCTCCTCCCAACATTTTGGCATAAAGATATGAGTTTGGTAATGTTATTTGAATAAGTTACCTGTGACTCTGTCTCCCTAAGTAAGCTATAAACTTATTCAGGGCTAAACTTAACTTGTGCTAAGCTTAGAATAAGAGCAAAACAAATACTTGTGGAATGCATCAAATTGAAGAATATTTTATTACAGGAAGTTTTTTTTTTTTAAAGATTTTATTTATTTGACAGAGAGAGAGAGATCACAAGTAGGCAGAGAGGCAGGCAGAGAGAGAGGGGGAAGCAGGCTCCCTGCTGAGCAGAGAGCCCGATGTGGGGCTCGATCCCAGGACCCTGAGATCATGACCTGAGCCGAAGGCAGAGGCTTTAACCCACTGAGCCAGCCAGGCGCCCCTGGAAAGAGTTTTAATATAATTATTTAGGCAAGTATTTATTAGCATTATTTGTGTGCCTGATATTTTCTAAGGTGGTATTTATATCCTTAGAAAAGAAGTCTTCTACAAAAGTAGATCTGAGCAAATGGGAAGACATCTTTGTTCTTAAAGAGGAACATGCAACATTATAAAGATATCAGTTAAAAACCCTACACCTAAAGGAGCTGGAAAAAGAATAGCAAATAAAGCCTAAACCCAGCAGGAGAAGAGAAATAATAAAGATCAGAGCAGAAATCAATGAAATAGAAACCAAAGAACAGTAGAACAGATCAATGAAACTAAGACCTTGTTCTTTGAAAGAATTAATAAGATTGATAAACCCTTGGCCAGACTTATCAAAAACAAAAGAGAAAGGACCCAAATTAATAAAGTCATGAATGAAAGAGGAGAGATCACAGCCAACACCAAAGAAATACAATTATAAGAACACATTATGAGCAACTATATGCCAGCAGATTAGACAATCTGGAAGAAATGGATGCATTCCTAGAGATGTATAAACTACCAAAATGGAACTAGAAAGAAATAGAAAACCTGAACAGACCCATAACCAGTAAGGAAATTGAGGCAGTAATCAAAAATCTACCAATAAACAAGAGCCCAGGGCCAGATGGCTTCCCAGAGGAATTCTAACAAACATTTAAAGAAGAATTAATAGCTATTCTCCTGCAACTGTTGCAAAAAATACAAATGGAAGGGAAACTTCCAAACTCATTTTATGAGTCCAGCATTATCTTGATCCCCAAACTAGACCCCATCAAAAAGGAGAATTACAGGCCAATATCCCCGATGAACATGGATGCAAAGAGTCTCACCAAAATACTAGCCAATAGGATCCAACAGTACATTAAAAGGATTATTCACCGCGACCAAGTGGGATTTATTCCTGGGCTGGAAGGTTGGTTCAACATCCACAAATCAATCAATATGATACAATACATTAATAAAAGAAAGAACAAGAACCATATGATACTCTCAACAGATGCAGAAAAAGCATTTGACAAAGTACGGCATACTTTCTTGATTAAAACCCTTCACAGTGTAGGAATACAGGGTTCATAACTCAATATCATAAAAGCCATCTATGAAAACCCCACAGTGAATATCATTTTCAAGGGGAAAAACTGAGAGCTTTTCACCTAAGGTCAGGAACACGGCACGGGTGTCCACTATCACCACTACTATTCAACACAGTATTAGAAGTCCTAGCCTCAGCAATCAGACAACAAAAAGAAAGAAAAGGCATCCGAATCAGCAAAGAAAAAGTCAAATTCTCACTCTGCAGTTGATATGATATGATGTGGAAAACCCAAAAGACTCCACCCCAAAACTGCTGGAACTCATACAAGAATTCAGTAAAGTGGCAGGATATAAAATCAATGCACAGAAATCAGTCGCATTTTTATACACCAACAAGACAGAAGAAAGAGAAATTAAGAAGTCGATCCCATTTACAATTGCACCCAAACCGTAAGATACCTAGGAGTAAATCTGACCAAAGAGGCAAAGAATCTGTACTCAGAAAACTATAGAATACTCATGACAGAAATTGAGGAAGACACAAAGAAATGGAAAAACAGGGCACCTGGGTGGCTCAGATTGTTAAGTGTCTACCTTCAGCTCAGGTCATGATCCCGGGGTCCTGGGATCAAGTCCTGCATCGGGCTTTCTGTTCATTGAGAAGCCTGCTTCTCCCTCTGCCTCTCTTTTTCTGTCCCTCATGAATAAATAAATAAAATCTTAAAAAAAAAAAAAGAAAAAGAAATGGAGAAACGTTCTATGCTCATGGATTGGAAGAACAAATATTGTGAAAATGTCTATGCTACCTAGAGCAGTCTACACATTTAATGCAATCCCTATCCAAATACCATCAACTTTTTTCAAAGAAATGGAACAAGTAATCCTAAAATTTGTAT
>CM052888.1:31203588-31219022 GCA_028534135.1 Potos flavus | reverse complement strand
AAAAAAAAAAAAAGAAAAAGAAATGGAGAAACGTTCTATGCTCATGGATTGGAAGAACAAATATTGTGAAAATGTCTATGCTACCTAGAGCAGTCTACACATTTAATGCAATCCCTATCCAAATACCATCAACTTTTTTCAAAGAAATGGAACAAGTAATCCTAAAATTTGTATGGAACCAGAAAAGATCCCAAATAGTCAGGGAAATGTTGATAAAGAAAGCCGAACCTGGTAGGATCACAATTCCAGACTTCAAGCTCTACTACAAAGCTGTAATCATCAAGACAGTATGGTACTGCCACAAAAACAGACACATAGATCAATGGAACAGAAGAGAGAGCCCAGAATTGGACCCTCAAGTCTATGGTCAACTAATCTTCGACAAAGCAGGAAAGAATGCCCAATGAAAAAAAGACAGTCTCTTCAACAAATGGTGTTGGGAAAATTGGACAGCCACATGCAGAAGAAAGACTCTGCACCATTTCCTTATACCACGCACAAAAATAGACTCACAATGGATGAAAGACCTAAATGTAAGACAGGAATCCATCAAAATCCTTAAGGGGAACACAGGCAGCAACCTCTTCGACCTCAGCTGCAGCAACTTCTTCCTAGAATGATTGCCAAAGGCAAGGGAAGCAAAGGCAAAAATGAACTATTGGGACTTCATCAAGATAAAAAAAAAGCTTTTGCACATCAAAGGAAACAGTCAACAAAACCAAAAGACAACTGACAAAAATACCTAAAGATATTTGCAAATGACATATCAGATAAAGGGCTAGTATCCAGAATCCAGAAAGAACTTATCAAACACCCAAAGAACAAATAATCCAGGCAAGTAATGGGCAGAAGACATGAACAGACATTTGTGCAATGAAGACATCCAAATGGCCAACAGACACATGAAAAAGTGCTCAACATCCCTTGGCATCAGGGAAATACAAATCAAAACCTCAAAACCTCACACCAGTCAGAATGGCTAAAATTAACAAGTCAGGAAACAACAGATGTTGGTGAGGATGTGGAGAAAGGGGAACCCTCCTACGCTGTGGTAATGCAAGTTGGTGCAGCACTTCTGGAAAGCAGTATGGAGTTTCCTCAAAAAGTTGAAAATAGTGCTACCCTATGACTCAGCAATTGCACTACTGGTATTTACCCCAAAGATACAAATATAGTGATCTGAAGGGGCACATGCACCCCAGTTTATAGCAGCAATGTCCACAATAGCCAAACTATGGAAAGAGCCTAGATGTCCATCAACAGATGAATGGATAAAGAAGATGTGATAAACACACACACACACCTTCACACACACACACACACACACACACACACACACACACACACACACAAAATAGAATATTATGCAGCCATCAAAAAATGAAATCTTGCCCTTTGCAACAACGTGGATGGAACTAGAGGGTGTTATACTAAGCGAAATAAGTCAATCAGAGAAAGACAATTACCATATGATCTCACTGATATGAGGAATTTGAGAAACAAGACAGAGAATCATAAGGGAATGGAGGGAGAAATGAAACAAGACGAAACCAGAGAGGGAGACAAACTATAAGAGACAATCTCAGGAATCAAACTGAGGGTTGCTGGAGAGGAGGGGAGTGAGAGGGTGATGGACATTGGGGAGGATATATGCTATGGTGAGTGCTGTGAATTGTGTAAGACTGATGAATCACAGACCCGTACTCCTGAAACAAATAAATACATTATATGTTAATTTAAAAAATGGTATCAGCTATAAATGTAATGCAGTACCAAAAAAATTCCAACAAACTATTTATAGAGGTAGACGAGTTAATACTAAACTTCATATGGAGAAGCAAACATGCAAGAATAACCAGAAGAACATAAAAGAAGGACTTCCCCTAACAGACAGTGAAATGTACTATAGAGCCTCTATGATAAAAAGTGTGATGCGGGCACATAAACACATAAATAGGCCAGCTGAACAGAACGGAAAGTCCAGAAAGAGACCTTAAGCTCATATGGAGAGTTAATGTGTGATAGAGGTGATATCTCATATCACTGGGTCAAGGGTGAACATTATTTATAGTGATGGGACAACTGGATAGCCATTAGGAAAAAGTAAAGTCAAATCCATACTTTATACTGTACATAAGAATAAACTCCAAATAGATTTGCTGTCTAAGTGTAAAAAATGAAACCACACCAGAGCTAAAAGGAGACATACCACTTTAACCTCAGTATGAGAAAGGCTTTCTAACTAGGGCTCAACTCTAGGGGTATTAAAAAATTAATAAGACTATATAAAAATTTAAAACATCATTTTGCATGGCAGAAAATAGATAATCTCAGAAGACAGCTGAGAAACTGGAACAAAACATAGGCTACAAAGGGCTACTATCTAAGAATTCTTAAAAACTCAGGAACAAAGAACCAAAAACCCAAGAGAAAAATGGGGGAAAATATGACTAAACAACTCATTTAAAACATGAAAAAACAGACCTTAGATATTTGAAAAGATGCTTAAACTAACTCATAATTAGAGATGTGTAAATTAAAACATGTTGGGATACCATTTCTCATCTATCAGACAGACTGGCAAAAGTTAGACAGTATGACAAACATTTGCTGGGACTGTAGGGAAACAGGCACTATTAATTCCAATTAGTAAGTATGGAATGATTGAAAGAAAATCACCATTAGAGAAATACAGTAGTAACAATTGTTGCAGGCAAGATCCATTATGGATACTAAATTTAGTGGATGCAAATATGAGAAATGAAAAATTTGCTTAATTCAAAAGTATTTCCACTCATGATACTTTTTAATTGCAAAAGGAAAAATAGTAACTTTATGGTGAAGGAACCCAGTAGACTCTACCTTAATCAAATGATCAAGGTTAGCATCCCAGGGATAAGATGCATCAGTATCATGTACTCCCTAATATGATATACCAAAAAGTACAATCACTTTTGGGTATTCTTGCCAAAAATGCATAATCTAAGTCTAATCATGAGAAAACATCAGATAAACCCAAATTGAGGTGCATTCTGAAAAATAACTGACATTTCTAAAATGTTAAATTCATGGGAGATGAAAGAAGATTGAGGAACTGTCATAGATTGGAAGAGCCTACCTAAGGAGTCTTGGAAACCAGATGCAGTGTGGGGCCCTGGATTGGACCCACAACCAAAACAAGGACATTAGTGGTAAAATGACATAATTTGAGTAAGGTCCATAACTAATAATACTGTGTTAGCATTCGTTTCCTGGTTTTGAGTGTTGTTATGTAAGGTAACAGAAGTAGGAGAAGCTGAGTATACAGGAACTTTGTGAATTAATTTTTTGACTTCTAAGTCTAAAATTTTTCAAAATAAAAAGCCAAAAAATAAAGAGAGGTCCTCAAAAATAATGCATCTCCATTGTGAGTATTCACACATTTTTACTTTCTTTGTTGTTCTAAGCAAACTTTTCCCTTTATAATACTAACCATGACTTTATAGAACTCTGAAAACATCTTTTTTTTTCTTATTGCCAAACAAAGGGAATAGGAAAAAAAATCAAATGCAGAGTACTGGGTATTCAGTTTTGCATTATCCAAAGTAAAACATCACCAAGAAACCCCTACCCCTTTGGGCTTCTTCTCTTTGGCGTAGCACTGAACCCAGCCACACAAGACTGGGTCTACGAAAACAAAACAAAACAAAACAAAACAAAACAAACCCTGCATTCAAGAAGGATGCCTCACTCATTTATGTAGTTTTGAAACTTCATTGGTCCTCTTTTATCAGAACAAAAATGTCTTTTTCATTATACTGTCTCCTGCATAGCTATTTTCCTACCTAGAAATATTGTTGGTCACATGCTTACGTTGTGGTTGATGGTACATTTCATTCAGTACTTGTTTTAATACCAAGTATAAAAAGTATATATTTGTTCATATCTGCAGCTTTTGGAAGAATATACTGCTATGTCATTTGTGTATTCTTTTCAAATTATGCAAATTCTGCGTCTTTAGCAGTTTGTGAAGGAGTATTATATCTTTAAGATATAATACTTAACTCATGAAAATAAGAGATCTAGAATTTCAACTTCTCACTATGGTATGATTATTATAACATGTTAGATCATGTAGATGATTTTTCAGCACTGGTACTTTGGCCATATTTAAATAGAAAAATAAATCTAGGATTTTAGGTATAAGGTTTAAAACAAGGTCATTTCATTAGGTACATACATACAATACTTTTTTGAGCCCTCATTACTTACCAAATGTTTATTAAGCATCTTTCTGGGAGAGTATAGGAGTGATCAAACCATACAATATCCATGCTTTCATGAAGTTTACATTTTATTGTATGTAAGGACCACATGAAGTTATTTTGAAATGGGCTGCTTCTGTGTTTTTAAATGGAGCTTCTTTGCGTATTAGGAAGTCCTTTGATCGCATAGTGAGTAACCTTATAACTTACTAGAGAATACTGTTTTGCCTATTAAATTTTTAAAATCTTGGGCATTTTCTCCTTTCCTGCAAGCTCTGTTTTCACTATAAAATGTTTAGTAATCGCTGTAACACATGGTAGGTATGCATCATTGATGGATTTTGGTTTTTATTGCTCACCCTATTGGAACAATTAATCTATATTGAAAGTTCTGCTCCCTATGAGAACAACCTTGCTTTTCAACTCTGAGGCATTTTCTTTTGGTCTACAGATGTTGGCTGAACAGGCGTCAGATTGATGGGTCTTTGAATAGAACTCCTGCTGGGTTCTATGACCGAGTATGGCAGATCCTGGAGCGCACGCCCAATGGTATCATTGTAGCTGGGAAGCATTTGCCACAGGTACAACCCCACTGTATTTGTGTCATTTAAGGGTACCTAAGGGAATAGGGAATTCTTTCCCCCTCTGCATTGCCAATAACCTAAAGGAAGGGTATCCAGATACCTGGAGGGAGGAACTACTAAAAAATAAGATTCCTAATCAATTGGATTGGAAATTTTTTCCCCCAATCTGAGTTACTTTAATTTTTTAATTTTAGTGCCCCTCTATACAAAAGACTTGCTTTACCAAATGGATATTTTGCTTAAAAGTTGTATTTAATAAAAAACTAATGATGTACTGTATGGTGACTAACATAATAAAAAAATTAAAAATTTTTTTTGTATTATTATATTTCAAATGTTTCGGGGGAAGCTCTGTGTTTAAAGGAACCATATGGCCAAACCTTTTGCCAAGTAGCTGTCCTTCTTTTGTTTATTTATTAGTGAAGTTAGGCTTTCTTGTGTTGGTATAACTATGAATGCTGGTGTTCCTTTACCACCAAGTGATAGTGGGCCAGTGCTGGGGAACCTCACAAACAATAAAACATACATTCAACAGACAGAATCAAATCAGACCTAAGAAACAAAGTGACTTAGTAATGCTGTGGAAAGGGAAATGACTGTGACTTTCAGTGAATGTAAAAATTGTAATAACTTTTTAGATCATAGATAGTCATTTAATTTACTCAAGATATAACTTAGCTTTGATCCAAATGAATTAGGGCTCCCTCCTTCAGATGGTTTCCCATGTTATATAAACTGGCTTGCTTCTTTGATTTGGTTATTTTATTTAATACTGACTTCTAACTCATTCTGCTTATACACAAACAAGAATAACTAGGCCTTTTGGAAATGTAATACTGTATTTGTTTTTAGTGTTGAAACATCAACCAAATTACTTTTGATGAAGTTCCTTATTCAAATATAGTATTCTTAAATACACATACCCACACCCATTTTGTTTATATGTACACAGTAATTCTGGAAGGACCCACAAGACACTGTTAGCATTCTTTTCTTTGCCTTGGGAAAGAGAACTGTGGTTTGAGGGCATAGGGTGGGCTTTTCACGGAAAACCTTTTTTAACCATTCAAATTTGAACTAGGTAAATCTATTACTTATTTTTTAAAATGAATAAGAACTGTTAAAAGTATTCTTTATACTATTTACAAACTGTTGAGTGGTTGTATTTGGTTGTCAATATAGGGGCTCCGTCCCTCTCCCAGATGCTCTGTGACCCTCATATGAGGCAGGACTGTCTCCTGTGAGCCCAGAACAGGCCTCCATTATTCCTGCTCTGCTTCTGCTAGGCCTCATGTCTGCATACAGTGGACTATGACAACCTTTTGTTAGCTGCTTTCCCAGGCTCTGCTAATAGCTACCAAATTTCCATTTAATTGTATGATTGCCCAGGCCACTTACATTTTGTATCCTCTCTTTGCTAACAAAAATAACAGTAGATGCATGTTAAGTATTTTTATGTGCCAGGCGCTTTTCTAAGTGCTCCTTTAATCCTCACAAAATGTTCTTTTGAGATAGGTGCTTTCTTATTGCCACTTCACAGATGAGGAAACTGAGGCACAGCTAAGTGGTTTTCCCAAGGTCATACATCTAAGAAGTAGTTGACCCTGAGTGTGACACCTATCCCCTACCCCATCCCTGGTAATTTGACTTAGCCTTTTGTCTTAACTTCTCTGCTATATTGCCTACCCTAAGTTCTTCCATAGACTGGGAAATAAAGCAAGCTTGATGTCTCTTCTCTAGGTTTATCATAGTTGCACAGTAGCCAGGTTGACTTTTCAAATGAAATCTATTAAAAGGAAATTGATATGAAACCATGACAGGGTTTTTCTTTCCTTCTGTAACACTACTAATCCCATTGCTAGACATCTAAAGAATTATAATTACTGTGTTTGGCAACTGGGATCACTTTCCCCAAACTAGCTACTACCTGTAAACATTAATAATATGTTAGATTGTATTGAATATAGAATACAATAGATGGACCATATCAAATTATAGAGCTGATGCATTATTAAACCAGGTTGAACAAGTTTGCTGTCATTTGATTTCAAGGGGACATTCCTGCTGGGTCACATTTGGAATAGTAAGTAGATATACATTGTTCTAAGGCTATGATTAAGTTCACTGTAAATCATCATTGAGGTGGAAGCAAATAAATATGACTCATCATCTCTGCATCTCTGGTAATAAGTCTAGTGACTCCATCTGCTTTCCACCATACAAACCTAAGATTTAGAGTCTTCTCTTCAATCCTTTGAGGGTTAGCCATCATGCCCAGATTTTGATTTGCATTTGAATTTTAGTTTATTTGCTGCTTTCACTTGGTTTGTGAAAAAGTTTGTGAAAAGGCTATGCAGTACTCTTGTTTTAAATGAAATAGGAAAGGTAGAGTAAATTATTTTAGTTTTGCTTTTTTTCCTGTGTTTTCTTGCCATTTCTACATGTAATATTGTTTTTTTTGCATATTTGTATGCATTTTTATGCTGCCAGCTCAGAATGGACCTGCCACAGAAATGATGTAAATTCAATATCAAGTGACTTACATGCTAAAGTCTGACAGCAAGCATAATTTCTTATGTTAATTCTGAAAGCAATATGTACTCTATTTGTTGTCTCAATTTTTTGCTGTTCCTTTTGTGTGTTGAAGTGGATTTCCAATATAGTTCCTTTCCCTTAACATTTGTATAGTGAAGATAACTACTAAAAACAGGAGGTTTAATTTATCACAGTAGTCAGCTGGTTAGCTTCAGTAGTTTGACATATATAAAATCCAGTCATATATAGCTGAAAATGCTCCCTAAGGTTTTATAGAACCTGAAAAAGGTTATTGATTAGAAAATGAAATTCCTCTATTAAGTGGAAACCACAGTATAACAATGCAGCATGTTAATATTGGGTTATTTTTTTCAGCAACCAACCCTGTCAGATATGACCATGTATGAGATGAATTTCTCTCTCCTTGTTGAAGACATGTTGGGAAATATTGACCAGCCAAAGTACAGACAGATTGTTGTGGAGGTTTGTATCTAGAAATGCAGATTGCTGAAAAAGCGCTTTCTATCTGCTCTCTGAATGCTAACATAAAGGACATTGCTCAAGAGGGACAAGGAATTCCACTCCTTACCTAACCCGGATCTCCTCTAGTTGAGTCTTAGACAATATAGCCATCCTTGACCCAAGCCAAGGTACATGAATAATTCAAACATCTTAAATCCTTCAGTGTGGAAAGACTGCCCAGCTTTTTCAGTCACCCCTCAACAGCAAGTGCATTAACACTTGCATTAACCTAAAAAACAGAGGAAGTGGCTTTTTCCTATTTGCTTTAATTTCATTTTTTTCTATTTACAGAAATAATGCATGACTATTGTACAAAGTTTTAATAGTTTAGAAAATTATAGAAGAGAAAGCAAAAAAATTTCTCCACACCCACTAGCAATAGATCATCAGTGTTGATATTTTGAGGGACATCATTCCAAACACGTCTCTGAAAAGAGAAGACATGTAATTTTGTGCTGTATCATTTTATATAAAGTTAAATGCTAAAATATACCCTCACATGCATGGTCTATACACGTGCCCTTTTGCCGTTTTAAAACATTATACCAAATATGGAGAGAATCCCCATAATGAATGGATTTAACATGTAGCACATCTTCACTTTGTCTCTTTCCTTGGGAATGACTCCATCAGACTGTGTTTCTTGTGGGTGGGTAATATGTTTGGGTGAGGCAGAAGCTCTCAGTAAGGGCTGGATCTGGCACCTGAAATCCAGTCAGAGTTGAGTGAGATTCAGTCTTATGTCAGATATGCCAGGATTTAGAGACAATATCAGCCAGTTTCATAGCATGTGGGAATGAGGCAGCCTGGGATCAGGAAAAGATGGGGTTATTGGAAGAGTGAATGCCTTTCTTATGCTGTTAGCCATTCAGTGTCTAGTGCCCAGTATCTGGGACCAAACAATGGACATGGAGGTCCTTCTTTTTGACCAAGTGAGGGTCCCTTTGCAGAAGAAATTTTTCTTTAGAACTAGAGCAAAACTTCATATTCTCCTGGCTAAAATCCTCTCCCAGGTCTCCCACATTGTGACACCTGGATTTTTTCTGAAAGTGTTTCCTTTGGTTCTTTCACGTTCTGTTTTGGAAGCATTTAGAGAAAGTACAGTCAGGAAGATTCCCAAACTGGGAATTATGAAGTCTTTTTTCCTGTTCCATGTACAAAGAAGGAGTCATAATCATTGTCAGTAAGTCTGTACCAAGCATTGTATACTCAGACACAATCTTTGTGTCCAGCAGTTTGTCATCTAAAATGGAGGTTACTACTTAGGATGAATGTATGACATAGCCAAACAATAGGATGATGTATTAAACTAAGATATGCAGACCAAGTAGTACTCAAACCATAAAGAGATCAGAGTTAGGTGTATTTTTTAAAACATAACCATCACCTGAGAAACACTATGATGTCCCTGGGCTCCAAGTCATTTGATCATGAGCCCAGATCCAGAGTCTCCACTGAACTCACCTGCCTTCTTTAGCTTTGTTGCCTACCATCTCTTGTAGGGCAGCCTGTGCTCCACTGGACACTGGTTTTGCTGTCTTGCCAACAAGGATTAATGCCCAAAGGCCAGAAAGTTAAGACACTTTGGGCAAATAGAGCACAATGTACTATTGAAAAGACTGGGAAACCATTTTTCTTATTTCATTTAAGTGACCTAAAAACATTTCTGCACAGCTACAAAGATATATACAATGAAAAAATGTGCAGTTTCCAAACAGAACTTATGCTACTAATTTGCAAGATTAGAAAGATTCCATTCGCAATAATCGTAGTCAATCATTGTACAGAACACACTGTGGAATTCAAGGGTCATCCATCAATCTGAGTAAAGAATGAAAACATGTCCAGACTGTGTTGCTTTTATGGTTCATATAATTGGCTTTCAATGTCTGTCTCTTCTAGTTACTAATGGTTGTATCCATTGTACTGGAAAGAAACCCTGAGCTAGAATTTCAAGACAAAGTAGATCTAGACAAACTGGTGAAAGAAGCATTTCATGAATTTCAAAAAGATGAGAGTCGACTGAAGGAAGTTGAAAAACAAGTAAGTAGAGAAAAGAGCTTTTTTTCATTGTCTCAACTCTTCAAAATATCCCTAATCTCTTACCATTTAACTTACAAAACAGATTTATAGGGTGCAGAATGGAGTACTTGAGGGGCAGGGAGAGGTCTAACTTACTCGAGAAATTAGTGGTACTTTTTAGTTAATTACTAGTTCAGCTGTGAAGCTCTGACTAAAAAGAAAACTGGGAAGACATAAATTTCCTTTATATACTTAGCAGTTAAAATGTGTTTTACCAGAGAAGAGCCACAGATTCCAGAAGGCTATAAAATTAAATTCTGGGGAGGATGGGAATACGTAACAGGCTACATTGGTGTTGTGTATACTATCTAATATAGTCCCTTCCAGGCTCTCTGTTTAATATTTTATGCTCATCTGTAAAAAGGTTCCCTAAGTAAATAAAAATTATCAGTAAAGAGGAGAATACTAAAAATGTCTGTCTTCGTTTTATATACTGAGAAGATGCCTTAGGAAAATGAAAGAAAACCTCAAGAAGGTTCTATTTTCCATTAGGAAATCTTTCTGTGAATATATTTTTCCCCCTAGGCTGACACTGATTTTACCTGTCAATTCTTTACAAACAAAAATCAAACGACTCGCTGTTTTCCTTTGTAGGATGACATGACTTCCTTTTACAACACTCCCCCACTGGGAAAAAGAGGAACATGCAGCTATTTGACAAAGGTTGTGATGAATTTGCTGCTAGAAGGAGAAGTCAAACCGAGCAATGATGACCCATGTCTGGTTAGCTAGTGAGGAAGGTGCAAGAGGCTTGGTTAAGACACATTTTCTAGAAGTGTGTTAAGTTTTGTGTTGAAGCTTAATTCAGGCTGCCATTTATGTATGGACTGATTTTGTTGTTGAGGTGGTTGGCATACCCTTGGCAGTTACTGGACTTCTTGCATGCCATAGTCAATCTAATGGTAAGAAATGCTTTAACTAAGTGGAAAAAAGTTCTCATGATTATTATGCCAACTACAATAATAATCTTTACTGAACGATAGAAATGGTTAATGAATTGAAAGTTCACCACTGCATGTTTTATGATCAAATAACTCATCAAAATGAATCTTTGCTCTTTGGAATAAGTTCCCAACTTACTGCCATTAAAATGAATTTGCCAGCTAGAAATGCATACAGGAAATGAAAAGATAATGAAAGAATGGCGAACTTAGCTTAGCGGCATTGACATACTAGAAAAAAAATATTAAAATCATAAAAACAAATCTGCCAACTGATGTTTTGATTTTCAGAAACTGTATTGTTGGTAATATTTTAGTATACAGAGTTGTTGTACAATTTTTACCTTGTAAACATGACTGTGGTTTTGTATTTGTGCTGACTTTAGGGATTGGGCTAAAATACAGTGCAATCTACACCTGATCAGATGTTTTCTTTGAGCTCTTACTAAAAATATGACATGTGTAAGATTGTTCAGAAGTATGGACTGTTAACCTAGTTTGTACTAGTAAAAACAAAATTGAAAATCATTAAATTTTATTTCTGAATTAATGAATATCTCTGGACACACTTTTTATTCTCCTGTTCACAATATTAAGTCTATTACTCCTGAATATTTTCAGCTTAATTGATCTGGAGATGATAGAGTGGAAGAAAATCTATGGTATCTACCATTACACATATTTTGCTACCAAATTTACTTAAGCAAACTTTAATAAAAATAGAAAATGGATTAAAATTTAGGTTTTATGAATCCTTATTGAGTGTTACAGTACAGCCCATTAGTTTGAGCCACGGACCAAAAGAGAGTCATTTTTCTGACCAGTCTTATTATGGAGTATCACCTAAGAAGTCATACTTGTTATGAAAGGAGGCAGCCCATTTGTAGTCTTGAAAGGATCTAAGAAACAAGGACAGGTGGCTTCAGTAACAAGTCAAATTGATATCAAATACATGGATGTGTGAGCACATGGAAAAATCTGCAGAGTCAGGCACATTTCTCATAACTTTGAGGTATACTGCCTGGATCTTGCATAAGAAATGATATATGCACTGGTTGGCAAAATTGAGAAGAATGAGGTAAAAATATGACCTTGTAGAACATCTTAAGGAGAGGGATATGACAAAGAAGATAATTACTTGATAAATTAAGAGAGTTTATGAAAACATGGTAATGAACCTAGTTTCCAAAGCAAGCATTAAAAAAACTTAAACTAGAAGCCCATGGAGAATTGAGGACTGATGCTTCATAGCTGGAGAAACTGGAAATAAAGAGAAAGAAAACCCTTGGAAGATTTAATATTTGCTGAAATCTAGAGGAAAGTAAACTGTGTTATATTTTTAAGAACTTTTAAAAAGCCTGATAAGCTAAGCAAAGTTGCCAGAAACCTGTCACTGTTTTTATTGAAATCAAACATCAAATGCAAATATATTTCCTGCATGAGTTTTAGTTCTCTGCTTAAATGCTGCATGTGCAGGATTCTGGTTTTTTCATGTTGCTGAAGGCATTCAGGTGACATATGTACTTTGTGTTTTGATGACATTCAAAATTTATTGTACCGAAAGATATGTTGGGATTGGTAAACCTTGATGTACACCTCTACAGAAGCCAATGTCTGTTTTCTAACTAGAAAAGCAGAACGTAATAAGAATTAGAACACAGAACTCATATGAATTTTAGAAGTCCCATTTGGCCTACAGAGCCAAAATGTTTTAACGGCTGTACTAGAGACTGACTGAAAATATTAGCACATTTATCCAGGCATGACAAGATTTAAATCTGACTTAAAACTTCCTCTATCACAATGGCAGATTCACTGTGTAAGTTTATTGTACAAGCAACGTCTGTTGGAAACTCCTGACTGAATATCAAATTCAACTACATTTCCAGAGCTATCATTTTAAGAAACATGGTGTTTTCCAGATTTCCTTGTATTTTATTTAAGTCTGAAAAAGTCATATTTCAATTTAAAAAAAACCAGAGTGTGGGATCATCTTGATGTCATCTTCAATATGTGATAAACTTGCAGTGCCTTATGGACACCAAATAACATTTATAGGACACCTGAATAAATTTAGCTTTTTGCCAGAACTCTAAAGAGTAGGTTCAGACGTGCTTGTCACCCTTCATGAGCATGCATATTAAGTAGATGGCATATAAAAGGAGAGAAGTCAACACAGTATGACCACCCAGTTATAGCAGCACAGAGAGACCATGTTTAAATCAGGAA
The DNA here is from genome assembly GCA_028534135.1 of Potos flavus. Taxonomy (NCBI): domain Eukaryota; kingdom Metazoa; phylum Chordata; class Mammalia; order Carnivora; family Procyonidae; genus Potos; species Potos flavus. Next base: position 31,205,885 of record CM052888.1, on the reverse strand, counting down.
GAGGCTGGAAGTAGCATGGTAGTATGCAGCCGGATCATAAAACTACTCTATTTCAGAAACTAAAAACGTGAATGAAAAATGAGGGAGGAAGGATCAGCAAAACAAAACCAGCAGCATTCAGAGGAAGCAATACAACCTCCTACCATAAACTCTATAAAGCAGCAGGAAGACAAAAGACACTTTGGGATTTGTATTTGGCTCCTATACTCTGGCCTCCCAGAAGCTGTACAGGGTGAGGACAAGGTAGTAGATAAATTATGAAAAACCTAATGCATTTTGAGGGAATCAGATGAGTGTTGAGTCAGCGTCTAGGAGAAAAAGACAGACAGCATCCTTCCAGGGTAGGATTTCTTCCCCTACAACAGACGCCACCATCGGCATTATTCTCCAGCAGGGCTGCTGCCAGCCCACATGACATCTGTGTGAGTTAGAAAAAGGCAACCTTTCTGGGCACACTCAGGCCCATGGGCACAGGGTTAGGCACCTTTGTGCCAAGAAAAAGGTCCTTTTACTGAACAGATACAACCTCATACCAGGACACATGGCTCAGAGAGCCAAGTGTAAGCTGGATTTCAGCCCCGTGTTGCCCTCTTAACTGGGCACCTTCACTGGACACTGCCACAGTCATGCTCCCCAAGGAAGGAAGTTGCTAACGGGAGTGGCCATTTTGATTTTTCATCTGAGGGGGAGGTAGCTGAGGAGCAAGGGTGACCACAATCCCCTAGACCCAAGTATCTACAACAATAGATGGTCTGAGAACAGATACTACAGACCTTGTCCTGTTGCCTAACGGGGCTTATGGGCAGTGGCAATTGGATTTGACGACTACCTTTTTTTCTCTGAAGTTTTGTTTTAATGCTATGAGACCTGAATTCACTCTGCCTAATCAAGGGCAGTGTTTCCAAGGACAGTGGCTTATAGTATGAGACTGTTCCTCCAAACAGGATAAGCTTTGGCACATGCTTATTATTGCCTGAGAAGGAGGGACTCAGCTGGAAACAGCTAGGGGAGAACAAAAGTGTTCAGACTGGGAAGAGGTTGAGAAGACCACCCACACTGTATCTGGGTACCCACAAAATTGCTGTGCCGATCATGAGAAAGGTGGAAAGAAGCTGCCTGTAAACTATGTAAAAATACTACAGGAAAAAAGGAATATATAGAACTCATTCTGAATATACATCCTCCACAACAAATGCCCTATACTCTAAAACAAATTAAAGAGAAAAGGAATTGATGAAAGAAGAAAGCAAGGACAAAATAAGACAATACAATAAGAGAGAAAAATAGAGTTGAGGCAACAAGTTTCATAAATTAGAAATAGCAAAGAACAAAATATACATAGCTGAAAACTGAATTGCTGACCGACAGGGAAAGCTTGAGATAATTCAAATACTGGGTATCAACCAAATACTGGACACTGTTCTCACATGGTAATGGGGAGAAAAAAAAGACAAATTTCCTCTCATGGAGCTTATGGTCTAGTTCATTTTGGGAACACTGGTAACGCATAGTAATAAATACTATGAAGAAAATGAGACAGGAGGGGGAGGGAAAGGGTGACAAACATCATTAGTTTTCCTGTGGTTATGGAGCAGTTTCTGGTGTGGTATTTCGTAAGAGAGATAATCAGAGTAAATGCTGATGGAAAGGGATAGAGATGGGGGTGAACAAGGTTGACCCAACATAAATAAAACTTGTATCCATAAGTACAGAAGGCTATGTTGGCACAGAAGAAAAAAATTCAAAGATACAAAGTTTTCCCTAAAAAGGAAGAACTAAATCTGCAGGTAAAGAGAACACATCATGTTCCAGAAAAATTCGATACAAAATGAGCAACGGTGACACATCTTGGAGAAGCTAAGCCCAAAAAACCCATTGTCTTCTAGGGCTCAACTCAATAAGTGTGATCTAAGACTTTTTTCCCCAACCAGTTGTAAAGGCAAAGAATTCTTCAATACACAGTAACTCAGGAATCATAACACCGTGAATCTTTCTTGAAAATAATATTTGACTAAATCCAGTCAACCAAGAGAATCAATATGAAAAGTGCAGTAATGGAGAAAACATAATAAATACATAAGAACTACTCTTAAGTGACTAATCCACTAAAGTATTAATAGTAACAACAATGCAATATACAGTTACAGAAACGAATGTAAATGTCACTTGAAAGAAAAACTTAGCAATTTAAAATGATGTAATTAATGGGCTGGGACAAAAAGCCTATAGCTGGCTGATAAAACTCAGTAGGGGCTGAGAAGGAAGTATAAGTGAGCTAATTTCCTTGTTTTCCACAG
>CM052888.1:31190159-31203088 GCA_028534135.1 Potos flavus | reverse complement strand
CCTGCCCCAAGCGGCCGCGTTCTCTCCGGCCTCTGGGCGGAGGGCGCCTCCGGTTCTCTCCCCCTGGCGCGGGGCACAGGACGCGAGCCGACGGCGTTAACGCGGGCGGAGAACACAGCGCTCGTCCCGCCCGCCGCTCTTTGTGTCTGGAGGCCCCGACGCCGCGCTCTGGCAGCCTCCAGGCCATGCAGCAGATTTCTAAAAGTCCCGATTTTGTGCTCCGCTGCTCTGCGGCTTGCCGGGAGCTGGCCCCTCCCCCCGCGGTCTGTCTTCCCGTCGCTTTGGATTCACTTTTCCGCAAGTCCTACCTTCCGGAAAGTGGTCGATTTTCTGTTCCTAGAGTTGCTGTTCTTCTTCTCTTCTATCTCCTGCTAGGTTTGTAGTTGTTTAAAGTGGTTTGATAACTATCTAGCTGAGCTTCTGGGATCAGTCACTACCTCCGCCTCCTACGTCTCCGCCATCTTGCTCCTCCCCCCTATTCACTTCATTTTTTAAAGTTAATAAATCAATAAATTAAGTTTTTTTTTTAAGTTTACCATTTGAAATGCAAGTAATTTTAAATTACGACAAGGTGCCAGGTAGGAGGGGTGGTGGTCAGAAAATTAACATTTTGCACAAGACAGAAAACAAAATGACAGACCCGAAGATCCCTTATAACTGAAGCTCTCCACTTTACTGTCAGACAACATTTAATTAAAAGTTAAAAAGCATTAAATCTGTAACTAGAATACAAATGGCCTAAATCTATATACAGAACAAAGCATCATCATGGCAGAAATTGCTAGACGTCCCTCAAAATCCCTTCTCCACTTCCATAGTAACAGAATTATAGCTGGGCATATATGGCTGCTCAGATGTACCACACATTCTATTACCTCTCACAGAGCATGGGTTTGTGACTTCAGTGGAATGTTCTCCAATGGGATGTGAGCAGAAGTAGTGAATGCCACTTGTAGACTTGGTCCATAAACCTCCATGCTTGCCTACCCTGTGCACTCCCCCCATTCCTGTGGGCTGAGATGACAATGAGCAAGGTGAATGTGGTAGCCATTTGTGGACAATGGCCAAACTGCCTCAGTGTCAGTTCCTGACTAATGGTGAGGCAGTCTATACCCCCTCCACTCCCCACTCTGCTTGCTGCATCACCTGCCATTAACCACTGAGGCAGTATTATGTCAGGATACAGAAACTCCCAGTTGAGACAGAAAGAATGTAATGTAAAGAATTGTTTAACCAGATATAAAGTATGAAACTGAAAGTGAGTGTGTGTATGTGAGCGGTTCTCTCTAACCAGCAGCAAGATATGTAAAGCAAGTCTGAAAATGCGAAGAGAAACAAAAACATAATCAGTAACTTACCTGTGACAAATGAAAGCTGCAAACAAATAATCACCCAATAGGAATAATCACTAATATATAAATATTTAATTCTATATCCAAACTACAGAGATTATACCTTCTAGTTCCCCCTGAAACATTTTGAAGCTGACCTTATTTCAGGTGCCAAAGAAAATCTCCATGCATTTCAAAATTAGAAATAGTGGAGGGGTGCCTGAGTGGCTCAGTCGGTTAACATCCGACTCTTGATCTTGGCTCAGACTTTGATCTCAGGGTTGTGAGTTCAGACCCCACACTGGGCTCCATGCCCAATAAAAGTGAAGACTGCATTCTCTTATGTCCAGTAAAAGAACAAAAAAGGCCGCAGTTTAATAACCAAAATAGAAAAGAAAAAAAGCCAACCTCTCGTAAATTTTGAAATCCTTTATTGAAACAAACACTGAAATTTCAGAATATCTAAACTGTGATCAAATTACTACATAAAAGATGGCTATGACCATATTCAGACAAAAATTATAGTTCTAAACATAGTACCAAACAAAATCGAATGGAAAGTACTCGTTTCAAGAAAGAAAATGATCAAGTGAAACTAATTCAAAAACAGAAAAAGAGAATAAATCTAAGAGCTTTCTTTTTTTTTTAAGAAAATGTTAGATCACTATACCACCAGTTAGCCTAATCAAATAAGAACAGGGGCTAATAATAGTTTGCATTTACTGAGCACTTAATATACTAGGCATTGGGCTTAGTTCTTTATATCAAAGTGCTCTATGTATATATGGCATATAGCGCTATATGTATAGGGTGGAGTAGAAGCTATTAGTATCCTCATTTTACATACGAGGAAACTGAGGAACAGAATTTAAGCCTCTTATCCAAGATCCCACAAATAGTAAGTGACTGAACAGTGAGATTCCAGATCACAAAATTAGAACTTAGATAATTATTTCTCAAATGCAGAGGAATTTTAAAAATTTTAAGGATGCATATAGACATTAGAAAATTCTCAAATTTGTAACATGACTGGTTTAAAGATGCTTTATTAAGAACCAAGCTCATCTATTTTTGCCCCCTAGGCCCACCCATCTTACAACAGCATGGGTGCCTCTGTGATGTGGGGGCATAGGGAAGCAGTTTACCTGAACTGCTCGAAGCCCGGCAGCTCTTGAGAGAAACCCATTTATTCTGGAATCTGGCTTAAGCCTCCTTCCTCGCAAAAAGATCATCTGAGGCATATCCATCTGACAGAAAAGGCAGGTCCCAGTTCCATCTTGCTGAAAGCACTGAAGGGTACTAAATAAGGACAAAAGTTCACAGCACGCGTGTATTTCACTTCCTTTTTGAGCCCGGAATAAAATGAGAACGAAGAAACTCAATACTATCAGTCACTCTCCATCAAGTGCCCACCCTGCCAAGCTCCCGTGTTTGGTAGAGAAATGCGGCTCGAGTGGGTAATTAATTCTCCCATCCCCGTGCGCTCAGTATGGTGAACTACGGGGGCAGGTTTAAGTGGCAATTTTGGTTCGAAAACTGGCCAAGGCACCAGTAAAGATGATAAGTTCATAAGGGGTTTGGATCATTTAGAGAAGTGTTTGTTTTCTGAGCCTGAGAGTGGGTGCTGTAATCAGAAATCTTTTCTGCAGCACGCGTTTCTAGCTCTTCAGATTCAATTGTTTTTCGATGGAGATATTGCAAATCACGCAAGCACAGCTCACGACCTAGAAGTTTGGCGGCGCAATCAAATTTTCCTTCTCGTCCACTTCACGTGCGAGTCTGCGCTGAAAAGGAGCAGGATGAATCCACCAGAAATGAAGTGTTTGAATCTGATTTTTTCTACTACCTCCTTTTACTGGGAAAAAAAAAAAAAAGAAGAAAGAAAAGGAAAATGACTTTCCAGCCTTTGAAATCATTAATCTCCCCTTATTTAAAAGATTGTTTCATTTAAAGCTTTTTTTCTGGTTCTGCTTTTGTTGGTGTTTCTTATTGACCTATGTTAGAGGACAAATAGTGTAGTAGAGAAAATTCCTTGACTCATGTTTATTTTACCCCAATTTAGAAGCTCACGATTGCCAATTTCATCCTGGTGGTCAATATTAATTAGCATTCACCTTGCACACAGCCATTTCCTGGTCTTCAGCTTAGAACTGTGAGAAAAACTGGGAATCTGAGAACTTGATCTCCTGCCACAGATCTTCCATTTTCTGAATGTCGTGGACCACTTGACAGATCATTGATGCTTTCTGAACCTCAGTTTCTTTATCCTTAAAGTGACTGAGTTGGGCTAGATTTTTGCAGTCCCTTCAACTCTACCATTTTATCGAATCATCATTTATGTAATTGTGTGCATCCTTTTTCTTTTAAACGTTCACTCCCTGTGTTGCTAGGTGTTTTTCAAAAAGCACCCCTATTCTCTTGCCTCAAATATCACCTCAATCCTCATAACTCTCTCTCTCTTATATATATACATACATATACATATATATACACAAACATAAACATATACAAATATATATGTATATACACACACACACACACACACACACACACACACACTATTTCTATTTGCTCACTGGAAATTTCCACTTATCTGTCCTACCATTTTTCATCAAACCCTCTTTGCATGGTTTGTCTCATTTAACCCAATTTTCTTTCCCTGGAACTACTGCCAAATTGACTATATCCTCCACTCACCCAGTTTGAGGTCTCAAGTCTAATTACCGTTCCTTTCTAGCCATTCCAAAACTAAATGTAAACATTTTGTTCAGCTTGTAAATAAACCTTCAATGACTTCCTGTTGTTGGACTTTTGGAGTCAGTCCAGGCTACTTATGGTCTTCAAACAGAAACAAATGTGGTCTCCTTGTCTGAAATGTATTCCCATCCTTCTCTCTTATCCACTTCTTCCTCATGACCCCTCCTCCTCCTAATAGTCTCTGTCCCAGCAGGCCCAAGGATGCCACGGATTCCATACAGTTATAGAATATAGACTCTCCACTGGTGGATTTATTATTTCATGAGGCCAGTGCTTTCTTTAGGGGAAATATAAGCCTCCTGCGGCCTAGCACTCAATAAAGACTAAATAAATTGGGTGTCTCCTCCCACTACCAACCTCAGGGCTAAATATGTAGCAGAAGCTGAGTAAATGCTTATTGATTGACAGAAAAGAGAGTAGATAACAAAAATTTATTATAAATAGGATTTTTTCCAAAGGGGAATGTTACTGTCTGATTGTCTGAAAATAGGGACTAAGGGCTATTTTTGTAGTTTTATATATGATTGTGCAGTGAGAGAGAAATTCAGTTAACCTGTACATGTTTATCTCATCTGGAAAAGGAAAGGTAAAAAAATTGTAAGCTCCATGTTTCTGAGAACTGCTGATGAATGACTATAGTCATCTGAAAGCAAAAAGCTGAGAATTCTAACTTTTCTTTATAAAAATAGCTTTGGAGTCACATTCTGAAACTGGAAGATTTTACGCAAATTAACAATACAAGTGATTTTTCAACTTCTATTGAGCAGGGAAGTAAATAACTAGAACTAGCCGAGTCAGCAGTTAGTTAAGTGGTTCTCTCAAATGCATCAAGGGCTGTGCCATTAATTTTCTCTGTTGTGGAGTGGAGGATGATCCCAACACAATTCCTTCTACTTTTGGCCCAGTGCCCCGTATCCTTGACAGGAGTGTAGTTGGCAATGGTTTGGTTAAAATACATTATGTCCGTGAAATTTTCCTTACATTCTTTAAGAAGAGACCCAAGACAGCAATACATAGTAGTAGCTGGAGAAAACACTTGCCTTGGGTCACCTTGCTTTACCATTAAATGGAGGAAACACATGCTCATCTGTGGGTTGGTCTTGCCTCCCCTCTCCTCATCAGATGCGTGAGGGGAACCTCAGAGGCTCATTGTGAAGAAAAGGTGGGGTGATGAATGAGAAAGTGCCCCAAAAAAGCTACCACTGTAGTATATAGCACATCATTATTGAAGGTTGCTTGGTATAAAACAACAGGTCTGCCTAGTAGTTTTTCCATTCCATAATTTATAAAATGAAGTCTCAACTGCGTACAGGCATTGTATTGTGGTAAGTATGGGAGACTGACTTTAATGTGCCCATTCAGGACTAGAATAATAACCACACAGGCCTTTGGCCCAAAGCTCCCATGCAGGCCAGGGGGCCATGTGCATCTTTACCAAATCCTTCCACCATTAATGATTCATGGCGATATCAGCCACCTGTTCAAGGCCCTTTCCCAACCATCACCCCCTTTCACCCTCACAGTCACTGGGCCTCCGCTCTGGCGTGGTTCCCCTCCTCCAGAAGCAATGGGGTACCATACAGCCCCGTCCTCCCCCTGACGCAACCATGCTGGAGCTGCACCAAAGGCCAGTCCCCAGAACTCTGTGACTAGAGAAAGAGAACAGCTGCCTCTTTCATAGCTCAGGCCTGAGGCTTCACGAATTTTATAGATGTGGGGGGCACAGAGTCAGGCAGCAGCTGTTCTCTGTCACCACTGGTCTGTTTAGTGCCTATGTTGTTGCCTTTGGGAAAACGATGTCTTGCAGTGACCCAAACATCACCTCTCTGGAGTGACATTATGCTCCTGACCTTCCTTTTGCTGTTTTCTATGTCTCAGTGGGTCTGTCCATGGGGCTTGGCCATTTGTTATCATCCTGAGAAGGTAGAGGGCGGACAATCTGAACTCTGAGAGGCGGAGGAATGGAAAAAGGATGTTTTGATGTGTGAAGTATATACTGAGGTCTTGGGTGTGCAAGGAGAAAGCCTTTGGGCAGGAAGCAGGAATAGGGGCTCCTGTGAGGTTCTTGTTTCCAAAACACATGTTTAAAGAGTGCACATGCATGTACCTGTGTGTGTGTGTGTGTGTGCACGCATGTGTTTGTGTGTGTTGGCCAGAAGGGGGTGACAGGCAAGGAGACAAACTCTCATTCCACACCCAGTGCCTGGTGAAGAGCAACTGATACCCAATGAGGCTTTTTAAGAATATCATTCTTGCGGCCAGTGTGACATGGCTTCATCCCCGGCCATGGTGGAAACCAGGGTTTGCCTCAGGCTCCTCAGGGCAGAAGCAGGTTTCTCTTCCAACTAGGGCCAACCCCTGCAGCTGTGCTGGGATCTCACCCCCTCTGGGCTTCTCAGGCACTTTACTCATCAGCCCTCTCCTCTCTGTTCCACTCTTCACTGAATCCTTCTTTTTAGCATTAACGTTTGTTTTCATCTCTCCCATCTTAAAACAACCTTCCTTCCTCACTCCCCATAGCCCTTCATCCAGACCACCTTTCTCCTCTTCTTCACCATCCACAGACAAATTTCTCAAAACAGTCTGCACATGTTCTATTTTTTCACTTTCCTATCTGTCTCAGAAATGACTTAGTAAGGTCACCAATAATTTTCATGTCACCAAGTCCAAAGGACATTTTCTTTAGGCTTTATCTCTTTAGCAGTGTTTAAACAACCTCTCTCTCCTTAAATCACCATCTTCCCTTGGTTTCCAGGTCACTACATTCTCCTGGTTTACCTCCTCCTCCCTGGAAGCGCTCAGCTGCTTTACCCAGCATATCCTCTTCTATCCACTACTAAAATGTTGACATTCCTCCTTGGCTTCTCCCAAGAACTCCTTCTCTAGTCCACTGTCTCTCCCTGGGTGGTCTAACCTGCTTGTTGGACATCATTGGTCAACAGCCTACTATACAACAGTGACTTCTGTGTTTGTATCTTTAACCCAGATCTCATCTCTGACATCAGACCCATATTCAACTACCTACTTGACAGCTCAGTCCATGGACACTTCATTGTCAGTATATTCAATATTGAACCTATAATGATCTCTCTCCCAACTCCTAAAATCCTGTTTTTCTTCCAGTTTTCCTTCTATAATCCATATACCCAGACATGGAGGCATCATATTTGGGATTTATCACTCCCACAGTTGGTCAGTTACTAAGGTCTTTCAATTCAGGTCCTAACAGACCTCGAGTTAATGCAAGGCTTTTATTTCCATTGGGTTAGGTCACCATCATCTCATAGCTAAACTTCTGAGATGGACTCCTAACTAGTCTTCCTGGTTTGTCTCTTGCGTACCTCCAATCCATTCTCCAGCCATCAGCAGGCAAAGTACTTTTGTGGGGGTTTTTTTGTTGTTGTTTAATTTTTTTATTTTTAAAGATGTTATTTATTTATTTGACAGAGAAAGAGAGAGGGAACACAAGCAGGGGGAGTGGGAGAGGGAGAAGCAGGCTTTCCACTGAGCAGGGACCCCAATGCGGGGCTCTATCCCAGGACTCTGAGATCATGACCTGAGGTGAAGGCAGATGCTTAACGACTGAGCCACCCAGGCACCCCCGTCAAAGTACTTTTGGAATGAAAATCTTATAAGGGGCTTGGGTGTTCAGGGGGAGAGCAGGGAGACCTTAAACTCTTCAAAAATAGAAAACCAATCATTCTAAGATAAAATTCAAAAGTCATTTCTCCATTTCTCAGATTTACCACAAAGCCTTTGTTCCTGTTTTCTCTGCTGCCTCCTCACTTTGCTCCTTTAGCCAGGCTCTCTCCTCGTCATCCATCAGCCTACAGTTCAGTTGTCACTTTGTGGGAAGCCTTCTTGGAGCCCCAAGACCAGAAAACTCCTGATGTTTCATGCTCCATTCTTTTAAAGAAGTAGAAATAACGAACACAATTGCAACCCAATAATTGATGAAAGGATTAACTCCTTAAAACCTTACAGTACCTTAAAAAAAATCAATCATGGTCGTGGTTGAACAACTCTATGAATATATGAAAAGCCATTAAATTGTACACCTGAAATGGGAGAATTGTACAGTGTATGAATTATATCTCAATAAAGCTGTCTTATAAAAAAAAAAGCCTTATATGAGAATGGAAGCTCTAGAGGAAGCAGGAACTTGTCTCTCTTGTTCATCATTGAGAAGCTGGTACATAACGGGGTGCCTTGCACATGGTATGTGCCCAAATATTGGCTGAACGGTGGTGAAGAGTCTGAGTACATATCAGGGCTGCTCTCCTGAGTCAGTTTGGACTGCTAAATGTTTTGTTTTTTCTTGGATTTGGGAAAGAAACGTTGGCTTTGGTGTATTCCAGCCTGATTATTTTAATCCTTTTTATGTAAATGCCCTCAGACCTCTGTCACACCACAAGGGGAAGCAGTGACCCTGAGCTTAGAAGTTCGAAGCCCATCAGAACCTGGAGTTTCTGTGTTTCTCCTCTGAAAGCTTGCCTCTGGCAGCACCAGGCCAGCTCTCCACCTGAGATACAACCAAATGATGGCAAGGATCTCAGTCCTCCACACAGTGTTCTTACCTACCATTCCCAGGGAAATACAGCTGAGTTATTACTATCATTATCATTATGGTTTTACATCTCCTGAATAGTTTCTTTGTTGCTTGGTATGGCTCCATGGAGGTACCACACACGTTCATGTCCCCACTGAGGAAATCCTATAACTTATAAAAATAGTTAGTCATGGAGCGAGCCATGAGAGAGAATTCAGATTGACCGTACACCCTTCTTCCTACAAAGTATTAACCTTTATTTATTTTTGAATTACTCTAAAGGGAACCAAACACAATCAATGAGTCAGACTCCATTTGGTTCCATCTCTTTCTACTTTCCTTTCTGGATCACCGATTCAAGATGAAGCAAAGTATCCTCCAGTAAGCATGTTCACAGTTTGCATCATAACCGGAAAAACTGCCTTATTTGGGTTCCCTAGGTGTGCGTGTGGCAGCCTGGCACAACATCTAAACAGATGTGTAAGAAGAGTAAGTAGGTAAGTGTACTTCAGAAGGAGATTCCAACTGCAATTTTTCTTTTCATCACAGGCTCTTTCCCAAGCAACGCATCACTCCAACTTTGAAATCACTGCCTGTGCACAGACTGCTTGAGACATTATTGTAAAGTCTTTCCAACTGAAGCCCCTTGTGGCTAGTTTATGTAAGATATTAAAAGGGCTGAATGCAGGATGCATTTCTTGGTAAAAATTCCCACCAATGAATGTAATGGTTCTGGGATGTGAAAACTAGAACCTCTGGTTTTTACTATAAAGCAATTTCCTACAAATTACTTCTGTCTTCTATCAGATGCCAGCCAGGAGCACAGGAGTGGTGGGAGCCACGGTAGTGACTCTGATCAAGATGTGTGCAGAATTCTCTGTAAAGCATTGCCAGGTATATATTTTCCACATGTACTCGCTTGAGTGCTGAGGTCTTTAAATATTTATTTCTAGATTTTTAATTATTGTGAGTCTTCTAACAAATTTATCCATTCTTTTATCCAAAAATGTTGGTTGAGCACATTAGAGGCACTAGGGATCTAGTGGCAAATAAGCCAAGTGACGTCTCTGTTCTCAAGGAGCTTATATTCTAGTGTGGAGAAACAGAACAATAAGCAAGAAATATAGTAATGTCAGAGATTGATGATAAAAAGAAACGAAACCAGGGCAGTGATTAGAGAGTTCTGGAGGGAGCAAGGATACTTTAGGGAATACTTTAGGATAGGGGATACTTTAGGATAATTTAGGGAACATCAGAAAGTCTTCTATGAGCAGGTAGCATTTGAACCAAATGATGGGAAGGAACCAGCCAGGTGAGGATTAGAAAAAAGAGCAATTCAGGAGAAGGGAACTGTAAATGCCAATGTCCTGGGGCAGGAACGAGTTAGTTGCATGCATAGAACAGAGAGAAGTCCAGGGTTGCTGGACTGGAATGAACAAAGGGGAATGGGTAGATGTGAGTTTGAGGCGGGGCTGGAGCTGAATATTGTACAACCTGAAGGCCTTGGCTAGGGCTTCAGTTTTCAGTCAAAGTGCTGTTGGAAGACATTGGAGGGTTTGAAGCAGTGAGTGTTGGGGGTGACATGAATGCCTTGGAGTGAAGAAGAATCTAGGGGACTCATTGCTGGGTCAGAAACACAGGGATAGCCTCTGGTAAGGCCAAGGTCAGTTGATATTTGTGCAGTGTCTAAGCCAAGGGACAACGAAGTTAGCTCTCATCAGACTGCCCCCCCCGCCCCCCGCCCGGCTATGGTTAGCCACTCAGCCTTTTAAGTTGAGACTAGCTTTAAGAAAAGGCAACTAAAAATCATATGTGCCTTTATCTGTATATTTAATCAGTGCCCTCCATCCTTTCCAATTTATTGTGGCAACTTATATTGGATTCCCAAACACAAGTGCTATTTCTTTTTAATGAAGAGGCTCTGGCCTTAATTAAGATGACTGGGCCACATTTACAGAGTTAACATTCTACCTTCGAAACTGCTGTCACCAAATTGCTCGATGCCTGAAGCCAGCCATCCACCTCCGAAAGCTGCTTTCCTCGTGCCTCCCTATCAGGGGACGGGCAGGCACCTAAGGGCTTCGAGGGACCTCTTGTTGAAGTGCAGGACAAGGCCTTTCTGTGACATTTGTCACAGTTCTTAGAGGCAGGGAATTGCCAATTAGCTACATAGTCTGGTTTTGGAATTCAGTTCAAACATCATTTCCTCAAAGTGAACTAAATTATAAATTTTTTTCTGCTGATTGTAGATAAGAGATCGGAGCATTTTAAAGTATGTTGCTCTTTTCCAGAGGAGGAATAAAAGTCTTGACACTTGAAAAATAGCAGCGACCAACCATCCTGATGTTTTTCCTATGATATGCAGGAACAAATCTTTATGTTCTTCACAAATAAGGGTAGTGTCTGGGTCAGAGTGGAGTGTGGGAGGTGAAAATGACTTCGCGATGAATTTTGGTCCTACTTTATTCTCTGCCTTGTGATTTCAACTCCCACTAGTGTTTTCTGGTAAGCTAATACTGAATTATAGCATTCTTTTCTTTACCAAGGTCTCTTGACATTTAGAACTTAGGTAATAATAATGGGGGGCAGGAGGAGGAAATGGATCTTTAACCAGCTTTTATGTCTGAGATAGATGGAGAGAAGAGGGCATGTGGTTAGCTTTGAGTGAAGCCCAGGGACAGGGCCCAGTAATAGGTCTGACAATTTTAAAATCTATTCTGCACATTAAAAAAAGTTAATCATCAAATTGCTTTCATAATGGTCCCTCAGAAGCAAGACATGATTCTGCCTATTTTTCAGAGAACCAGCAAGGAGGGCTGGGTGGGTAAACTCCATCACTGGATTGGAAGACGGACACAAGAGGAAAGGACAGGGAGTCAGATGATAGAATAGCAAAAAACTCTCTCTGCATATCCCAGGAGTCTTTGCTTGTTGTGGGTGGAAAAGGTGCTTGCTGGGGACAGCCTTTCCCAGCTAGGGAAAGCAAGAGATGCTCTAGCAGGGCTTGAGAGCCTTCCCTGCCCCTTTCCAGAGGGACTTTCTCATCCAGCTGCCCCCTTGTGTTCATTTTCCACCTCAAGTAGCCATTTAGGTGGAAAGCCATCCTCTCCAGGAGATGCTTGCTAAATGCATGCTCTAGGCTAGGGGGAGCAAATTATTTACCTGCAATGACATGGATTCATCATGCAGGCTGCCTGATGTCAGGGCCCAGAGGTAATTTCCACCCATTTGCTCTTTTCATTCTCATCTCTTTTTTTAAAATTTTATTTTATTTTTTCAGTGTTCCAAGATTCATCGTTTATACACCACACCCAGTGCTCTATGCAATACGTGCCCTCCTTAATACCCATGACTAGGCTCATCCATCCTCCCACCCCACCTCCCTTCCAAAACCCTCAGTCTGTTTCTCAGAGTCCACAGTCTCTCATGGTTCATCTCCCCCTCCAATTTCCCCCAATTCACTTTTCCTCTCCTTCTCCTAATGTCCTCCATGTTATTCCTTATGCTCCACAAGTAAGTGAAACCATATGATAATTGACTTTCTCTGCTTAATTTATTTCACTCAACATAATCTCCTGCAGTCCCGTCCATGTTGATACAAAAGTTGGGTATTCATCCTTTCTGATGGAGGCATAATATTCCATTGTATATATGAACCCTATCTTCTTTGTCCATTTGTCTATTGAAGGGCATCTCAGCTCTTTCCACAGTTTGGCGATTGTGGCCATTGCTGCTATGAACATTGGGGTACATGTGGCCCTTCTTTTCACTGCATCTGTATCTTTGTGGTAAATACCCAGTAGTGCAATTGTCGGGTCATAGGGTAACTCTATTTTTAATTTTTTGAGGAATCTCCATGCTGTTTTCCAAAGTGGCTGCACCAACTTGCATTCCCACCAACAGTGTAAGTGGCTTCCCCTTTTTCCACATCCTCTACAACACTTGTTTCTTGCCTTGTCAATTTTTGCCATTCTAACTGGTATAAGGTGATATCTCAGTGTGGTTTTGATTTGAATTTCCCTGATGGCTAATGATCATGAACATTTTTTCATGTGTCTGTTAGCCATTTGTATGTCTTCTTTAGAGAATGTCTGTTCATGTCTTCTGCCCATTTTTTGACGTGATTATCTGTTTTTTGAGTGTTGAGTTTGAGGAGTTCTTTCTAGATCTTGGATATCAGCCCTTTGTCTGTAGTGTCATTTGCGAATATCTTCTCCCATTCCGTGGGTTGCCTGTTTGTTTTGTTGACTGTTTACTTTGCTGTGCAGAAGCTTTTTATCTTGATGAAGTCC
>CM052888.1:31175300-31190059 GCA_028534135.1 Potos flavus | reverse complement strand
CCTCACATTGAGGTCTTTGAGATCAGGAACACGACAAGGATGCCCACTCTCGCCACTCTTGTTCAACATAGTACTAGAAGTCCTAGCAACAGCAATAAGACAACAAAAAGAAATAAAAGGTATTCAAATTGGCGAAGAAGAAGTCAAACCCTCTCTCTTCACAGATGGCATGATACTTTATATGGAAAACCCAAAAGATTCCACCCCTAAACTACTAGAACTCACACAGCAATTCAGTAATGTGGCAGGATGCAAAATCAATGCACAGAAATCAGTTGCTTTCCTATGCACTAACAATGAAAATATGGAAAGGGAAATTAGAGAATCGATTCCATTTACAATAGCACCAAGAACCATAAGATACCTTGGAATAAACCTAACCAAAGAGGTAAAGGATCTGTACTCAAGGAACTACAGAACACTATGTAAGAAATCGAAGAAAATACAAAAAGATGGAAAAGCATTCCATGCTCATGGATCCAAAGAATAAATATTGTTAAAATATCTATACTGCCCAGAGCAATCTGTACTTTCGATGCCATCCCCATCAAAATTCCACCAGCATTTTTCAAAGTGCTGGAACAAACAATCTTAAAGTTTGTATGGAACCAGAAAAGTCCCTGAATCGCCAAAGAAATGTTGAAAAAGAAAAACAAAGCTAGGGGCTTCACGTTGCCTGATTTCAGGCTTTACTACAAAGCTGTGATCACCAAGACAACATGGTACTGGCACAAAAACAGACACATGGACCAGTGGAACAGAGTAGAGAGTCCAGATATAGATCCCCAACTCTATGGTCAAATAATCTTTGAGAAAGCAGGAAAAAATATCCAGTGGAAAAAAGACAGTCTCCTCAATAAATGGTGCTGGGAAAATTGGACAGCTATATATAGAAGAATGAAACTTGACCATTCTCTTACACTATACACAAAGAGAAACTCATCTCCTCTTTGTAACCTCTCCTCTCCACTCTTCCAAGTACCTGTTCCCACCAGCTTTGCAAGCCCGAGTTTTGTCCCTTAGGCCCAGCTCACCTACAAGCATCATATCCAACCAGTTCCCCTCTTGCTCAGAAACATTTCTTGAATCCCCATTGTATACAGAGTAGGGTTCAGACTTCTGAAACTGTGTGTTGGGAAAAACTCCAGAGATGTACTCTGTGACTGGCTAGCTCTCTGCTAAGGGGAGAGTCATGCATCCCTTTTGGTCTAGAACCAGGATGAAAGGGTTGTCAGGAAGACACCCATCCCTGTGCCTATGGCTATGGGTGTGGATACCAGAGAATGTTTATCTCCTTTTTCCATGTTACAGTCTTTAGATTTGTCAATTTATCAGATATAGATTTATCAATTTCATAAACACATCTGGGTTTCTCATGTGTTTACCCATTTCCAGCTAAATTCTGAAGGGATATAGGGAGAGAATGCACAAACATAGTACACTGAGTTGTTCTCTGCCACTGTTCAAGGCGCCTGTCTGTGAAATAGGAAAAACAATACTTAGCTCAGTGACTCATAACATGAAAGTGACACTCTGCCATATCTGGTCCCAACACTTCATTTTATTTCCCTCCCCACCCCATCTTACAGCTCTGAAAGCTCAGCAGTGCCTAGAAGGGTGCATATTGGAAGTTCTTAGCTCTCTGCATGAGGTCAAATTTCAACCCCAGGGGGTCTTCTCCAGCAATGGGCCCAGCTCCCTTCCAGTCATACAGCTGTTATTGGCGCGGCTGCCCAGGGTCCATCTTGTTCTGCACACCTGGCTGTCTCTGTCCCTTCGTTATTTTTTCATTTTGTTTTTTTGTGCTTGTGGACTCTAAGCATGGGAAGAACCTTGATTTTCATGAGCTGTTGCCATCGTAAGAAAATCAGTCCTGTTTTCCATGCCTTCAGTAAAGAGATTCTCCCTAATCCATGCATGCTTCAGTTTCAACTTCCTAACAAAAAGGAGTTTCATTCCTCAAACATTTTGTAACCCTAGCCCTAGTTCCACCTCTGACCTCAGTGTGTAAACTTACAGAAATCAGCCTTCCCAAGTCATGGTTGGCTCACTTGTAAAATGATGCAGGAAGGGGATGAAATGCTCCCCAATCTCCATTTCCCAAGCCTGGGTTTTTTTCATCCTCTTGTCCGTGCCTCATCAGAGATGAACAGGCACTGACAACAGCCTTTCCTTAAAAGCTCTCACTCAATCTGCTTCATGACATTGTGGGGGCAAAACGAACAGCAGCACCTTCAGCCGGTGGCTAAAGATGAATCTCTGAGCTCTGTAGTTGGGTAGTTGTTGCTGTGCCCTGGTTGTAAGCAGGCAGAAACCCTGGGAGCTTGCCTGGCACCATAGCCTGGGGGAAGGGGCTGTAGCAAGCGCACACCACCTTTGGACTGTTTTCTCTGGGCGTCTCGTGGTCTTGCTTTCACACCTAGAGAGGCCCTGTGTCTTTCATCTATGTGAACATAGAACGTGGACAAAAAAGCCATTGAGATAGTGCCACTTTGTAGAGCACGTCAGCCCTCATGCTTCTGAATAGGACTAGAATGAAGGATCCTTTGCTTCTGGCCCAGATATGCTTTATGGGATGGACGCTGTGTCCCACCCTGACCTTTCCATCTCTACATTGTGGGTGAACTGTAGTGCTTTTACTTTTGGGTAGTGGTCTCATGTGTAAGTTCTTTTTCTTATTTCCAGCTGTTCCTGTAACTCTTTTCAAGGTTTTCCATGCTCCTCTGGTCTGGGAAAACTTGAACAGAGATGTCACCATACTAAATGATTCTGATTTCTTTTGCTCACTTTGCTATGGAATGTTGTCTTTCCTCGAGGTCTCTCTGTGAAAAATCAGAAAATGCATCTCTCCCAGTTTTGCTGTCCTGCTTATTTCTGCCCCATTAACACAGAATACTCTGCCCTAGGAATGGCCTCAGCGGCCAGTCTGCCATCCTTCAACGGGTTTCTTAGGGAGTGGGGAGTAATGCCACAGCAATTTAATTTCATCTCTGCTCCCCAATCAGATGTGGCAGATGGCTGGCCCTGGGAGCCAGCGGATCCAAATTGAGTCTCTTGCAGCACACCCTGTGTTCAAGGTTCATCTTGTTCAAGGGTATAGTACAAAGAATGGAATCTTAATCAAAGTGAAAGCCATAGGTGATGAGGGCTTCCACTTCCTCCAGCTCCACATTCCTCTGCCTCCAGCTCCAGCATTACTGTGAGCACAGCTCTGCCTCTGAGAAAACAACAACAACAACAACAACAACAACAACAACAACAACAAAAGACAAAAAAACATTAGACCAGATTTCCTACCCAGTCCCTCCCGCCTGGTTGAGTTTGGGTGGTAATTCCCATTTAATTACTGCTTTATCACCATGATGGCAAATGATCTCCAGTTGCTTCTCACATCCATCTGTTGGAAGTTGCTTTAGCTAAAGCTCCCATCTTTAGCTTCTCTAATAAAGGATTGAAAGGAGATTAAACCAAGAAAGATAATATAATAAATAATAATAGCAGCACTGCCTGAATATGCTGCATGTTAAGTAATGTGCTAAGTACTTTGCATGAATTATTACTTAATTTATTCCTCATTGCAACTTTATAAGGTAGAGGGGAGTATCTCCATCTTAGTGATGAAGAAACCAGGTCTCAGTGGGGTTCAACAGCTTGTCAAGGTCATACAGCTATAAAGTGGTAAAATCAGAATTCAAGCCCAAGTTGGTCTGTTTCCAGAATCCATGCTCCTAACCATGTCTCAGTTCTTGGGGAAGAGCTGGACTCAAGATTTGTGTTCTCAAATTGTCCAATGTCACTTTCTTACTCTGCATCTTATTTCTTGCCTGTCTATAAGCAAATGATTGACCCAATCTGAATGTCAAGGTCAGGTCCCCATGTGGATGGTTAAGAGTAAAGGTATCACATGCACTGAGCACTTTTTCAATGTTGTGTCAGCCTCAGAGCAGAGATTCAGAAAATGCTAGTTATGTTTCTTAAGAGGAGTCCACATGGATACTTGTTTTTTTTTTAAGGTTTTTTTAAATTTTTGTTTAAAGATTTTATTTATTTATTTATTTATTTGACAGAGAGAGAGATCGCAAGTAGGCAGAGAGGCAGGCAGAGAGAGAGGAGGAAGCAGGCTCCCTGCTGAGCAGAGAGCCTGATGCGGGGCTCCATGCCAGGACCCTGAGATCATGACCTGAGCCGAAGGCAGAGGCTTTAACCCACTGAGCCACCCAGGTGCCCCTGGATGCTTGGTTTTTATTTATAAAGAGACATTTGGATGTACACATACTGTGAAAGATCTTTTTTGAAAGTCACTTTATCAAATGTAAAGAATGGTCTTGCTGGTGAATGATATAGTCAATAAGGTAAGCTGTTTCCTCTCAAAGATTTATGTTTTAGTAGCCAAAGCAAGCCCAACCAGCTTGGTCAACCTAGAGGGTGAGAAACGATGAGAAGCCGGGTGTAACTTCACAAAGAGGCATTCATGAACATCTTCACATTTACCTTCTTGGGCCAAGCTACATCCTCTGCTCCTGAAGACCATGCAGGAGAAGAATCTTGTTTCACTTCTACCCCTCACACACCTAAGAGCAAATTGAACCCTTTGTGGTTAAAGCCTGTTCAAGTCCTGGGGCTTTCTTCTTCAATTTATTTTTCCTCCTGGTTTTCCCAGGGCTTGTTTCAAGAGAGGCTTGAGAAATCATGCAGTGTAATTGGATGATTGGTGTACTTTAATTAAGGCAGCAAGATGCAATGTGCAGCACATTTCAGGTTGATTGTAGTAAGGCTAGGTGGTTGTCTGCTAGATAAACCTAGGAGGAGTTTATTTTAATAACCTGCAAGGTGAAATTGCCATCTGTAGGATGGTCTATGCTGTTAAAACTATGGGATTGCATTTGTATGTAAAAAGTAGTGAGACCTCTGAATGATCACCCCTTAATCTAGCCCCATGTGGGTCATGTCTTAATGAATAATGATGACCAGTTCCCTGGTAGTTGGGAAATGCTCATTGCATGGAATTAAATGATCTCCTGATAAATTTTAAATCAGTCTGGTTTCCTTCCAGCCCTCACAGCTATCCTCTCTAATCATGCAGCTTGTGCCTAGTTGAATATTTAACTAATTTTACCACTAGATTAGTCAGACAAAATTCAGGAAGTTAAGAAGGAAAGTATCCTTAAATTCAACATATTCCTGGCTCAGATGTAAATTACTTTTAGATTACTTGGCATTTTGGAAAATGTGCTACAATTGTATTGAAAACCAAATGTGCAAAGATAAAGTTTCCCTTAATCTTAAAAATAAAGGCTCAGAAAACTTGGGAGTATAGATAATTATAAGATATGTGCATGGCTAGACTGGAAGCAAGTGCTATTTTATCACGGTGATACTTATGCATCCAGATGGCATCCCACAGAAAGCTTTCTAAGAATTGCTAGTCACGGGAATTTATCAAGGATGCTTTTGTTGTGTATTCCTGATTCACTTGTCTGGGTTGTCTTGTCTCGTTGGTAACACTTGGGACTATTTATTTCTCTGGGAGCTCACCTGTCCCAGATTGTGTCAGCTCAGAATAATGTGAAGAAATGGCAACAATGACCTACTACAAGCTATCTCTCAGGATAAAGGGATGATTCCATGAGACAAATATAGCATTGTGTGTGTGTATGTGTGTGTGTGTGTGTGTGTGTGTCTGAGAGAGAGAGAGAACAGAGAGACAGATTTTGAAGACATACCTCTAAAGGAGTATTTAATAAACAGGGTCCTGCATACAAATGGCCAACACATACATGAAAAGATGTTCAACATAATGAGATATCACACATGTTTAAATGCCTCTTATCAAAAAGACAAAAGGTAGCATGTGTTGGTGAGGATGTGGAGAAAAAGAGAGCCTTTGTACACTGTCAGTCGGAATATATATTGGTACAGTCAAGTGGAAAACAATATGGAGGTTCTGCAAACAACAACAATAACAACAACCTAGAATTACCAACACAATGATTCAACAATTCTATAGATTACCTCAGTGCTCACCGTAAGTGTAGTCACCATACTATGTTATGACAATATTAGTAACTATATTCCCTATGCTGTATTTCTCATTTCTGTGACATTTATAACAGCAAGTTTGTACCTCTTAATCCCTTTAATCTATTTTGCACATCTTTCCCCACCCCCTGGCAACCACTAGATGTTTTCTGTTAAGTGTCTGTTTTTTGGGGGCCACTTGGTGGTTCAGTCAGTTAAGTGTCTGACTTTAGCTCAGGTCATGATCTCAGGGTCCCGGTACTGAGCCCTACCTGGAGCCCAAGTGGAGCCCCAATAGGGTCCTTTGAGGTCTACTTGATTTCTCCCATGGCCTTCCCTGCCTGCCCAGTTTACAATGGCTCTGTTGTCCCCTAACTCTGGTAACTCTGTTACCATTCTCCTTCTAAACCACACCTTCTGGCAGCATTGATTTACACACTACTGTTCTCAGGTATGTCCATCTTGTCTCCTTAGCTAGCCTATTATCTCCTTGAGAGCAGTAACTACATAGGAAATGGCTTCTCTACCTCTCATAATACCTAGAACAAAGATCCATACATATGTCATGTACTTAGCTTGCTGGCCTCATTATTAGGAGGGAAAATAAAGCAACTTCCTTCATCTTCTACTTACCTGGAACTAAGACTGATGTAGATCTGGTTCTCCATATGAATCTTGCTCATCTTTGGGCTGCTTCTTATTATAAGCAGCCCCCAACCTTCCTTAAAAGCCATGGATGGCCTTAAATTGGGATTATGTGGCTGGTTTTATTCCTTAACAAATTCAAGTCAGCTATGAAGGCTGGGAGGAGTTTGCAGAAATCTGGTTTTCATCCTGTATGACAGGGAGCTACATGCGGATAATTTTCTTTTCTACAAAGCTGTCTACTGTTAAATGATTGAACACTACTCATAATTTGTTAGAGGAGGAGGAGGACCAAGTGCACGTGATATTTTTTAAATGCTGATTCTCTTTTTCTGTTCTTTTGCCATTTGAGCTCAATTTTAAACTGAGTTTTAGAACTACCAAGAATATTGAAAATAGTTTTTTTTTTTCTCAGAAAGAACGAAAACAGTTCAGTTCTCTTAGGAAGCTTGTAGAAAACCTTAAGGTATGTAATGCTATTATTATTTGGGAAATCATACTAATTTTACAAGATAGACACACCTGAGAACAATGGCGTGTAGATCAGCACTGCCAAGGGGTACGGTTCAGATGGTAATTCTTACTAAGTCATAGAAGTTATGTAAATCTTTTTTTTAAGATTTTATTTATTTATTTAACAGAGAGATAGAGAGCACAACAGGCAAAGGGAGAGGGAGAAGCAGGCTCTCGGCTGAGCAGGAAGCCCTATGCCTGTCTTGAACCCAGGACCCAGGAATCATGACCTGAGCCAAAGGCAGACGCTTAACCAGCTGAGCCACCCAGGCGCCCCAGAAGTTATCTAAGTCTTAATCAGTGTATTAATGTTATTCAGAACACGAGCCATTGTTCACATTTAAATCTAGTCTCTAAATTAAGATGCTCAACAACATGGGGATAGACATATAAAAGGAGCAGTTGTGGTGATACAATTAGGAAGTAGATAGAAATCGGTATCAGATGCTGGTCACTAGGGACAGCCTCTGAAAATGCACCGCCTCCAAACAGCTGGCCCTGTTTCTGCTCAGTTGCTTGACCTAGCTAAGTAATTCAACATCACCAATATGGCCCAATGGAGGAATGAAGTTGACAAGACCTTGTTATTCTTTCCTTAGTCTTTCTAGTTTAGCTTAACCATTTTCTAATTTCTATAGACTCAATTTCTTTAGAAATTTAATATCGATGTTGAAACTCCCTGGGCTAGGTATTTCAGGTAGATAGTGCTGTGCAACAAATCACTCGCATTTGTGTAACTCATGGTTCTGTGGGTTGGTTGGGTAACTCCTTTAGTTTCGCCTGGGCTTGCTCATGCACCTTTGGCACCTTTGGTCAACTATGGATCAGATAGTTGACTGCAGATACTGGCTGGGACTTCTCAAATGTTGGGAGTCAGCTGGCTGACAGCTGGTTTAAGAAGGCTTTGGGTCTTCTCCCAGTTCAGATAATCCAGTTTGCTCACACCGCAGTAGCAGGAATCTGAAGACAGAGAAGCTGTGCACAAGGCCTCTTGATGCTTAGGTTCAGAACTGGCACACTGTCACTTCTGCCCATTCTGTTGGGGAAAGGAACTCACCAGGCCAGCCCGGATTCAAAGGGTGAGGTATTAGACTCTAACTCTGGAGGGGAGGAGCCACAAGTCACATTGCAAAGAGCTTGGATACAGGGAGGGTAAAGAATTGTCAGTTTGTTTTTTGTTTGCAGTTTATCACATTGGGAGAATTTTATACATACACAGATACAAACAAAAAAGCTTATTTTAGCTACTGAAATGTAGGAGCAGTGATAAGAGTACAAAATTAGATGTCAGAATTTAAAAGATGTTTTTTTCCTGTACTCTAATTTTAGGTGTCCATTCTCTCAGGGTTTGACCTTGGTGATTTTGTTGTTGTTCTCTCTTCTCATTTGGCTACATTTTCAAAGGACTAGGTTTTTCAAATGCCTGAGATCATTGAAGATGCAGGTCTTAAATGTGTATTTAGAAACTTTGTACTGTGTAATTGATTACTTTTGGCTATAATAGTTTATTTTTCTAAGATGTTTATACCCAATGTTTCTTTACAGCATTTAACAAGGTCCTGTTTTCTTACTTAGTACCAACAAATTAAAAATGTTTTTGAAACACTGTTCTGGGTGAAAAAAAATCTGGCAATATTTGCGAACCTTCAATTTGCAACTCCTATGAAAGTCTTTTTGATTTAATTTAATTTAATTTAATTTAATTCCAGTAAAGATACAGTGTAATATTAGTTTCAGGTGTACAATATATTCATTCAATGCTTCCATTCAACACCCGGTTCTCATCCTTAATCCCCATTACCTATTTCCCCCATCCCCACCTCCCGTCTGGTAACCATCTGTTTGTTCTCTATAGTTAATAGTCTGTTTCTTGGTTTGTCTCTCTCTCTCTGTCTCTTTTTCCCTTCACTCATTTGTTTCATTTCTTAAATTCCACATATGAGTGAAGTCATATGGTATTTGTCTTTCTCTGACTGACTTATTCCACTCTGCATTATACTCTCTAGCTCCATCCACATCATGTGCCTTGAGACTTCAGGCCAGGGGTTGTCAACTCACAGACCAAGGCAGATACGGTCTGAGTGAAATCCTCTGTGTGTTACCTCAGAGGCAAGAGAGAGTGGGGGAATCCTGTGGTAGACCAGCAGTTCCTGACATTTGCCACATGGTAAAATCACAAGAGGAGCTTTGGAAAAAGTGCCCAGGATATATTCCAGACTCATTAAAACAGAATCTCTGAGAGTGGGAAACAGATACCAGTATTTTTTAAAACTCCTCAGGTAATTTCGATGTGCAACCCTGTTTATGAACAAATGAATTAAGCCAGGATGTCTCAGTCTTTGATATGCGGACAAAAGACCTGGAGATTCAGATTCAGATTCATCAGGTTTAGGGTGGAACTGAGATTCTGCATTTTTAGTGAGTTACTGAGTGATGCCAGTGCCCATTGGTTTTCAGACCATACTATGAATAACAAAGAAGATCTAAAGTCAAGATCACAAGCAGCCCACAGATAATTTTGTGGGTTTTTTTGTTTTGTTTTGTTTGTTTTTTGGTTCATCTATCGCATGTTTAAACACAAATTGAGTTAAATGAGAGATTTCCCATAAAAATTTTCATATTTCTGATTTCTCATGAAAAAAGTGAAAGATCTCATGACACAAGCTCTGCGTTTCCACATAGACTAATGCTGAAGAGAAACTGCCCCGCAAGGGATTCACCAAGGGAGGCTTTGACGTGCTTTTCCCTGTGCTTGTTTATGAATAGGATAAATGTATGTATCTTTTCCCATATGGACTGGCAGATCTATATACAACACACAAGTGCACATATGCATGCTCAGCAAAATCCATGAAGGCAAAAACCAAGCAATTAAGTTGGAAAAGGTGAAAGGAGAGAAGAGGAATAATTCCTTAAGACTTAGAAATGTTTGTTAGTAAGGACCCTTTTGGTTGCCTCAGAAGCCAACAAAAGCTGTCTAAGTTGGGAAATAAGTGAGGGGGGAATTTATTATATAAGGGCAGCTAATGGATCCATGATGCAGCTGGGTTTCAGAAAAGAATAAACCTAAGGACATGGATGTCACCAAGGCAGACCTCTTTGGCCTCATCTTGGCTCCCCTCTTCACATCTTCCTCATTCCATCAGTTCTATAGCTCCTTTAGTGTAAGACATGGTCACCAGGAATAACTGGGTTGACATGCTGGGGATCTTGCTATGAGCCCCAACCCATATTCCCAAGGAAGAGATTATGACTGGCTCAGCATGGAGGATGACCAGAGTCTTCTGCTCACCTAAGGAAACTTACTGCAATTGAACAGGAAGTTAAACCCTCCCACACAGAGAGGGAGAACTAATGCTCTGGGAGTCTAGTGTGACCCCAGCCTGTCCTGGGGGACAGAGACAAGGGAACAGACATGAAGGTCTATGGACTCCTCCACTCATAAGGTATTTTTGCCCTTTACAAAAGAGGAGCCCCATTGCAGACTCAACTGTAATGATAACAATAATACTTAAGGGGGAAGTAAGGGCAGCACTTAACTAGCTCCACTGATTTTTCTCCTCCCTAAAATATACTGCAAAGCAAGAAAACGACGTAAAGATGTCAACTCTTTACAGCCCACTACAGGCCGACTTTTGCTATGAGTGTGACAGTGTGAGTGGCCTTAAGTAAATAACTCACAGAAATCATCTCCAGAAATGAAATCAGGGGAACCCGGTCCAAAGTACACAAGGTGGAGATGCTCCTCCTGAATTTCAGAAGGTGAGGAAACTAGGTGAAATGTGAAAAGGGAAGAGAAAAGAAAAATGTTAATAAGCCAGGTTATTGAGGAATCTGAAAAGTGGTTCATAAGTGTATGCGTTTACTCCCCTATAATGAGATCTGGGATTATCTGTAAAAACTTTTAACTCTGATTGTTTTAAAGAGAAGAGATAAAATGTTTAATATGTGGCACCCTGGAGTGTATCATTTTCCCTTATTTCAAATGATAATCCTAATGAAACACCTTTAATATGTAAGAGATCAAGTCGTATAGCTTCCCATCAGAGAGTGCAATTGAGAACAATGGCACAGATGTTGTATATTCAAATATGAGGTGAGAGCAGATTTCAGGATAGAGGAAATAAAGTGCCTAATATAAGACTATATGAATACTCCCACCTGGTCCTAGGACTCACCTGTCTGACTTTGATCAAGATGTTTCATAATACATAAGACCAAGTGCTGAGTCTACCATATAAGTAAAAATATACCCCAAGGCTCTTTCTTGGGATCTGAAAAAATGTGATTGTACTAATAACTATAATGAGTCATTGAGCCCAGACCAGTGGTCCCAGACTGTTGCCTTACAAGGCTGAGAAAATGCACATCAATATGTAGGAAGGAAATATTAAAATCCCTTTTGTCCCAGGATAAAATCTTCCGTTAAGCTTGTCAGGGGTCCTCAAGCTTATCTGTTTGTCTTTGGCTATATTAAATCTATAGGTACTGGCCATTCTCTCTGGAAAATTAAAAGTGGTACCTTCTCCCAAATAATCTCAGGTTAGGTTTAATTCCTACAAAGGCCTAGTGGATTCACATGGAGACAGACGTGGAAACCTCTCCCTAGCTCTTTTTTTCTCCCCTTCCTTCCCTTCCTTTACTTAGAATTAGGCCCTGTAACAATGCATTAAAATAAATCTGAGTGGTACCAGAACAATAATTTATTTTCATTGAGGCATGGCTTCATTCTACAAGGAAGGCTATTCAGACAACTAAATCCTGCTTGGTGAGATCTCCAAAATGAGAGCAGGAAAAGGATTACCTACCTCTTATTATCTGGGCTGGCTTGTCTGGCTAGAGAGCCAGTGCGTAGGACTCTGCTCTATTTGGCTTAAATATTCCCTTTTCAACAAGCCAAACTGCCCTTTCATTTATGCTGATTACACTAACATTTGCACCAAATACTTTCTGGCTATTCGAAGCAGGTAAATCCCAGCAACCTCCAGCTTCTGCCTTCACACATGGTGATTTTTAAGTCTTTCATGGAAGAGAAAGCTTCCACCTTTCCCTGGCAGGAAGTAGGTCTTTGCACCCTTCTGAAGAAATCAACGGATGGAGAGACAGTTTGAATCACTCTCCTCGATAATGATTTCTTAAATTGTCCATAAACACAGGATCCTTGTGACTTTCGAAGCAGTGAATGCTTTCAAAAATGGATCTAAAAATATTTCTTTTTATGCTTCATCTAAAGAAAAGAATAAGGAAATGATTAACCACATAAAAAGAATATAGGAAAACCAGGAAAATTAGGCGAACAACAGAATATCTGTAAATAGATATGGATGGATTGACATTGTGTGGTAAGAGTGAAGAGTAGGGGTATGGTGGAGGGGAAAATTCTAATAAATGCTCAGTAAATTTATGAGCTGGGAGACAGAGACACGGGTGAAGTAAAAAGTTCTAGAAGTCTTAAAGCGAGAGTGTCTATGAAATAGACTATGGTGAAGAGGGAGTGAAGGTGAGAAGTAAAAGTAAAGATCCCACTTTAATGTGGTCATGTAGAAACCATGTGTGCCATGGAGCTGCTGCAGTGGCTCAGTTAAAATTGAAGTGGGATTTAGGGTGAAAGAACTTAACACGATAAAAAAAGGAATATTACATAATGATAAAATGAAATATGTTGTTTAACCTCCACTTTTTTACTGTTTTTCCAGGTTTCTTATAATTGATCTCTGGTTTCATATCATTGTAGAGAAAAATTTTTATATATATAATTTCAGTCTTCTTGAATTAATTGGGGCTTCTATTATGGTCTAACATGTGATCTATCTTGGAGAATGTTGCATATGCACTTGAGAAGAATGTGTATTCTGCTGTTTTGGGTTAGAATGTTTAGTATAGTTCAATTGTGTCCATCTGGTTTAATGTGTCTTTTATTTTTTAAGATTTTATTTACTTATCTGAGAGAGTGCACAATCAGGGGGAAGGGCAGAGGGAGAGGGAGAAGCAGGCTCCCCACTGAGCAGGGAGCTTGATGTGTGGGGGTTGATCCCAGGACCCCGGGATCATGACCTAAGCCCAAGGCAGATGCTTAACTGATAGAGCCACCCAGGTGCCCCTTAATGTGTTGTTTAAGGTGGATATTTCCTTATTGACTTTCTGTCTAGATGATCTACCCATTGATGTAAGTGGGTATTAAAGTCCCCTAATATTACTGGATCACTGTCAATTTCTCTCTTTTGAGGTCTTTAAATATCTACTTTATTTATTTTGGTGCTCTTCTATTGGTGCTTACATATTTATAAATGTTATGTCTTCTTGCTGGATTGATCTCTTCATCATTATGCAATGCCCTTCTTTGTCTTTTATAACAGTTTTTGCTTTAAAGTCTAATATGAGTATAGCTACACCTAGATCCCATCCAGAATAGTATATTATATTTAGTCATCATGTGTCTTCACATGACGCATGTGACAATTTCTCAAAATTTCCTTGTTTTTGATGACTTAGACCATTGTTCATTTACTTGTTTTATTTTCGTAACAGCTTTACTGAGATATAATTTATATACCATACAATTTACATACCATTTGAAGTGTACAATTCAATATTTTTTAATTTGTCCACAGAGTTGTGTAACGATTCCTATACTCAATCATCACATTTAAGTCACCCTAAAAAGTAACCTTATTCTTTTTTTCACTCCTCCCTAAACTTCCTATCCCTTCAGCCCATGGAACCATTAATCTACGTTCTATTTCTATGGATTTGCTTAATCTACACAATTCGCATAGATGGAATATAATATATGGCCTTTGTTGCTGGTTATTTTTACTTAGCAAAATGTTTTCAAGGTTCGTTTATGTTGTAGCATATATCAGCACTTCATTCCTTTTTGTGGCCAAATAACAATCCATTGCGTGTATATACCACAGTTCGATTGTCCAATCATCAGCTGATGGATGTTGGGGTAGTTTCTACTTTTTTTTTTTTTTTTTAGGATTTTAGTTTATTTATTTGAGAGAGAGAGAGTACACATGAGCAGGGAGGAGGGGCACAGGGAGAGGGAGAAGCAGACTCCCTGTTGAGCAGGGAGACCAACCTAGGGCTCCATCCCAGGACCCTGAGCTACTTGACTTTATGTCATTGGTAGCACTTCCTGTCAAGCTTACATACTGTAAGCTATCAGTAGTTAAGTTTTGGGGGAGTCCAATTTATGCATAGATTTTTGGGTGGGTGACAAGTTTAGCATACCTAAATCCCATATTAATCAAAGGTCAACTGTATTTTCAATGAATAATCTGAACATGAAATTAAGAAAAACAATTCTATTTACAATAGCATTAAAAAGAATAAGATACTTAGAAATAAGTTAAAAAAAATATGCAAGACTTGTACACAGGAAACTATAC
Source organism: Potos flavus (assembly GCA_028534135.1). NCBI lineage: Eukaryota > Metazoa > Chordata > Mammalia > Carnivora > Procyonidae > Potos > Potos flavus. The sequence continues at coordinate 31,175,489 of CM052888.1, read as the reverse complement.
AATGTTGAAGGAAATTAGTAGCAGTATTCAAAATCGTCATAAAAGGGTCTCAGACTGGATCAAGCGACAGGAACCTTCCATATGCTGTCTACAAGAGACACATTTGGAACCTAAAGTTACATTCAGATTGAAAGTGAAGGGATGGAAAAACATCTTTCATGCCAATGGGCCTCAAAAGAAAGCTGGGGT
>CM052888.1:31159571-31174800 GCA_028534135.1 Potos flavus | reverse complement strand
CATGTGCACTCAAGAAGAAGGAGTTTTCTGTTGTTTTAGGGTGGAATGTTCTGTATATATCTATGAGGTCCATTGGGTCCAATGTGTCATTCAAAGTTCTTGTTTCTTTATTGATTTTCTGTTTGGATGATCTGTCTGTTACTGAGAGTGGCATGTTAAGATCTCCTACAATTAATGTACTCATATCAATATGACTCTTTATTTTGATTAACAGTTGGCTTATGTAGTTGGCTGCTCCTATATTGGGGGCAATAATATTTACAATTGTTAGATCTTCTTGGTGGATAGACCCTTTAAGAATGATGTAGTGTCCTTCTGTATCTCTGACTATAGTCTTTAGCTTAAAACCTAATTTATCTGATATGAGATTGCTACCCCAGCTTTCTTTTGGAGCCCGTTGGCATGAAATATGGTTTTCTATCACTTCACCTTCAGTCTGGATGTATCTTTAGGTTCTAAATATATATCTTGTAGACAGCATATGGATGGATCCTGTCGTTTTATCCAGTCTGCAACCTTTTGCCGTTTTATGGGAGCATTTAGGCCATTCACATTGAGAGTGATTATTGAAAGGTAAGTTTTTATTGACATCATGTTGCCTGTGAAGTCCTTGTTTCTATAGATTGTCAGTTTCTGTTCCGTTTCACTCATAGATTCTTTCTTCTTTTATAGACCCCCCTTTAATATTTCTTATAGTGCCGGCTTGGTGGTCACATACTCTTTTAATCCTTGCCAGTCTTGGAAGCTCTTAATCTCTCCATCCATTTTGAATGTCAGCCTTGCTGGATAAAGTGCTCTTGTCTGCATGTTCTTGTCTGCATGTTCTTCTCATTTAGTGCCCTGAATATATGGTGCCAGCCCTTTCTGGCTTGCCAGGTTTCTGTGGACAGGTCTGACGTTATTCTGAGGGGTCGTCCTCTGTAGGTAAGGAATCTCTTCTCCCTAGCTGCCCTCGGGACCTCTTGTCTACAATTATAATTCACAAGCCTCACAAGGATGTGTCTAGATGTTTTTCTAGACTCATTGATCTTGGGGGGTGTCCTTTCTGCCTCTAGGACAGGAACACTTGTTCCATTCCCCAGATCGGGGAAATTTTCATCCAGTAATTGTTCAGCTATATCTTCTAGTCTTCCGTCTTTCTCCATCTCCTCAGGGATTCCAATAATTCTGACGTTGGAATGTTTCATGGCATCATTTATTTCCCTAAGTCTGTTCTCATGGTTTCTAAGCAGTTTTTTCCAGCCCTCCTCCTGACCTCTCTTCTCTACCATCTTGTCCTCTAGATCACTAATTCTATCCTCTGTCTCCATTACCCTAGCTGTTAGACCATTTAGATTAGATTTAATCTCATTGATAGCATTTTTAACATCAGCCATATTGGCCCTCATTTCCACCCTTAGAGATTCTATGTTGTCACTAATGTTTTTCTCCAACCTAGCCATTGCTAGGATAATTGTTACCCTGAATTCCCTTTCCGACATACTGTTTATGTCCATATCCAATAGTTCTGAGGGAGAGGGCACAGTCTCTGGGTTTTTCCTCTGTTGAGTGTTCCTCCTCCTAGTCATTTTGATGGGAAGTGGTTGAGGGGATGTACAGCTGAATATATCACCCACGATCCAGGCAAGGTTCACCCTGGAAGGTTTTGGAGCAATCAGAATTCACCACCAAAAAGAAAGAAAAAAGATAAAAAGAGAGAGAAAGAGAAAAAAAAAGGAATCCCGGCCAAAATGAGTCCCAAAAATAAGATTTATAAGGTATATAAACAAACATGAACAAACATGAAGACCGACAAAAGAAATGACAAGAAATAAAAGAACCTAGTCAGAATGAACCCCAAGAAAAAGATTTATATCATACCAGAACAAAACCAAATACACAGAAACACTGACAGAACAATAAGATGGGGGGGGGGGTTTAATAAATCCTCGATGTGGGCAAGGAAGGTTATTTCGGATCTTCCTGGGTGTATTGTTGTATTAAGCCTCTAGTTGTAATGTTAAGTAGTTTAAAGAAAATTAAAAGACCAGGAATCATGAGAACAAATCAAAAGAAAGAAAAGAAAAGAAAAGAAACAACTTGTATCTATGAAATACAGAAGTTTTAGGGCAATATTGGAGCTTAATACATTGTTTTCCCCTGATGTTGGGGTTTTACAGTTTTATGGCCACCCCGTGGTTATTGTCCTCTTGCTTTTGGCTTGTCTTCTGGGGGAGGGGCCTGCCGCATTGTTTTCCAGTCAATCTTGCTTCGTTTGAGTCTCCCTGCTGGCTATCACAGGGCTGGGCTCTGTGGAAACTGGCTTTTCAGGCTTTTGCTCTGTGGAGGTTTTTGCTCTTTTGCAGCTTTTTGCAGCTTTTTGGAGGGTCTGAGCAAAGAATCTGCCCGTACCCAGACCTCTGCCTCCGAGAGAAGCCTCAGTCTGCTCCCCTCTGGGTGGTCCAGAACACACAGACTCCCTCTCTGCAAACTCTACTGCACACCATAGCCTCCCACAGGTGGTGCACACTCCCAGCCACTGTCCCAGTGGTCCCGTGAGGCTCCTGCTCACCTCTGCACCCCCGTGCCACTAAAGCCACGAGTGATATTGGTCTGGGAAACTCACTTCCGGTGGCTGCTGTTGCCGGGACTGCTCTCCAGGCCCTGGGTGCGCTCAGATTCCTGCCCAAGATCGGCCGGCCGTGTTCTCTCAGTGTTCTCTCAGGCACTGGGTGGGAGTGCCCAGCACCTGCGGCAGGAAGTGGGTGGCCGAGGTCCTAGAGACCGCGGGCTAGGATCCCACCAGCCTCTCTTAGGTGCTTGGGGGAGTGCAGCCAGCCCACGCAGTGGTGCAAGCAGTGGAAAGCTGCAGGCTCATGGACCATGGACTGGACCACCCTCTGGTCTCTCTTTGATGTGGGTGGTAGCCTGTGGTGGTGTCCTTCCTGGGAAAGTGGGCTTAGGCCCGTGCTTGTGACCTCCCAATTCCACTAGTTGCTCCTTAAGATCTTTTGCTCTTTTTGAGTGTTTTTAACTAGACTCTAAGTTAATGCTGATCCCCAACCACAGGGCACTTTTGTTTGGGGTATTACTTTCCTTGGGTCGCTTCTGGTGGCTCCCTCCCACTTCTGTTTATCCTCTGATATAGGTCTGAGTGTTCCCACTCTGCTTTACCTCTCCACTGCTGTCTTTTGCCCCCATAGAGATCCAGAAGTGAATAGTCTTACATCTCAGGCTGATTTCATGGGTGTTCAGGGTGTTCTCATGGATATCCAGCTCACTTTAGGGGACCTGTTTGAACAGAGTCACCTACTTCTACACCATCTGTAATTTTCTACCTTTAATTGGAGAGTTTGATTCATTTACATTTAATGTAATTACTAATAAGGTAAGATTTATGTCTACCATTTTGCTTTTTGTATTCTCTTTGTCATGTCTATTTTTTCTTTCTTTTCTTTTCTCTTTTTTTTGTTTAGATTTTATTTATTGAGAGAGAGAGAAAGAAATAGAGAGAGTGAGAGAGAGTACAAGCAGGGAGGAGAGGGAGAACCAGACTCCCTGCAGAGGCCGAGCAGGGACCCTGATGTGGGACTCAATCTCAGGACTCTGGGCTCATGACCTGAGCTGAAGGCAGACACTTAACCGACTGAGTCACCCAGGTGCCCTTGTTCTTTGTTTTCTTTATTACTCCCTTCTTTTGTGTTAAATAGATTTTTAGTGTATCATTTAAATTTCCTTATTTCTTTTACTACATATATATTTTTTTAAGTTTTATTTATTTTCTTAGAGAAAGAGAGATTGGGAGATCAGGGTGTTGGAGGGAGAATCCAAAAATGTTCCCTGTCTAGCACAGAGCCTAACTCAGGCCTTGATTTCATGACCCTGAAATCATGACCTGAGCTTAAACCAAGAGTCAGATGCTTAACCAACTCCTCCACTCAGATATCCCCATTATATATTTTTTGTTATTTTCTTAGTATTTTACCTGAAAATTACCATTTACAGTCTTAATTTATAATAATCTAACTTTGATCAACATCAAATTAATTTAAATAGTATGTAAAACTTGGCTTCTCTATCAGCTCTATTCCCCCACTCTTTTATTCTGTTATTGTCACAAAGTACGTCTTTGTACATTGTGTGCCCATAACCTAAATTCACAATTCTTGTTTTATGTAGTTGTTTTTTAAAAATCAGACAAGAAAAAAAAGGAGTTATATACAAAACATCATTTGTATTGTTTGTAACATCATTTATGATGGCATTGTAACATCATTTATATTTAACTATGTAATTAAGTTTATTGGTGCTCTTTATTTCTTCATATGGACTCAAGTTTCTCTCTAGTGTGTTCATTTTAACCTGAGGGACTCTCTTCAGTATTTCTTGTAGAGAAATTTTGCAAGTGATAAACTCACCATTTTTGCTTATCTGGGAATGTCTAAAATTCCATTTCATTTTCATTTTTTGAAGAATAATTTTGTTGAATTCTTGGTTGATAGGCTTTTTTTTTTTTTTTTTTTGCGCTTTTAATATGTTATGCTATTGCTTTCTCGCCTCCAGGGTTTCTCTCTCTCTCTCTCTCTCTCTTTTTTTAAGATTTTACTTTTAAGTAATTTCTACACCCAACATAGGGCTCAAACTTACAACCCTGAGATCAAAAGTTGCATGCTCTTCCAACTGAACCAGCCAGGTGCCCTCGGCCTCCAGTATTTCTGATGAGAAATCCACTAATAGTCTTACTGAGATTCACTTTTTATGTACAGTGACTTGCTCTTTTACATATTCTTTTTGTCTTTAGCTTTTGACCATTGATTATGATGTCTAAGATTAAGAGAATCTCTGAATTTATTTTACTTGGAATTTATTGAGCCTCTTTGATGTGTAGATTCATTTATTTCACCACTATTTGATAAGTTTCCAACCATTATTTCTTTGAATATTCTTTGCACTCTTTTTTCTCAATCACCCTTCTCTCTTTCCGGGGTTTTCATTATTCTTGTGATGGTATGCCTAATGGTGTCACCAAAAACACTTACAGGTCCTTGAGATTCTGTTTATTTTCCTTCATCTAAATTTTTTTTCATACTGAATAAACTCAAGTGATCTACGTTCATGTTCGCTAATTCTTTTTCCTACCTATATTTGCATTACATCTTATATTGAGCTCATCTAGTGAATTTTTAATTTCAGTTAATATTCTTTAATCCAGGTTTCCTATTTGGTTCCTTTCTATAATATCTATCTTTTTATTGATATTCTCTACTTGACACTGTTCTCCTGATTCCTTAAATGCCTAGAACCTATAATCTATGGATATTTGCCAAGGGGTTCTGTGTGCCTGTTTGGGAATATCTTCAACACTCAACCAGGTGAGTTACAACTTTGTCTCTTTTGCTGCTTACCCATATTCTTAAAGTCAATCTGTGGTGATAACTTAGGACTTTCCTTAACTTTCTGGTGTTTCCTGAACATGCATACAGCCCTGCATATGTGCATGACCTTTCTGCCCCTATGAACATCTTATTCCTCAGCTTTTTCTTTCAGGCTTTTTGGTTAGTCTATAGTTTGCCCCAACTACTATTCATTGCCCCAGGAAGCCAACATTTTAAGATGTTTGACAAATGTCTTTCAAGGAGAAGCTTTTAATTCTGAGCTAATTTCAGTGACATCAAATAGAGGCAAATCTTCCAGGGAACCACTAGATTGGCCAAATAATGACTTCTCCTTTGTCATGAGGCTTTGAGGAAGAGCTCAATCCCCATTTTGTTCCCTCTTATATTAGGAATACAGGTTATTATATTTTAAGTCCTTCACAGTGCTGAAGAGTGGGAAATGGGAAGTTAAGATGCCACAAAGCTTCCTACACTTGCTGAGATTGTGTTTCTTTCTTTTCTTTCTTTTTTTTTTTTTGGCTAAATGCTCTCAAACTTACACCAAGTACTCATTTAGTTTCCAGAGTTTTAAGAAAGTTGATTCTGACTATTTTTGCCATTTTTTTCCCATTGCTTTTATGTAGGTCCTTATTCTGTTTTGTTTTGTTTTGTTTTTTTTTTTATATATCTCAATCTTGATAGTTTTCAGTACTAGTCAGATATTTTGTAGAGTGTCTTTTAAGTGGGATTTGGTGATTTTTTTTCTCATAATTAGACTCGAGTTATGGGTTTTTTTTGGAGAAATATCAAAGGTAAAATGCTGTTTCCTATTAGATCAGGTCCAGGGGACATGCTGTCCAAGTGAATAGTATGCATATGTCAACTTTGGTTACCTGGATAAATGTTTCTCCACGGTAAGGTTACTTTCCCCTCCTTCTTCCATACTGTGCTCTGTGGAAGAAAGTCGTCATGCATAATACTTAAGAAGTGGGAGTTATTCTCCATGTTCTTGAGAGTAGAGTTGTTATTCTTAAGAAGTGGAAGTTATTCTCCATGTTCTTGAGAGTAGAGTTGTTACATAAATATTTGGAATCCTACATAGAAGATTTGTCTATTCTTCCCCCAATTACTATTTATTCAATCATTTATTTATATCTGTATGGACTCATGAAAATTTATTTTATTCTGTAGGTTATAATTTCTCACTTTTTAATTTATTTTGTTGTTCAAATTTGTTCTAGCTTTGGCTAGTAGATACTCTTTCAGTTGGCCCCAGTCTCCCTTTGAGAAAGATTTTTTTTTGAGAAAGATTTTTTTTAAAGAAATCATAAGGTGGAATTTGATCACACTCAAACTTGATTTGATAATTATAGATAGAACTTTACATCCTTCAAATACAAAATGGGGTTTTTCTATATTCATGCATATGTTTAAAAAATGGACTTTGCCATGAAGAAAACCTTAAATTTTTCTGTCCATATTCTCTGATTATAACATAATAGATATGGAAATAAATAATGAAAGAGTGATTTTAAAAATATTAATTACTTGGAAATTAAGAAAACACCTGAATTTTTAGAAAACATTTTTAGAAAACACCTGAATTAGAGAAAAAAATTTTAAAAATCACTAGTAAAAAAATGACCCACTACAACAGAATTCTCTAGAGCTTTAAATGTCTCAATTTCAAAAAAAAAGGAAAGACAATCTTTTAAAGGAACAAAATATTTATCATATAAAGTTATAAAAAAAATAACCAAATAAACTAAGTAACAAGAAGAGGGAATTAATTGGGATAAAGGTTGAAACAATGAAACAGGAAAAAGAAAAGAGAAATAAATCCAGAAAATGTTTCCTTTGAAAAAAACAAAATGAGCATTTGCAAACATCAACAAGATGAGACAGAGAGCAAAAATAGACAAGATTTAGAATGAGAGAGGGGTCTATAACCATTTAAAAGTCACAGAAGAATACTGCCTGCAACTCTATAATATCCAAATTTAAGATCTAAAAGAAATAGATCATTCCTAGCAAAGTAGAGATCATTAAACTTTCCTCACTTGAATAAACTAATGACCATAGGAAAAGCTAGACTATCACTGTCAGTGAAAGTTCTAGTTTCAAAGTTCTATCACTGGTAAGGGCACAAATTGAGATAAGTTTAACCTTTGGAGAATAGATTATTCCAATATTATTTACATATTTCAGATCAAGGGAAAATTAGAACCTCCTACATATTTACTTTATGAAAATAGCATAATTTTATGATAATATGAAAACAGCATGATTTCATGATAATTCTCATGTAAAATATACTGACAGCCAATATTACTAATGAATATAGAACCATGGCTAGACTCTATTTGCTATTTTTAAAGCATTTTTTGCATCAAAATAATAACTCTAAGTATGATTTACTCCAGAAATGGAAGGTCAATATTCTAATCTATCAATGTTGTCCATTATAATAATACAGTAAAACAAAAGCTATATTATAGCAATAGACACAGAAAAGACATTTGATAAAATTCAGTAGCTATTAAAATTGTGAGGAAAATAGCAATAAAAGAAAACTACTTGAATTATGACTACAAAACATGGTTCAAAAATACCAACAGCAAACATGAACTTAATAGCAAATAAACTGATTTCATTAGGAAATAAACTGACTTCATTTTATCTAACAATAGATAAGGGATACTTGCTATGGTTAGTTTCCAAAACCTGTAACAAAATAAAGCATGAAATAAAACTGAGGTGAGTGGTAGAAAGAACAACAATGCTTTTGCTAATGGTATCTATAAATTTGGAAAATCAAAAGTTTGGTTTTTTTGTGGGTTTTTTTGTTTGTTTGTTTGCTTTCTAAGAAGTTCTCAGAATTTGTCTTTTGTTTTGTTTCCTTTTATTTTTATTTAAATTCCAGCTAGTTAACATACAGTGTAATATTAGTTTCAGGTATACAATACAGTGATTCAACACTTACATATAATGCCCAGTAGTCATCACAAGTGCGCTTCTTAATCCCTATCTCCTATTTAACCCATCCCCCCACCCACTTCCTCTCTGGTTATCATCAGTTTGTTTTCTATAGTTAAGAGTCTATTTCTTGGTTTGCCTCTCTCTTTTTCTCCACTATGATCATTTGTATTGTTTCTTAAATTCCATACATGAGTGAAATCATAGAGTATTTGTCTTTCACTTAGCATTATATTCTCTAGCTCCATCCACACCATTGGAAATGGCAAGATGTCATTCTTTTTTATGGCTGAGTAATATTTCATTGTATGGATAGGTATATAAGTAGATTTATGCCCCACATAAATAATGAGAAAATGAATTACTTATTCTTGAAATTAGTACAAAGAAATGTGAAAACTATAAAAGACAGGTTTTACAGTATTTAGAATACATTTAAAAGAAAGGCATTGAGCCTATTTGGAGATAATTATAAAATCTTACTGATAATAGAAAGGTCTCCCCAAAAGACTTGTTCTTGAATATAAAGACTTATTGTTAATGTTGGTTCATTCCAACTGAATATATAAACCCCATGCAATTTCAATTAGTAATACAAATAAAATTTTTAAAAATATGGATGAATAATCCTGGTATCTAAAGAATAAATGCTTAGGAATAGCCTAGAAAACCCTGAAGAATAACCATGAAGGAGAATTTGCTTTTATATATTATGCCACAAAGTCACTGCATTTAAATCAATGTGATACTTGTATGGGAATAGATAGATCAGGGAAATAGAAGAGAGACTTCAAAATAAATACTGATGCTTGAGAATTTAACATATGACAAAAATGTTAACTTCTACAGGAAGAGAGAGTTATTCAAGTTAGCCATCCAGCTAAATTGACTCTTACTTGATAACATATCCAAAGATAAGTTTGTCATAGGCTCGGCCAGGGTTCCAATTATCATGGACTAAGGCCATACTGAGTAAACTGCCCTCCCTTCATTGAAGAAAACAATTTTGAAATATGGACTTAATACCAAAAGTAATTACCTGAAAGTATGGGAGGGAGAAGAGGAGCTGACAGATTCCAGTGGGAAGTGTATATTTACTTGGAGTGGGGAAAATGTGAAGCTCCCCATGGTCTTCTCTGTGGCTTCACACAGTGGTGCACTCAGCAACTGTGGGGGTACATGTGGGAAAACTTGCTTTCTTTCCAAGGAACCAGAGTATTGAAGCTGGAATTCTGTGACCACTGAAGAAAGTTGGGAGTGGTGATGTACCCACTCTCTGACTCTCAAACTACATATATTCATAAGACTCAAAGCTGCTCAGCTGAAGACAAAAGATCTGAACTAAGAATACACCCACTTCTCAAGATACAGAGTTTGAAGCTTAAGAACTAAGCAAGAATATTGTCTGCTAAAAATACAAGAGGAAAAGGCGCCTGGGTGGCTCAGATGGTTAAGCGTGTGCCTTCGGCCCAGGTCATGATCTCAGGGTCCTGGGATTGAGCCCCACATCAGGCTCCCTGCTCAGTGGGAAACCTGCTTCCCCCTCTCTCTCTGCCTGTCTCTGCCTGCTTGTGATCTCTCTCTGTCAAATAAATAAAAAATAATTTTAAAAAAATGCAAGAGGAAAATAACAGAATCCAGAATTTTCACAATTGTTAAATTGTGAATGTTAATTCATTGTGTCCAGGATATAATCCCAAATTATCTAACATAATTTTAAAAATGGAACATATTCTCAAGAGAAAAAAATAAATCAAGCATGACACTCAAAATGAAAAAGTATGTTGCAACTAACAGACAAGGTAATTTAAGTGACTATTATAACTGTCCTTGATGAAGTAATGTAAAAGATATTTTCAGTTAATGAAAATTTTAACACAGAAAAGGAAATCTCAGCAGAGGAAAAAGAAACAGTAAAAAGGAAGCAAATAGAAATTCTAGAAATGAAAAATACAATTTCTGAAGTTAAAAATTTACTGGATGGACTTAAAATCCAAATCGATATGACAGAGGGAAATGATGACTTTGAAGATAGAGTGATAAATAGTATGCAAGGAGAAGAATAGAAAGACTATTGAGAAGAAAAACCAGTTTGATGTGTTGTTATTTTGAAATACCTTTCATGTCTCTACTTACCATGTTCAATCTTCCTCTAGCTTTTTGAACATATGGAATGCAGTTATAATGACTATTTCAATGTCCTTTTCTCCTAAATCAATCATCTGTGTCATTTCCAGTCAGTTTGATTGATTGACATTTCTCCTCATGAGTTACATTTTTTCCACTTCTTTGCATGCTTCATAATTTTTGAATGTATGCCAGACTTTGTGAAATTTTCCTTGTTGAATGCTGTACATTATTATATTCCTATGAATATACTTGAGCTTCATTTTGGGTTGCAGTTAAGTTACTTAGAAACAGTTTGATCCTTTTAGGTCTGACTTTAAACTTTGTTAAGAGAGAATAGAGCAATGTTTAGCCTAGAGTAAAAGTTTCTCCACCACTGAGGCAAAACTCTTCAGCATTCATTCTACCAATCCTAAAATATAAGGATTTTCCACTCCAGATGGTGTGAACAGAAACTATTCTGGCCCTTGGTAATCCTCAAGGACCTCGCCCACCCCAATCCTGTTGGTACTTTTCTCACATGCATGTGCGAAGAATATTGGGACTCTCCTAGATCTCTAGAGTTCTCTTTCCTTGCAGCTCTCGCCTCTTCAAGACTCTGCCCTGCTAATTCTAACTGCTTTAGCATCCGTGGATCCCCACTCCTTTTCAACATAGGAAGACAGTTGTGCTCCATGTGGGTTGTCCCTTCCTGTGCTGTGGCCTGGAAATTCTCTCCGGGCTATAGCTAGAGCAATTGTAGCAATTATTTCATTTGTTTCTCATCTTTCAGGGATCAGGGTCCTTCTTTACTTGATGTTCAATGTCTTGAGAAAATTTTTTTCATATATTTTGTCCAATTTGTTAGTTGTTTCAGGCATAAGGGCAAATCAGTTTCTTGTTAACCCACCTACTGTGGGCCCCCTTAGTAGCCGCATCCTCCCAGTTCTGGGCTCCACATCTGGGATGCTCCAGTATCTGAGAAGATGAAAACCAATAGGTTTTTTAAAGAAATTGACAATCAGATTTAAAAGTTTATATGGAAAAATGGTGGACATAAAATAGCTAAAACAATTTTGAAAAAGAAGAATCAATTTGGAAGACTTACCATTACCTGATTTCAAAACTTACTATAAATCTATAGCAATCAAGATTGGCATAGGGATAGTCGTATAGACCAATGGAACAGAGCAAAGACCAGAGCTAGACCCACAATTATATGGTCACTTGAGTACCAAAGCAAATCAATGGAGACAGGATAGTCTTTTTAACAAACATACTGTATATTGTAATATACACTTGTATATTCATGTACCAAAAAATGAACTTATACCCTTACCTAACATTAAACCAAAAAATTAATTTCCAGTGGATTACAGATCTAATTGTAATAATTAGGTCTATAAAACTTCTCGAAGAAAACATAGGAGAAATCTTTGTGACTTCTGGTTACACTAAGGTTTCTTAAACAGTATACAAAAAGCATAAAATACAAATGAATATTTGATAAAACAGACTTCATTCAGATGAAAAGCTTTTGGATTCTAGGAGACACAGTTAGGGAAAATGAAAGTGCAAACCAAAGACTGGGAAAATATTTTTTGCAAAACATGCATCAGAAAAAGACTTCTATCTAGAATACAAAAAGAACTCTTATAACTCAAACATAAGTCAAATACCCCCCCCAAAAAATAAGGTATTTCTAAAACAAGGGCCAAATTTGTGAACAGATATTTTATAAGTGAAGATATATGAATAACCATAAGCATATGAAAAAATTCTCCACATCACTAGTTATCACAAAAATGTCAACTAAAAATTACAATGACATGCATACTAGGATGGCTGAACTGAAAAATACTGACAATAGCAAATGCCGGTGAAGATATAGAAAAATTGTGAGTCATTCATTGTTGGTTGAAATACTAAATGGCATAGTCATTTTGAAAAACAGTCAGTAAAATGAGTGAATCCCTAACTGTATGACATACACTTACCATCTGATCCAGATGTTCTACTTCTAGATATTTACCCAAGAGAAAGAAAAATTTATATACACAGAGACAAATGTTTATAGTAGGACAATCTATTAGACAATAACTGGTGAGTGGATAAATAAATTTTGGACTTATCCGTACTATGAAATTCTGGACTGCAATAAAAAGTAACAAAATGGATTCAACATCATCATTGAATCTCAAAAACATTATGGTAATTGAAAGAAGTCAAACAAGAAGTCTATCCTGGATGATATAATTTATACACAATTTTAGAAGAAGGCAAAACAGAAAACACCCAGTGATTGCCTGAGACTGGGATGAGGGATATAAAGGGGCCTAAGAAAACATTTCATGGTGATGAAACTGCTCTCTATCTTGATTGTGACTACTTTATCACATACAATTAACCACAATTCATCAAATATACACTTAAAATAAATGTATTCTATCTTATATAAATTATACCTTAACTTTTAAAAATCAAAAAAGGAAAAATAGGTTCCTCATGATTTAAACGTTCAAGTATAAAAAGCCAAAAAAAAAAAAAAAAACAACCAAAAAACCCAAACCTCTTGCAAGAAAATCTTGCAATGTAAGGATAAAAGAGAACCTTTTAACTAAGAGCAGAAACTTGGATGCTATAAAAGGGATGATAATAACCTTGTGTGGCTAAAGAAGCAATTATATTCAATGAATAAATAGATCAGGAAAAAATAGTGTAATGTAGATGCAAATAAGGTGTAAACTGTCCATATTATTCAAAGTGTTTCTCCAAACTGAGAAGAAAAATATAGCACTGTTAAATAATTGACTAAGGAAAAGTCACAGAAGAGCAAATGTAAATGGTCACAGATATATGAAAAGATGCTTAAATTCCCTGGTAAGCAGGAGAATGCAAATTTAAAGAGCAATAAGATAGCAGTTTACATTCATTAGAAAGAACTACACACTTAATACTCCTGGCGATTTAAAGAAAATAATACTCTCATATTCCTGGTGGAAATGTGCCGTGTTATAGCCTTTGGCAGAAGCAAGTAGCAGCATTTATTAAAAATAAAAACACATATATCATTTAACCTTACTAGGCTTCTCCCAAGAATGCCGATAGAAATAAAAGCAGATGTATTAAGGGACATGGGCACTAAAGTGTTTGTTGCAGCATTGTTTCTAATGGCACAATATTAGGTTAAAGTGGATGCCAATCAAGAAGGGACTGGTTGAATAAATCCTACTGTATGTGTACTACATTCTATTGAACAATCAGTAAAATGAGTGAATTAGAGCTATAGTAGGTGACTTTATTTCACTTTTTGTTGAGTGAGAAATACAAGATATAGACCACTTTCTTTTTCTGTAAAACAAAGACTAAAATCCCACTTTACAGACATACATGCATTCCTATGTTTGCATTTTGTATATTTGTATAGTATTGTGAGCATGAAGGAAAAGAATGGAAAGACACATACCAGATTTTTAAATCCTTCTACTAAGGTGACCCATGCTGTATGTGCTGATATATATGAAGGTGTGTAAGGCCGAGCAACAAGCAAGTAAGCCAAACAACAAAGTCTGCATTTGGAAAGCATTTTATATAATCAGTTGTGTATTGTATTAGCCAGGGTAGGTTAGGTTATTCTTCAGTAGTAAACAGACTAACAGCTCAGTGCATTAATATAAAAAAAACATTTAATCCTTGCTCACACCAAGTCTGAGGGTCTGGGAGACTCTTCAGAGCAATCTTCTCTACAGGTCAGCTTAGACCTTCAGGCCGTTTAGATTTTATGGAATCTTCCTATCAACTTGTGTTTTTATTATTACTGCAGCTGGGAAAGAAAAAGCATGGAGTATTGTGCACCAGTAATTAAAGGTTTTTGCCTGGATTCGATGCATGTCCTTTCCTCCTCCTCCTCTCCCTCCCTCCCCTTTCTTCTTCTCCTTCTCCTCCTCTTCCTCCTCCTTCTTTTTCCAAACCAAGGCACATAGCCATACATAAATTCATGTAGCTAAGAAAATCTATTACTCCTGCACTCCTTTGGAAGAGGAGGAGAATTGGAAATATTAGTGAGCAGAAATTACTATATATACATTTATGAAATGATTATTTATATGGTATAAAGAAACTAAATTTTAAGATGCCTTTGAGATAACTTTATGAACAAGTAATTTATAAAATATAAAAAATGGTCAATAAAAATGAAATTACACATATTTTAGCAGATTAGTTAAGATTCTAAAGATTGATAAGACCCAGTGATGATGAAAGTGTGGGGAAAAAAAGTTCTCATATGATCCTGGTGTGAAAATAATTTTATACATTTCTGAAATATCATCAGGTTGGATATCAAAATGTAATTTGTGAATTATCTTTTGGCCCAGTAATATAACTTATGAAAATTTACCCTTGAAAACAATT
This sequence comes from Potos flavus, assembly GCA_028534135.1. Classification (NCBI taxonomy): domain Eukaryota; kingdom Metazoa; phylum Chordata; class Mammalia; order Carnivora; family Procyonidae; genus Potos; species Potos flavus. Next base: position 31,159,951 of record CM052888.1, on the reverse strand, counting down.
GGATGGGTGCATCGGTAAAGAAATGTTCACTGAAGCATTATTTATGATTAATCAAAGGGAAAACAGTCTAAAAGTACATTTATTAGGGATGAGTTAATATATGGTAAGTGCATATAATTAAATACTATGAGAGCCACTAAAAGAGACAAGGTGAATTTAATTTTTTTTAACATAAAAAATATCCAAAGAATATGTTTTGGTTATCTAATTGGTTTGTTACACACAACCCTGAAACTTCAGAGTTTAAAACAATGATTTTACTCTGTTTATGATTTTGTACCTGGAATCAAGAAGGGCTCAGTGGGGTGGTTTGCTACGTGTATTCAGCTGGGTCCGCTGGGATGGAGTTTCCACTCTCAAGACAGTTTTTTTGTTTTTTG
>CM052888.1:31143761-31159071 GCA_028534135.1 Potos flavus | reverse complement strand
TTCTTTCTTTCTTTCTTTCTTTTTTCTTTCTTTCTTTCTCTTTCTTTCTTTCTTTCTTTTTTCTTTCTTTCTTTCTCTTTCTTTCTTCTTTTTTCTTTCTTTCTCTCTCTTTCTTTCTTCTTTCTTTCTCTCTCTTTCTTTCTTCTTTCTTTCTCTCTCTTTCTTTCTTCTTTCTTTCTTTTTCCTTTTTTAAGATTTTATTAATTTATTTGAGAGAAAGAGCACAAGAGGGTGGGAGGGGCAGAGGGAGAGAGAGAAGCAGGCTCCGCTGCTGAGCAAAGAGCCGGAAGCAGGGCTCCATCCCACGATCCGGGGATTATGACCTGAGCCCAAGGCCGACGTTTAACCAACTGAGGCACCTAGGTGCCCTGCAAAGCAGCTTTTTAATCTACATGTCTGGTGCCTTAGTGAACTTTGGTTTCTTGACCTCTCAACGTGGAATCTCATCTTCCAGGCCTTCTTGGACTTACAGGGTGGTGGTCTCAGGATAGTCTTAGTTCTTACACAGCAGCCAGCTTCCAAGGAGTAAAAAGTGGAAGTTGCCAGTCCAGTTAAGGGCTATGTGCAGAACCGGCATCATATGGTAGTCTTATTCAATTGATGGAAATAGTCCAAAGGCCTGCTTGGATTCCAGGGGGTGGAGAAATAGCATTTCTTGATGCAAGAGTGGCAGGGACACTTGCAGTAAAGCATACAGGATGGGGATATTGTTGTGGCTGTCTTTAGAAAACACAATCTGCAATAGGATCATATGATTCAATATATGTAAATATTGATGTTACTTTATATTTAAAAATCTAGAAAAAATATAAAGACAAAGCAATGTTTCTCTGGGGTGTAGCAATTTTGAGTAGACACTCTATTTTAGATTCTTTGTTGATTTTTTTATAGTAAGCACAATTACTTTTATAATCAGAAAAATTTTTAATTTTTAAAAATCTCAATTTTGATATGAAAGAGAAATAGGTTGTTTAAAGTTGTTTGCTCACAGAATTTGCAAAATGTGCTTCAAGCATGCACTTAGAAGGATGACTTTTTTTTCCCTGTGGAAAATTTCAGGAGGAACCTCTACATTTAAGTTTCCATATTTGCAGATAGAGTAGGAGTGATAGCTTCTTGGCAAAATTGAATTTAAATAATAGATTTAAATAATAGAAGCCATTATTCAGGTTGAGCTTAATGCAGTTCCCACCAGGCTGAAAGATTCAGGCTTTAAAATGGTGCACATAAAAGCTTGACAGTTGCTTCATGCAAATTATGCTGTATTAAAAACTTAACAAAAAAATTAAAAATTAGCAGAACAAAAATTTCAAGAAGGAAGGGGTGAGGGGTTAAGCGGCCTTTTCAGCAGCCAGAAAAATGATCTCAGCCTTCGGTGGGCATCTGTCTGGTTCTTACTCTCTATTTTCAGCATCATCATTCATGTAGCTGTGAGTTATCAGAATAACAAAAAATGTGTATATCCGAAGATTTTTCATTGCCTTCAACCATCTTCTCAAACATACCCAGAAGTCATAATGCTAGTATTACACTGACACAATCATCCCCATGGAAACAGAGTCTGGTGTCATAAACATGGCATTATGACTTCTCAGCAGGAGAAGGCAGATGGAATTTTGGCACTGAATCTGTAAGATTTATTTAAAAACACAAATGTCTTAGAGAATAACATCAAGGTAAAAAAAAAGGGGGAGGGACATGGATTTACCCCTATAATATGCATGGTTTATTTTACGTTTTTGATGTTTTCCAACGATTTGTTCACCTCTGGCAGGACTCAATTTTGCCTATTCTTTTTTATTGTTGTGCTTAGCACAGAATGTTCTCAGCTTATTCATTGGCTGTTCTTCTTGGCAGAGATTGCATTTTCAGATGGAGAAGTTGGGGCTCAGAGAAGGGAACTGACTTGCTTGTTAGTAGACCTGTTGAAGCCCTTCTCCTGATTTCCAATCTACACAGTTTAGTTTCCCTTTCACTGTCTCAGTTTCTCTTTGAACACATAATTTATGCACCAATTATGACATTGCTTTGGCCACTCTAATGAGATTCCCTCTCACATAAAAGTGCTTTAAACAGGGTCGAAGTTTTTCTCTCTCTCAAAGGAGGTGTTAGGGACCCAGTCCCAGGTGTCGGGGACTATCAGGTCAGGGACCCTGACTGTTTCTATGTCATTATTCTGCTCTCTCTACTAGTTGGCCTCATCTGCTAGCATAGCATATCACATACCAGCTCTGCATTTCAGATAGAGGAAGGAGAGAGAATTCCCTCACATTTTAAGAGCACAATCTGAAAGCTGTGCATATCACTTCTGTTTTCATTTCATTGACAAGAACTCAGCCCTAGAGTTGTACCTATAGTTCTACAGCTATGTGATCAGCTAAAAGCGTGTGAACTATTAGGGGAAAAGAGGAGAACACATACTGTCAATGACCAGTGGTGTCTGCCAGAATTTGCATTCCCTCCAACAGTGGGTTGTTTTAAGGGGGCTGTCAAATAATTTCTTTTTCCCTAATGCAATGGCTGGAGACTGATTATGATATTTATTTTCCTGAGGATATTTAAAATTGTAATTACTAGATTATTATAGAGATCCCAGAATTGACAGAAATACTGAACATCAGACCTGAGATTAAGGTATATTAATTGACTATTAGAGATGTATTAGGATTATCACAGAGACCCTGTAATTCAGTAGCTGTAAAAACAAGTAAATTTCTTTTTTCCCTAACAGTCTAAGATGTGTGGTACAATGTTGGTGAAGCTTTGTTCTGTGCACTATACAAGGATTCAGGTTTATTATAGTGCTTCTGTTTTCAACATATGGCTTGTAAGGTCCCTTTGCTCACTGCCATTTCAGTCTCAGGAGGGAAGAGAGAACAGTTCAGGGTTGGGGACTTTTTTTCAATATGTAAGGCAGGAATTGTTCTTCTCATTCTATTTATGAGAACTTAGTCACTTGGCACCATGGGAGCTGGGAAATATGGTTCCTAGCTGGGTTGCTACATCCCATATTCAACTCCATTACTATGGAAGGTGGTCATATAGATATCAATGGACAGCTGGTGATTTTCTCTGTAGGGTGGCACAGTTGGAATAACTGAGCTCCAGCAACTTCTTCCTTTCATTCAAGTATCTTTTCACTAAAAAATGAGATAGAAATTTTTGATAAGTTAGTCTTAGGCCATGTGTACAGTGTACCCATTGATAGCTACTGGGGAAGCAGGAGGAAGGCTCATGGAACCTCTTTGTGTACCTGGATTTTATGCCCACCAAGACTGTTCAGAGTCAGTATTGCTTAGGAGTTTCCTTCAAGAATCCCTTGGTTCTTGAAATTTTCCTTCTTGTTCCCATTGTGTAGAGCACTACTATTACCTCTTGACAGTTAGGATCAATGACCCCAACCAATACAACTGCTTTTTTGTTGTTTTTCCAGTGGTGTGAGTAGTTCAAAATAATCATGTGGAATTTTCAACTTTCAGTTTAATGTAAGCATTATTGCAATCTCTAGGCAAAAGACTTTTTCTCTTAAATTCTAAAACCTCTAACTTTGACAGAGTCCAAAGTTTCAGAGATGGGAAGAAAATTTTAGAAGTCTGCACTCTGACCAATGAGTCATAATACCTTCTGGGTCATCAGGAAATAGTACTGACCCACAGCTGGAGTCCAGCAATTTCTGAATGATCTCAGTATTTCATTTCTTTAATGATCAGTTACCCTGATCTCTAGTTTCACTGGCTATGGCAAGGAGGGAGATTTCCAGTACACAATTGTGCTATATCAATATTTTTACTCAGTGTTTCCTGGTTTCCCCTTTATTCCAGGTGCTTTAGATCTATAAATTGATTCAGGCCTTGGAATTAAGTAATGGGCTTTAATTCTTTTCATGGTGAGTCAAGTAAATCTTGTTTGCTTTGAACAAGTAAGACCACAGAGCTGTTCATCTCTTTTGGTCCTAGAGACTCCAGAGATAAATCGTCCTCCATCAAATACTATTTCATATATTTCTAATCACTACTTGGGCTCTGCTGCCTGTTACTATGCTCAGCTAACAGCAATATTTATGTGATGCTGGCTCTGTTTTCTCACTCCTGGATAGCATCCTCCTCCTGGAAAAAGGATCTCCTTTGAAGTGTGACCTTTCCCATCTTAGTCTACTGCCTGCAAAAGATAGCTTCTACATCCTTTTCAAAAGTAAATATATTCCTGTGCCAGAAATGCAAAGCTCAATGAACATTTGAAAGTAAACAATGTATGATTTATTAATAGACTAAAAAAGAAAAAGACCCCTATTTTAATAGATGTATAAAAAAGCATTTGACAGAATCCATCATCTAGCTATGATGAAAAAGAAAGAAAGAAAAGTCTCTCAGCAAACTTGTAAAAAAGGGAATTTTCTTAACCTGATAGAGGGCAGCTACAAAAACCCCCATATAACAAATGTCATATTTAATGGCGAAAACCCAAATATTTTCTTGCTAAAATCTACCAATTTTACTGAATATTTTATTGGAGGTCTTAGCCAGAACAAGAAGGCAAGAAAAATAAATAAAAGTCATCCAGATTGAAAAACAAAAGGTAAACTGTCTTTTTTGGCAGATGGCATGATCATCCATGCAAATAATCCCATGAATCTATTAGAACAAATAAGTGAGTTTAGTTAAATAACAGAATACAAGATCAGTATAGAAAAATCAATTGTATTTCTACATATTTATAATAAAAATAAAATTAGAAACTTAAAAAATGATACCACTTAAATAGCAAAATATATGAAGTATCTTAGGGAAAAAATTGACAAAGTATGTGTAAGACCTGTGCACCAAAAACTACAAAACACTGTTGACAGAAATTAATAGAATGATTTACCATGCTCATACATTGGAAGACTCAATTTATTAGGATATCAGTTCTTCCCGAACTGATCTCTAGATTCAATTTAATCACAATCAAAACCTACAGGTATTGTCTGTAGAAATGGACATTTACTGTTTACTGTTTACTGTAACATTTACGGTAAAATGCAAAGAACCTGAAATAACTAAAATTATTTTGAAGAAAAAGAACAAAAAAGAAAGGACCTCATTACCTGATTTCCAGATTTATTATAAAGTTTCAGGAATCAAAATGGTGTGGTAGTGACCTAAATACAGATATATAGAATAGTGGAACAGAATTAAGTCCAGAAATAGACCCACATATATATGACCATTCAACTTCTCACAAATGGTGCTGGAAGAGTTAGATAACCTCACAGGGCAGAGGAAACCCTTAACCTTTACCTCAAATCACATATAAATACACAAATATGGATAATAACAAAAAATTGAGTTTAGACCTAAATATAAAACCTACAATGATAAAAGTTCCAGAAGAAAATATTAAGAAATCTTAGTTACTGTGTACTTGGAAAAATTTCTTAAATATGACACAAAAAGCACTCTAAATCATAAATTGCTTTCAAAAGATACTCTTAAGAAAACTCTTTAGAAGGTAAACCACAGACTGAAAGGAAAAAAAATTTCAATAAAAAATATGAAAAGAAGATGCTTATCCAGAAAATATAAAGAACTCTTACAATTCAATAAGAAGACAAAACCAATTTTTTAAAAACGGACAGAAGTGGTTCTTTCACTTCTGAGAAGATAGAGTAGATGTACTTTTCTCTTTCTTCTTTCAAAGTGCAGCTAAATCAATGGTCATATATAAAACAAACAGAAGACTCAGACATGGAGAGAAGAAAACAGACCTCTGTACCTAATGAACAACATGATGATGAGTTCTGTGAATTTTCTTTTGGCCTCAGGTGTCTCAGACTTGGAGCTGAAGAAGCTAGCAATCTGGAAATAATAAGGGGTGCAGATCAATAAAAGTTCCAACAAAGGTCCAGGAAAGGGGCAGTCTAGCAAGATAGAAAGGATATGGCTCTATTCCAGCCAAATACCACAGCAAAACTTATGGCTCTTATCCCCAGCCATGCCATCAAATCCCATGGGAGCCTGGTGGGGAGCTTAGACTTCCACTCTCAAGAGTCTGTAAAGAGGCACCCCCCCATCCTCAATGAGCTGGTGCCAGGGAAGGCCAAGTAGGAATGTGGGACTTCATACCTGTTGGCAGCTAATGAGGCCTAACCCCTGTAGTATCAGTAGACCTCCTGTATATCCACCCCACCCAGCAGTTATAAGGTACCCATTGTTGCCAAAGCAAGACTAGTGGAGAGTCAGGGCTTTCACTCTAGTGCAGTGGTAATGATGCTTCCCCTACCACAGTGTCAATGGAGATGACATGGGAAGCTGGAACTCCCACTGCTATTCAGCACTGCTGAGGAGCCCACGATGCACAGGTGTCAGTGGAGGCCGAGTAAGGACCTTAGACTTCTACTCCCGTCTGGTAGCAACAAGGCAGTGCATCTGTTTCACCTGCCAGAGCAATGTCAAAAAAAAAGCCAACCAAAAAACATTTAAAATAATATCTTGTCTCATAATACAATATGAAAATGTATAATTTTCAATGAAAAAATCACTCATCATACCAGGAAGAACAGAAAGGTTTCAAATGGAATGAAAATTCCATTAATACATGTCAACACCAAAGTGACGGAAATATTAAAATTAACTGACAAAGGTTTGAAAGCAGCCATGATAAAAATGCCTCAATGAGTGATTATGAACATGTTTGTAATAAGGGAAAAAATAGAAGGCACCAGAAAAGAAATAGAAAATATAAAAAAAACAACTAAATGCACATTTTAAAACTAAAAAATGCAATAATTGAAAGAAAAATCAGTGGATAAGATCAACAGCAGAATGAAGAGAACAGAGGAAAGAATAAGTGAAGATGGAACAATACAGATTACACAGTCTAAACAACAGATTTATATCTCTCTTATTTTGGGGAAAAATAGTGTGAAAACAATTGAACAGACCTTCAGGGATCTATGGGACTGTAACAAAAGATATAACATTTGTGTCATCAGAGTCTCCAAAGGAGGGAGAAAGAGAGCATGAATGAAAAAGTGCCTAAAGAAATAACGACTGGAAACTCCCCAAATTTGGCAAGAGATGTAAACCTACAGATTCAACAAGCTGAACAAATTCCAAATGGGATAATTCCAAAGAAATCTGTGTCAAGACACACCAGAATTAAGCTTCACCAGAAGCTAAGACAAAGACAAAGTCTTGAAAGTCAGAGAAAAATATGACACCTTAACCATAATAAAAAAAAAAAAAATTAGAATGACAGCAGATTTCTAAAAGAAATAATGAAGGTCAGAAAAAAGAAGTATGAATCCAAAATCCTATATCCCATGAAAATATTTTTCAAGAATGAATGGGAAATCAATATATTCTCAGATAAAGTACTTCAGAGAATTTGTTGCCTGCAGACTTACCTTAAAAGAATGACTAAAGCAAATTCTTTAACTATAAAGGCAATGATAAAAGCAGGAATCTAGGAACTTCAGAAAGGAAAAATATGGGTAGAAAAAAAAGAATTTCCTCTCCTCTTGAGTTTTCAAAATGATCTTTACTTTTTGATGAAAAATTATAGCACTCTTTGGTGTGGCTATACATGTACATAGGACAAATATTTAAGACAATTGTATGACAAATAGGGAGGCTTAAAGGAAGTAAAAGGAGGTGAGGTTTCTATATGTCATTCAAACTGGTAAAATGACTACTGCAATCCAGTAGACTGCAACAAATTATGTATATAAAATGTAATATCTGGAGCAACCACTAAAGAAGCTATACTAAGAATTTAATACACTTATAAGCTTAAATCACTATAGATCAATCAAAGTGGATTTCTTTTGTTTTAAAATTTTTTTATTCATTTGAGAGAGATACAGAGACAGAGAGAGCACGAGCAGGGGAAAAGGCAGAGGGAGAGGGAGAGGGAGAAGCAGACTCCCCGCTGAGCAGAGAGCCCAACATGGGGCTTGATCCCAGGACCTGGAGGTCATGACCTGAGCTGAAGGCAGACGCTTAACCATCTGAGCCACCCAGGCACCCCTCAAAGTGGATTTCTAAAAAAAATGAAGTAATCCATAGGAAGAAAGAGAAAAGAAACCAGAGAAACAAAAAATGGAAAGAACAAATAGAAAACAAAACAAAACAAAACAAAAAACTTAAATCCTAACACATCCATAATTACATTAAATATAAATATTCTGAGTAATCTAATTAAAAGAGATTGGCAGACTAGATAAAAAAACATGATCTAACCATATGATGCTTACTAGAAACTCACTTCTTTTTAAAAATTTTCCCCCATTTTTATTGAGATATGATTGACATTTAACACTGTATAAGTTTAAGAGGTGCAGCATGGTGACTTGACATGTATGTACACTGCAAAACGATCATCACAATAAGTTAACCTACATGACCTTATGTAGTTGCAAAAAATGTTTTTCCTTGTGATGATAACTGTTAGGATTTATTCTCCTAGCAACTTTCAAATATAGCATATACCATTGTAAACTATATTCACTATGCTGTACATTACATCCCAGAACTTACTTATTTCATAGCTGGAAGTTTATACCTTTTTACCACTTTCTTCCAATTCATTCCCTTTACCCCTCACCACTTCTGTTAACCACTAATCTGCTCTCTGTGTCTATGCATTTAGGTTGTTGTTGTTGTTGTTGTTTTTTTAGATGCCACATATAAGTAAACTATGGCATTTGTCTTTTTTTTACTTATTCCATTCAGCAAAAGGCCCTCAAGGTCCACCTACATTGTTGCAAATGGCAGAATTCCTTTCTTTTTTTGTGGCTAAATAATATACATTTATGGGTATAGAACAAATTTTTTTTTTAATCTATCAGCCACTTAGTTTGCTTCTACGTCTTGGCTAATGTAATTTTGATGCTGCAGTGAACAAGGGGGTGCAGATAACTTTACAAGTGAGTGTTTTTGTTTCCTTCAGATATATACTAGAAGTAGAATTGCTGAATCATATGAGAGTTCTATTTTTTAATAGAATTTTTTGAGGAACTTCCATACAAATTTTCATAGTGGCTGCACCAATTTACATTCTAACCAACAGTGCTTGAGGATACCCTTTAGAAACTCACTTCTAGGGGTGCCTGGGTGGCTCAGTGGGTTAAAGCCTCTGCCTTCAGCTCAGGTCATGATCTCAGCGTCCTGGGATCGAGGCCCCGCATCGGGCTCTCTGCTCTGTAGGGAGCTTGCTTCCCCCTCTCTCTGCCTGCCTCTCTGCCTACTTGTGATCTCTCTCTCTGTCAAATAAATAAATAAAAGGTTTAAAAAAAAAAAAAGAAACTCACTTCTAATAAAATGATACGGATTAAAAAATGATATGGATAGGTTGAAAGAAAAAAGCTAAATAAAGGTATATTATGTAAAAATTAAATGAAAGCTGAAGTAGTTATATTAATACCAGATAAAGTAGATTTCAGGGCAAAGAAAATTACCAGAGACAAAAAGGGACATTATATAATGATACAAGGGTCAATTTACTGAGAGAACATAGCAATTTCGTGTATGAACCAAACAAGAGTTTCAAAGTATGCGAAGCAAAAACTGATAGAACTGAAAGGAGAAATCCACAGTTAGAGATTTAATACACTTTCCTCAAGAAGTGCTAGAACAACTCATCTAGACTGATGACGTCAGCATATAGAACTGAACAGCATCATCAACCACCAGGAACAAATAGGTATTTATAGAAGGTTATACCCACAATGTCAGAATTCACATTCTTTTAAAATGCTTGTGGAATATATACCAAGATAGATCGAACCTGAGCCATAAAACAAACTCCAACAAAATTTTTAAAAATTGAAGTTATACAGTGTGTGTATAACCACAAAAAAATCAAATTATAAATCAATTAAAAAAAAACAGGAAAATCTCCAGACATTTGGCAGCTAAACAATGTACTTCTAAAAAATCAATTTGCCAAGCCATCAAATAGTTATTGTTAGAAGGAAGTTCTTAAGCAGATAAAAAAATACATGGAACTGAATAAAGATGAAAATATATCAAAATTTGTGTGACACAACTAAATAAGTGCTGAAATGGAAATTTATAGCAGTGTACGTATACATTAGAAAAGAGGAAAAATCTCTAATCAATAATCTAAGCTCCCACTGTAAGAGCCTAGAAAAGAAAATAGAAAAATAAACTCAAATCAGGCAGAAGGGAAGACAAATCAAAAATATGTCAATAGCAAATACCATATGATTTCACTCATATGTGGAATTTAAGAAACGAAACAGATGAACATAGGAGAAGAGAAGGAAAAATAAAATAAGATGAAAACAGAGAGGGAGACAAACCATAAGAGACTCTTAACTGTAGGAAACAAATTGAGGGTTGCTGGGGAGAGGTGGGTGGGGGGATGGGGTAATTGTGTGATGGGCATTAAGGAGGACACTTGATGTAATGAGCACTGGGTATTATATGCAGCTGATGAATTGCTAGAGTCTACTCCCAAAACTAATAATATAGTATATGTTACCTAAATTGAATTTAAATAAAAATTTAAAAAAATAAAGATATGTCAATAGACATTCCAAAAACTGAGATGTAAAGAGAAAAAAGAAGTAAAATGGAGCAGACTATTCAAGAACTGTGGGACATTTACAAATGGTATAACATATATGTATTGTGAATACTAGAAGGAAAAGAGAGAAAGGAACAGAAGAAATATTTGAAGCAATAACATTTGAGAATTTTCCAAAATTAATGACAGATGTCAAACTACAGATCTGGGAAGCTCAGACAGGATAAATACCAAAAAAAAAAAAAAAAAAAAAATACACCCAGGTGTATCATATACAAACTACAGAAAAATGAAGGCAAAGATAAAATCTTGAAACAGGCTTTTGTCTTGAAAGAGACAAAAATATTTAACCTATAGAGAAACAGGAATAAGAATTACATTGAACTTCTCTTCAGAAGCTATGCAAGCAAGAAGAGAGTGGGGTGAGATATTTAAAGTGTTAAAACAAACAAACAAACCACCATTTAATGCAGTTTTACTCAACCAAATAAGCAACACTTAACAACCACAATTAGCTGTAGCTAACACGCTGAATCCAGAGTCTGGTAAGAACATCCATGTAAATAGATGCAGCCTGAACTAAAACTTGTTCTGCCTCCTGTGTTTAGCACCTTCAGAATCTACTTAGTACATTTCCCTCAGGGTTTTGGTGATACATTTGAAAATCCTGCAATAATTTGTAGTGTTTTGGCCTTCTCCTGGGTTTGGGTTTGATTTGATAGGTCTGGGGTTTAGCCTAAACACAATGGGAAGTGCTGGGTGTGGGATTTAAGGAGAAATAAGATCCCCTTGTAATGTAACCACCTCAGATGAGGTTATTATGGGCTCTTCAACTAAGGCATCACCACCTTCAGATGGAGTCAGAATGGCTGTTTCTGCTGCGAAAGGGGTATCAGTGGGGCTTAGGGGTTTAGAACATTCAAAGTTAACTACTCCCAATTGTTGCAAATTCAGTTCTCAAGGTCCATTTCTCTTCATTCAATGCAATAATTGTCACATTAGGATTAGACAAGAGTATGAATTCAGCAGCCTACAGGGTCAGACCATTCTCATTTTTGCTCGTATCTACCCTCTGGCTATAAAAAAAAAGGATTCTTTTGTAGCAGTTATAAAAACTCTCTTATCATGCCTTGAACAAAAAATGTATAGCTCAGAACCTATATTTTTTCCCTTTAAGTTTTCTAATATAGTGAGAAATACCTTGCATTCTTTGTGAGTGCACGATGACATATCCCATTAGCCATTCTGTCCGCCTAAGTGCTGATTTCAATAGGCTCTTGATTCCAAGTGACCATATAACTCTTATCTTTGGAGCCAAGGACCACTAGGTACAGCCTTCTGATGGTCACCAGATCTTCTCTGTCTTCAAACCCAATCACATCAGTTAGCTACTCTCATATTTTCATTTCCTTAAGGTCTTTTTTGGTCTTGAAGCAACCACTTTTGTGGTTTAGTCTAATGGTTGAAATTCTTAGCCTCACTAAGGTAGTTTAAGGAAAAGACATTTATTAAGAGTTGTAGGTAGATCACAGAATCATTTACAGGGCTTAATGAACAGAATTGTGACAGTTAATTTTATGTGTCAGTTTGCACCATGAGGTACCCAGGTATTGGTCAAACATTATTCTGGGTGTTTCTATGAGGTTGCTTCTGGATGAGATTAACATTTAAATTGGTAGACTGAGGAAAGTAGATCGTCCTCCCTAATGTGAGTGGGCGTCATCCAAACAGTTGAAGGCCCAAATAGAACAGAAAGTCTGACCCTTCCCTATCCCTACTCCAAGGAAGAGAGAAATCTCCCTGTCTGATCACTTTTGAACTGGGACGTTGGCTTTTTCCTGCCTTTGGGCTCAAAGTAAAACATTGGCTGTTCCTGGGTCCTAATTCTACTGACCTTCAGAACCACATGATCAGCAATCCTGGTTTTCAATCTTCTGGACTTGGACTGAACTAAACTGGTATCTCGCCTGGGTTTCCAGCTTACAACTTGGCCTTGGGACTTGTCAACCTTCATCATCATGTAACCAATTCTTTATTATAAATCTCCCTCTCTCCCTCCCTCTCTCTCCTTCTCTCCCTCTCTCTATTTCTCCTTCCCTCTATCCCTCCTCTATCCCACTCTCTCTGTCTCTGACTGTGTGTGTATACACACACTCTCTGGAGAACCCTAACTAAGACAATAATATGAAAGTCTAGGCTGATCTTCTAGGCATAACTCTGAAAACTAAATGGTAGCACTGGCCAACCAAGGAATTGTTGCCCCTGTCCAATCAGGAAGCTACCACTAAAGCTGCAGCCTCCTCTGCAGTAAATCATGCCAATAAGATGAACACCTTGCTCCTTTAAACTCCACCTCCCACATAAAACATTGTTCTGAACTGGTCGCAAGTGAATGGATCTAACTGACAGAAACTAAGCCATGTCTAGTACCCTAGGCTGCAAGGAGTAGATTTGGTGTCTCCGAATTCTGCAGTACAGAAAATATGTCCTGAGGCATTTGGAATGTTTTGGCCGTGGGCTATTGGAAAGAGGACTGATCCTTGGTATCCCAAAACACAACAAATGTCTAATGTAGTTACTTAATGTTTAAGTTACAAGAATTCTCAAATACCCGCTAATCAAAAAAAATTCAAACAAAAATAGTTAAGGAAGAAAAGTTTATCTTCACTTCCTATTCCAACAAAATCTTACTAATTTCCCCATTGTTAACCCGTGTTTTTAACCCTTCCAAATGATTTCCCATGCATTTGTACATGTGTGTATGTACTAGCTTTTTACATAAATGTTATGCTACTAAATTGTGGCAACCAGCCATGATGACATGCTGAGAGGGAGAGCAAACACATTGACCTCCCTTCCCCTCTCCCACTGATCTGCTGGACCCCTGACTAACTGAGAGGGCAGGGAAGCCTGTTGATGTGGCATATGCAGATCAGCCTCTAGCATAGAGCACAGTGTGGAGACGAGACCTGAGGGGACAAAGGAGAATATCCAGCCCAGAGAGATGGGGGAGAGGAGAGGAGAACGTTACTTGTGGGTACTGTGTAATAAGTAGTCATGGATGGCATGGATCCCATAATCACTTCCTCCAGCTTGGTCAGAGTTGTTTGATAGAGCAGCTTCATATTATCCTCCTGTCCCATCACTTCTGCAGGAAAGGAGTGGAAGCTTTCCCAAACTTATGGTGACCTGTGATCTACTCCTTGCAGTCATGAATCAGTTGCACTATCCCTGCCCTTGCCTGAAAGTTGGGTTAAGTGGAATATTATCTTTTCAATGACATCCCTTTGCTGTCTACTACCTGCTCCTTGGTTACCCCTCCCTCTGTCCCAAGCCAGTCCAGTCATCTGGAGGAACACAGAAAGCCCATATGGAAAGATTTAACTGGCCTCTTATTCTCTGTGGGATGTAAGCAGCTGGTGAAACGGATAAAATCTACCTTTATTTTCCTGACTCAGACCATAGGGACTAACACTCTGGCTGGGCTGCTGTCTGGCACAGGGTGTGAGTCAAGCATTGGCATCTTTGGGTGGAATGATTTTCCAAACCAAATGTGCCTGAAAACCTTCTACCTAATGCCCATGAGAGCATTAATGTCCTGAAAAGCCTCCATCTCCATAAAAACATGCTGTGTTAATTAGGCAACAGCAGGTTTCAGTGAATGCTTTTGATGGACTTCTTACCTTTACTCTTAGCTCTTTTAGCCAAATTCCTAGCAGGTTTCTGTTTCAGCTGTATTTTCTTGGTCAAACATAGTTTTTCCTCCATCCTTCAAAAGCTAGCTACAGCCTCACTCTTGATGACAGGCTTCCTTGGGCATCTTAACTTCTACTCTTTTCTGGTGACTGTGTACATCTAAGCCCAGTGTTTTGTTGTTCCTCTTCTTTGAACATGAGAGTGGTGTCATGAAGCAAGTGTTATAGAAAGACCCCCATCTGGGTGTGGGCGGGTCCAGGTATGGTGTAGCCCCAGATGGCTCTGGGACTTTAGATAAATCCTTTCTCTCATTGATTGATGAGGTCTGCACACTGGACTGATGGATCAGATCTGGACCAAGATATTCTTTTTGTCCTAAAAAGTGCTGTTACTATATATATATTTAAATGTGAATGTGCTTTCTAGCTCACTGTATCACTTTCATATCCCCACCTGACCTGCTTCATACATTTATACTGTTTTTGTGGTCCTTGTGGGCATGTGCTTTTGACTCTTGATTCTTTGCCATTCATTCTTGGTATTTGAGGGGCTGTGGATCCTCTTGAGAATCAGTGAAAACTCTCTACTTTCTTTCCAAAATGACTCACATATCTCACATAGATAAAACTTTGCATATAATTTCATGGTACTTAAAAAACATTTTGGATCCATCCATGGATGAGCCCCTTCATTTAAATTATCTCAAAGGCCCCTTAGTGGCCTGGAGCTGGTAGATTCTTGACAATCCTTTGCTTCTCTGGGGTGCAACACACTCAGTCACAGTTGTCCACAGATAGCTACCCAAGTGGTTATTGTGATATCACAGCCCATGCAGAGCAAGCATAAGGAGAGTCAGGTTGAAGGTCCTGGTACTTCTTCCCAGAGACCCAGGAAAGGATTGACTTCTGCCAGATCCTGGATGAACACTGAACACAGGCACTACTATTGAACTGTTTCCTGTCCTTGTAAAGAAAAAAGCCATTTCCTAAGGGACAAGTCTCTTTTCAATCACATTCAGTGTCAGAAGGGGGAGAGGGTTCTTCCAAGAGGCCAGAATCAGCATATGGCTGCTTACCCCTAC
>CM052888.1:31117314-31143261 GCA_028534135.1 Potos flavus | reverse complement strand
ATTCATTCATTCATTTATTTATTTGACAGAGAGAGAAAGCACAAGCAGGATGAGCAGCAAGCAGAGGGAGAGGGAGAAGCAGGCTCCTGGCTGAGCAGGAAGCCCGATGTGTGGCTTGATCTCAGGACCCTGGGATTATGACCTGAGCCAAAAGCAGATTCTTTAATCAACTGAGCCACCCAGACACCCCTGTCCTGTGAGTTCTTATCTGTGATGCTGAGAGCTGCCGGGTGTGTGAGTGGGCGAGTGACTCAGGCTCCCCACCCCACAGTGAGTCATATTTGGTTCTGGAGGGAGGAGGAGAGGAAGCTATGATGCCAGCCAATGCCTGCAACATCTCCTCACAAACCCAGCACCACAAAATAGCAACTGAGGCTGGGAGGAGGAAGGGGCAGTCCCCTCCTACTATCAATCTTCCCCTTTGACAACCCCTCTTGATCTCCTCAGCCTTGAGCCCCCACTGAGGCCTAACTCAGTAGTCACAGCAGTCCCCTAGGAGAGCCCAGAAGGAATTTAATAAAAAATGGGAAGCAGACATTCAATCTAGACTCCCCCTCTGAAGGTGTGAAAATCCTTTGCTCTGACTCAATAAACAGTTGAATTAGCACTTTTAACTCTCCAGATCTCTTCCCTGGCATTATTTCATTTTCTCCTGAAATGACCCTGGGGCATTGTACATTTATTTCATCCACTTTTCAGTTTGTATGTTATATTTCACACACAAAGAAAAGGTAAAAGTATACATATCTACAATTCAAGCAAGGCAGCAGGTATTCTTCCCTTTTTGCAGGTAGGGAAACAGAGGCACAGAAGTTACATGATTTGACTGAACAGAATTGCCACATCCAATTGTGCAGTTTTTTCACTGTATAAGGAACTTAGCAGAGAGATAAACAGAGCTGAAATATAACCTATGCCAGAGAGCCAAGCTGTCCATGGGCTGCAGGTACCTGGGAGAAGTGGCACCTTTTTCTGTTTTTCAGGAAACGTAAGTCTAGATGCAGCCCAGTGCCTAGGATGGGGAGGTAGGTCAGTGGCATTGCTAGGAAGAGAGGCCAGGTCTCCAGACTCTTGCAGTTCCTTTATCATAACCCACCATCCATGCCCTCTGTCCCTATCCAGCTTCGGTTATCCTTGGTTTCAGCGTATAACCTTCCCACCCTGCCTTCTAAATTCAATAGCCTTGGGGAGAGAAAGAAAAAAAATAATAATGCAAAGGGAGATCAGGTGGAAGTGAAAACAGAAATGTAATGGGCTTTAGAAAAACATCAGTGGCTTACACAGACATGGTTGAAAGGTATGCATATAGAGGAAGATGAGATTCTCTCTTCCTGAGGCTCTTCAGGAGCTGGGGTGAGTGCTGCTTGCTTCTCTTTATTGATGCCATTGGGTTCCTGGCACCCTGCCATATTCAGCTAAAAGGACTTGCTTTAATGATAATTTTGTAATTTCTTTTTACCTCCCTATTTCCCTGAAATAGGTTTATTCACTTCATCTTGGTGAAATTTCCTTGGGGTTCCTTCTCTCCTGCCTGCTGCTTCCTTTAGACTAGAGTCTCCCTGGCCCTCATTTCCATTCCCTCCAGACTTTTGCTCCCTAGACAGACAATGGTGTCCCTGGATGGTGGGATTTCCTGTGGACTCGAGGCTCTGGGATCTGGAAGTGGGAGGACAGTACTTCCCTGGTAGGATGGACAAGGGAGGATGGTGCCCGCCTTCGCCGCAGACTTTCCTAGTTCAGGTTCATTCATATGTCACATCTAAGTATGTGTTCTTACTTCTGCCCACCCAGAATTCGTCTCTCTCCCTAGCAGCATCCAGATTCCTCTGGGGAGTTTCTTCTCTCCCAGCATTTGTTGCCTTAGGGGGAGGCCTGTTCCAGGTGACAGAGCCTTTCTCTCCCCACCCTGGTTTATTGGAGCTTGACCAATGGAATATGACATCTTCGGAGTACTAAGACTCAGAGCAGACAACACACAGAGAGGATGATTGGTGTCCCACACAGGTTGTTCAAATATGAGAAAATTCTGTGCTTCCTGATGCCCATCTCCTCGCATGATGTCACCCTCTTGTTTCCTGCCCTTCCCAAGTCTACTGTTCCACAGATTCCACAAGTGTCCTGAAAGCCTCAGCAGATTCCCTCTGTTTTTGTTGCTCACAGCCAAGAACCCTGTCTTAGTCAGCTTGGGCTGCCATAACAAAATACCACAGACAGGGTGGCTTAAACAACAGACATTTATTTCTCACAGTTCTGGAGGCTGGGAAGTCCAAGGTCAAGGCGCTGGCGGATTCAGTTCTTGGTGAGAGCTCTCTTCCTGGCTTGCAGATGGCTGTCTACTTGTTGTGTGCTCACATGATCTCCTCTTTATGTGCATGTGGAGTGAGCTCTCTTGTGTTTTTCTCTTCTTCTAAGAGTGCTAGCCCCCTCCTGGGGGCTCCATTCTCAAGATCTAATCCAAACCTAATTTCCTCCAAAGACCATACCTCTTAATACCATTACATGGTGGAGTGAGTTAGGGCTTCACCATAAGAATTTTGGGGGGAACAAACATTCAGTCCAAAACAGACCAGGACTAATCCAACCCCCAAATTCATGGGCTTAGCGTGTTATAGCTGCCCAGTAGTAAACAGTTTCTCTGCCATTTTACTGAAGACTTATTCTGAGGAAAGGAGGCTGTGAAAACAGTTTCTAGACAGTGCAGCCATTTCTCCTGCCCCTCATGAAGGGAATTTTCCCCAGAACTGGCTGCCTGAAGGCAGTATTTCCCTAACTCTCACCTTCTGGTTACTTAAGACAGACACCCACACACTCTTATTAGGAGGAACTCAGCAGGTGGTAACAATGATAGTAAGCTTAAGGAATCATTATAAGTATTAAAACAAGTTCTCTTTGATCTTCTGGGATCAAATCTCTGTCTGGGAATTTCCCAACTGTGTTGCTGTGGGCAAGTTACTAAATCATCCATGCCTCCATGTTCTCATTGAAAATACACAATAATAATACCTATATCTCAGGAATTTTGTGACAGTCAAATGAGATAACAAACATAAGATGCTTAGTATATTTCATTATATATAAGTGCTTCAATATGAACGACTATCTGACTTATTATTATTAGATTAGTGTTTGTTGTTATAGGGTCTTTTTATTTCCCCACACTCATGAACTTTGATGATTTAGGAAGGTCCCTTTCCAGCCCTTTGGCCCTTCTTCCTGTACTTTTTGTAGTAAAGCATTCAAGTCTTCGCCTGTCCTTTGGAAATAATCTCCCACCCTTGCACTGAGTGTCACCTCTGTGCACCCGACCTGGACACACACCCTCCCTTGTGAACCCATGTGCCTCTTGGTGCCCTGCACTGGGTATAGGGCATGCTGACCTTCAGGGGCTGCCTTCTACAGCTGTTGTCTTAGCTTCTCTACTTCTATGGAGAAAGTCCCGCCTCTTTAACCCTTGAGAGCTTCAGGATTCTCTGTGACTTCTTGGCTTTTTCATTCACTCTTAAATTTCTCTACGTGCCTGCTCCTGCAACCCACCTCTGTCACCTCTGAGTAGCTGACAGCACAGTGATGATTCTCCCCAGAGATGCAGCCTACTCCACCTGTCAGGAGGAAAGGGAGGAAGCTCCCGGGCATCTTTCTGCTGTAGTGCTGTAGGATTCTAACGCAAATTCATAGACTCCTAGAATTCAGAATTCCAAGGAACATCAAACAATCACCTACTTTACTAAAGACAGACTCATATTGTAGTTGAGATCATGTGGACATCATGAGGTCCATGGCTGGAGCCAAAAGGGGACCTAGAATTGGGTCTTCCTTCTCTTGGTCAGAAGCATTGCTAGAAGAGTCATTCTCTCCCCAAGCAAGCCCATTCTCCAAAAGCAGTGTGGCTTTCATCCTCTCTTTCTCTGTGTGAGAGTGTGAGAGCAAGGGTCAGTCTCTTCAATATGTAATATGCAGTTGGATCATTAACAGGATGATGGAGGGAACCTAGAAGAGGTTATGAGTGTGGTGGATAGCGGCAGGAAATATTTCTTGACTTCCTCCCTCACAACCAAGCCCTGCTCACTGGCTGCTAAAACCTGGCTCTGCCCACTCCTTGCAGCATGGTGCATGCCATTCCCAGCATCCTGATGTTTCTTTATGAGGCAGGTTAGCCTCCCATTGGCATCACTGCTTCCATGATTGTAATTGGCCTGAAAATTTTGAGCCTCAGTCTATCCGTTTGATTTCTCTCTCAGTCTCACCACATGCTCAGGACTTAAATAATTTATTTTAAGGGTACAAATTCACAGTTTATAGATGCTATTAAAGAAGCCAAGCTTTTCTTGTCTCCCTAAATGCAAGGAGAGTACTTATTGAGGACTCAGGACGTTTCTTGCTGATTTTTCTCCACTTAGAGTGTTTACATACAGGTCGAACATTTTTCATATGTTGGATTTTCATTCTTTTGTGAATTAAAGCAAGATGTTAACTTAATTTGGAGTCTCTGGTGTGTATAAGGGCCACATTTTAAAGTGTTAACAGACTAATAAAAATGAGAGAAAGCAAGTGGCAGTGAAGACGTTCTTTTTTTTCCCCCCAGTTAAGGAACTTGGAATTCTGAACATTTACATGTAAAATTTAGCTGCAGCATAGCTGGATATAAATAATACATTGAAATTTTTATGTAGTTAAGCATTACAGGAGTCGGACAAGCTCTGTAAGGATTTGCATTTAATTCTGTTTTTTAAAAAATGTGTTAACTAAAAATAAACTAATTTCAGGCATAAAAAGTAAGGCAGTAGGAGAATTTTCAATAGAAAATGATCTGTTTAATTTAGTGCCTGTATCTTAAACCATTCATGGGATTAATTAACCATTCACAAGGAGAAGGTCACCCTAGGAATGGGAGGAGGATGCTGCTCTGAATTACAAACCAGGACATTGGTTTTGGCCTTCAGATATGTCCCACCTTACTTGTCCCTGGCCCTTCACAGAGCCAGCTGTCTTTTCATCAAGAAATGCTAGAGAAATGTTCCTGTAGCCAGAGAGGCCACAGATGTTGGCAAAGACAGGAGGTGAGAGGAAAGGAAGAGAACAGGAACATCTGGAGACTCCACTCCCTTTGTATTCACCTTCATTTTGATTCATCATTTGGGGCTTCTTCCTTCTTGGGGTAGGACACTTTATTTTTACGTTATGTTAGTCACCATACAGTACATCATTAGTTTTTGATGTAGTGTTCAATGAGTCATACTTCTCAGCTGTCATCCAACAGCCTCTTGGTGACCATATTTGCCTGCTTCGGCTGCCATAACAAATGCCACAGATTGGAAGACTGGATGGCTTAAACAGCACACATTTTATTTCTCACAATCCTGGAGGCTGTAAGTCCAAGATCAGGGTATTAGCAGGTGGATTTCTCCTGAGACCTCTTCCTTGGCTTGCAGATCGCCATCTTCTCACTGTCTCCTCACTTGGCCTATTCTCCGTGAGCACACATTCGGTGTCTCTTCCTCTTCTTATAAAGACATGAATTGTATTGGATTAGGGCCCCATCTATGACCTTATTTAACTTTAATGACCTCTTTAAAAGCCCTCTCTCCAAATACAGTCATATTAAGGGTTAGGGCTTCAACATATGAATTTTGCAGAGACACCATTCAATCCATAGTAGTGATCACGGTCCTATAGATGCAGAGTGTTTGTGTGTGGGGGGAGCGGTCCTCAGAAAGGTGTCTTGAATTCATCCTCTCTTTTCATCCCCCATGTGGCTTGAGTGAGTATATTATACAACATTTCAGGTCTTGGCTTCTTCCTGTAATAAAAGGTGAAATTACAAAGTGATAGTTCTCGGATTCAAGCTGACCCTTTGGACTCATACTCACTAGACATGTATATTCCTAGGGTTTAGACCCAGCTTCACTCTCAGTTATACTCTAAGCTTACCCAATATTAAATTATATCCCAGACTTTATTTTGGGCACCAGTGACATATAGCTGGCCATAACCCAGCCATTCTCATAAGGAGCCCCCACACAAGTAAAGCATATGTATATAAGTGCTGGGTTAGAGGAGAGTAAGGGTCTTTCAAGAGCCACAGCCCCTTCTTAGTGAGATGGGTGTAGCCTCACTCCATGCCATTCCCTGTGCCAAGTGCCTTGTTAGTTTGGCACAGAGACCAACCATACCCTGTGCTCCAGATATGCGCAGTGCTCACTGTGGTATAGGTACTCTTTCTTATGGAAGTAAATTTTGCATAACATGAAATTCACTATTTTAAGCATTTTTTGGTGCAAAAATGTGATTTTTATTAAAGCACAGGGACAGGACCCGTGGGCAGAAAGAGCTACACTGTGGTCATAAGGAGTGGCTCATTATATGTTTTCAAGTTGGGAGAGGGTTAGGGATAGTGCAAGTCTCTAAAGAATTTGGAAGCAAGGTTTCCAGGACCTCGAGGGGGCTAGCTATTGTTGGGAAAGTGTCATTTATTACTGTCTATAAAACCTTAGTCATGAGACCCTTTAGATGAATATTAGTGGGACATATGCTTGGGGAATGACTGCCAACATATATCTTGGGGGATAGACATAAAGGAAGTTTCCAAAGGAAGGTATTCAGCTTCTAGTACATTCACAATATTGTACAACCATCACCACTATCAAGTTCCAAACATTTTGTGACCCTAAAATAAACTCTGTCACTCCCCATTCCTCCTAACCCGAGCCCCTGGCAAACAGTAATCTCTGCTTTCTTTCTCTATGAAATTGCCTATTCTGACATTTCATATAAGTGCAGTCATATAATATGTGGCTTTTAACATCTGACTTCTTTCACTTAGCATAACGTTTTTAAGGATCATCCATGTTGTAGCATATATCTGTACTTTAGTTCTTTTTATGCCTGAATAATATTCCATTTTGTTGATATACCACAGTTGGATTATCCATTCATCAGTTGATGGACATCTGCATTGTTTCCACTCTTTGGCTATTATGAATAATGCTGCTGTGACTGTTCATGTACAAGTTTTTGTTTGAAAGTGTTTTTAATTCTCTTGGATTTATGCTTAGGAGTGGAATTTCTGGATCATACAGTAACTCCATGTTTAATGCTTTGAGGAACCACTACTTTCATTCTCACTATTTTTATTCTCAGCTAAGGAAGGTGTAGATCCAGGAATCCCACCCAGGACCTCTCATTCCAGAGTCCAGAGTCCATGCACCAACCTCCAACACTGCCTTAGAGGTGATGTTGGAGCTAGCTTCTGAAGGACCAGAAGTTATCTTGATTGATAGGGGCAGGAAGGGTGTTCTGGGCATATGTGCTAAGTCCTAGATGTATGAGAGAGCTTTTCACATTTACACAGGGAGAGGTCATTGAGGACATCTCCCTTTGAATTTTTGTGGGATGAATTAACAAGGGAGAAGTGGAAGGAGACAAACCCCTAAGGGTCTTACATACCATGCTCAGAAGTTGAGTGCAGAAAGATCTTAAACAAAAGAATAAGTATGAAAATATATATATATATATAAAATAAAAATGAAATCCACAACTCGAATGAAAAGACAAACACGCTGAGAAAAAATATTTGCAAGCCATATGACATTGGGTTAATAGGTTTGTTATATAAAGAACTCCTAAAACTGATTATAAAAACATTTAACCTGAACTAGATAAATGGGCAAAGGACACGAACAGATGATTCACAAAATAAGAAATACAAAGCAGTAAACAAACATATGGAAAAATGTGCAACTTCCAGTATAATCAAAGACATGCAAATTTAAATAACAGTAAGAGAACCATTCTTTGCCTATCGGATTAGTAAATGTTTGTCAAAATGATAAAGCTGATTCTGGCAAGAGTGAGCTATAAGAGGAACTTCTGCACATAAGTATGTTCAAATCCTGGATGCCAAATTCTCCTTTCCCTTTCCTTCTAATTCTGTAATTCCAGTTCTGGCAATCAATTCTCTCTGAAGCTGCATTTATATATTGTTTACAAGAAAGAAAAAAATTGGAAACAAGAATGCAGCGGGTACAGGTGACCAAAGTTCAGAACATCATTTCCATGTGGACACCAGAAACATTGTTCCAGCCCTGACTTCTTTTTGGAGTTCCAGAACTACTTCAAATTGAAGTCTCTATTGTTTTCTCCAAATCTGATTCTTCACATCTGTTTTCGTGTTTCATTAATGGTATTACAGGCTAAATTGTAATCCAAGCTAAAAACTTGGAAATTACCCTTTCTTCCTTGCCATGGTCTAAATATGTATGTCCCCCACTTCCCCAAATTCATATGTTGAAATCCTAACTCCCACAGATAATGGTATTAGAAGGTAAGGCCATTGGAAAGTGTTTAAATAATAAGGGTGGAGGCTTCATGAATGGGATTGGAGCCTTATGAAAAAGACCCCACAGAGATCCCAAGCCCTCTCCACCATGTGAGGACATGGTGAGAAGGCTTTGTTTATGAACCAGAAAGTGGGCCCTTATCAAGCACCAAATCTGGTGGCACAACCATCTTGGGCTTCCAGTCTCTAGAACTGTAAGAAAGAAATTCTGTTGTTTATAAGCCAGTAGTCTGCAGTATTCTGTTATAGCAGCTTGAAAGGGCTAAGACAACTCTCCTTCCCTTCATTTAAGCTATTTACCTCAAATTTTGTCAATTATACATCAGGAAGCTTCTTTGTGGGTTTTTTTTCATTATTTTATTTTATTTTAATTCCAGTAAAGTTAACAGTGTTATATTAGTTTCAGGTATACAATATAGAAGCTGCTTGAATCCATTTCTCTCATCTTACTTCTAATTGCCATTGCCTTAAACCACCCCCTTATATTTTCACTCTGAATTGTTACCAGTCTCCTATCACAGGTCATTCACCTGGGGGGATGCTGAATAAGAGGGGAGGGCCATATTGAAGAGAGAGATATGAGTGAGGCTCCAGCAATGTTTCTGAGCTTTTTCTTATTTTTTAGAAGACCTGAAGCAAATATCCCAAAAGGTTAAGGTTTATTGACTCTGGTATGGACAAGATGTTCATTACATTCTCTGTTTTCCTCTCTATCTTGAATATTTAATAATAAAATTATTTCAAGTCTCTTGTCTCATCTCCTTTCTGGAAGTTCCCCTACATTCATATCCTTCCTTGACAATTCCACTAAATATTTTAGGAATAAGAAAGTCTAATTTTGTCATTCTCTACTTGAAAACCTCCATTACATTAATTTCCCATTTCTTACAGAATAAAATCTGAATTTATTAGCTTGACACAACAGGCCCTCCACACCCTATGCCCCAGCCATGCTGAACTTTATAGGTCCCCAAACCCTAACCCAAATGACTCTAGAACCTACTCGTATCTCTGCACATGCCCTGCCTTGCATGTCTACCTCCATCTTCTCATCTGGTAGATCAATTCACTTTTCAAAGCCAAGATCCAACATCCGTTCCAGAGGAAAGCTTCCTTTTAATGTTCTCTAAGCAGAAGTTGGTCATTCCTTCTCAAAAAATTTTCTTCATGACATTTATTACTGCTCTTACCACATTGTTCTGAAATCTTTTTTTTTTTTTTTTTTCCACTGTTTCTTCTAACAGACCACAGGCTCTTCAGGGAGAAGGCTGGTGTCCTTTTTATCTTCACAAGTCCCAGGCTGAGTGCAGTGCCAAGAATATCAGGACCTCTTCTAGTGCTGTTAAGATGGAAGAATGAGGATAAGGAGAGAGCCAACATGCACTGCATCATGAGACCTTCCCCCTACAAAAGAAACTTGAGAAATGAGGATGGAAGTGTTTGTAAGAGATGCAGTTTGGATAACACATAGAGTTAGTAATCAGAGACTACTGTTGGAAGATAATCTCATCCAAGGAAAGAAGGCAGGATGGAAATCAAATGTTTGAAGGCAATCTGTGAGGACAGACTCCCAGTCTGGACTAACCAGGCATGCCACTGGCCCTTAGTAATATAGTGAATACAATGGCTTACAGACCAGATCTGCACTTTAGGATTCAGATATTCATTCCCTCAGCTGTTGGGAGTATGACAGCTATTGACTCTCTTTTGAGTCACTCTCTGGGAATTGCCCCCAGCCAAAGAAAGCCCTCCTCCAAGTTCATGCCCCTTCCTAAGGGCATCCCCCATTCAATGACTGGTCATGAGGGAGTATAAATGTCCAGCCCACTTACCTTGAGACTGAACAAAACTAGAGGGCCTTCCCCGCACCAGAGCTCCACATAGGGCCAGCTGAGGCCTTTTTTGGTATTCACAACAAAATTCAGCCTCTTCTCTTACTCATTCCCACTTCCTTCACTTCCAAACAGGTATCAATTCCTAAGTCACCATCTGATAAATACATTTCCAGCATGCAAATCTCCATCTCAGAGTCTGTTTCCCAGGGAAATGATCTAAGACAAATCTTCTCAAGCTTACATTTCCATCAGTGTTTTCACTAGTTTGGAGGATACTTCCTTGGACACAGCTGCCAAGATCAACTCCACAGATTCTTGAAGTTTCTTTTGTCATTTTTGGAATTCTGTTAGTGGCCCAAGGCCGCTACCAAATGATCACACTCCCGCACCTATGACTTGATTGATTTTTTTTGGTATTGGAGTCATATTTTATTTTGTCATATAAAATTCTGAAATTAAAATAGATTTAGTGATAAACTAGGAGCAGACAGAAAACATTAACATTTTTGTCTCAATTAGCTAACTTTTAAAGGAAAACTTAAAGTCTTTATTCCTTTAAAGGAAAGATGGCTATGGCCAGACATGTTTTTGTTCTAGTTAGCTGAGCTAGAGGGATGAGAGTCTGTTTACACCAGATCTGTGAAAGTCACTGAGGATAAGGCTGTGGTTTGGGAAAGGGGGCCAAACTATGTTTGAGATTTTTAATACGTGGACCAGGATGCCAACTGTTTATCTGAAATAGCAAGTGAGGAGTTAGTCAGACATCCAACCATTGTGGTGTTTGCACCTGAATGTTCCATCCCAACAATGCATTTCCCTTGCTTTGAGGTTGTGGAGGGCTAAGGGCAGGGGTGGGGGTGGGGTGGGATTGGAAGGCGGGTAGAGTCTGTGGAAGAGTTCTTTTTTTTTTTTTAATCATAATTTCTTCTCTTTTATTATTTTTTTTAAGATTTTTTTATTTATCTATTTGACAGAAAGAGAGAGATCACAAGTAGGCAGAGAGAGAGGGGGAAGCAGGCTCCCTGCTGAAGCAGAGAGCCCGATGCGGGGCTCGATCCAAGAACCCTGAGATCATGACCTGAGTCGAAGGAAGAGGCTTTACCCACTGAGCCACCCAGATGCCCTGAGAGTTCTTTTTAGAAGGACAGATCCTTCCCTCCTTCCTTCCCTTCATTTTTTCTTTAGAATTAACATGAATTCCTGTGTCTCTAATCCTTCCTGGGACTTGGTTCTCACTTTTGACCCTCAACTCCAGCAGGGTCCTTTCTCATATAGCTTCTGTCTCTTCATCTACATTTCTGTTCATGTTGTGGCAAATTTTCTTCAAATTCCTCTATTCGTTGTTTCATAGGATTTTTTTTTAATATTTGTGAATTCATTTGGCAGGCAGACATTGCAATTATGGACAAGATTGACTATTAGGAGACATCCTGCCCCTTCCCACCTCCCCGGGAGCAACTGAATAGCACACCACGCATTAAATCAAATGAGCAGGCATTAGCATCAGTTGTAAACAATTTACACTGCAGAACTCCTGCCATCTTGCCAAATGCCCTAAGAATTAGATGTGGATTTCAACTCACCTTGCTAATTAATTCAGAACAAGAAGATATCCCAGAAAGCAGTACTCTTTTCATACTGGTAGAGAGTAACACAGACACTTAAAAATGCTTGGAATATCCACCCTATTTTTAGCTTAAGAAGATTTCTTTGCCAAAGCCTGCTTCCAAAATTTCATTGCTTTCTGAGAAAAATAGTGTGCATGGAAGCATGTGGCTATTATTGCTGTCTCATTCATTTTTGAAACCCCATCACCTAGCATAGTTCTAGGCATATTGTAAATACTCAGTTGTTATGATATTGAATTAAATCATAGAGTGCTCCTCTAGTGCAATAGTTAATTCAGGATTTCACAGGGATGACCAAGATAAATTCCAGTACATTTCCAAGTGTTCGTCAATTTAGGCTGCTATAACAGAATACCATGGACTGGTTGGCTTATAAACAACAGAAATGTATTTCTTATCATTATGGAGGCTGAAAGTCCCAGATCGGTGTGCCAGCCCAGGCAGGTTCTGGTGTGAGCTCTCTTCTGGGTTGCGGGCTGCTAACTTCTCACTGTATCCTCATGGGAGAGACAACAGAGAGGGGAAGCAAGCTCTCTGGTGACTCTTATAAGGGCACCAATCTCATCATGAGGGCCCCACCCCCACAATGTCATCTAATCCTGATTACCTCCCAAAGGCCCAATTCTTATACCATCTCACTGAGGGTGGGATTTTCAATATATAAATTTTGAGAGGAACACGAACATTCAGTTTACAGCACCTAGTGATGCCCATTCTATGTGCTTTTGTAATCAACTTTCTAAGAAGGAGTTTGTCCCAGGTTAGTAGGTAGAGGGACTGAGGAACCAGATTTTGAATTTAATACTGTTCAATTCCCAAGTTTACGATTTCTTCCTCTTACCATGCTAGAAGATTTGTTTTCAAGGTTGACCCTTAGCAATTTTGTTTGGTCTCAAGTGCACATGTATTTTTGCCTTTTGAAACACTTCTCCCTGCATTCAGAACCTCAGACATCCAGTGCTTCACCCTTCCTGGACTGCAATGGGAATAGGAAAAGGGAATACGATTCAACTTCTACACCATGGCCTACAAGGGTCTACGTGATCTGGTCTCTGCCAGCCTCCCTGGCTCCATCTCATTCCACTGTCTTCTTGATTACTAAACTCTTTGGTTCCCTGAACACACTGGACTTATTCACAACCCAGAGCCTCACAGTGACCATTCCCTCTGCCTGGAATGCTTTTCCCTCAAATGTTTTCCAGGGCTGCCTCCTTCCTATTTTTTAGGTCTCCTATGAGAAGCCTTCCTTTTTACCTAATCCAAAGCTGCTTCCCATTCCCAGTCATTCTCTATTCCCTGATCTTTTCATTTATTTATGACATTTATCATTATCTTGTTGATGTGTGTGCTGCCTGTCACTTCCAATAGGATATAAAACTCTCTGCAGGGACCTTATCTTCCCTATTCACTGCTGGTATCTCCCATGCCCACAACACTGCCTGCCATAGTAAGTGCTCACTATGTATCTGTAAAATGAATGAACGTATTCAAAAGTGAAGTCCAGATCTTTGTAGAAACAGGAAAGGGGGGGCGCCTGGGTGGCTCAGTGGGTTAAAGCCTCTGCCTTCGGCTCAGGTCATGATCTCAGGGTCCTGGGATCGAGCCCCGCGTCTGGCTCTCTGCTCGGCTGGGAGCCTGCTTCCTCCTCTCTCTGCCTGCCTCTCTGCCTACTTGTGATCTCTCTCTCTCTCTCTGTCAAATAAATAAATTAATTAATTAAAAAAAAGTCACAGAACATCTCTGAAGGCAGCTGATTACCTCTCTCTCATCTATTGAAGTGCGGACCCTTTCTTTGCTCTGGTACTAGATTCCTTGCTGACCTGGAGCTGTAGTTGCAGTCTGAGAGCTGATAAATGGTTGTTCCCTTCAAGGTGTTTGGGAGCTTCTCAGTGGGTAGTGGTATATAACAGCAGCAACAGCATTTTACTCTAGACCCATTGTGTTCACATGAAGCAATGAACTAAATTTTGTTGAAGAGGTAAAGTTTGAAAAAGCAGGAAGTGTAGTTGTTGTTGCTGTTGAGAAGACAAATTGCTTGTGAGTGTCCTGTCTTCTAGTTTTGTGAGCCTCTCAGAGAGGACCTGCATAATAGGATTTCTTGCCAGCTGTTACCTATTCACATCAGAGGTAGGAGTAGCAGATGCTTATGGAGAGAGGGGTTATTTTAGTGACTGAATGGATTGACTAATCACTCTGCAACCACTTTAATGAAATAAGTTCTTGCATTAAATGACACACAACTGCACTTAAAAGCTGGTTTTAAATGTCCTTTACTTGCTTTGTTATGGCTAGTTTTTCAACATAACTGAGTAGTTTCACTGTTTGTGGTTCTGAAAAAATTTTTCTTATAAGGCGACTGAGAAGAAATAATGTTTCTGCCATCTTCCATTTTGACGCTACAGAGAGATTTATGAGTTTTGAAACTCTTTTCACACATATCTTAGTTTTCTTCCCAAGAATTTTGTAAACTTTGTAAGGAAGGTGATTCTCTCTTTCCACATTTAATAGACTGGGAATCCTTGGCTCAAATCTAAGAAGCTCTACTTTAGAAAAAAAAAGCTCTACTTTTATTGGAATTTCTTTCATTTGACAGATGTCTCTTAAAACAAATTTTTTTACATATGTAAGAAAAAAGTTAATTGTGGAAATTTCAGAAAGGTAAACAAAGAAGAAAATGAAAATACTTATGGTCCCACACCCAGAGAGAACTACTGTCAACATTTTGATAAATATTCCTTGTTAAAGATATATAGAGGGAAAGAAGACACATGATCTAATATTGTGTATACTGTTTTACAACCATATTTTTCACTTAGGGAGTTATTAGACACTTTTTCTATGTTAGTAAATGAATTTCCACAGCTTTTCTAATAGGTGAATAGTATATAATTGTGGGTTTGTACCATAACTTATAACCAACTTATAACCAATTGGCACATTTAGATAATTTCTATTGTCTTTGTGATTACAAGCAATATTGTATTAAGAACTCTTATAGCTAAATGTTTATGTATATTCTTATTTATTTCTTCAAGAAAACTTCTGAAATTGAAATATCTGTATCACACAATTTAAGGTCTTTTGATCCAATAGTCCAATTTGTACAACCATTAGCACCTCATTTTGAACACTCATACACTCTGAGTATGCTATTTAAAAATATACATTTCTTAATTTATGGGTGGAAATGGCAGCTTGTTATTCTAATTTGTTTTTCTAATATTACCGGTGAGATATTTTTAAAGTATTTTAGGCCACTTGAATCTTTCTTTCCTTAATTTCCTTCTCATAATCTTTGTCTACTTTCCTGTTTGAGAGTTTTGACATCTAGGTATTCTGGTTCTAAATTCAATACTCCTTCTTTGAACTAAAGGTACAGCTGTTAAGAAAATATGTATATGTCCAGCACTTGTCCTTTGGTTGTAAAATGTTTCTTGCCTTTTAGGCTCTTCTCCCTGAGTGCTGTTCCAGTTCCAGGTATGATGACACTAGTGTCTATGTTGATTTATTACTTATACATTATCTCATTCAATTCTTTTTTTTTTTTAAGATTTTATGTATTTATTTTTAAGAGTGAGAGAGAGCATGAGTGGGGGAGAAGGGCAGAGAGAGAAGCGGGCTCCCCACTGAGCAGAGAGCCCAATGCGGAGCTCAATCCCAGGACCCTGGGATAATAATCTGAGCCCAAGTCAGATGCTTAACTGACTGAGCCACCCAGGTGTCTTTATCTCATTCAATTCTGACAAGTGTCCTGAGAGGCAGATGGGGCAAACAATAGTGTCTAGAACCATGATGAAACTGAAGCACATTGAGGCTAGTGGTCTTACCTAAGATCATAAACTAGTATCCAAGTCAAGATAAATCTTGAACCAGGATCTCTTAGGAATCAAGTGGGAAAGTGATCTGGTAAGTTAATCACACTAATGCTTAATGACTATCATAATATATTATCTTCTCCAGACTTATTTGCATTTAAATAGAGAGGAACCTGAAGCAATCACTACTTAATGTTCCCTGTCACGCTTGAGGAAGAACTATTTTAGGTCTGGATCTTGCCCACCCCTTAAGTCACACTATGTAGATATCCACCTACTTCACCTATGCATGGTCCCAGCTCTTCTGTTAATGTGGGTTGACTTGACACACCAATAATAACAATCTGAATATATACAATATGATAACCAAAACATAAAGAAAATAGAAACTGTTTCTCTCCCTCTCTCCATCTCCCTCCCCCCTCTCTCTTTTCCAGTCCCTCCTTCTCTGTTCCCTCATTTTAAAACTGTCCTTTTGGAGCAGGAAACTGTTTTTCTATTTTCTTCACATTACTCAGAGCCTCTTTTCCTTTTCTTTTGAAGCTAGTGAGTTATTAAGTGCCTCTCAGAAATGGTCTCTAAGCACCCAGAAGAACACTAACCAGTAAGCTAGAAAGTCATAGAACACTGAGCAGCAGGGACATTTCCTCTCTGCTGACCCACTGTCTGATGAATTCAGGTTTGTTTGTCAGAGTTTCCTTAGCCCGCTGACATTAAGTGGTAGACCCATGGGCCCTTAGTGGACACCATGCTTCATCAGAGCAGGTGGAGATGTCTCTGAACACCAACCCTCTAGTACTTTTATTGTGTGATGACATTTCACATTGCGTAAAACCACAAATGTATATCGAGATCTCTTGGGAGTCTATTCCTCCCCCACTTTGGATGCTGGCCTTACACTGCCATCTCTGCCTTTGTTTTTTCCTTGATAGATTTTACCATAATGACTTTAAACATTTTATGAAAGGAGGTTTTGCAATATTTTTGAGTAAATATTTTTTGTAAAATTTTTGGTAATATTTTGCTGGTATTCTTTTAATAATAATTGAAGAGAATAGTTTTTTTTTTTCAGTGACCATCTAGTACCTTGTCTGTATTTTCTTTGCTTATCTCTATGCCATCTTTAGACAAATTTTCAAAGGTCTTTGTTGGTATTTTAAGTTTTGTGGAATTAACACACCAATCCTAGGAATTCTCACAGTACACTGATAGAGCATAGCATTATGAATTTTTTTCTTTTTAGAAAGATGTGAAGATTGACAAAATTTATAGTCAACTCTAAACTGGCTGGCAATTACAGGAAGGAAGGAGATCACAGATTCATACTTTGATTAATACAGTTACATTTTTTATTCAGTGGTGGATTAACCATGGTCAAGATAAGGGCTGGGAAGGATCTCACATCTCCAGGGGAAAATAATCAGGCAGCAGATAATTACTACTAATTGATACTACCCACTAATGTGTATGTGTGTGTATGTGTGTGTGCATGCATATATGTGTATAGCAATAGGGAGGTCATATTTATGAGCTAAGATTCATCCTAATTCTTCCTGGAACTTTTCATGGTCCACAGATTTCTTCTCCATCAAATGGTGATAACAACCCCTGCCTTATAAACCAAATAGGGGAAATTAAGTTTAAAATGGAAGAAGTTTGAGAAGAAGACAAAGCTATGCAAATGCAAAGGATTTTGATTTTCTGCTGTTTATCAGAGCAAAGGGGCTCACATAGGGATCCAGAGTACATCATTAATAGATCCACCAGAGCTGGGTAACTAAGACTTCAGGATGTGTAGCTCTGAGGCCCCATACTGAAGTGCTTATATCTTTGAAGAAAACATTTCAGGAGCTAAAAGGACAGATGCCTGAGAATCAATTTTTTGAAACACAAACTTTTTCAAGTATGAAAGGAGCTCACATAATTTGTTTCAGAGAAAGACATGTCCCAGTCACAAGAGTCAGCTCTCAGAGTGTCTTGGGCGGTTTCACATCTGTGCACACGGGTGGCAGAGCTGCCCAGATGAGCAGAAAGGGCACTAGCCTCATGGCAGGCAGCTGTTTCTGCTGGAGTCAGAATTATACTTTCCTCTCATTTCGTCAGACACAAAGTGTTATTTTGGTAACTCTTTATTTTCCACACTGTAGCTTCCCATGTAATTATTGAATACAATTAGATATTCCATGCTGCATAATTACTCAGCTATCTGTGTCTCTGAAAGGTATGAAAATAAATGATCATGAAAGTCCGTAATGAAAAGCCTCCATCCCAAGAATAAGACTGGGCTTTCTATCTATCTGACAATGTGTCTGAATCAGAAAAAATAAAATTTAAACATTTGGGTTTTTCCTACATCTGCTATACTCATGGACAAAATTTTGTTCTAGTAACCAGAACAAACTGGCTTGATTGACTTTTCTTTGTTATCTTAAGCTGTGGTCTCCTATTCTGGTTTGTGTAGACATCTAAATAAAACTCCTCTATGGCACTGAAAAAAGGAGTGATAAATCAAAGTCCAAAGATGATCCATAAATCCAACTTAACTAACTAATACACAGGGTAACTGAAAAGGTCCTGCTATCTCTACATCAAATTTATTTTTTTTTTGCACAAAGAAGAAAAGAATAGCAAGGCATATTAAAGTAGAGAAAGGGCTTTGCTTTTTGTACACATCTATGTTAACCAGGAAACCCAATTCCAGCCACTTATGCAAAGAAGGGATTTAGTAACATGATACTGGAGCATCTCAGAGAAGAAAACGCTACAGGAATACATGAAGCTCAGACTGGAACTGAGGATTTGGTGCCAAGACTTTGTCTTCCTCTATCCATCTCTTTGTTTTTCTGTCTTGGCTTTATTCTTTTGTATATCAGAAAAGTTTTCTCTATTTGGCAGTGATCATGCTACTGGAAACTCTGGGATCACATTTCTGAAACTTTTATCCAGAGAAAAAGGGAGTCTTTCCTGTTACTCCTGTTAAGGAAAAACAAGAGTGAAGTACTCTGGTTGACCTAGATTGGGTCACGTATCTTTGCCTGGACCAGTTTCTGGCTTGAGGAGTAGGTTAAGGCACTAAGACTGGCCCAGTCTGAGTCATATACTCAACCCT
The DNA here is from genome assembly GCA_028534135.1 of Potos flavus. NCBI lineage: Eukaryota > Metazoa > Chordata > Mammalia > Carnivora > Procyonidae > Potos > Potos flavus. The sequence goes on along the minus strand of CM052888.1, from coordinate 31,124,539 downwards.
GTGCAGGGAGCAAGGTTTATAACCAGAAGGTGGGGGCTGGGACAGGAAAAAAGCATGCAGGGGAGATAAAACAGTAGCACCAAAGTACCCAAATATGCATTTGTGCAAAGTAGGAGAGCATCTTCAAGGTCCAAGGTAATAACCCAAAATATACTGAAGTGAAGTCATTTTGTGTACAATCTTAGAATTCAGTTTTTTAATGGAACTTGGACTTTCTCTTATGACCTGAACCCTAGTGAGGCCACATAGATATGCATAAGAATTTCAGGCAGAATTATTTTCAGAAGAGAACTAACAACAAAACCCTAGATATGATGGCAGCGAATGGTGATGGTGAGAATAGGCAAAGCCTTGGGGAGCCAGTGGTAGGAGTTATTGTTTTACTGGGTTCAAGCCAAGCAAGGCAGCAGTGAATGAAAGAATATTGATTATTTTCCCCTACTCAGATAGAAGTCTCAGTTACGGTGAAGTCCATGTCTTACCTTTTCTTGCTTCACTTAAAGAAAATTTCTGAAAGGAATTTTATCTCTTTTTCTAGGTATATAAACAAAAATAATTGCCTGATGATACCCCACTTTCTAAAATAATCACAAATCAAGTAGAGAACATTGGGTGTTTCTATTGGACCATAAATTTCACATTGTCTAAATTTGATCCATGAATAGTCCCAGTATCTTAACTCAGTTTCCCCTGAGCAAAGCCTGAGGCAAACTCATGGGTTACCTCTTTATTAGAGAGTAAAATCCCAGAAGGCAGGCATGAGGAACAAAGGGGATGAGGCAGAGAAGGAGGGAAAGGCAGTATGAGGGTGTTTTAATAAACTGGCCACCACTTGCTAAATGTAACTCATTGTTCTGTCTCATGGGGCCATCTTCTACAATGCCAAATTTAGAAAAAATCCTTCTTAAAATAATCCATCTGGTTGAGTAAGGGAGAATTTTTGCCAGATCCCATCTCCCATCAGTCTAATGTTTGACCCACAGGGCTTGAATGCCCTCAAACTTTCAGTGTGGGTGTTCTTACCTCAGTGCCAAGTGGGGAAGTCCCAGGACAAGAGGCTGATGGTGGCTTGTGGCTGCATCCATATGAGGCTGAGGCTGAGTCCAGCTGAGTTGGTCATCACAGTGTGGATTGGCTAAGGTTACAACAAGTGGGTCAAGGCACCGTGGTACATGAGGCCCGGAGGAGAAGCCTTTATTTCCCTAGAATCAGAATTTCAAGCCTAGAAGAAATCTAGGGATACTTTTCTGATTAATTAAAACACAGAGTTTAAGGGACTTGCTAAATAAACTCACAGCCAGTTGCTCCAGTCAGTGACAGAGCTTAGAACATGCCCCACTCCCAACTCTTTCTATTCGTTGCTTCTCCATGGCTCTCTAACAGCAGAGTCTCATTTGTGGCAAAATTTCCCAAATGCCTTATGAGGTGAGAAGCAAGTCAACACTTTCTAAATATTCATGAGCTGTTTAACGGTTCAATTTTGGTGGGTAGCAATATGTCTATCAGGATCTATTTATTCTCATTACTTCAGGGCTGTTCTGATGCGATGCATTATAAACAATTTATGATGTGTTGACAGGACAGATGAATGCTAGGATAATAGGCTGAAGAGGAGAAAATCTCACCATTGCAAACAGAATGCAGACATGTGACTCAGAAGACTGATGAGAAAGATTTTGAGGGTCTGTGTGCTTGGCCATTTATGTGCCAGCCTGTAGTCTTGTTAGTTTTGTGGCATAGCAGTTGTGGGTCTACCTTGGCCTCTGTTTGTACTGGGTGTCTTCATAATAGAACCCATAAAATATCTGCTTCCCAAAAAGAGGGTTTTAGCTGGAGAGGTGCAATCTCTGTACCTGTTAGCATGAATATCCTTGAATTCCTAACATCTCAGTAACTTTTGGATGGAGCTGTCACCTTACTCAGCCAACCCAAAAGTCATCAGACTCAAGTTCTGGGTGAAGATTAAGTTTCTAAAAGTCAAGGCTAGTAGCTCAGTTTAAGTAGTCTAATCATTTAGACCTCCTGTTTTGAAAAGAACAAAACAGAGAGCATTCTCTAAAAGTCTGAATATTTCTGTCCTTCAAAGTGGTAGTCTAAGTTTACTATTCACGCAGAGTTGGGACTGGACTCTGCTTTCATGGCACCCCCCACACCTCTTCTAGAAAAAGCCCCATACGCATAAACAAAAATCATGTTGAGCTTTTTGCCCCCAGGATACACACTATGGGAAAAATATTTGTTAAATACTTGTTAGCTATTATCCACATTTTTCAAAGGAGAGAAAAGTGGTAAATAAGGGGTTAAGAAATTTGTTCCAGGAGACAGAGATGGCAGGTGTTAGAGCCAGAAATCTGGGTCTGATTGGTGAGCTCCCGCCGTCTGCGCTGTGAACAAGATCATGCTCTCAAGTGGCCTTGAGAAATGGCGTTTACTTCTCATTGCCTCATATTTCTCATCTATAAAATGAGGGTTTAGATAAATCGCCTCATGCCTTAAAGGCAGGTTCTGAGGGTAAAATAAATGGATAAAACTAAAAGCACATTGAAAAAAGTTAAAAGACATGGGGGAAAACAAAGGAAGGGCTTTTCTCCCTTTGTCTTGTTGTTGTTAGTTTATTTCATTCCAAATTCTTGAGTATCTTTTAGATGGTCTCAACAAGTTACCCCTCATATCTACCATGTAGGCGAATGACAGGGCTCTAAAAAGCACATTTATGCATACCCTTTCGCATGTGATCTTCCAAACTTTGAGAGCGGGGATGATGCCCTTTTATTTCTGGCAAACCGAGTCTCCCATGGACTGATTTGCCCAGAACTGATGAATGACGTGCCCAACATGGCCCAGCACGCCAGCAGCAGAGCAGAGCCCTCCTCCACTGGCTATGTGTTCTATCCACATACCCTCCAGTCTCATGCCTACAATAATGTTCGGTATAAGGAAATCTTGAAGTCAGTGTGCGCTGGGCAGGCAGGCTCCTAGGGCTTGCAGTGATGGGGAGAAGATTCTGAAGACTTCCTAGTCAGCTTTCAGTTCTTCCTTCCCTTCCAAGCTGCCACCCACTTTACTGAAGCACTTTTACATCTTCTCAGCCCTGGGTTCTCTCCACAACCCAACCCCACCACTCTCTTCCTCTGTGCCAAGTCCAGCTGGACACCAGTCAAGAAAGGCAGGAGGAATGACAGCAAGACCACGTTGCTATACAAACATTTGTTTGATTTAGTTATCACATCTGGAGTTGCAACTATTTTTGACTCTTGATATTTATGTTGTATAAATCACTGAATGCTTTTTAAGTGGCACAAAGGGAGACTTAAAACAATAAAGCTCACCTGCTTGCGTATGCCTCTCATGTGCTGATAATTGCTGAAGCCGAGTGATAGAAGATGGGGTTCATTAGATCAGAGCCTGTACACTTTTTTTTTTAAGGGGTCAGATTGTAAATATTTCAGGCTCTCAGGCCATATAGTCTTGGTTGCAACTACCCAGCAGTGCGGTTGTAGCATGGAAGCAATCATAGACAATGTGTCAATGAATGAACGTGGCTGTGTTCCAGTAAGACTTTACAAAAACAAGGGGCAGGCCGGCTTTGGGTTATAGGATAAAATTTGTCTTTCCATGCTTTATTCTGTCTAGTTTAATGAACATTTTAAATTTTCCATAGTAAAACATTAAAATATGTGTGCCTGAAGTTAGAGGTGATAATTTCTTAAGGTGTGAAACCATAATTATAAAATTCTTACCCTCTGTTGCTATGCACAGAACACAGGTCACTTAATCATAATCACATTTTGGTAAAAGTAATCTTTTTTTCTATGAATGAAGTAGAATATCATCAATTATCTCAAAAATGTTGATGCTAACTATATAGTCTCTCTGCAAACTTTGGGTTAAAAACAAATCTACTTTTGTCTAAATTATTTAGACTGACTTACAAAGCTCAGGTGGGGAGTTGGGTGTCAAATATGGCAGAACTCTTCTTTTTACTTTCCAAAGTCAATAATCTACAAACTCCAGCTGTGTGGCTTATGCCAGGGGCTGGGCAGGTGCAATTTAGGAAACGACAGTCCTGCTCTCAGGCAGCAATTGTTTCTGATGCTCACCAAAGCCAATTCTCATTCCTCTGCTGGTATCACTTCTGTTTCCATGGAAATGGACACCAGCTCAATTAAAACAAGGTTTTAAAACAGTGATTATTTGGGCTCTCAGTTTCTATGGAAATCACAGTTAGCAGTTAAGGATCATTATTTAGATTTTTCTTTTCATCCCTGACGTAGGATACCAAACTCCGTGCAACAGTCTTATCTGTAAAATGGAGATGATCATGGTACCTGCCTCATGGAACTCTCCAGATAACTAAAGGCAAATAGCAAATTATAATATATAGATAGTGCTGGTATTAAAAATAGTGCTATGGTGAGTGATGAATGGCAGGTAAAATGCTTACATTAAAAAGTTTAGTAAAAAAGAAAGATAAAAATTGTCTGAATGTTATTATCCCAATAACTGAAAAATATGCATAGTGAAAAACTGGAAGTATTATTGTGAACAGGATTCTCAATAGTAAACTCACAGATTATTTTCATCTTTGCAAAGTGGGTCTATATTCAGTGTTTTATACTAGCTTCTAGAATCACGAATTGCTTTATGTGACTACAATTTATGTATGTTTGATTTTCATATATTTCAAAGGTTTCAAAAAGAACCTACAAGGAAATAGAATAGTGGTTGCTAGGGACTAGTGGATGGGAGAGGAGAAGTTGTTCAGTGCATACAGAGGTTCAGCTTTTCAGGATAAATAAGTTCTAGAGATCTATTGTACAACCATATATATATAGTTAACACTACCATACTATACACTTAAAATGGTTAAGATAGTTAATTTTATGTTGTATTTTACTTCAATGTAAAAATTTGTTTCTAAATAAAGCAATGAGATCTCTTTGTACTGCTATGGAGTAATCGCTAACATAAATTATTAAGTGAAAAAAGCAAGGTGCAAACAACGACAACAACAAAAACAAAAACCAACTGTGAGTGTGTTTCTTGGGGACAAAAAGCTGTTTTTTTGTTTATACAATATAAAACGACGTTTCGAATTCAGTCAGTTGATAAAAGCACTTCTCAAGGAATTTAAAATGTCTTGCTGTAAAATACAATGAGCATTCTGTGTTATTTGGGGTAAAGATTAGGTCTTTCATACAGGACTGGAGTTCCAATTTCTTTCACTCTCCTACAGGATTGAGCAAATGGACTTTGTTCAGATGCTTTTACCAATGACATTTGTTGTTTGGCCCTCATATGGCTGGGGATTAGAGGGTGGTCTTCGATTAAGAGAAGTAACATGACAACTGAAGTACTGTGTAGTTGAAAAAGAAAGCTTTACCAAGAAGAAAATTAATTTTGTTCTATTTGCCCTTCCTGGGAGCTGATTGGGTCAGTGTTTGCCTGCTGCCATTATTTTAGCTGGGAGAAGAGCTATTTCTCTTGTCTTTGTCTCTCTCTTTCCTTCATTCTCTCTCTCTTTCTCACACACACATACATACACACACACCCTTCTTCATTCTATAATGAAGCTATATCTTAGATAAATAACTGTTTTATGGATTTCTTTTATGAGAAACTTAAAAAAAAATTAGAGAATTGTTAAAAAGTAAAACTTTCCAGTCCTGGCAAGCTGCTCTCATGTACTGCTGGTTGAAGTGACCCAATCTTTCTGAAAATAATAAGGCAGAATATATCAAGAGCCTCAGCAATGTTTATACACTTCAATACATTAATTCCTCTCCTGGGAATTTAACTTAAGGAAATTATCCAGAATGTTGACAAAGATGTCCTTTGAAGTGTTATTTTTCCCTCCAAGGAGGAAAAACTGAAACTAACTCCAACATCCTTCAGGGGTGAATGGTTAGTAAATTATAACACACGTATACAAATGGGCCTTTGTGCAACCATTAAGGATGTTTACAAAAACAATAAAATACTTAGGAATAAATTTAACCAAGGGAGCAAAAGTCCTATACAGTGAAAACTACAAGACTGATGAAAGAAATTAAAGACAAAAACAAATGGAAAAATGTCCTGTGTTCATGGGTCAGAAGAATTAATATTATTAAAATGTTTATACTGTCCAAAGCCATCTATAAATTCATCGTAATCCTTATCAAAATTCCAATGACATTTTTCACAGAAATAGAAAAAAAATTCTACAATTTGTATGGAACCATGAAAGACTGAAGAGCCAAAGCAATCCTGAGAAAGAAGAACAAAGCCAGAAGTATCATACTTTCTAATTTCAAACTGTATTTCAAAGCTATAATAATTAAAATGGTATGGTGCTAACATAAAAATAGACACATAGACCAATGAAAAAGAATAGAGAGCCCAAAATTAAACCCTCCCATGTTTGGTCAACTAATATTTGACAGGAGGCAAAAACTATTCAATGGGAAAAAGGATAGTCTTTTCAATAAATGGTGTTGGGAACACTGGATGACCACATGCAGAAGAATGAAACTGGACCCCAATCTTATATCACTGACAAAAGTTAACACAAAATGGACTAAAGATTTAAACATAAGATCTGAAACCATAAAACTCCTAGAAGAAGACATCAGGTCTTGGCAACAGTTTTTTTGGATATGATTCCAAAAGCACAAGAAAAAAGAAGCAAAAATAAATAACTGGGACTACATAATGCTAAAAAGAATTTACACAGCAAAAGAAACAATCAGCAATATGAAAAGGTAACTTATGGAATGGAAGTAGTTTGTGAACAGGATTCTCAATAGTAAACTCATGGATTATTTTCATCTTGGCAATAATATATTGGAAATCATATATTAGATAAGAGGCTAATATTAAAATATATAAAGAACGTGTACAATGCAATAACGACAATAAAAGCCCCAAACAAATTCAAGTTGGTGCAACCACTTTGGAAAACAATGTGGAGATTCCTCAAAAAATTAAAAATATAGCTACCCTATGACCTCGCAATTGCACTACTGAGTATTTACCCCAAAGATACAGATGTAGTGAAAAGAAAGGCCATATATACCCCAATGTTCATAGCAGCAAATCCACGATCGCCAAACTGTGGAAAGAGCCAAGATGCCCTTCAACAGATGAATGGATAAAGAAGATGTGGTCCATATATACCATGGAATATTACGCAGCCATCAGAAAGGATGAATACCCAACTTTTGTATCAACATGGATGGGACTG
>CM052888.1:31053090-31116814 GCA_028534135.1 Potos flavus | reverse complement strand
GATATGAACCATGAGAGACTGTGGACTCTGAGAAACAAACTGAGGGTTTTGGAGGGGAGGGGTGTGGGAGGGTGGGTGAGCCTGGTGGTGGGTATTAAGGAGGGCATGTATTGTGTGGAGCACTGGGTGTGGTGCATAAACAATGAATATTGGAACCCTGAAAAAAAAAATTAAATTAAATTAAGATGTTAAGAAAAAAAAGCCCCAAACAATTCAACTTAAAAATGAGCAGAGAAAATGAATAGATATATTTCCAAAGGAGATACAGATACATGAAAAGATTCATGAGAAGATGTTGAACATCACTAATGATCAGGAAAAATGTCAGTCAATACCACAATGAGATGTCATCTCATACCTGTTAGGATATTTATCACCAAAAAGACAGGAGATAAGTGTTGGTGAAGATGTGGAGAGAAAGGAAACTTTGTGCACTGTTGGTGAGAATGTAAATTGCTTGAGCCATTAAGGAAAACAGTATGGAGGTTCCTCCAAAATTTTAAAATAGAACTGCCATATGATGTAGCTTCCAAGTAGATACCCAAAGGAAATGAAATCAGTATCTCAAAGAGGTGTCTGAACTACCTTGTTTATTGTAGCATTATTCACATTTGACAAGATATGGAAACAACCTAAGTGTCCATCAGTGGATGAGCAGATAAAGAAGATGTCTCACAGACACACACACAGAGGAATAGTATTCAGCCATGAGAAAGAAGGAAATTCGGGCACCTGGGTGGCTCAGTGGGTTAAGCATCTGCCTTCAGCTCAGGTCATGATGGTCCTGGGATCGAGTCCAGCATCGGACTCCTTGCTCAGCAGGGAGCCTGCTTCTCTCTCTGCCCCTCCTCCACCTGTGCGCGTGCTCTCTCTCTCTCTCTCTGTCTCTCTCTCAAAAATAAATAAATAAAATCCTTAAAAAAAAGAAAGAAGGCAATTCTGCCATTTGGGACAACATAGATCAATCTTGAGGGCATTATGCTGAGTGAGGTAAGTCAGGCAGAGAAAGACAAATACTGCATGATTTCACTTACATAGAAGTCACAGAAACAGAGAATGGAGGTGAAGAATTTGGGAGATGTTAGTTAAAGGGTTAGAAGATGAGTAAATTCTGGAGATCTACTGCACAGCATTGTGATTACAGTTAACCACCGTATGTTGTGTTCTTTAAAGCTGCTAAGAGTAGACTTAAATGTTCTCACCACAACAAAGAAATGATGATTATGTGATGTGATCGAAGTGCTAGCCCACACAGGTAGCAGTCATACTGCAATATATAAATGTAGCAAATCAATACATGGCATATCTTAAACTTACACAGTATTATATGTCAATTATCACTCCATTTAAAAAAATAAAGCCTCAGTGGGCAGATTTTTAAAAATATTTACAAAGTTTTTTAAAAATAAATTATTATGGCATCATTACTAAAACCCAAATTTTAAGTTGCAAATATTGTCTATTTGTATCTATGTAATAACATATAAACCTATAACATGTCAAATGGAAAGATAGCTAAACAAAATTATTGCAATTTATTTTTAAATTAATTTTTAAAATTGAGATATAATTCACATGTATTATATTAGTGTCAGGTATACAACATAGTGATTTGATATTTGTATATATTGCTAAATGATCACACAAAATCTAGTTAACATCTATCACCACACATAGTAAACTAATTTTTGATTATAAGAAATGCATGAATAAATTTTTTTATTTAAAAAATAAAGCTAAATCCTTTGACCATGGTGCTCAGTCTTAACTACCTGTCCTCCCTCTGTGAGATATTCACTTGTATTAGTTTGGTGTCTAGGATTTTTAAAAAATTTTCTTTATATTTTTCTATTTTCTCTCACGTTTTCTATATATTTCTGCATTAGCTATACTACTTTTATAGTGTATATATATTCTCTTGAAGTTATAAAATGATTTAAAAGAGAGATACAAGTGAGAGGTACAAACTAAAATAATTACAAGATACCATTTCACACCCATGAGGCTGGAAAGTATTTTAAAAATATAACAACACTATTTGTTTGCAAGGGTATGAGGAGGAGTAGAGATTGTCTATCCATTACCATGAGGAGTTTTTATTGATACAACTACTTTAGAGAGTATTTTATAATACACAGGATATATCTTTTTACTCAGCAATGACACTTCTAGGCATATGTTCCAGAAAAACTCTTAAAACAGACACAAGAAAACATGTTCTATGGATGTTCATTACAACATTGTTTATAATCATAAAAAGTTAGAAACAGGTTAAGCATTTATTAGTAAGGAACTACATATAGCAGTAACACACATGTGTATATGAGATAATATGGTAATATAAAATTAAATACAATATTAAGTCAAGTGATTGATACAATCTGAGACTATTTATACAAAAATTTAGAAAGACACAAAATACTTCCAGTTAAGATGGGATAAACATGTTTCATCCTATTTCTCCCACTGAATAGAACTAAAAGCCCTGGACAGAATAGATGGAATGGCTATCTGAGGACTCCAAAGAGTAAATGATAGCAGACTGACTGAGGAAGAAAATGTGAACTTGAAGAAAGACTGATGTGTTGGTTACTGGGTATTTACCCTAAAGATACAAATGTAGTGACCCAAAGGGACACTTGCACCCCAGTATTTATAGCAGCAATGTCCACAAGAGCCAAACTATGGAAAGAGCCTAGATGTCCATCAACAGATGAATGGATAAAGAAGATGTGGTATATATATACAATGGAATACTATGCAGCCATAAAAAAAACTATGAAATCTTGCCATTTGCAACGACGTGGATAGAACTAGAGGTGAACTAAGTGAAATAAGTCAATCAGAGAAAGACAATTATCATATGATCTCACTGATATGAGGAATTTGAGAAATAAGACAGAGGATCATAGGGGAAGGGAGGGAAAAATAAAACAAGATGAAACCGGAGAGGGAGACAAACCATAAGAGACTCTTAATCTCAGGAAACAAATTGAGGGTTGCTGAGGAGAGAGGGGTGGGAGGGATGGGGTGGCTGGATGATGGACACTGGGCAGGGGTACGTGCTATGGTCAGTGCTGTGCATTGTGTAAGACTGATGAATCACAAATCTGTACCCCTGAAACAAATAATACATTATATGCTAATAAAAAATATATTACAAAGCTAAAAAAAAAAAAAAGATTGATGTATTGGTGATTTTCTTGGCTTTTCCCTCATCTGTATATTCTGGTATTAGTTTCAAGGCACCAGAATCCTGGAACAGCTCACATAATGTGGATAGAAAGCATTCTAAGAGAAGCTCTCCCTTTCTTCTCAGAGGGGTAGGAAGAGGAGCCCCTATTACACAGAGAATGGGGGAAATTCCCCGTATTTTTTCTTTTTCTCCCGAGTCCTGAAAGTGAAATCTGGTGGGAGCAATGGTGGCATCAGTAGCCAGGCGGGCATCTAAAATTCTGAGGAAGACAAAGCCTTCTCTCAACCCTATTGTCTGAGGAGTAGGGGAGATTCCCATCAGTTCTCTCCCTCTCTATCCTCCCACCATTTGTCCCTGGCAGCAAATCCAATGGTGATAAATGCACAGCACTCTAGGGATACAAAAACACTGGATTTCTAGCCAGAGGACAGAACGGGGCTCCTGGGAGAGAGTGCGAAAGTTGTGGAGAGGAGGAAGCTTGACAAGGGGATCCCATGAAGTTGTTGTGGGTGAATTCTGGATCCCAACCTCCAAGCTGCAAATGTGTGGATTTGATTCTAAACAGCATACCGACTACTTTGAGAAATGAACTTTGGTGGTGGACCACCATCCAGGTCCCCAGCTACCCCTGAGTAGCACATACAGAATACATCTGAATAACACTGCAATATTTTGAAAGCAGAACTTGAGGTTCCAGCCACACTTCAAATGTCCCCAGGCTGTACTTATAACCAACTGGTTAAGGGTTTAAGAGCCAACTGGTTATAAGTTTAGGGGCTTCCCTGACATTCTCAGTTTTGATGATTCCCTAAAATGACTCATAGAACTCAGGAAAGTGCTCTACTTACAATTACAACTTTATTATAAAGGATACATATAGGGTGAGATCTGGCAGGGTCCTGAATGCAGACTTTCCATGCCCTCTTCCTATGGAATTAGGCCATGTCACCCTCCTAGAACATCAATATATTCACCAACCAGGAAGCCCCATTGAGCTTTGTTACCCAGAGTTTTTATTGTGTTGCATTATATAGGCATGATTGATTAAATCCTTGGCCATGTTATTGAATTCAATCTCCAGCCCCCAACTTCTTCCCAGAGATTGATCTGGCCCAATGTCACTACCCTTTAATCACCTGGTTGGTCTTTATGGTGACCAAATTCCATCATAAAGCTATTTAAGCACCTATGATTAGTCACCTTATTAGAATTACAAAGACACTTCTGTCACTTAAGAAATTCCAAGGGTTTTGGAAGCTCCCTGCCAGGAACCTGGGCCACAGAGCACACAAATTCTTTTTTATACCATAGCATCTAATAAGTTCTCTTTGATTAGGATGAGAGATTCTATTCTCCCCAGAAGATAAAAGACACATTCCAAAGCCAGAAGGCATGCTATAGTAAAAGATAGAAGGAAAGCATTTTTTAAAAATACACTTTGCTCCTGAATTTAATTCAACTCAAGTTCATATAGGTAAGTAATTCAGTGAATGCTTTTTTAAAATAAGAGTTAGTAAACAGAATTTTCTTTGACTCTCAAATTTGAGTTTTGTAGGTCTTGGTAGTAAGTATGTTTACTAGAAATTCTTTTCTGTTAGCCAAAGATAACAGTTTGGGGATCTTTGCTTTGCAAAATGCTCTGCTCCACAAAGCAGGTCCCTAGCTGAAATGTGTTTCAGATTCTTTTCAATGTTATCAAATTATTTTTCTGTGAGGAAGTGTTAAGAGTGAAAAAAAGAGATAGAATTGAATCCTAGGGTTAGTCAAGTTCTCATAGGTCTTCTAGTTCAATTCTGTATATGATATCTGAATTATTTCACAGTATTTCCAGTAAGTTCACCCAGCTTTTGCCTGAATATTTCCTGTCATGAGGGATTTACTACCTCTAGAGGCCATCTGTCTCATATTTAGACAGTCCTATTTATGAGAAAATTCTTCCATTATATTGAGCTGAAACTAGCCCCTGCATATTTTTCCAACTGATATTTCTAGCTCTGTTCCTTGGAATCTATAAATGAAAGATCCAGGGGATCTGACAAAAAGATGAGGGACATTCTTTCAAAGATGTGTGAAAACAGACATTCCTACAGGCAGAAGAAGAGTCCTGATGGCCTATGAGCATTTCAGTTGCAGGAAAGTTGATGGTTAAGAATGTGTCCTGATGATTAAGATCCTGTCCTCTGGCTCTTCTTAACTATCAACCAGGAAATTTAGCACAAAGAACTTTACTAATAATGATGATAAAGGAGGTAAATAACAGCTAACATTTTCGATGCCAGGTACTGTGCTAATGACTTTCCTTGCATGATCTCACTTAATTTTTAAAACAATTCTGTGGTAGACACTATTGCTGTTATCACTATACACATATGTTCACTGAGGCTCAGAGAGGTCAGATAACTTTCTCAAGGTCCCTCAACTAAGGAAGCTAGTTCTAAACCCTAAACCTTAACTCTAGAATATATATTTTTAGTGGTTAACATAACACTGGATTCCACTTTAATTTTAATGGCACATATGGGTTGTTGATTAGTTTTGCCTGAAGCTAAGAGTCTTTTGTCTTCATATCTTCCTGTATGCCATTTACTCCTGGGAGGTTCACTATCACCTTGGACAGGGGTAAGGCAGTTTGGGTAGCTGGAGTCCTGGGGTAAATTGGCAGCAGGAGCATAGGTGAAAACAAAGCAAAACAAACCCCCCAAATGGTCTCTTGTACCAGAATCTATTTCTGTAACTGGTGGCTTCAGAGTCTATTTTTTTAATTTAGACAATTTTCTTGGGAACATCCCACTCCAGGGCATGTTACCAGCTGGATGTCACTTCACAATAACTTTTCCAGATGATTAGTGCCACCAAGAATGTTGGCCTGAAATTGCCTCACAGATTAGTAGCTGTCCAGGGTCACGGTAATTTAATAAGTGAAGGTTCTTCTGGGTTGAGGATGACAAATAGCCTTCACAGTGAAAGGCTCAGGGCTGGGGCAATGAAAATAAGGTTTTAGGGAGTACCATCAGGGAATGAACCCAGGGTTTCTCTCCATTTATTTACCCATTTATTTATCTTCCTATGGTATCTGACTGTACTTGTTCAAGGTGCTATAGTTAATAAAATACACACAGTTTCTGCCCTGTGAAATGGCTTCAAATAATCTATCCAGACTAGGCATCATGGGACTACAGGGATAAATCATTTGTCATTTCTCCCTCGGAACTCAAGAGATCAAAGAGAAAGATAAGATGGCTGCATGAATCACAATAACGCAAGGCAAGACATATAACAAGTAATCTAAGAGAAAGAGAAGCAAAATGATGAGGTGCCCAAAGGAGATAGGGGTCATCTCTTCTTGTTGGGAACCAATGAAGACTTGACCAAAATGGTGGAACTTTAATCTAGAGATCACAAACTAGAGACCAACATCTGAATCTAGCTCATAGATGTGGGAAAGTTAAAGGATAGCCTGCATGAGACCACATCAGACAAGCATAGAAATTGTATAGAAAATCTGCTTCAGGCTTGTTGCAATAGAGACTAAAGAGGAGAACTGAAAGATTGAATTTGAAAGGTGGGCCAGGAAGTGAGAGCCTTGCCAAAGAATCAGAAGTTTCCTTCTTACTGAGAATATGTCAGAAAAGGGTCCTCATAAGGTAGAATTGTCCTATAACTCCCTACCCCTTCTCTCCAAGAGAACATTTAGGAATGATGGAGATGAAAATTATCAGAAGACTTGAATCATTCCTGCTTATTTGGTGATAGTATTATGTGCCAAAAGGGGTTATCATTATGGCACTGGAAATTCTTCTTGGGGATTAGCAGATACAACATTTTTGTGATTAAACCAAGAAGTAAACACATTTTAAGTGGTATGTTACTTTGAATAAAATGTATTCTGTCTGAACTTCATTTTTAATATAATACACAAATAAAGATTCCTAATGCAGCCAGCTTTGAGCCATGGCCCCCTTGGAATAAATCACATCTGCCATCCTTCTCCTTGCTCTCTTCCAACCAGCCAGTCTCTGTTTGCTCTGGGTATTTCAGATTGGAAGAACTCTACCTTTAGTCTCACTTTATTTTCATTTGCTATGCCTATTATGGGTCTTGCTGATCTACTCATGGGTAGTTTTCCAGAAGACCTGTCGCACTCTGTGTAAATCAAATCAATTATGCTGATTCAATTCCATTGGCAGCACATGTGGGACAGTTATTACCAGGTCCTCTATTTCTCATTCCTGATTTAGATCTGTAGCTTGTTTTGATCACCTCTCCTTCTTGTACCTCATCTCTGTCTGGACTCAGGTCCTGGGGTTACTTTCTCTTTGCCTGAGGAATGGTGAATTTAGCTTTGCCACTGCAGAGTCAGTATAGAATTGTTTGAATGCAAAGCTCCATCAGTCGTGTGACTAGGTCTTGGTGCCACAGAACCTTAGCTAGCTTTTTCAGAATGTGATGACACCATTAAACAGATCTGGGAGACTTGGCCTGTAGCCCTGACTTTGCCAGTAAGTTTCTGTAGTGGACAACTGTGGATTGTATCCCCAGTATCCATTTTCTCTCCTCTTCACAATAGCATCCAACATTTATTAGCCATGAGATTTTGTTGAACTGATCTTACTTCCAGCTCTAAGGCCAGGCTCTGTTTGCCTCAAACAAGTCTGTATATCCCACTGCAGTGGCTACAATGATGAGTTCAGAAGTACACCACACACAAAGCCATGTGAGGGCCAAGCTAAGGCCAACAAAACCAACTTCTAGAGCATTGGTTGAATTATTAGGTAAATGGAGTGTAGAAATATGTAGTGTCTTAGGTGTCTTAGGGCCTGTTTTGGTGCCACAATAGGAAGCCAGAGAGAGAGGGATGGAGGGAGAGGAGGAGAGAGGGAGGGAGAGAGAAAGAAAGAGACATTAATCCCAATCCCAATCTCATCAATGGGGTCCCAGATCAAATCTTATCTAAAGTTAGATATATACCTTTGGAGTATTCAATTATATGCACCAATAACTTCTCTTTTTGTGTAAGCCAGTTTAGATTGAGGTTTGTACTTCTTGCAACCAAAGGCATCTGAACTGTTGTGTGGTATTTGGTAAGTTATTTTCCCTGTTTGGACCTCAGTTTCTTCATCTGCCACACAAGGGGCTGGGCTGGCTAAACTCCATTCCAGCTTTGAGATTCTGAGACTTTTTGATTTTTGCATCCAATTCTTTATAATGCACCTGGCCATTTTCCCTGATGAAAAAGAAAAGCATGAATGTAGATCTTCTCATTTACTGTACTGTAGTTGGTGGTAGGGGTGGATCAGGAAAGGCCACTCGGAGGGAAGTGTTTATTTTTATTTGAAGCATGAAGAATGAGGGATGATGAGGATGGTATACATAATATGCACTCTCCAGGCAGTGGGAGAAGCCAGTTGTAAATGGGAGATTTGGGGGACAGGTTGGTTTGATGTCTTCACATCATAATTGTAAAAGTAAGCTTCTGTCCAGTCTTGAGTTCACATGCCCACTCCTCTCCCACATCTGCCTTCATAAAGATCCTCTGCGCCATTATATATTTCTATCGTGAGTGCAAATTCCTTGAGGACACAGGTCATGGTTTAATCGAGTCAGTGCCTCTAGAGTGCCTAGCACAATGCTTTCTATAGACACGAGTTGAATTTCAACCCACAAAATGAGTAAAGTCTCAAAAGTGGGAAAAAGCAAGACAAGCTTTGACAATGCAAAGGACAATGGGTCTTAGGAAAGGAAAGGAAATAGGGCTACAGAATTATATTTAGAGAGAGTCTCAAATGCCAAGATAAAGTACTGGGGCCACAAATTGCCTTTATATAGGAAACTAAATAACAAGGTTATCAAAGGACGCATTCATGCAACTGAAATGCATTCCATCTCTTTAACTATCCAGGCCATTGACAGATCATTTGGCAACAGGGGATTTGTGTGAGCTGAAAATACATTATGCTCTGGAGACAGCTTGGGGAGTTTCTGGCTTTAGCTTTTACTCTTGGCAAACTTCCAAGAATAATCAGTTATATATTTAGGCTCTCCTCACAGGTGTGGACAATCAGGGTCCTGGGAAAGAGGATAACTCATGTAGGAATGCAGCACATTCAGACAGTTATTGGAGGTGGACCCAGAACAAGCCAAGTCCAGCACTGATCTGCCCCGCTCCAACACACACATATTGTATTTAGCATCTGCTCTTATCCAAATCCTCAGAGGAACCTGGAGTCTGAACATGCTGTGAACTACTCTTTCAACTCAAACATGTCCAAAATATCCAAAATGCAAACTCATTCTTGTCCTCACTCAACCCTAATCTTCTGCCTGACTTACACATTTTGACTTTTTTCTAATGGGGCATCAATATCTTCTCAATCTTCCAGGCCTACAAAATGACAGTCATCTTAGTCTCCACCTGCTATTACTGCCCCTTCATCTCATCAGTCTCTGAATCTTGCCAATTTCACCCTCCTCATCTTGTCCTCTCTCAGGTAAGGGCTCTGATGACTCCAGGCTCATATTTTCATTGAGTCTTAGCTGAATAATTGTTACAAACAGCCTTCATTTCTGAAACAAACTCAAACTTACAGGAAGTTGTAAAAACAATATAAAGCATCTGAGAATACGTTGCTAATATGATGCTCCATTATCCTTGAATATTTTGGTAACTGTGAAAACCATAATACAACCATAAAATTTGAAAAATTAAAATTGATACATCATTGCAATGTAATCCAGACTCCAAGTTTTCCCAGTTGTTCCAATGTCCTTTTCAGTAATAGGATGCAGCTCAGTTAAATGTATTTAGTTGTTATGTCTATTTAAGTCTTCTTACACTGTAAAAGTGCCTGTCTTTCCTTGATTTTTAGGACTTTGACACTTTTGAAGATTACAGACCACTTATTTTGTAAAACATCCCTTGATTTGGATTTTTTTGATGTTTCCTTATGATTAGACAGGTTAAATATCTTTGGCAGGAATATGACAGAAGTGATAAAATGTGCTTCTTATTGTATCTTACTAGATGGCACACAATGACTTGTCTCATTACTGGTGATGTTAACTTTGATCATTTAATAAAGTGCTATCTATTGGGATTTATGAAGTTATTCTTCCTTGTGTAATTTACAAGTTTTTCTTGGGAAGGAGATGCTTTGAGACTATGTTGATATCTTATTTCTCCTCAAACTTTCAATTTATTATGTCCATTGATATGGATTAATCAATTCCTTATTTAGCAAATTAGCAATAGCCTCTAACTATCACTCATTTTGTTTGCACAAGTTATCTTAGATTTGAATAGCAGAAGCCCCCTTGAGACGACTTCTGTGCCCTTTGGCATGTCCCATTAATTTGAACACCTAGACTTATATTGTACTTGTCCTACCTCAGCCCTAAAATAAATTATTTCTTCAAGGATCCCTGAATGAATGAATGAATAGAAGAATGGTATTTAGAAACTCAGATCTAGTGTGACTATTGATATTAGGGTCTCACTGCTCCTAGGCCTTCACAGTGATGGGTTGGGGAATTTATATTTACACATTTATATCTATATTTATTTCCGTATTTATTTATATATATTTAAAATCTTAAGTTCACACCAGTTTCATCTACTCATTCTAATTTACATAAAACCTACCATCTGAAATGTCTTTTCTTTTTAACAGAATCTTATGAAGAGCAAAAGTTTTAAATTCTGATAAAGTTCAATTTATCAGATTTTTCTTTATGGATCATGATTTTTGTATCATATAAAAAAACCTTTGTCTAACCCAAGGTCACAAAGATTTTCTCCTTTCTTCTAGAAATTTTATAGTTTTAGGTTTTACAATTTTGCCTACAATTCAATTTGTAAATTTATGTACGTGGTGTGAAGAAGAGATTAAGATTCATTTTGTCACATATGTATATCCAATTAACCCAAACCATTTGATGAAAAGACTATGATTTCTCCGTTGAATTGTCCTTTTACCTTTGGCAAAAAACAGTAGATGAGGGTGAAATCAGCAAGACGATAGAATAAGAAGCTTTTGGTCATCATTCTCCACATGCCCCTCCCCCCCCAACAGAGACACCAAATTAACAGCAATATATTGGCCCAAATACTATTATGAGTATTCCAGAAATAAATTGGGTAGCTGAGGAACCCAGTAAAACATGTAGCCAAGAAAAAAATGACGGAAAATATTAGGAAATTTTGTGGCATTTTGTACACTTTAGCCCTTTCCCCACCCACTGCAGTGCATCACAATTGGGGGGAAACCTCTGAAGTCCTGAATCCTCCCTTGGGAGAGAAAGGAAAGAGTGGAATTTGTGTTCAACACTGACTTCAATTTGGTGGCTGCCTAAGAGACATGACTTGAAGCACTGATGACAACAGTGGCATTGTTTAAATACCAGGTTGTAGACCATGCTGAAAACAGCGGCAAGCACTGCAGAATGTTAGAGCAGCAGGGAGTCTGAAGTTCCACAGGCATGCATCAGGGGAGCAAGATATTATAGGCGGAGGAATACAATAGAAGTAGAAACAAAAGCTCCTGAGAAGAATCAGGGGTGAGCCTCTTAGAGAAATTAAGATAGTTAAAAGCAGACATATGTACTGAAATAAAAGCACACACAAAAGCCCAGAGAATATGAATGCTAAGAAAGGTTATGAGAGGTCCCAGAAACTCTAAGAAGACTGATTAGTAAAGGTCTTCCCTTGTGCAAAGTCAGTCTATAAAGACTAAGAAAGTGGCTGTTTAGTCAAATGCTCAAATCTCAACAAAAGATCATAAGGCATACACAGAACACAGATACTCATCCCAATGGAAAAAAAAATCATCAGAAATTGGCCCTAAAAATACACAGATATCTGAATCATTGACAAAAAAAATTTGAAACAACTGTCTTGAAAATGCTGCATGAGATAAAGGAGAAGACGCATGGGCAACTAAACAAAATCAGGACGAAGATGCATGAACAGAGTGAGAATATCAACAAAAAGATAGACACTGTAAAAGAGAACCAAACAAAATTTCTGGAGCTGAAAAATACAATAATTGAATTTAAAAATTACTAGGTGGGGCGCCTGGGTGGCTCAATGGGTTAAGCCTTTGCCTTCAGCTCAGGTCATGATCTCAGGGTCCTGGGATCAAGCCCTGCATCGGGCTCTCTGCTCAGCAGGGAGCCTGCTTCTCCCTCTCCCTCTGCCTGCCTCTCTCTCTACTTGTGATCTCTTTCTCACTGTCAAATAAATAAATAAAATATTTTAAATAAATAAATAAAAATAAATAAAAATTACTAGAGGGGTTCAACAGTAAACTTGATCAGGCAAAAGAAAGAATCAATAAACTTGAGGACAGGTCACTTGAAATTATCAAGTCAGGAGTAAAAGAAGAAAAGAATGAAGAAAAGTGGTGAGAGCCTAAAGGACTTATTGAACACCATGAAGAAGATAAATATGGGTGTCCCAGAAAAAGAAGAGAGAAAGAAAGGGGCAGAAAGTCTATTTGAAGATATACTACCTGAAAACTCCCCACGTTTGAGGAAGTAAATGGACATAGAAATTCAAGGGTTTTGAAGAATTTTAGGTAAGATAAATCCAAAGTTTCCTACACCAAGACACATTATAATTGAACTGTCAAATTCAACAACAAAGAGAGAATCTTGAAATCAGCAAGAGAAAAGTGATTTATTGCATATAAGAGAGCCTCTGCAAGATTATCAGTAGATTTTTCAGCAGAAATTTTATAAGCCAGAAGGCAGTGGGATGATATATTCAGAGTGCTGAAAAAAAAAAAAATACAAAACCTGTCGACCATGAATACTATATCCAGAAACTGTCCTTCAAAAATGAAAGAGAAATTAAGACTTTTCCAGATAAGCAAAAGTTGAGGAAGTTCATTACCACTAGACCTGTCCCACAAGAAATGCTAAAAGGAATCCTTCAAGCTGAAATAAAAAGATGCTAGACATTAACAGGAAGCTATATAAGACTGCAAAGTTCTCTAGTAAAGGTAAATCTACAGAAAAATAGAGAAACAATGCAGCATTTTAATTGGGTGCATAAGTCTAATTTTAATCATCAAATATAGTTTTTAAAAAGCATAAAAATAATTATAAATCTGTATTAATGGGCACATAATATATAAAAGTGTAATTTGTGACATTAATACCATGAAATGGGGTAAGAGTAGACCTGCAAAAGAGCAGAGTTTTTGTATGTCCTTGAGGTTAAGTTGTTGTTAGTTTAAAATAGATTATTATAATTTTAAGATGTTTTATGTAATTACAATAATAACCACAAAGAAAATATGTATAAAATATATCCAAAAGGAAATGAGAAGGGAGTCAAAGTATGTCACCACAAGAAAATCAATGAAACACAAAAGAAGGTAGTAAGAGAGGAAAGAAAGTTCAGGAAAACTAGAAGATATACAGAAAACAAATAAAATGGCAATAGAAGTCCTTCTTTAGCAGTAATTACTTTAAACATATGTGGATTAAATTTCCTAATCAAAAGACATAGATAGGCTGAATTGATAGAAAAACAGGCTCCAACTAAATGCCACCTATAAGATACTCACTTTAGATATGAGGACACACATAAGCAGAAAGTGAAAGGATAGAAAAATATTCCCTGCAAATATTAACCAAAAGAGAGCAGGAGTAGCTCTCCCAATATAAGATTTTGAGTCAAAAACTGTTATAAGAGACAAGTAGGGTGTTATATAATAATACAAAAGGGTCAATTTACCAGGAAGATATAACAATTATAAATCTATATGCACCAAACACCAGAGCTCCTAAAGATATGAAGCAAACTTGGTACAACTGAAGTGAGAAATAGACATTTCTGCAGTAATAGTAAGAAACTCAATAATAGAACAAACTGACAGAAGATCAGTTAAGAAACTGAGGACTTGAACAACATTATGGACCAATTAGACCTAACGGACATACAGAACACTGTACCCCAAATCAGCAGAATACACATTCTTCTCAAGTGGGCATGGAACATTCTCCAGATTAAGCATCTGTTAGGCTATGGCCTAATAACCCTTGAAAAAAAATTTTTTTTAGAGATAGAGTGTTCATACAAATATGAGCAGGGGATAGGGAGGTGGTGGGGTGGCAGGGAGGGGCAGAGGGAGAGAGAGAATCCCAAGCAGGCTCCACACCCAGTGAGGAGCCCAACCTGGGGCTCAATCTCATGACCATGAGATAATGACCTGAGCTGAAATCAAGAGTCAGGCACTTAACCTGAGCCACCTAGGTGCCCTACAACTCTTAGCATTTTAATCAACATTGTAATATCTTAAATTCTTTAAAACAACTGAAACCATGCAGAGTGTCTTTTCCAATCACAATGGAATGAAATTAGAAAACAGTAGCAGAAGGGAAGCTGGAAAATTCACAAATATGTGGAAACTAAACAACACACTCTTTTTTTTTTTTTTTTAAAGAATAAACAACCCACTTTTAAACAACCAATGAAGAAATGACAGGGGAAGTTAGAAAATCTCAAGACAAATGAAAATGAAAGCAAAATATAGCAAAACATGGATTGTGTGAAAGCAATTTTGAAAGGGAAGTTTGTAGCTGTAATTGCTTACATTAAAAAAGAGGAATGGATCTCAAATCAACAACATAACCTTATACCTCAAAGAATTAAAAAAAGAAGAACAAACCAAACCCAAATCTAATGGAAGAGAGAAAATATTAAAGATTAGGAGAGGGATAAATAAAGACTAGAAAAATAATAGAAAAAAATCAAGGACGCTAAGCATTTTTTTGAAAAGATAAACAAAATTGACAAACCCTTAGATAGTTTAACTAATTAAAGAGAGAGAAGACTCAAATAAATAAAATAAGTAATAAAAGAGAGGACATTACAAGTGATACCACAGAAATAAAAATAATTATAAGAAATTAATATGAAAAATTAAATGCAACAAATTGGGTAACCTAGAGGAAATGGATAAGTTACTGGAAAAATATAACTTACAGAGACTGAATCAGAAAGAAATAGAAAATCAGCATACACCTGTAACTGGTGAGATTAAAGCAGTAATCAAAGAGCTCTCAAAAAAGAAATCCAAAATCACATGACTTCTATCATGTGAGAATTCTATCAAATATTTAAGGAACTAACACTAATTGTCCTCAGGCTCTTACAAAAAACTGAAGGGAAGGGCAGCTTCCAAACTCATTCTATGGGGCTAGCATTAACCTCATGCCAAAGCCCAACAAAGATAGTATAAGAAAAAACAAACCAAAAAAAAGCAAACGAAAACAAATAGAAAACTTCCCTAAACACCCAAAAACCTTACAAAAATATCTTTGATGAATATTGATGTAAAAATCCTCAACAAAATATTAGCAAGCTTAAATGAACACCATATTAAAATGACCAAGTGGGATTTATTCCAGGAATTCGAGGATGGTTCGACAACAAAAATATCAATCCATTTAATATACCTCATTAACAAAATGAAGAGGAAAAAGCCATATGATCATTTCAATTGGTGCAAAAAAAAAAAAAAAGTAGCAAAATTTGACACCCCTTGATGATAAAAACACTCCACAAATTAGGAATAAAGCAAAACAACTCCAGCATAATAAAGGCTACATATGAAAAGCTATCAGCTAGTATGATCCTCAATGGTGAAAGATGAAAAGATTTTCCTCTAAGATCAGGTGCCTACTCTTACCACTTTTATTCAACAAAGTTAAATAAGTAGAATTCCTAGCTATAGCGATTGACCAAGATAAATAAATAAATAAATAAATAAATAAATAAATAAATAAATAAATAAAAGGTATCCAAAAGGGAAAGGAAGAAATAAAATTATCTGTTTGAAGATGACATGATATTATGTGTAGAAAACTCTCTAGATTTCACACAAAAATTTGTTAGAACTAATAAATAAATTCAGCAAAGTTGGAGGATATGAAATCAACCAATAAAAATCAGTTGTGCTTCTATACATTAACAATTAACAATCAGAAAAGGAAATAAGAAATGAATTCCATTTGCAATAGCATGAAAAAGAATAAAACACTCAAACTTAACCAAGGAGGTAATAGACTTACACACTAAAAACTATAAAACATTGCTGAAAGTAATGCAAAAAAACACAAATAAATGGAAAGATTTATTTTATTTATGGACTGGAAGACTTCATATTTTTTAAGATATTAGTACTTCCCAAACAATCTACAGATTCAGTGCCATCCCTATCAAAATCTCAATGGCATTTTTTACAGAAATAGAAATATCCATGCTAAAATTCATACGGAATGTTGAGGGCTCCCAAATAGCCAAAACAGTCTTGAAAAAGAAGAATAAAGTTGGAGGCCTCATATTTCCTGATTTCTAAACATGCTACAAAGCTACAGTAACCAAAACAGTGTAGCACTAGCATAATGACAGACATATAGGCACACCTGGGTTGCTCAGTCAGTTAAGCATCTACCTTTGGCTCAGGTCATTATTCCAGGGTCCTGGGATTGGGCCCCGTGTCAGGTTCCCTGCTCAATGGGGAGTGTTTCTCCCTCTCCTTCTGCTCTTCCCCCTGCTCATGCTCTCTCTCTCACACACACACTCTCTCTCTCTCAAATAAATAAAATCTTAAAAAAAAGACAGACATATAGACCAATGGAATAGAATAGAGAGTCCAGAAGTATACTTTTGTGTATACAGTTCAAATGATTTTTGACAAAAGTGCCAAGACTATTCAATAAGGAAAGGACAAATGATGTTAGAAAAACCTGGTATGCACATACGATGGAATGAAATTGGATTCTTACCTTACACCATGTAAAAAAATTAATTCAAATGGATTGAAGACCTAACTATAGACCCCAAACTATAACATTCCCAGAAGAAAACATAGAGGAAAATCTTTATAACATTGAATTTAGCAATGATTTTTTTGATATGACACTAAAAGCATAGGTGACAGAAATGAAAGTGGACAAATGGGACTACATCAAGCTTAAAAACTTATCTGTATCAAAGGACACAATCAACATAGAAATGGCAACATACAGAATGGGGGAAAATATTTGCAAATCATGTATCTGATAAGAGGTTAATATCCAGAATATATAAAGAATTGCTACAATTCAACAATAACAGACAAGTAACCTGATTAAAAATAAGCAAAGGATCCCATGCTATAGTAAGTGCTGTGAAATGTGTAAGCCTGATGATTCACAGACATGTACCCTGGGGCAAATAATACATTATATGTTAATAAAATAAATAAATAAAAAAATAAGCAAAGGATTTGAATAGATATTTCTCCAAAGCTGATATACAAATGGTCAACAAACATGAAAACATGATTTTTAACATCAGTAATCATTAGAGAAATGGAATGTAAAACAATGAGAGATCACCTCACACTCATTAGTGTGGCTACAAAACAAAACAGAAAATAACAAGTATTGGTGAGAACATTGGAACCCTTGCACACTGTTGTTGGGGATATAAGATGGTACAGCCACAATGGGAAACAGTATGGCATTTTCTCAAAGAATTAAAAATAGAATCACCATAATGATTCAATAATTCCACTTTTGGTTACATATCGGATAGAATTGAAAGCAAGTTCTTAAAGAGATATTTGTACTGCCATGGTCATAGTAGCATTATTTCTGATAGCCAAAAGGTGGAAACATCCCAAATGTCTACTGATGAATGAATGAATAAACAAAATGTGGTACATACATATGTTTTAATTTGCTTGGGCTGCCATAACAAAATACCACAAAACTGGGTGGCTTCAACAACAGACACACACAGTTCTGGGGGCTGGAAGTCAAAGATGAAGGTGCCAGCAGGGTTGGTTTCTCTTGAGGGTTCTCTGGCTTGCAGAAGGCTGCCCTCTTGCTGTGTCCTCACAACACCTTTTCTCTGTGCCAGTGCCTCCCTAGTGTCTCTTCTTCTTTTTTAAGGACAGCAGTCCCCTTGGATCAGAGCTCCACTCTCATGATCTCATTTAACATTAGCTACTACTTTTAATTAGCCCTATATTCAAGTATAGTCACATGGTAGTTAGAGCTTCAACATAAAAATTTGGGGGAGACACAATTCAGTTCATAACAACCCACAAGGAAATATTATCAACCCTAAAAAGGAAGGAAATCCTGGCACATGCTACCACATGGGTGAGCCTTGAGGACATTATTACTTAATATCCTACACAGAAGACCTCTATGATGTGATCTTAGAACCTGGCTCCTCTCCTGCACCTGGAACGCTCACCCCTCCCAACCATATACCATCCTGTCACGTGCCTTTGCACATATCTCTTCTCTCTCCTAGAATACTTTTCCTTCACTTCTTCCATCAGAGGGAGTCTCATCCATTGTTCCAAGCTTACCCAAAATGTTGTCTTCAAGGCTCCTGCTCCTCAGGGAGAGTTCATTTCTCCTTTTATTTGTGCTCCGCCAGTTCTTTGTACAATACACTACGTTATGACTGTTTTTTCAGCCTGCTCCCTCCACTAATTGTAAGCTTCCAAAGGCACATGGCTCTTCCTCTTGTCATCTGTCCCTAGCACAGAGACCATGTACGGTAGATACTCAGTAATGCCTGTTGCACGAATATGGGCACAGGTATGCAAACCACGGTAAGGGCATTGAGACTATTGTGACTCAATCAGACTTGATGAGGCCAGTCCAGTCTTGGCAAAACATGGCATGCGTATCAATAGTGATCCACAAGATAACTTTTAGGTGGCAGTTTGGATGGACACATTTTTAAAATAGTTACACATTTATTTTAATGTGTCCAAAAAATATAACTACATCTTAAACCTGTGTGTTTAATAATCTCATTGTTTCCCACGGGGCCAAGTAAAAAGCAGGGAGTCAATTTAACTAAAATATCTGGTAGATAATACTGCAGGTGGCACATGGACATGGTAAAAATCTCAAATAGCTAAAGATTGAGAAACTCCAGGCTAGTCTTTGGTCTCACCCTTCGGCAAAATTATAGACTGATGTTCCCAACATTCAGAGCATGGCATTTTGCATGATTCATTATATTTTTCAGTCTTCATAGCACGTATGGGGAAGCTGGGGAGGTGACATAAGAGCATCTTCACTGTGTCTCCGCCTGTCTTCCTCAATGCTGTCTTCAGTTTTGTCCCCAGTGAGGAATGATGAGGCATTCTTGCAGAGAACATCAGCTAGTTCCTTTCATAGCCAAGCTCATCAGCATTTCTGGTGATTGTGCATTGTGGTATCTGCAAACAAGTGATATATATCCTGCAGGCCTCTCTATCAGGATGCTTGTAAGATACATGTTAAAAAGATGGGTCTTTGGTTTGCTTCCAAGTCGCAAAGACATAATTCTTCTTTTAAAAATGTTATTTATGCCTAAAGCTGACCTTACAGAATGGAATGGGTGGAGGCAGGTGGCCACTGAAAGGGTAGAGTGGAGAAAGGGGAGAAAGAGCGAGATGGGGGCAGGTGGTAGTGGTGTTTTTATATTACAGAAGATTCTTTGCCTTACAAAAGGATTAATCACAGGGTTCCTTTTAAACAGAAAGTTTCATGCATTTTAAAAGAGGATTTGATTTACAAGAAACTTTTCAGGAACACAGCTGCTGGGCAAGCAAGCTATTTACACTGACTTGAAATCCATTTTATGAGCCAGGAGTCTGGGGTGTTGGAGGGGGGGAGGGATAAAACTCCTTTAGTTTTTAATTGACGAGAGATATTGACTAGCACAGTTAGGGGCCTAGATACTGGGCCTGGGCCAGCATGTTTCTGTAGTAAATATGTGTGAATGTGATGAGCGCTTTGAGTATTGATTCATTTTTGTACCTGTTTGGCTTTTGCTGTGAAGGGCTTTGTACTTTGCCACTTTAGAGCCTTTCACAGAAGCCTGTGTCAGAATGTACCGAGTTGTACAGCATGAATCATCTGGCTTGATGGCCTCTGGGGAGGGGCCTGGCCTTGGACAGCACTGCAATGAGTAGATTCAAAGACCTCAGTGGAGGGAAAGGGCACTGGGGGTAAGGGGGCCGCACAAGTGGGGAGATGAGATCTTTGCCTTGGAAACAAACCTCAGGGTTCCTTTTAATCCCTTCTCCCCCTCCCACTCATACTGCTAATCGTATTCTCCTTCGCAATTGTCCCACTCCACTGAGTTTTTATTATCACTTCTGTCTTGTGGAAATTCCACATGAGCCCCTGGGGTGCTGAAATGATTCCCTCTTTCCCTGCTCCCTGCTGCAATGGCACAATAGCAGAGTGGGAGGTTGAAAGCTTCCAGAAAGAGACAGTCCCGCTGCTGAGCCTCTCATCTCAACCAGGCAAAGAAAGCCATACAAGGCCTTTGTTCCACAGATTCTAAGACCCACCTTGATCACTGTCCATAGGATTTCATTCTAGAGCTGGCAAAATAAGCATATTGCACATAAAAAAGAGCTTTTTTCTCAGAGCGTAAAGCTATTAGAAATTCAGGCTCAGACGATGGCAAATGTGCACCGCGGTGTGTCAGAGAGGTGGAAATTTTTTAGACATAGTTTGCATAACTACGGGAAAAAAAAACCCAATGGAGACTGACTTCAAGGGGCTTACAATCTAAAAGGAGAGAAAGGACAAAAAGCATGTATATTATTACCATATGACTGTGTGGCAAACTGGCTCCCCTCCATCAGTCACATGGCTCTGTGCGACTTCCTTTAGCTGGTGACATGTGAAGAAGCCTAAGAGGCATTGGTGTTTTGCTGGACTTTATTCTTTCCCTCAGGCAAGTACAGAGGTTCTCTGTCAACTGGGTCCTGCATGAGAGCAACAAAGATGACAATATTGATGGCGATGCTGGAGCAAAGCCCCCAGCTAACCTGCTGTGAACATATAGCGTGATCAAGAGATAAAGCTTTGTAGTTTGAAGCCCTGAGATTTTGGTGCCATTCCCCAGCACCACATAAGCTAGCCCCAACTGATACACTTGGGCTGTATTCTGAGTAGCTGCAAAGCTTAATCTTAAATGGATCTTATCGGACCAATGTCAATTTATCTTCATTTTATAGTAAATATCTGATGGGTGCTTAGGAAATCAATATAAAAACAGAATTAGGGGGAATGAAAGGACCTTTGAGATTTGTCCAATCCAGGCATTTTACCATTGATATTCTGCTATATTTGCTTGTTCACATCTCTCTCTGTCATTCCTCTGTCTATCCATCAAGCCACTTAGGACTGGCTGATTTCAAGTAAACTTTTATTCTGGCATTTTAGATGATTATCATTTATATTACTGCTTTTGGCCTGGGTTGGACAATAATACTTCATGCTGACTTCATGTAGCTGTGAAGCTCAACTGAGATAAGGAATTTTGGGAAAGTTAAAAGTAGTCAAATGTGCTTATTTGATAGTGTTTATTGAGAATGTCAGTGATAGGCATAGTTTTGTGTGAGGTCTCGGAGACACAAAGATCAATCACTGTCCCTCTGTTGGAGGAACTTGGCTTCACCATCAGGACAAAGTTTAGGCTTCATTTTACTGTGTTGTGTTCATATCTTTAATTTTAATTTAGCCTCAGGTTCACCAATGACCATCTTTGCAATAGGCACAAACACAGACATTTGAACGTGTTAATTTGCTTCTTTATTCTCTCTCTCAGACCTCCAAGGCATTTAATCCTCAACGACAGTAGAAATACATAGATACATACTTTCTAAGAGCACAGTTGTTCTCACACACACACGTTCACATTAATGTGACTGCAACGAGCATCACGCACATCAGAGTTCGAAAGAAGTCAGTGATTAAAAAGATGACATGAGATAGAATAAGCTCTTCCAGCTCTGAGTCGTCAAATCCCTCTTACACTTTTGGGACCAGTTTTGGGGAGGAGGGGAGAAAAATCCTCTTTCTGCCAGCACGAGTCAAGGCTGAAGCGCAAAGCAGTTTCAGGACCAAGGGGCAGAAGCGTCATGCTGTGCTCGTGGTTTCCATGGCAACTCGGGTGACTGGTGGAGTTAATAACCCTGTTTTTCAGATCTCAGTTGCTCTCCTCTGGTGGGGAAACAAGGACCAGGTTTGGCCCCTTTTTAAATTTTTATGAATTTCCCTGTTGGTGCTTCGTGTCGGAGGCACCGGTCCCTTCCTGTTACATAAAAAGCAGGGCTGACTCACTCAATTGGGCAGGATAGGCCTCAATGAGACCTGGCAGCTGCGAGGGTGTTGGGTAGCCTTTGAGGTTCCCTGTGGGACACAGAGCAGTGTTTGTTGCAAACTGCCCCTTCCTAACAGACGAAAAAAATGGGCTCCTTTACTACACCCCAAAGTCAAGTTTGCCTTGGTGCCCTATCTTGTTTCCTGGCATCTGAATTAGGGTTTCTGAATGTCCCACAGTGTTTTAGCCTCAAGTTGCAGCAACATTGTTCAAATCTCAGCGTGGCCACTCACAATTTACCTAGCCTCCCTGTGCCTCAGGTTGCTTATCTTTAAAACCATAAAGATGTTGACTAGGTGAAATAATCAATCTGTGTCCAGTGTTTAGAGCAGTGCCTAGCACATGTTACAATGCTGTTATTATTCATGCTGCTGGGTAAGTTCATTGAGGGCTGAGGCACGCCTGGGAGTAACATAGGGTGGGAGTGGAGACTGTGATTGCAACCCAGCCAGCAGGTGGGTGAGGCTGACACAGGAAGATGAGCTAATGATTCTGTGACTGAAAATAGCTCAAGCTTGTCAGTTCCTCCCCGCCTCCATACCCACCCACAAAACCTGCCCGTCTCCCAGTCTTCTCCATCTTAGTGAACGACACCCACCCCATTACGATAGCCAGTAGTCTGGTGCCATCTGTAACTCTTCTTTGCCTCCTTTCTCAACCAATCACCAAGTCCTGTCAGTGCTTGGATTACTTAGTTAATTCCTTCAACAAATATGAATTTGGCTTCTACTGCACATGACACATTGTTCTAGACTCTTGGACAAATCCGTTAGCAGAACAGTCAGAACATCCTTACCTTCATGAAACTAGAAGAGGAGACAAAATAAACATCACAATCAAGTAATTCCTATAGTATTGTCAACATCGTCCAGGCAAAGGCCACTGGGAACCAAGGTGTAGTTGAACAAGTTGGATTTATTGCTCATTGTACTGAAGGAGATTTCCCATGGTTCTCCTGGTATATCATGTCTGTCACTGCAACAGTAATAAACTGAGCATGTCCCACAGCAGCCTCCTGGTCTTCGGCCAGAAGGCACTGACAGAAGGGAAGTGCTATAGAGAAAACAAAGCAAAGTATAAAGGGGCTATATCGAGGGATCCTGGAGGCAAATTGCAGTATTAAATAGGTGGTCATGGTGAGCTTCACTGGGGAGGTGAAATTTGTGGAGAGAGGTGAAGGTGGTGAGGGGAAGAGAGAGGGCATCCCAGGTGGAGGCAATAGCCAGAGAGAAAACCCTACAGGGAATGTCATCTGAAGTGAGCAAGCGGGTAAAAGGCCAGATCATGGGGGGCCAAGGCCTTTGAAGACTTTGGCTGTTATGCAGAGGAAAATGGGGAGCCATTTGGAGGGTACTGAGCTGAGGCATGATATGATCTGACTAACGTTTTACTGGGATTGCTTTGCCTGTGGAGTTGAGATGAACTGCAGTGGGCCCAAGGACCAGTTGGAAGGTTATTGCATGGACCCTCCATTTCACCTCATTCTTCCCACATCACACGTAAAGCAACACCCTAGGGCCCCTAGAATAAAGTACAACTCCCTGGACACAATGTCTAAGGTCCTCCCTCACCTGACCTCCCCTTGGCCCATGCTCCTCACATTCTCTTGTCTTCCCTCTCTCCCAGGCACATTTTTGCTCCAGTCACACCGACTTTCTCTGTTTTGTAAACCTGATGTTGAAATGGCACATTCTCCCTGAACTCTCAAATCCAGAATTGCCATCCCTGAACACTCCTCTCAATGGTCACTTATGCACTGTATTGGAGATCATCATTCACTCTCCCTACAACACATTCACACACACACACACACACACACACACACACACACACACACACACACACACACTGACTGTAACTCCCTATAGGCAGGAACTGTGTCTATCTTATTGCGTGTTAAATTCTGTGCCCAGCACTATGCCTGGGGTATAAGATATTTCCTAATTATTTGAAACAAATGGATGCATCAGGCCAGCACTTTACACACTATTTCTAAATTTCACACACCAAACAATAACAACAACAACAACAACAAAATAAAACCTAGATTTGTAAATTATCCTCATTATCTGGAGGATGAAATGGGAAGCTGAGAGGCTTTGCCTAGGGTCATAGTCATTAACCATTCCAAGCTCCAGTTTCCTTCTTTGTAAACTTGGGATAACCCTACCAACCCTCCAAAGGCACTAGAAGAAAGCACCCAGCTGTGCTGGGCACCTCGTCACCTGTTGCCTTGCCCTCCCTTCACCCACTTCATGGGTTCCTGGCTCCCCACCCAACAATGCAGAACCCTGGGGACCCAGATTCAGTTGGGGTACTTTTTCTCTTCTGAGAGGAGGCAGCCAGAACAGCCAGAAAAAAGTTGGGAGAAGAAGCAAGAGGTCCTGATCCTAGTAAGATGTGGGTCAAGACGCTCATCAGGCCTGCCGGAGAAACAGTCACATTTATAGACATCAATGGGATGATGCTGAGTTTGGAGCATGGCTCCCTACTCTGGTCCACAAGGTAGGTTAGCCAGCTGGACTCAATTGCATCTCTGAACCCATGAGAAGCTATTCTTTTTTCCTTTTTCCTTTTTTTTTTTTTAAGAGAGAGAGAGATAGAGTGTGCAAGTGGAGGGCAAAGTGGAGTGGCAGAGGTAGATAGAGAATCTTAAGCAGGCTTCATGCCCAGCACAGACCCTAAAGTGGGGCTCAATCTCACAACCTTGAGATGATGACCTAAGCCAAAAGAAAGAGCTGAATGCTTAACTGACTGAGCCACCCAGGAATCCCCCCCACATACCTCTACTGATGTTCCTGAGAGGCTGGGCAGGCATGCTGCAGAATTCAGTCCGGTTGGTCTCCACCTTACTTGCACTCCATGGTTTGGCCTCCTAAAATAAAATACTGTCTGTGCAGTACTTGCAGGGCTCCCCCAAATCTCAGTTGGAAATTCTGCCTATATCTTTCCCCATGCCCTTTACTCACCTCTGCCAACCCCTCTCCCACACCACCACATCATTCCACTCTCATGATAACAACCTATCTTCTGTATGAGAAGCCCTTTTATATTTAAAATCCTACCAGTCCTTTAAGGCTGGCTGGAACTTGACTTCTTCCTGGAAATTCTTTTTGATTTCTCCTTCTTCTCCACCAAGGGGAACCCAGTGCTTCTTTCTCTGCATTCCCATAGCCTCTTGTTTGTACTCTTTAGCATTTAATTCATTATGCTCACTTAACAAGGAAATGAGTAAAGCAGCCTGGGTGGAAGGCAACAGGGACTGAAGGAGACGAGGGCAAACTGGGAGCACACACCCCACCCAAAAGCGTTAGCCAGTACTCTGGTCAGTTCTTATTGAATGTCAACATGAGAGTGTGGGCACATTATTGCCACATCTAATATGTTTAGAAGCTAGAAATGTGGCATTGAACATAAGATGTCTGTCTTCTTAATATTGGCAACAAACCAATTTAGAAAAAATACCATGTAGGTTGAGAAAAATATGTCTGGGGCCAGACAGTTTGTGACCCTTTTTTCATTTCTATCTTCCCTAAGATGGTGAGTTCCTTGAGAGTGAATCAAACAGGTAGAGCAGTAGTTGCAAACTGCAACTTAGTCTTCTTTGGGGAAGTTGTACTACCCAGGAGAACTGATAAGTCTTGTCCCTTCCTAGCACTACCAGGTCCCTTCCCAGAAAGGGCCCATGTAAGGTTTAAGGAAGTGGATGCCTCGAGTGCTGAAATGCCCTCATGATTTTCCAGTCATAACTGGTATCTTAGCTCAGTGCCTGGCACACAGTAAGTGCCTAATAATTGCTTGTGGAATGGATGCATATTCTATGAGCAAGTTCACTTGTTCCATAGCAGCAAAGAGATTGGTGCTCTAAGGAGTTCAGAAGAACTGGGCCAAATTTTGTTTTCTCTATTTTCAGGATGTGATGTTGGGCAAGTTATTTAACCTCCTTAATTATGTTTTATCATCTGAAAGTAGACTGATAAAGAGATAATGTGATTCAAGTCTTGGCACTCAGTAGACAATTAATAGCAGCTGTTAAAATGGAGTTTGTGTAAGAATATTATGGACCCCTATCCACAGCTGTGCTAACATGTAACCCAAGTAGGCCAATCAGAGCCATGGCCATCCCTTGCTGGGATTTTTGCTGGAAATATTAGCAAAGAGAACATCTCTCTTGGGGAGGCTCTACCAGTAAGATGCAAACCTGGGAAGGGGAGCTTCTGGGATTCATCCTTGTAACATGGAATAAATAGAGAAACCAATGTCTGGGAGTGGTTTGGGGACATTTTGATCCAGCTATGCCTGAGGCTGGAACACCACTAAGCTTCTCAGTCACAGGGACCACTATGTCCTCTTCCTTGCTTCACCCAATTTCAGTTGAGTTTCTTTCATCTCCATCCAAGAATCCTGACCAATATAAACCTGTGCAAGTGAGAAAGGGGATCTCAGAAAGACAATGAGTAATTTTTTTTAATTTTTAAAAATTAACATATAATGTATTATTTGCTTCAGGGGTGCAGGTCTGTGATTCATCAGTCTTACACAATTCATGGCACTCACCATCGCACATACTCTCTAACAATGAGTTATTTCTAAATGTACATGCTTGCTGGAGATTTGAATGAGTGATTTCTGTGTCAACCACAGGTCTGCATTTGTGTAGCTGATAATTTATGGATCGAATACAGCGGTTTTTTAGAGGGGTCCAAATTGTTCATGTGGAGGGTGAACCTATGATCGCCTAGCCTTCCTGGTCAGAACGGGGGTCCAGAGGCCGTGGAAATGGTGTGCTCATATGAACTGGAGGTAAAATTGGTTTTATAGATTCCTGACTCTGAGACCTTAGGTAGCAGGAGGGTGTCTATTTTATAGGACTCATGTCACAATCTGAAGTGACAAAGAAGCTATGATGATGTGGCAACAAGGTTTCGCAGCCAAGCGCTGCCCCTGGCAACTCTTACCACCCTGGAAGACCTACTCCAAGGTGGACAGGTATCCTTATCTGTCCTTAGTCACTCTGATTCCTCATTAACATGCAGAGTTTCATAAGCTGTGACTCCAAGTCAGCCTTGAGAGCACAGCATCCATAACCTTTGGCTCCAGCACCCTGGTGCAGCCAAATGGCATCTCAAAGGCGTTTCTTAACCATTGTCACGTGCCTCTATCCATGTGCCTGCTCCACGCACTACCCTGTGCTCTGCCAATGGAGCTAAAATAAACCCTTGTTTTACCAGCCCTCCCAAGCACGACTGACACAATGTGCTGCAGCAAAAGAATTGGGTTGGGTGGAGGTGGGGCAGTGCAGGGAGAAAGGAAGGATTGAATGCTAACTCTCTCCCTCTCAAAGAGGACTTGGCACGAAGCCTGTGTTTCAGGCTTATTTTGACAGTTCCAGGCCAGAAGTCATAGGACTGTAGCTGTAGAAAGCACAAGAAACACATTTTTTTTGTTATCCCATCAAAATATTCCAGGGGAGCCAGGTTGTTGGGGACAAGTTTTCTGTCATCGTTGGCATCAAAGGAGAAAAAAGAAATAAATGGTCTGGCTCATGTGCTGGAGCTCTCATCACAGGAGGGAAAATGAACCTTCACTGAGCCCCAGCGATAACAATAATAAATATTTATTGAGTGCTTTGCATGTGTCAGGTACTGTGCTCAACACTTGATGGGCATGAATCAGTGACTCCTCTGCTCATCCTCTGAGGCAGGCTACTTTTATTACCCCATTTTAAGGGTGAGGCAATGGAGGCTCAGAGAGGTCAGGTGATGTGCCCAGGGTTCATTGTAGTAAGTGGTAGAGGTGGGATTTGAACTGTTTTTTTTCCCGCCCGGAGCTCATGCTCTTAGTCACAATGCTGAGATGCTCTGACTGTAAGGAGCAGGGGGTCCCTCCTCCCAGTCCCACGACCTGTGCTGAGTGAGTCTCACTCATTATCTCATTTAATCTTTGCAACAACCCCAAGGCATAGGGATTATTAGCTCTGCCATATAGGAAAAACAAGACAAAATAAAACAGAACAGGTCCAAGGAGGTTGAGTCATGCCCAAGATCACATCATTCATAAACAGCAGGGTCAAGGCACCCTGCTAAGTTTCCTGGCTCCAAGTCCAATGACTTTTCCACTGATTTTTAGTAACATGGAAGGCAGAAAGGACCAATTGCTCAGGTCAGAGCTGAATTTAATATAGAGACAAGCCAAAGAATATGTATCTTTTCTGTTTCTTTCTGGTTTTGATCCTTTTTCTTAGACACAGAAAAATATAACAGGTTTTCTTTTGGGGCCATGGTGCTCACAGCAGGACATTCTCTCCGCTGTACTGCTTTGTTTGCAAGCAACAGTAACAGACTTGGGCTAGATTGAATTAAAAGGGGTTCATTGGAAGGATATGTGCTTTATTATTATTCATTGAAAAACTATAAGCACCTAATATGTGCCAGGTATTATTCTAGGGATTGGGATATTTCAGAGAAGAAAAACAGACAAAGATCCTGGACCTTGTAGAGCTTAGTCTCTTGTTGGGAAAGGGAAAGGGCTGCTGGGAAGACAGACAATAAACAATAAGGCAGAATAAGTAAATTATAGTATATATGAAAAATAGTAAGTTATATAAAACAAATAGAAGTAGAGCAAGGCAAGAGTGCCAGAGGTGGCACTTTTAGCAGGGTGATTAAGGCAGGCCACATTGAGAAGGGGAAGCTTGAAGTTGTTGAGGGGTCAGCCATGCCAGTCAGAGTTCTCAGAGGCAGACACACACCTGGTGTGTTCCAAGAGCTGCGAACAGGGCTATGTGCTAGAGCAGAACGAGTTGGAGGAGAGTGGCAATAGAGCAAGTTAGAGTGATAAAAAGGGGCCTCAAATTATGTAGGCTCTGATTGGCCGTGGCAGGGACTTTGGATTTTACTTTGAGTTAAATGGTGAGCCTGAAGGGTCTGCAGAGAGGAGTGACATGCTCTGGATTTCATTTTGGAAGATATACTTTGGTAGAATAGACTGTAGAAACAAGAAGGCCAATTATGAGGCAGTTGCACTAAATTCTCCAAGACATGATGGTGGCCAAGTGGTGGTGAGGAGCTGGATTCTGGATATACTTTGAATATACTTCAAGATGTCCTCCTACACTGCATGTGAAACATGAAAGACAGGAGTCAGAGATGGCTCCAAGGTTGCTGGCCTAGGTAACTGGAAGAATGAAGTTGCTATCCAATGAGATGAGGAAGGTTGTGGCTAAAGGAAGTTTAGGGAGAAGATCAGGAGTTAGATTGGAGTTGGGGGTGCCTGCTAACTATTTGAGTGCAGGTGTTGGATATATGAGTGGAGTTTGAGAGAGAAGTCTGGGTGGGAGATGTAAATAGCTCACAGAACCTAAGGTAATTATGAAAAAAGATTTGGAAAAGACAAGAACTATGGCAATTTCTCAGGAGCAGGAACACCAGGGATTTCCCCCAAAGGAAAATCAGAGTGTTCTGAACATGTAAGGTGGACATGAGACAGGGCACAACGAACACTCAGAGGCCTCCACTGCAGGGCCTTGTTCTGGTCATTGCTGACATTTCTTTCCCAGTCTTCTGCTATTGTCAAATGAGGCTAAGTGATGTTCTTGACAGCCTGCTTTCCCATCTGCTCAGAAAAATCTCCATGTCTGGGTGAAGAGTGATGGCATGTTTAGGCTATCTTATTAAACACTGTTTATCTCCTAAAAACAGTCAGTAGTGTGTTTAATCAAAGTCAGGGCAGATGTGATTTGCAACCTCCAAAAGTCACTTTTCATTCTGCTTTCTCTCCTTTGGAGAGAAACAACCCTTCACTCGCACCCTGAATCCTGGAGGAAAGTGATGCACTAATATCAAGCATCTCCATCATGGGGAACAGACTGGAAGGAGTAACCCCTCACCCATCCCTGACAAGTTTATCCTTTGTCCTCTGCCTCCTGGTACTTTGGAAATGGAAAGGAAAGGGGAATCCAAAATAGAAGTTCAACAAAGTCTGAGTTATCTTATTCCTACTCTGATGGGGAGGGGGAAATTTAAACCATGGAAGCATCAAATCACTGCTTTTTCCCACCTTGGGACTTCCCACTGGAGAACATATGTTGAGTGGACAGGTTCCATCTCCCTTTTCACTCTTGAAGAAATGAGTCTATGCTCCTGTGTCTTCTATTTTTGCCCAAAATATCTGAGGAAATAACTCTATCCTGATGTCATGGGCTGAATTGTCTCTCCCCACCCTCTCCTATTCATATGTTGAAATTCTAAGCCCCGATATCTCAGAAAGTGATTATATCTGAACATAAAGTCTTTAAAAGGTTATTTAAGTTTAGGTCATTAGGGTGGTTTCTATTCCAATATGCATGATGTCCTTACAAGAAGAGAAAATTTGGATGCAGACATGCACAGAGGGAAGACCATGTGAAGACACAGGGAAAGGTGGTCACCTGTAAGCTAAGGAGAGAAGCTTCAGAAGAAACCAGCCTGCTGACATCTTGGTCTCAGAGTTCTAGCATCCACGATTGTGAGGAAATACATTTCTTCTGTTTAAGCCACCCAGTCTGTGGCCCTTTGTTATGGCAGCCCTACCAAAATAATATACCTCATTTAAGGGGTCAAGATTATTTTGACCAAACTCTAAAGCTTGACTGTTTAAGTTTGCCTTTTCTCATGAAAAATGGTAAGGAAAGCCAAAGATTTCTCATTGTAGTCCTGAAATGAAGGACACCCAATTATGTTGAAAGAAGAGGAAAGAAGGGCAATGAATTATTAGAAAACATTTGCAACTTAACATTTAGAAGATGTTTTCAAGATGATTTTGTCTTAATAGCCTAACCGAGGAAAACATTTATAGATATTCCCTGAGTGGGCAAACTCGTGGGACATCTTTGGCAGTGTTTGGACGTCTTTGCACACTCCATGGTAATGTTTCATTTTCTTCCAACAGTCGCCTCATCTGCTTTTCTTTAGGAAATGTTTGCTGGGGGAGAAAAAAAAATTCTTCCTCCTGGAACTAAATGATTTAGTGTTTGGGATGCTGGCCAATTAAATGTGACTTTAGGAATATATTCAACTTTAAAAATGCTTTCATTTCTAACAGAAATGCAGCCCTAGGATGTGAGGGTGACTTATTGCTTCCAGAAATGCTGTGCTGGTCTACACTTTGTTCATTCATTCAAAAAATATTGAGCTCTTAGCATGGACCAGGCACTGTGTCGGGTGAGCAATATTCAACGCCATGGACATAGAGTCTATGGGGAAAAGACAGACGACAAGTGGGCAATTATAACCGTGATAAGTGCTACAATAGAAGTACTCATGAGATCTGGAATATTAGGTATGAATTCTTGGAGCAAGTGATGTCTCAGCTGACCTTAAAGACAGGTAAGAGCAGGTTACGAGGCAATGGGAGACAGGCAAACAAGCGGGCTTGTCCGCAGAACTCAACGTAGAGTAGTGTGGCCAAGTGTCTGGATGCCTAGTGGTAAGAATCTGTTTGTGTTCTAGGTCAAGTCTGAATTCCTACTAAGCAACCGTATGTATCTAAGGAATGGCTGAAGCACTTACTTTTCTTTCTTCCAATTTTTCAAGTCTTCCTTCTCTCCAGTCATTTTCTGTCTAGAGCCCAACATTCCAGGCTGCTTTCACTATACTGCTTTGGGTACAAATGGTTGTAAGTCACCAAGCAGGATCAGTAATTGAGTCCATCTCAGGAAGAAATAATTTTCTGAGATAAATTTGAGCTTTATTTCATTGTCTCCTATTCATTCTTCACTTTGTAAGATTCTTAAATAAGGATTTTCCTTGCCAAGAAACAACCTGTGGTTAAAAATTCTCATTGTTTTCCTTCTTCTTCTCTATGCCTCAGGCAGCTTTCTATGAAAGTGTGTACATAAAGGAAAATGGACATTTTTCTGCCTCACTCAGAGGCATGGGTTTTATTCCTAACATTCAAAAAGAACCATGCACAGCAGGGTTCCCAAGAGCCAGCCCATGAATCTCCAAATGCATCCAAGGGTAGAGGTGCCTTGTGTTAATATTAATAGGCTTCAGTTGGCTCTCTAGAGGAATTTTCAAAGGGCTCATTTTCCTGACTCCTTTCTCCTCCCTAGCCCTCATTGATTTTTTTTAAAGTTTGGATTGCTTAAATCAAAAATAGAAAAAGCACATTTGTCTCTTGGAGGACAGTTTGTATTTCTCAATTCTTTCAAGTCTTCCTGGATTGGTGTTGCCACTAAGGCAAGTTTCAGCATTTTTTTTTTTTCTGCTCCTTCTCTGTGGAAAGAATCGGTGTGTGAAAGAGCATGTAGAGACAAAAGGTCAGCCTGTGCTTTCTGAGAGGAGACAGGACATTATCCCATTACATCCTTTTGCAATGAGGAAGAATAGAGATACTCCCACTTTTGATGCTCAAATATGATATAGAAGATCTTTCAGAAATATGAGAGTATTCATCACTGAGGCCTTAGTATTTGTGAGAATGCTCTATGAATTCTTTACATTCTGATTCTTCTCAATTATTTAAGACCAGAGAATAGCTTGTGTGATGTGGTAAAATAAATCACAGAGGTACAAAGAATTGTGAAGAAAATTCAGAGTGTATTTAGAAAAGTTGAAAGATTCCTATGGGGCAGGGTTCTTAAAGGACATCCAAATTGCCTAAGATTGACTATACTTCCTGGAAGACAAGCTCAGAAAGTCAACAAATATTCACTTAAACTATTGAGCAAAGTTTGCAGATACTTTGATTGCCTTTTCTCTGGCAGAAAATGCAAGAGGATAACCCAAATAACTATTAATTCTCAAAAGTGTTTAGTAATATGGTCAAATACAAGCATCCCCCAAATTGCTAGTTATCCTTGTATCATTAATAACCAATTAGAAACCGTAAAGGGGGAAGGATCCCCTTCACAATAGCAAGAACAAACCAAAGATGCCCAAGACTTATGTAAGAGAAATGCTAAAATTCACTGATGGGCATAAAAGAAGATCTAGACAAATGGAGAGACATACCATGCTCTTAGAAAATCTAATATGAATTCTTCCAAATTAAACTAAAAATTCTCAATTATAAAATCCTAATTAAAATTACAACAGGAAACTTAAAATGTCTTGTCTATTGCATATCCAAAAGTAGCCAAAAAACAATGAGAAATGGTTTGTCATAGAAGATAGCCAGATTGTTTACAAGCCATTTCTAATAACTGACAATAAAACAACTACAAATCAAAACCAATGAGGGATGGTCAGTACGGTATTTATAAGAAAATGTATAGCTTTGAGAGCATACACTGGAAGCTGAGAAATATTGAAATTTAATGAAGTCATCTTTAACATAGGAAGCTAGAAAAAATAACAAATAAACCAATAAAGTGAAAAGCCTAAATAAAATTGGTAAAAATTAATTTCCATTAATGAGATAGAAAATAACAAAACTTTAATAAAATCAAATTGAGTAGAGATTTTTTAAAAATGCCTGAGAAGACCAATAATCATGCAAGAAATTGGAAAGGCAATGAGAGATATAACCCTAGAAATATGTTAGATTCAATTAATTTTATAAGTGAATTCTACTAAATCATTAAGGAATGTATAATTTCCATTATCCATTTTTATGCATATATAGTGATCATTATCCATATACATACACTTTCAGGATTATAGAAAATGATGTAAAACGTTCTAACCTATTGTCTGATATTATCATAGTATTATTAAAATATTTCATGTAATATTATATAATCTTACAAAGAATGAATGATATACATCAATATCAGTGATGAACATAGATGCAAAAAGTCTGAGTTGGAGACGCTGGCTGGGAGAAATTAATGTGGGAATGGTAATAGAACCCACCCCTCCATGAAATTAAGCATTGAGTTAAAGGAATGTTGCGTCATGACCAAGTATGGTTGATTAATGGCTCAGGACATCTACTTCAGTAACTGACTAAAGAATAAACACTGTGTGATCACTTCAATAAATTCAGGGGAAAAAACAATTTATAAAATCAATACCCATGTCTTTTTAAAAAGCTCATAGTAAGCTAGGAATAGAAGGAAAATTACTCAATTTGATAAAATGTAGCCATCAGGAACCTCTAACAATCAGAAACAAGGTAAAAATGCCCACCAATGCTGTGATGATTTGCAGTGGAAAGAGATGTGGAAAGTCAGGAGCAAATTTGGGAGATAAAGATATTAACAGAACCTCATCTTCTATTGGGTGTGAGTTGGATTAGAGGTAAGTAACTGAAATGAGGTTAAGCCTTCTGGCCTAGGCCCTTGGTAGGGGTGGTTATCGGTGAGATCAGAAGCACAGTAACAGCAGGTTTAAGGTGACTGAGAAAGCAAGCTTAGGACATGTTGTCTATGAAAGCCCCATTAAGATGGCAATTGGAGAAGGGATCCTGAAGCTTGAGAGAAGTCTGAGTTGGAGATGTATTTAGAAGCCAACACAAAAATGATAAAGGAAGTCACAGGACTGAGATTGCCCAGAGAAATGGATGAAAAGGTCCTGCAGTCTATACTCCAGCTAAAGCAAACAATGGGTGTGTTTCAAGCCGGCTGCATTGCCTCCTCTCAGTGCATTTGCTGCCTCCATCAGGAATCCCTCTCCCCTACCCCCATTCCACTTTAACCTGAACAGCTCTTACTTGCTTATCTTAGTTATCAACACTTCCTTCCCTGATCAACCACAGGAAGGTTGGGTCCTGCCTTCTGTGCTCCCACTCGGTCAGTGATTTCACAGAGAGCCAGGTTTCTGCTACAAGATTGTGTAACAAACTGCCAAATCTCAGTAGCTCACAATAATATTTAATTTCCTTGCTTGAGTAGAGGTGTTACCTAGCCTGGGGCAGTTTTGCTACAGGCTGCAGTTGGCAAGGTCTATTCCACATGTCTTTCATTCTAGGACATGCTCTTTATCATTACAGGTGGCAGAAGTGCAAGAAGCCAAGCCAAGAAGTGTGAGCACGTTTAAAGCCTCTACCTCCTCATGTCTGCTCATATTCCATTGGCCAAACCAAGCCACATGGCCGAGCCCAAAGTCAGAGGGGCAGGGAATAAATACCCATAGCACATACTCACCAGGCAGAGGGCACATGGCACCTTATATATAAATGCACTGTTATGTACTACCACATAATATATTCTTTAAAGTGATTAGATTTCTGTTTAAATACATTGATTTAAAATTCAGGATGCCAAGCAAAAAAGCAGAATAACTTTGCTTTAATTAAAAACAGGTACAAGAAAAACAAAAAGATGTCATTGTATTCTAGATGGATATTAATGCATGATGAAGGTTCTCATCCAGAACTCCCTCTCTGTTAAAAAGGAAGATTAGCAAGTATTGTTAAATACATATTAGTACCAAATCGAGACTTTCTTTTTGACTTAATCAGAACCA
This sequence comes from Potos flavus, assembly GCA_028534135.1. Lineage (NCBI taxonomy): Eukaryota > Metazoa > Chordata > Mammalia > Carnivora > Procyonidae > Potos > Potos flavus. Next base: position 31,081,041 of record CM052888.1, on the reverse strand, counting down.
CTGCATAGAAGCAAAAAAAAAAAAAAAAAGTGACTTCCTCACTCTGTGATTTAATGTTATTTTTAAGGATGAGTCAGTTTACCCTTAAATCATACCATACCTCATCAGTGGTGTCCATTTCCTGCTAGAAGGAAAGCAGGTTGGGTTGAAGTAATAGGGGTAAGTGCATGGAAAATGGTAAAGGGAGGCACCGGTGTATTTATAGTACTGGAATGATCAAAGAAGGCTTCAGGGAGAAGGTAGAACACAAGCTCCAAAAGATAGAGAGGAAAACAGAGGTCATTTCTGGCAGGAAAACAAAAAGGGGATGAAAGTTAATAGCACAGTTATGGGAGAGTGCTAGACCAGCCTGACTAGAGGGAAGAGTTTGTGTTGGACACAAGTGCACAAAAAGTTAGTGTCTATTCTTTTCTCTTACTGTGTGCCCCTACTCCACCCTTCACAGACAGGATCTTTGACTTTGCTATCTTATTGTGTGACTTGAGTCTTTAGCTTGTCTTTGCCCCTGGGTTGGGAGACGTGCAATGGCCAGTTGTGAATTCTCACATGGTGGGCACTGCTTCACACTGACTTGGTCTAGGACTCTCAATGGGTCTGTGTGGCCTGCTGGACACTCCACTAGCTTCCTTGCCCATGCTGAGCTGACTCCACCGACCACGATCAGCACGTCAAGTCCCCAACTGCTGGGAATCAGACTGCATGCTTTTTGCCATCTCCATGTCCAACACATGCTGTTACTTAACAGTTACTGAATAATGAAAGTGACTCACTTTTTAAAACTGTAAATAATTGACTTTAAAAAGACATTTCATATAATTTTCATAAATGCAAACCTAGTGTCTTTTGCTATAAACATGAGATAGCATTTTAAAATAAATGCATAGTTGTTAAACAATGCTTTCCAAGTACCATGTAAAACCCCTGGTAATACATTAATTCCCAATTCAGGAAAACATTGGGTTAAAGGATGAAGCAGACCCATTTTTGCTGGAAAGGGGAGAATCTTAGAACCTCAGATCTGGAAAGAAACTTAGTAAGTATATAGGCAGTGGTTTGCAAGCTGTTGTTTTCCCCCAGCAATGATAGATACTATTTTGTTATCCCCGTACCCTTCATTTTCTTAGCTGGAGGTGACACAATAAGCAGCAAAGCAAGGTTGCTCTGTCTGAACCTTTCCATGGATTCTCCCTTGTTTTTCTGGGGAAGTCAAATCTCCCCAGATACTGGAGCCCTCTTCCCCAATTCCTTCCTCCCCCTGTCCGTGCTTGCCTCTTGCTGCCTATTCCGCAGAGAAGCAGAAAAATTGTCTTCCACCAGCCCTGTCAGCAGCCAGGGGGATACAGAAGCATGTCAAAGGCCAAGCAGTGGGTGGGCTGTGGAAAGTCTACATTCTTTTGGCACCCCAACATTAGCTAGCACCTCATCAAACATGGACTGCCATGCCTTCGAGGCCTGCAAATAATACCCCATGAGCTGCCAGCTTCCTTTCAGAAGCATATCAGCCTGGGTCTCTGTTCTCTGATGCCAAGCACTGGGGAGGTTTTAAAGAGCAGGCTGTTGCCTTTCTCTGCCTGTGCATTCATGCCTTGCTCCATCTTACCCTCCCTGTGGTTTCCCTGACACTCTTTTCCTGAATATCATTTCTTTCCCTTTCTCCAGCAACACAAAAGCTCAACACGAGTTTATTCTGTGAGCTTGACCTTTTGCTTCCCCCGCTAAGCTGGCTCAAACGCCACTTGCAAAAAATGTAAATCTCAGCTATGCTGAGTGCAGTTTTTGCTTCGCCTTTCCAAGTTCCTTGCTTTGCTCTATAGCATTGTCCAATTCTGTACTGAGGAGTCAGAGCCGCATCAGGCCTGGGAGAATCTAATGGATGGGCTAATACTCATCACCTGGGCAAAGACTTTAGCGACAACCCTAGCCTGGTCCAGGGGAAAGTAAGACTCTAATTCTGGTCCTCCCGCTTACCATGAGACCAGTCCTAACCCTGTGTTTATCTCCATTATAAAGATAAGAGAGGATCTCTCTTGTCAAGCTCACTGGGTTGTGGGGAGAACTGAATGGGAACTGGGTGTGAGAGAACCTTGTGGACCTAAAATGCTGTAATAGTGAGGACATTCTTTCTGTTAGCCACCTGTAAGCCCTTTCCCAGGGGGTTGAGTGGTTTCCTAAGGAAAAATCTTTGCAGATTGGCTGAATTCTACCTTCTCCCCAGACCTCCAATACCAGCAAATGATTTTATGGAGGCTGTAGGTAGAGGAATGTTTATGCATTGCATTCTGATTAGATGAAAAAAAAAAAGAGTAATAATTGTTGACTGCTTTTGCAAGGTTCATTTTTATCTGAGGGTTTGTTTGCACATTAGATGCACACAATGTGATTTACATCATTGGCCTCACCCTGTCTTATTTGCCTTAATGTAATTGTCTGTTCAGATCCACTGATGGTGAAAATTGCATTTGTCCTTATCAGTGGAGATATTCTAAAAAGGAGAAGTTCAAAGAAGGCAGAGGCTTTAATACAGGGAAAGTGTGTTATTTTCTTAGCTCCTTTAAAATAGTTGTATTTCCTGGAATGGGATAATCTTTTTGCAGAACACCAAAATGGATGGCTCTCAGTAACCCCTAATTGGGGAAGTTGCTAAAAAAAGTGGCCTGATTCAGAGTATCTCTGTCAGTTCAACAATGTTCTTGGGTAACCTTGAAAGACTCAAGGATTTTCTGAGACATTCATATGTATGTAAAGGTAACTCTAAATGCTTCCTTTCCCGGAATGCTTGTGCTAGGTAACATCCCTAAGTTGGGGGGACACATAGGAAGGCTGTCCTTACCAAGGACAAGCTGGAATGCTTATGCTAGGTAACGTCCCTAAGTTGAGGGGATACCGGAAGGCTGTCCGTTAGATGTGGGGAAGGGAGGGGCAGTTTTCACGATGTGGAATACATTCTCTTTGTTCGGTATTAAAAGTCTGTAGGTATAGAGCTCTTAGCATTTGTTTTCTTAGTACAAAATGTTTGGTTACATACTCTCTTCCAACATTACTTATCTTCATTACACCATGGAACTGTAGCTTCACATGGAGTCTTAGGCTATTGGGTAAGTGTAGGTTTGCCAGACTACATAAAATAAAATAATAGCTAACATTCCTTGTGTGCCCATGTGCTGGACACTATGCTAAGGGCTCAACATGAAGCATCTAATTTAATCTTCATGAGAGCACTCAGAGATAGGTTCCATTGCCATTCTCCTTGTGGCTTGCTGCAGAGAAGTCCCTTTACCCCAGGTGACACAGCCAGTGACTAGGGAGCTAGGATTTAATTCGGGCATGTGGCCTCTGTAGCAATGGTCTTACCTATGATGTCAGGAGTTCCCAGGAACATGGTGTGCATCAGGCTTATCCAGGAAAGCTTTTGAAATAAAATTAAATGATTATGAACTGTCACTGGAGCAGATCCCAGGCATGTGTGCTCTAAGATGGTCACACTCAGCTTGGATAAGAACAATGCCCCAAGCCAGTCAGGCTGGTATTGCAGCTTATCTGGCTCTCAGAATAACTCAGGGGCACTTGTTATAAATACAGGTGTCCTCTTTGGAGTTCCTGAATCATAATTCCTGCAAAAGCACCAGGGAAACTTATTTTAAGAAAATTCTTGTTCTGAGTGCTTACCCGAGGACCTTGCATTGAAAAGCACTCAGTAAGAGTGTACTGAATGAGTCAGAGAGATTCACAGGAAAGGCCATTTTTGTGATTTGTTGTGGAGAATGCTTTGGACTAAGTCCTGGTCCTGTTCTGCTCTGCTCTCACCAGCTGGGTAGCCTCTGACAAATTAGGTCCTCCCTCCAGACTGCAATTTTCCAAGCTATAAAATGGAGAGTGGCCAAGATGACACTTCCAGACTCTCTTATCTTTGCATACCATTAATATTCACTAAGCTTACTTTTATAAGAAACATCCAAACACAAGGCTAAACTAATTTTTAGGATAAAATACCTTAATTTGCTGTGAAACAGTGAATCTTTATGGATGGGAGCCTATTTTCTCGTCAATTCTAAACATTTATACAGCAGTTGTCCAACCCAGGTATAACTCCTGGATAAAACCTAGAGAGGTTACCTAACCACTTCCTTCTGTGTGACTGGAAGGTATAGCTCTTCTCCACCTGGGAGACCCTGGGGGGATGGACCAGATGAGTTCTGAACATGCTTTCACTGTCCTCAGTTTCCCAACTCCTTCCACACCCATGGCTTCACCTGACGTGGACACAGATATGTAGGGTGGGCAGGCCAGGTGGTATTATCCTCCTGTCAAGGAGGTCCCATAGGGAGTTAATGGGGATGCTTTCTCAACTTCTCCATTGTAGGTGTGTGTTTCCCTGAATAGGACGTAAGTGCCAGGAGAGAAGAGAGCTTGTCCATCTTGTTCAGCCTTGTACCTGGAACAGCGCTGGCACACAGTGGGCATTGGTAATTATCTGTTGAATGAGTAAGTAAGTCTGGCCCTCATTCCCTGACCATGGCCTCTCTGGAAGTTTGAAGAGGTGCATAAGGGTGTGTGGGTATCTGGAAAATATTACCACTGTCTGTGGTGACTGTTGGACCCTTCTTTTTAGAATGATGTCGAAAGGGAATGAAAGCAGATCTCCTGGCATGCAAGCTGGATGAGTTACCAACTGATGGTGCCACTGCCCTTGAGAATTCCCATCTTTGTGTGATGGCTGAAAATGAATAGGAAAACTTCATTCCTTCAGAAGCTCCTGATCTAGGACTGCCACTCCTGATGAGGGCTCATTTGCAGGATGTGGTAGAGTCACAAAACAGTTGGTTGGCTTGGGGGAAGAGACAACCAAAGCTGGCAGAACTTTGTATCAACAGATCAGACAACTCTGAGATGTGCTCTATGCAGGAACCTCTCTCAAGCTAGGCTTTTCCCTGAGATGTGAGAAAGGCCTTGTGAGGTGACAGGTACCTAGTGTATCAGAAGCTATAAACTAGGACCAGCAGATGAGCTTTGTTTAGATTGCATAGTGTTTTTAAATTTCTAAATTAATTACCAACACATTTGAAAATCAAGAGATTTCAAATAAACCTTAGATTTGTGGTTTCTCTTGAACACTGGGTCCACATTTTACATGGCCAACAATGGGTTGGAGCTAAGTAGCTGCTACAGTTTCTTGTTGACATGCAGGCTGTTGCCTTTCTCACAGTAGAGAACTGGTATTCTGTCCACGTGGCAGGCATTGTTGACACCTGACCCACTGCCTTGGGGCCTCTTCCATCCCTACACATTCCAGCCAGACAGCTTTGGATTGCTCTGACCTGTCCTTCTTTCCCTTGGGGCTTTCTTTGGCCACCTGAGCATTCGCAGCATACGTAGAGGGTGGGCCAGAAATGTCAGTGAGCATCCCCTCGGAGCAGCTCTCAAAAAATGATGGACAGGAGTTGGCAGATAAATACCCTGAATCTGAGGCACAGTCTGTGATCCCTCAGGCCCTCGGCAGGATTGAACCCCAATGGGACCTGCTTGTAAACACTCTACATTGGCTCACTTCTCTTCCCTTTCCTCCTGGTTTTCTTGAGATCACTTCCCAAATAAGCAACTTGTTCTTACTAATCATCTCAGGATTTGTTTCTGGGGAATCCCAACCTGAGACAATATGCTTGAATTTATCCCAAAGGAAAATGGAAGAAGGACTCTGTAACTGACCCTGACCTGCCTGACGTTTCCTATTCCAGTGTCCTCTGAGATCACATCTCTGGTGATTCTCAAAAAGTCAGGTGACAAACCATTTCTCCCAGTGCAGAAGTGGCCTTGGGCATCACTGAGCAGCCTGGGGTTTGTCTTTAGGATTATTGTGCCTTGAGGTGGATCTGCCATGCCTAGGACTATCAGGAGGTCATCCTATCTGGATGGTGCCCCTTAACTATTCTTCAATCACTTCAGGGCCAGTCACCTACTGAACAAATTCATGACAGGTGTAAATGATAGCTACTGGAATGGGTCTGTCACTTCTCCCAGTATTGCCTATTCAGGTGCAAGAGCTTACCTCTTCATTTTGAGGAGCTATTTCTCATCTGGCCTCATTCTGTAAGGTTTGGGAGTGGGATTTGAAGTGAACGAAAGCTACCCCCAAAGGGTTCTTGACCACTACTGTGGCATGGTTGACAACTCAGAATCTTTTTTTTTTTTTTAAGATTTTATTTATTTGTTTGACAGAGAGAGAGATCACAGGTAGGCAGAGAGGTAGGCAGAAAGAGAGGGGGAAGCAGGCTCCCTGCTGAGCAGAGAGCCCGATGCGGGGCTCGATCCCAGGACCCTGAGATCATGACCCGAGCTGAAGGCAGAGGCTTTAACCCACTGAGCCACCCAGGCGCCCCGACAACTCAGAATCTTGAGTGGGGTCTGCCACAGTGCACCTCTCAGCTGCACCTGTTAATAGCTGTAAGGTGGGGTTAGTCTTGGTCACCCTTCTGGGCCCCGATTTCTTCATCTCTTTCATGGGATGTGAGAATGTAAAGGATATAATAATCAGAAAGCACTTAGCATAGTTCCAGGCTCATTGAAAGTGCTTAACAAATAACTATTAATCTTTAAGTTATTAAGATTCTACTTGGCTGAAGAAAAGTGACATGACTACAGACACAAAGCCTGAACTACAGTCTCTGAGTTGCATGCTGGGTGCGACTAGAGAATTCAGACTTTTTCTTTTTTTCCCCTTCTATCTCCCCATTCTCCTCCTGTATGTATGTATGTGTGTGTGTATGTGTGTGGAATCACAACCCATTAAACATGCTTCCTGAAGCTTAGCTAAGTAAGCTCCCTGCCAGGAACTTATGTGTGGCCAACCAGGAATTGAGACATCAAATAATATTTAATTTCATTTCTCCCTAAATATTATTGAATTCCATTCCCACTAACTTTTCTTTTTGACTCGTTCTTTTTGCGGCGGTTCAAGCGGAAAAAGAAATCTCTTAGATGCAAGTAAAAGAACCTCATTAAAAAAAATTGTTCAACTAAATACAAGGGACTGGGCAATTTTTTTGTTTTTTGCCATGTACGTTATTCATCATAATGATTATCCTACATGTCTGTTTTTTTATTTTGGGGATTGCTTCTTCCATTCCCCTTGAGAAAGAGTTTTTAGCTCCATGGAGCATGAATTTTTTCACTTATCTAGTGATTATTAGGTATAAAAATCCCCTTTGGTAAGAGATTCCCCCTCTAATGTTCTTTTCAATGAACAGTTTCTGTAAATATTGCATAAGCTTATTCAGGGAAAAGTAATGCTCTAGTCTCTGGGTCTTTGTAAACCCCCTCTGACAGCACCTGCTGAGTCCTTGTGGATCTGTGGAGCTGACTCAGATTCCAGTCCTGAGCACCTCTCTTCTTTGGGGTTCCATTTTTTGTTGTTGTTTTAATATCATTTCTACATGACCCTGGAGCCAGACTCTGACATTTTGTTTGAATGTGTGACCTTGAACAAATTCTTCTCTCTGGCTCATTTTCTGGATTTGGAAGATAGAGATCATATCAAGAGCTACTTCATAAGGCTGTGGGAGGATTAAATGAATTAATGAATTAATGATGTGCAACTCAGTACACTCAGGAAAGTGCCCACTAAGTGCCCAACACATAGTGAGTACTTTATGTGTCAGCTTATCATCACTCATTCAAGTAGTTTATTTTCAATACACATGGGTTATTAAGGGGATGATCCTAAATATAATTCCTCTGTGTAGCAGGCAAAGACTACCTTAGTTTGCTTCCCTGTAAGAAGAGTATAACAGAATCTACTTCATAAAGTTATGAAGATTGGATGAGCTAATGAATATAAGGTGACTAACCCAGGGCCCCACATATAGTAGGTATTAAAGAAATGCTACCTACAAGTCCTATTAGAGCCCTCCTTTCACCTTAGCTCTTTAAAGGGATTAAGTATGCAAGGCAAAAATGCAATAAATTCATTCCCTTAACCCTTAAACAGTTATTAGTTTCTTCTGTGTGGCAGGCACTTTCTAACCTTGAGTGAAGGTTAAGTATTGAATATGACGTTCAAGTGATAAGGTTTTTATCCCATCTATTTTTATGTGAGGTAATGCACAACAAGCAAATAAATATTTATATCATGTGAATAAGTGCTATGGAAAAATATAAAGCAGTCCAGGGGTATGGAGAGTAAAGGAGGTCAGGAGGGAAAAGGAAGGAGAGGGAATGTCAAAATAGATAGGATGACCTGGGAAAATATTTCTGTTGGGGTGACATTTGAACAGAGGCCTGAGGGAAGTGAAGAAGAGAGGGAAGGCTGGGCTGCTGTGAGCAGAACCTTCTAAATAGAAGGAATGGTCAATTCAAAGGCTCTGAGGCAGGCAGGATCTTCTTGGAGGCTATAATATTCCTTCCTTTCTCTCCATTATTTTCTCTCTAGCCTTGGAGTTAAAGCTTCTCAAAGAGACTTCAAGAACAGATGGATAAACCATAAGAGACTCCTAAACCCACAAAACAAACTGAGGGTGGTTGGGGGATAGGGGGGATAGGGATAGGGTGGCTGGGTTATGGACGTTGGGGAGGGTATGTGCTATGGTAAGTGCTGTGAAATGTGTAAGCCTGATGATTCACAGACATGTACCCTGGGGCAAATAATACATTATATGTTAATAAAAATTAAAAAAAAAAAAAAAGAACTGATGGACGTTAGGGAATCTAGGGCTCAACTACTTAAGAATACTTAAAATCTTTAACAAACTCCCTACATTACTTCCTGCCCAGGACTTTTAGAGGCAACCACCACTTCCCAGTCAAGTTTTTGGTCTAGTTCTAAGTAGTCAGTTGCAGTCTCTAAACTGCTGATATGGCACATGAGTTAATTAAATTACTGCACGTTGCTGGTTGCAAGGCTAAACCCAGTGGAGTGATTTGTTATTATCCTCTTGAAGAACAATCCATGGGCAAAATATTACTAGATTTTATTTTTCTAAAAAGCTGGGAGTTAGGTTGTTTAATTAAGATTGTGTCAAAGCATGGCTCTATTTTTCCCTTTGGCCTTTTTCATTCATTTCAAATATGAAAGTGTTCCTTTTGGAAAAATACAAAAAAATATTTGTTTACATTATTGCTAAAGAACAAATTTTATTTAATCAATCTATCATCAATCCATATTGTACACTTGCTATCAGGGCTCTTTAATGCAGGAAGAGTTTAATCAAATATAATCCATACTAGCCAAGGTGTAACTGGACTTCATTTTATGCCAAGAATCCCAAGAAGGGATCATAGCCTGGATAGGGACTTCGAGTATAGCTCTTCATTCATTTCATTCATCATTCATTTACTGCATATCAGTTGAGATCCTAATTTGTGCAAGATATTATGCTAAGGACTGAGCGCATAATTAAAGAAAAGACAAAGTTATCATGCCTCCTACTGAAAGCCCTTGAACAGAGGAAAACTATCAGTAAAAGAGAAATGACTTGGTGCCACCAAATTTCATTTGTTACTTCCTAGAAGTGGCCCTTCTTCCCCCACTTGTCCACACCTACTGTCCTATAAACTCTTGTTCAGGTTAGGTCTCTTCAGTAAGGCTTTCCCTGAATACTCCATTCTCTACTTGGAATTCTTTTTTGCTTTTCTCCCTGAGTTTTCTCTGGACAATTTGTACTACATAATTTTACATTTAATTAAAAGTGTATTGTAATTTATATATTGTCTTATTTCTGAATTAGATTGCAACTTTTTTTGAGAGCTGAGAAAAATCTCCTATATATTGTTTCAAAGCATCCACCCACCTTATGTCTTGCATAAGACAGGGACTCATTTGAATGACAATGAACAAACCTAATGGTAATATTCCTGAAATGATCTGATTTGATGAGAAGAGTCAGCTTACATCCACCATCCATCCATCCATCCATCCATCCATCCATCCATCCATCCACCTAACCATCCTCATCTGTCTATCTACTATCTAGACGGCCAGCCATCTACTCAACATACATCCATCTGTCCACCCACCATTCATCTATCAAAACATCACTCACCCATTCATTCATCCACTCAGTAATGTTTATTAAAAGTTAGTTCAATTATGGCAAGAACTTTAGTTTTAAAAGCCTTATGACTAATATTAATTGCTATATTGATAATGTCAAGAGAGAGAACCAACACAGAAAGTAAACATCAGAAATGAGAACAGGTGTACATGATTGGCCTTGATAGCATTTGCTATTTCTTCCCACCCAGATATTCTTTTGTTTTTAGGAGGCAAAGGAAGTCATCTTATAAACATGTAGGTAACAGAAACAGAGACACAGTTTGGATTGAGAATTACTAGTCTTCATTTTCTAATGCTTTAGTAGTCAATGGACATCCATAATTTAAACCATTTAACTTGCTTTCAATGTTTTGTTTTAGAAGCAAACAATTTATGCTAATATAATTGTTATATTAAAAATGGCACTAATTTAAGCTTTCTAAGAATACAAATATATAGCTCATAAGTGTTCTGTTATCATTAGTCACACACAAGAGAACATGACACAAAGTAGGTATTTTGTCTCTTGGAAACAAAAACAGCTTGGAAGAACAAAAGATTGCACATCAATTCCCTGGGTGTGGGGGGAAATGCCAACCACATGAAGTATAACTTATAAAAAACGTTAGTGACAAAAGAAAGGTGGGAGAGAAGACAGAGATTGAGGAGGTAGGGAGGGGAGAGAAAAGGGAGGAGGGAATGAAGGAAAAGATTTTCTGAATCGCTGAGGAAACAGAAAGAGAAAGAAAGACCCAGAGGAGAGTGTGTACCATGATCTCATGAAGGAAGCACTGAGCTGCTAGCTGGAAGAAAAACCCCACTGAGCCAGGGCTGCTTGCTCTGGCAGGCCTGCATTCTCCCTGTCACCATTCAATTCGCACCTGGGCCATTTGGGCAGTGGGCTCTCTTTCAGTACCTTCCCCAGAAAACCACCTAATCCTATTTCCCCCTCTCTGAGACCCTTTCCTCCCACCCAAGCCTACAATCCTCTGCTGGCTCACAGAATACAAGACCCACTGCATCCAAACACAATTAATTGACTTAATGCCCTCCTTCACTGCCGAGCAGGTCTGCATAGCAAAAGAGCCATTAAAAAAAAAAAAAAAAGGAATGTGGCTACTAAGTACATAGAAAACAGGATTGTTGGCATCTACTGGTGGAAACTGTTGGCCTGGACTGTGTCAACAATCACTCCAAACTTCCCACTAAAGTAAAACATGAAAATGGTCATGTGTTATCAGGAGGAGAATTTTATTCATATATTTATTTGGAGGAAAAATAAGACATTGGTGGTATAAAACCACAAGCGAAAAAGAAAGAAAAAAAAATTCTATTTATTCTTGAAGGATCTGATTACCAGCCTTGCAATGTTTGAGGAAATATTTCAGGAGACACTGATAATTTGCTGAGAAGTGGATGACATGAACTTGAAAGATATTTGTGCAGCTTTTCTAAAATAGAAAAGAAATAAAAAGAGACAATGGTTTGTTATTCCAAGAAGTAGGAATGCAAAAGGAGTCAGAGTATCTTGAAAAAGAAGAGGATGTTTCGGCTTTTTGCCTTGTTGTTGTAGAATTATTTAAAAATATTTCAAGTGATTACTTTGCTGAATTTCCTTTTCCTATAGGAGCTTGGGAAAACATGTATAAGTAATACTTCTGTCTCTTGCTTTCCAATTTATATTTATTTTGCTAAATATAACTGTGTTTAGAGAAAAACCCAGGATTCTCTTTGAAGTTGCAGCCAGAAGCTTGAAGCCTCTGCAATGGCATCTAGGGGAAAGATAAATAGCCTTGGTGATGGCCATGTCTAAAACAATGCCTGTCTTCTCTCTTCCCATTGGTATTTCATCTTTTTCCCCCAGAAAAGAGTTTGCTTGGTTAAAGCTATCTAACTATTCTTTTCTTGTTCTTGTGGGAATATCAGCTAGTCCCTCTAATATTCCCTTTCTTCTGAGACAAATGGATAGGAAATTATGAAAAGTAGATTCAAATAGTAACAGCTCTGGGACTGAGACTAGGAATCCCAGCTCTGATTTGCTGTGCGACCTTGGGTAAGACAGTTGGCCTATCTGTGCCACAGTTTCCTCACTACAAAACAGGGATAATAATCTGTATACTTTGTAGGGCTTGCTGAATGTTCAAAAAAAAAAAACAGCAACAAAAACCCTCACAATTGATGAGGGAACAGAAGGCAAGCTGAGGACAAAGCAGAAGTTGACACCCTGCAAACTTCCCCCACCCCCACTCCTGGGTGGGACATGTGTGATATTCTTTAGGAATCTCCCAACTATCTTAATGTTAATACCTTGCTAGAGGGAAAAACCTTGACAATGGCAAGGCCTTTAGTATCTGGTATCTTGTAAATCCTCTTTAGATTGCAAAAGTTCTTTCAAAACCTCCCTTTTTCCTTACCCCCCCCCCCCCAGCCCCATCATATATAACCTGCCACCCCTCACAAGCCTGGGGCAGCACTCTTTCTGCCCACGGGTCCTGTCCCTGTGCTTTAATAAACCACCACTTTGCACCAAAGGTGTCTCAAGAATTCTTTCTTGGTCATCGGCTCCGGACTCCACCCCACTGAACCTCGCCTATATTCCAAAACTTCCTCACCATGGTACCTGTATGTATACAGTAAACACCTGACAAACGCTAACAATTATTGACTCCCAAATAGCAGTCCTCCACCCCAAAAGCAGTGCCTCTTCCAGGATGCAGATTGTGTGCTAAACTCTCTGTAAATTCCCTATTTCCAAAGTTGTTCATTTATTTTCTCTATAATTCACATCACAATTTTTTGCAGCCATTGCTTCAGTGCAAGTCAATTTATTCTTGATAATCTTATTTGATGTAATTCTTCTCAGTAGTCACTGACAAAATCAAATTTAAAAAAAAAGCTTCAACATTTTTAGATGCCTTATGTTGGATTTACTTCCATTCGTTATTTAGATCATTCTCTCTATCTTGGCATTTGGCACCTTTTGCTTAACTATTTTTCATCCCAGGAGACTGACATCTTTGCATCGTTCTATGGTGCTTTGAATCTTGTTTTTCACACGGATGCCTACCCCCGAGTCAGCGATGAGATATTGATTCTTTTCTTGTCATTTAACATTCTCATGGAGACCCTGGCAGACCAATTTACAAATGATTGCAAAAGTGCTTTGGCAAATTGAGAGTGTTTTTGACTGAGAAAGAAAAACACAGACTATGAAAATTTTGCACCTTTCAATTGGGCTCACTTAATGCTACGCAGGCTCTCCCCTAATGAGCATTTTCAATCACTGCTAAAAATCTTCCATTCTGTGATTCATAGAGCTCCCTCATTCAAGCAGGATGTCTCATCCCTGCACTTTGTGGACTGGAGTTGATCCTTTCATGCCCAGGAGGAGGCCTTGCCTCCAAGCCTGCTCCTCTAGTTGAGGTTAGTCTTTGCCTAAGCAGGCCTACTTGCTCTGAAAGCACCACCATGGGGTTAATTTGCAGGTCCTCAACCCACCAGGCAGACACCACTTTTCTGACCCTTCTGTCAGACCCTGCAATTCATGGTCCTCCCTAGGGCAGAAGCCACGAGCTGCAGAGCAAAGCTGCAGTCAAATTGTATATTTCAGGGTTATTTATTAGTCCTTGGCTTGGAAGTCTAGCCAGGAGGTTTTCACTTGGGGTCTGTTTGCCTTACGCAGTCTGTCTCCAAAGTGCAATTTAGAGATATAGAGACGTCAGGGTAATTTTCCGTCCTCTGGTGACAGTGTTATTATGGAGAAGGAGGGATGAGGGCTGCTTGCTGTGCTAATGACTGCTTCTCATTTCATACAGGAGCCCCAGGAAGTAAACGACTATTCACTATGGCCAGGTTCCCAGAGAGCCTCACCTGGAGTTCGTCTCCCTGGGGAGGTGATGCTAATAGCTTTCTTTGCAAATTCCTCTTCACCCCCTGTCTCCTTACAGGATTAAAGAACCACTATGTCTAGACACCCCGGGAGCTTTGAGGATTTCCTGAGCCTGTTTTTGCTTGTTTATTGTGCTGTCTCACTTGGAGGCTACATCAACAATCAGTATGATGAGTATTAGGGGCAAAAGCAATGCAGAGATCAGACCCTGAAAGTCTCCGCCTCCTTCCAAAATTCTTCGTTTGCTCTCTCTGGGCCCCAGTCACAGTAGCCCCTTCATGTCCTCAAGAATCCCTTGATTCTTCCCTTTTCAGAGCTCTAAGAAATCTCCTAGCCTGGACTGTTCCTCCTTTCTCCTCTTAATCTTCTTAATGCCTACCCATCCTCTGTGAGTCACTCATCAGAGAACCCTCTGTGCCTCCACCCCAGAATAGGTGAGGGCCCTCCTGAAAGCTCTTAGAATTTCTGGTTTGTTTCCTTCGGTGTCATTCCACATTTCCATTTAATATTTGTTTGAGACTGTATTTGGCCTTATGCCCCAGAAAAGCAAACAGGCTCCTGAGAGCAAGGGCAGCCTGCCTTATTAGCTCACTAGCACTCCAGCACCAATGACAGTTCCTAACCCTAGGTGTCCCTTTCCTTAATAGTCTTTATTCCATGAACAACTATGAGGAATTAGCCTTCCTGTGTTCACGGTGGGTTTGAGTCAGAGGTGGGCTGCATAATGTGTTTTCACCTGAAAATGGTCTTTTCTCTTTCAGGTATCCTGGGAAAAGGATGGAAAAGGAGCCACTCTATGGTGGGTTATATGGATGTAAAAAGGAGAAAGGGTACACCATCCACTCATGGTTTACTCATCTTGACATGATAGCCATTAGGAGCAAACTCAAATCTTAATGGATGTCATTTCCATAGACACTTGGACAGAACAGCAAGAGATCATCCTTTTTACAGTTTATGTGTGTGTGCATGCACAGCACTCTATGTAGAAGACAATTTTAAATACCAAATGAAGTAAACATCGAAGCACTGAAAAAAAAATTATGTTTTTCCATGGGCCTATAGGGCTTGAAATGGAGTACAGATGAAAACATCTTGGGGCGCCTGGGTGGCTCGGTGGGTTAAAGCCTCTGCCTTCGGCTCAGGTCATAATCTCAGGGTCCTGGGATAGAGCCCCGCGTCGGGCTCCCTGCTCAGCGGGGAGCCTGCTTCCTCCTCTCTCTCTGCCTGCCTCTCTGCCTACTTGTGATCTCTCTCTCTCTCTCTGTCAAATAAATAAATAAATAAATCTTTTTAAAAAAATCTTAATTTTTTTCATCTGTTTTTTGGTAGTAAAAATCCCTTTATTCTCCATATCCACCTCTTCAATGACTCAAACACCCAGCTGTCCCAGGAATTTGGCTGTTTGAGTCTCCTGAATTCATTTAGTGAATACTCACCAGGTGGTGGCTGCATGCTGGGTGCTGTGACCATGTTTTAAAATCACACAGGACACAGGTGGCATGGAAAGGTGTGAGATCTCCTGATCCTTATTGTCTCACTTCTTGGACTCTCCATACATTGGCCCGCCTTCCTTTTCCTCCAGCTACTCAAACATGTTCCCCTCAGGACCCCTGTACTGGCTGCTTCCTCCAACTAGAATGTTCTTCATCCCAGTAGTCATGAGCCTTGTCACTCACGTCATTCAGGTCACTCTTTCAGGGCTAACTCCTCAGAAAGCCTTTCCTGACCACTCAGCTGAAAATATCTCCCATTACTCTTATGTCTTCGATCTGCTTTATTTCTCTACATAGAAATAATTCCTACCTGACATCATGTGGTCTTTTCCTTTGCTTTCTCTCTGTCTCCCCTCACCAGACTGGAAAATAGAGGTGGTAGGGACTTTGGTTTTTTCATTGCTGACTCCCCAGTTCCTAGGACAGTGCCAGGACTCAAATATTTGCTGAATAATTATTCATGCTGAATAATTATGATGAAAACTGTCTCACCTAGTGCTTGGCATGTAGTAGGTACTCAATAAATGTCAGTTCTCTTCCTCTGCCCTTCTCAGCAAGGAGCTTAAACTTTACAGCTGAAGATAAGACAGTAGGAAATGGATTTTTTTGGATTTAGTTAAGCCACTTGGATCTTTTTACATCCCAATAACTATACACAGCAGAACCTAACAGAAAGTGAATCCTCGTTTTATGTTTTAATCAATTTGTTCCACATAAAGTATGTCTGGGGTGATAAGAGCAAGTGTTAGAGAAAAAAAATAAAGCACTAGAACAATTGATGAAATGTGATTATTAGTTCTTGTTCTCTTTAGCACTGCTTGCCTTGAAAGGAGAAACTGGGTAGAGAGAAAGAGCCACATTGACTCTCAGGAGGGAACATCACAATTAACAGTCTCCTTTAATGAATCCTATGTTAACCTTGCTATTGAAAGATGCATCAATGGAAACTATTTCTGTCTGTTGCTTTATGAATGAATTATATGGAGATGTTTCTTTGCTGTAGTAAAAAGCATTCTACGTGGAGCACATGCTCTATGTTTCTTGCTCCCGAATTGACTCGTGTGGTTACGGAGTGCAGATTACCAGCCCTGTGTGGTGGGTAGAGAATGGGAAAATGGGGAAGAAACATGCTGGCAGGTGCTATGAGAGTGCATAGCAGGATCAAGTGGTAGGGGAAGGTCAGAGAACACTTCCAGGAGGGATGTTTGAGCTGGGATTTTAAAATTCATAGACATTAAAAAGGCAAGAGGGTGGTATGGGGAGAGTGGTGTACAATGAAAAGCATTCTAGGCAGAGGGAAGGGCATTTGGAAAACTGGATCTTAGGTTCTTATTCTACCTCTGCCCCATGGAGACGCAGCCTCTCTCTGTGCTTCAGTTTCCCCAAATGTAATGTGAGTAGTTGGATTAGATGATTTCTTAAGTTCTAGGCAGAAAAGAATTCTGCCTGCTCCTGTGGAACCCTCTTTGTCTTTCCCTCCCTGTTCTGTGCTCTGCCCTTCTATGAAGTTCATTCCCCTTTCCTTTTCTTCCTTGACCTTATCCCATATTTTTTTCATGTTTGTCAAGTCACCAAGGGCAAGAGAGAACACTAATTTAATGTCTTTGGGAATACCTGGGGCAAAAGGAATGGCAGATTGCTGCTCTAGCATTTATTCTCAAATTTTATAAGCAAAATAGTAAGTGAGTATGCTAAAGCCCATGGTGGTAAAAAGAAAAATTGAGTTCTATAGAAGTAACGTTTGGGTAAAGAGGGTTTTTTTTTTTTTTTTAATGAAATGAGTAGTCACTCTATATTCAATAATAATCATTGACACTGATTGGATTCTTCCTATATTATATCACAAAACTCTCACAGCAGGTACATACCAGTTACTATCCCCCATTTATTGATGGAGAAACTGAGACTCCAAGAAGATACTCAGCTAGCAAGTGGTAAAACCAGGCTTGGAACTCTGGTAGCCAGATCCCAGAGTTAATGCATCCCTACCCATGTTGGCACATCTGCCCCATGTCATGCTGGCCATGTGACCCTGGCTCAGTTTCTTCCCTCCTGGGCTTCAGTTTCCCTGGCTGATTTCTACAAAGCTTCTTTCAGCTCTAACTTTCTGATTTGGTCACAAATCCCTCTTCTTTCCCGGTGTCTGAAGTCACCATGAGACAGAGGAGGGAAAAACTGCAGGAACTTGCTAGCTCTGTGGGAAATGCTCCAAACTATTTCAATGACTGGGAATGTATTTAACTCAAGGACAAAGTGAAGGACAGGTTGAGTTTTGGCATACTGGGATGGAGAAGAGAGTAAATTTTGAGAGTATGACAATTTCTAGGACTGCAAAGAGAACAATAAAAATCAGATTTTGCAGTAGGGAAAAGAAACCTCTCATTCCATCTGGGCCAGATTTATACCCGGGGAGTTGTTTTGGCAAGTGGAGAGCTGTGGTTTGTTAAATATTAAACAAAAAATATTAATAATCTGGCTCATTCTTCATGTCTGTCTCTGGTGGTACAACAACCCTTAATTCATTTTCCTCTTCATTCTCTCTTAGTTAAGCTGATACGTGATTCTAACAGCATTTATTTTACAGCTAGTGGTAAGCCTCCAAAGGGTTTGCCAGAGGGTACATTCATGAGAACTGTGGCTCCTTTCCTCAAGAACGCAGGAGCAGGGGATGGGGAAAGCTACAAGATTCTCTTAAGTATTGCCTGGCCATGAGAGCAGAGACAGCATATAGCCCTTCTCTTTCCTTGGCACTGGTCTTGCCCCCCACAAAAAAGGACATGCTCTCAGAAGGCACACAATGGACCGGATTCGAGAGTATAATTATATATATCCAAATCCAAATATTTCAGAGCTGGCTCTTCAGAGGAAGGAGAAATAGGCTCCATTACCGTCAAGTCCTACAAGATCAAAGTGATGGAATGGAGGAGGTAATGGGAAGTGTCAGAATCTGCCTGGAGACACAAAGGTATGAGAAAGATCACTGAGGGAGCAGATATGAAAGTGAATGAAGTTTAGCTTGAATTATGGCACAAGAGTGTAACTAGAAGTTCCTGAAATCGTGAGATTAGGGCACTATAAATAATATATAAAGATATTAGTGCCTGTCTTACTTATTTCCTGTCATATTTAAAATATACCAACTGCCTCCGCTATTTGATATAGTACCATATTTGATATAGTGTGATATAGAGCACACACCCAGAGTTCATGTTCCTCCAGATGTAATTTTACTAAATTAGCAGCCATATTATGTTTTTCATTTCCTATTGAAATGCTTGAAAAATATCCCTAAACAAAGAAATACTTAACAGACGTTTAAAAACAAAAACTGCATGCCAAATAAAATAGCAGGATGTTAAGAGTTCTTTAATAAATACATACACTTTAAAAGCCTAAACGTACACACTCATTTCAAGTACATTTTATGAAATAATTTACTCTCAGTCTGTTTTGAATAATTGTA
Organism: Potos flavus; assembly: GCA_028534135.1. Lineage (NCBI taxonomy): Eukaryota > Metazoa > Chordata > Mammalia > Carnivora > Procyonidae > Potos > Potos flavus. Next base: position 31,062,169 of record CM052888.1, on the reverse strand, counting down.
CAAAAATAGTTCATAAGCATAATAAATCTTTAACATACCCTCTTCTTGCATGCTGTTCCTGAAAGTCTCAATTTGAAGATTATACTTAATGGAATTGTCTGTCAATTTCCATCACTATCATCTGGGGCAGATGGCTCTTTGATTGTGCATTTAATATGCAGAAAAATCCCATGCCTCTTCTGCTTTTAAGTTAGCTGTCCGACAACTCACATTATGATGGGTAGCTTTCCTTTTAGAAAATGGTTTCCCTGAAACACCAGACTTCATGTATCATCACAAATAAATATATTCAGAAGATTTTTTTCATCTCCTTTATTTTGTTCACCTCACATATTAGCATTTGAAATGATACTCATTTGGGGTTTGTTACAAAGATGCTCATTTTGAGAGGAATATGTGCAGAGCTTCCACCAAAGCCAGAACCACAAAGGCAGCTGGATGCCTCGTGGGAGCAAGATTTGTCTGAGGCAAGGACAAGTGCGTACAGTCTGAGTTTGAGAAGCCACCTCATATCTCATGCCTTGCTCTTATGATACTGGATTCCCTCTGGCAAGCCAGTGTCCCCAGTAGGTCAAAGTTTTGGTACATATCCTTGGCTCATGTGTATTGGGCTTTTCTCCCAGAATTCTGCCTTCATTTCTTTTTTTTTTTTTCTGTTTTTTTTTTTTTTTTTTTCTGCCTTCATTTCTATCCAGTAGGGCTCCAGGGTGAGTGGAACAAAGAGGCATAAACAACATGGCGTCAGAATTCTTACTTGTGATGGGCCTTGGACTGGACAGATGACTTCAGTTGTGAACATGATGTCTGTGGGGCACTTGGCTGGCTCAGACGGGCAGTGGTTTAGGTGTCTGACTCTTGGTTTCAGCTCAGGCCTTGATCTCAGGGTTGTGAGATCCAACCTGGCATCAGACCCTGAGCTCAGCACGGAATTGGTTTGAGATTTTCTCTCCCTCTGCCCCTTCCACTAATTCTCTCTCAAATAAATAAATCTTTTTTAAAAATGGTGGCCATCGTTTTAGTATGTTCTGAGCACCTGCCAATGCAGCCACAAATGTATATTTAGTAGAAACAGATCTAAGTGCATAATATCATTTGTGAATTTTGTCACAGTGCGACATAGTAGCAAAAACATAGCTTCAGGATCATAAGGCTCAAGTTTGAATTTCAGTTCCTCCCCCGGAAGGGAGTTTAGAGTTTAGGCAGAGAAGCTGGCTCTGGTGTCTACTGTGTCTGAGTTTGAATCCCAGCTCCTCAGCTACTAGCTATGTGAACTTAACCTCTTTACATCTGTTTCTTCATCTGTGAAGTGGGGATAAGAGTAAGAATTATTGTGAGACTTACATAAGATAGGAAACGAGACACTAAGAGTCACCTAAAGGGGCACCTGGTGATTCAGTCAGTTAAACGTCTGCCTTCGTTGGCTCAGGTCATGATCCCAGGATCCTGGGATAGAGTCCTGCATCCGCCTCCCTGCTCAGTGGGGAGTCTGCTTCTCCCTGTCCTTCTGCCCCTTCCGCCTGCTGTGTGCACTCTCACTTCCTCTCAAATACATAAATAAAATCTTTTTTTTAAGTCACCTAAAGAATGCTAGTTAAAGATGACAGTTCTATACTGTACCTGGCATTGCATAATTATTCAAGAAATATTTATTCACCCAAGGATGGACATAGATTGTTTCTGTATCTTGGCTATTATTAATAATGCTGCAATGAGCATAAAGGTGTATATACCTGCATATATCTTTTCAAATTAGTGTTTTTATTTTCTTTGGATAGATACCCAGTAGGAATTGCTGGATGATATGGTAGTTCTATTTTTAATTTTTTGAGGAACCTCCATACTGTTTTCCACAGTGGCTCCACCAGTTTGCATTCCCACCAACAGTGCACAAGTGTTCCTTTTCTCCATATGCCTGCCAGCCCTTGTTATTTCTTGTCTTTTTGATAATAGCCATTCTTAGATGTGTAAAGTGATATCTCATTGTGGTTTTGATTTACATTTCCCTGAAGATTAATGATGTTGAGCATCTTTTCATGTGCCCTTCAGCCATTTGTTTGTCTTCTTTGGAGAAATGTCCATTCAGATCCAGTGCCTATTTTTAAATGGGATTATTGTGTTTTCTGTTACTGAATTGTATGAGTTTTTAAAATATATTTTGGATATTAACCCCTTGCCAGAGCTTCTGACAAGCTTCTTCTTCTATAATTTGACAATATCTTCTCCCATTTAGTAGGTTGCCTTTTTGTTTTGTTGATGATTTCCTTCACTGTGCAGAACCTTATTAGTTTGAGGTACTCCCACTTTTTAATTTATTTTTGCTTCTGTTTCCCTTGCCTTTGGAGTCAGATAAAAAAAAAAAAGAAGTACCAGTAAGACCAATGAGGAGCTTACCACCTATGTTTTTTGGTTTTTGTTTTTGTTTTGTTTTGTTTTGTTTTGTTTTGTTTTTGTAGGAGTTTTATGGTTTCAGGTCTTACATACAAATATTTGATACACTTGAGTTAATTTTTGTATATGGTGTAAGATAGTGGTCCGATTTCATTCTTTTGCATGTAGCTGTCCAGATTTCCCAACATCAATTATTGAAGAGACTGTTCTTTTCCCATTGTACATTCTTGCCTCCTGTGTCATAAATGAATTGACCATATATGTGTAAGTTTATTTATGGGCTCTCTCTTCCGTTCCACTGATCAATGTGTCTGTTTTTATGCCAATACCATACTGCTTTAATTACTCTATAAAACTTGACAAAGGTTTTCTCTCCTTGTGCACGTTTTTCCTTATGGTTATGAGCCACATGGCAGTGAGGAGAGGTGGAGCATGGGGGAGACCCTCCACTCAGGCCCTGCCTGTTGGAAACTAGGATTCTTAAACAATCATGTGAATCGATAGGAGAGCAATATTTGATTCACAAAAATTTAATTTGCATCCAACGTTTCCTTATTCCACAGAGCAGTCTGCATGCTCTCCGTCAGAGCAGTGATGCCCTGTGTGTGAACCACACATTATGCCGCAGATGCATCTTCATTAGTGACCAGAGTGGTATTAGAAATGGGTAAATTGGATCATTTAATATCATTGCTTTTACCTCCAGGAAAAAGAGATTGAGGTATTTTTTTCCCATTATGGTTAATAAGACTTGAAAGGCTAAATTTTCATTAGGAAGGCAAAAGCGTTCTTATACATGCTGTCTCTATGAAGAAAGGTTAAGATGGAAAAGCATGAAACCTAGCAGCCATGGTTACCATCTTCCCAGACTAAAAAACCTTGGGGTCCATGTGGACTCACTTCTCTGCTCTTTCCTGTTAAGTCTTTGGGAATTGAATCCCTACAGCCTGAAAGGGCTTGTTTTGATTTGCCAATCCACATTTGTCTTCTCTGAAATTAAACCGAGAGGTCATTTCCTCCAAGAAGCCCTCTTTGCTTATCTACTACAGCCTGATCATGTTCCGTGTGCTTCAAGTGTGCACTTCAAGCCACTTTTAGACTCAATGTCAGGTATTGTCCCCAAAACAGAGCCTGAGGCAGGTACTTGGAAGTGGGTGCTTCATTTGGGAAGTGATCACAAAGAGCATATGTGAGGGGGCGAGGACAGCAAGATAAGAGATGAGGAAAAGCCAGTATGAGGACATGTTACTGAGGTCACTGTCATGTGCTTTAGGGCTGGATTCCAGCAGGACCTCCCAAGTAGCCTGCAGAACACCTTGCAGGGATGTCTGTCTGAAGTGTGGGGTAACAGGAGCAGTGAGGCTCCCGCCTCTGTTCATTGTATACTGCTCCCGTGGGCACTAATCTCACACGGGGGCAACACTTGTGTTCTGATCTAGTGAAATCCCAGAACATCAGAGAAGACCCTGGGGCAGAATGAAAATCTGTGAGTGCTTGAGGTGAGAGCCAGCAAGAGACAAGTCTGGGCTGCCCTAAGACCATCCAGCTGCTGTGTCTGAAACCAGAGGTGGTGGGCAATGTGCAGCAGGACAGTCAAGGCTCCTGCTACAGAAGTAATGAAAGAAATTAACATTCATTGAGTACTTACATATCATTTATTTACTCACTCCTTAACAAACTTATCAAGAGTCTATTTTGTCAGATACTCTTCTAGACTCTAAGTATACTTTAGTGAAGAGTACAACATAAATAAACAATATAATTCCAGGTAGGAATATGCTATGAAAAATGAAAAAACAGGGTAAGGAGGATAGTGTCAGGGATGGTATGTTTTCGTTTTAGATAAAGTGATCAAGGAACAGGTGGCACTGAATGAAGTTAAGGAACAAGCCTAGAGAGTGGGAAGGGGGCTTAGTGAGAGCAATCTAGATGAAGAACAGCCAAGCAAGGGCCCTGAGGTGGGACGATGTCTCTGTATTTGAACAACAAGCAAGCCAGTGAGACTAGGGGTGAGTGAGCAATGGGGAGAGCGGGGGATGCTGAGGCTAGAGAGATAGCAGAGTGAGGTTGTACAGGGCCTGTGGTTGTGAGGTATGACTGGATCTTGTTCCCTCTGTGGTAGGAAGCTGGTGGGGGGAGGATGTGACATCATTAAGCTTTTCAATAAAAGTTTTTAGTCAAATAGGTAACAAATATTATACATGTTCTAATTTTTAGTCCTTAGAACCTCATGAGGTTTTAGCTGGGGAAGGTAAGCAACTTCGTAAGGTCATGCAATTATCATGCACACACAGGATCCGAAACCAGGAAGTCTGGCTCCAGAGCCCTAGATATCATGCTATATTTTTTTCTGCAGCCTCAAGTCATTTCATGAGGTCAAAGGCTTTCTTTTATATTTTTTCTACCTCCTCCTGCTATTGCTGAGGGATGGGGCTTGCCTGCCTGAGGGCACAGCCTGGGGGCAGAGAGTGGAAGGTGGCTGTGACGTTTTGTCCTGTCCTAGTCAGTTGCTGCTCCCTGCCTTCTGGAGCTGACATTTTTGCAGGCATATGGCTTTGCTGGATCAGTGCAGCCAGACAATGCCTGGGCGGGGGGTGGTAAGGGCAGGCTCATCCTCGAGGATTCTGAGGCCAACACACATTCACTTGATGGATGAGTGAGAGACCTCAGCAGAGGGAGGAGGTAGAAGGACTGACATTTTGCAATTTTTCTATCTCTAAAAATAAAACAACTTCAACAATTTGATTTGAGCCAATGTTCTGACCTCTTTCATCCAGTGAATGAAAAGAAGGTGTTAATTTTTCCTCTGCATTTAGAAGTTTCCTTGACCAGCAAGGACATTGGATCAGCTCACCCTTGAAAGGTGGCAACTCCAATTTAGAAGATTTAAGTTTGGGAAAATGTGCTCTCTCCTTAGAGCCCAGGAACACAGACATAAAAAACTCACTCGCCAGCCCAGCAAGCAGTGGTTTATGTGGGTTCATTCTGGAAGTTTTTGATGGTGTAATAAAGTTGAGAGTGACTCTGCTCTTCCCTGACTGCAGGGGTGACTGGCTTCAGAGGTCAGTGGGCAGACCAGCTTGTTCTGCCCCTGTTTTGAGGAAGAACAGCGCCTGGTCAAAGAGGTGTCTTGCTTGAGGCACAAGACAGGTAGCGACTAAAGACTTCCAGGAAAGCTCATTAATCAGGGTTGCAGAGTTGCGGATGCTGCAGCTTGGTTCTTCAGGGGTCAGTGATGGGGGCTCTCAGAGTCGATTAGAATGAAAGGCCAGAGGCAGGGTTGGCTTCCCTATGACCCAGGTCCTTGCTTCATAAAGAGAGGTGAACAGATCTTATTTGCCGATTTTCAGAATGCCAGTAGCAGACTTCCTGGACTGTGCTTAAAGCTTTGATACAAAAAGAAAAGGATTACCAGCCTCACCTAATGTTATCAGCCCAAGAAATGCAATGCCCCAAGATAGAGATTCTGAGCAGAACCATAAGGTTTTGGAGGAAGGTTGATATAATGCAGTAGAAAGTAACCTCCTTTAGGATTTGGCTTCTAAGAGGAGAATCATCATAACACTTGAATCTCCCTCAGTAACCCTATCAGAGGGACACCTCCTCAGTTGGATGGACTGTGGCACTGACCCAACAGAGAAAAGTTAGTCTTTTTAATGTTTGGTGTAAGTTGCTGTGACTTTAGTTATAGGTTGATTTGCTAAATCTTTGGGTGCAAGAGTGAGTGTGCACGCACAAGTTGGATCAAATTCCAGAACCTGAAGATTTCCCTGGATAGTAGCAGAGTCATAATGGCTGCCATAGTTGTGACAGCCAATATTTATTGAGCATTCATGTACTGGACACTGTGCTGCATACTTTTCATACTTTCTTACATCTACTTAAAAAAAAAGATTTATTTATTTGTTTGTTTGTTTATTTATTATTTTAGAGAGAAAGAGAGAGCATGAGAGAGTGGAGGGAGGGGAGACAGAGAAGGAGAGAGAGAATCTCAAGCAGATGCCCTGCTGAACACAGAGCCGGATGTGGTGTTTGATCCCATGACCCTGAGATCATGACCTGAGCTGAAATCAAGAGTCACTTAACTGACCGAGTGACCCAGGCACCCCTATATCATCTCTTCACAATAATTATATAAAGTGGGTTTGAATCACTTGCCCTGTTGCACAGGTGAGAAAACTGAGAGACAAAGTAACTTGACCAGGTTCACCCTAGTAGATGGGGCCGAGCTGGGATTTGTCTTTGAGTCACTGCATCCCTCTAAGCACTGGTTTACAATCTTTTCATCTGTCATTATTGTCTCTGAAGCTTGAACTTTCCTTGAGAGAATTTCTGTACCCATTAGATTTGTTTTGGAGGAGGGAAAAAATGCATTGGTTGGAGGAGAATGGGAAAATTAATGCTCTGGCTAATTGTGAGCTGACCAAGGTCAAGACCCTGGAAATCTGAGGAAGACGACGCTCACCTCCTCTTCCCCAGGTCAAGTCAAGTAACCTAAGTTGAGAGTGGATCCCAATTCTTTGAAGAATCTGTCCTTCAAGTCAGTCAGATTTGCCCTGGGAAACAGAAGGCCTAGATAATTTCTTAACATTTGAGAGGAATTATAATTTGATTAAGACATTTCATATGCCTAGTAGCAGCAGTTCATCTGTAGAAATGATTTGAGGTCTGGGGAAAATAGCTACATTGAAAGAGACTTTCTGAGCTGTTGAAAAGGACAATGTGAGCAAAACTTAATTAGGAGTTCGGGTTAATGGAATTGAGAGGGAGGCAAGATGAATTCATTATATTAATAATAAACCTGAACTTAGGGAAGGGAAAGCAGATGGAAAGAAAAGAACGCATAATGCGTTGTTTCATTTCTTCTGAATAAAGTGTAGTGTGCTGAAATGTAACGAGATTATCCATCCTCTCCATCTGCTTTTGTCTAAATAAATTCAGGTTTTTCACAAATGTAATGAATTTTCAGCTTGTAATTTTCTGTCTCCGGTGTGTGCAATGCTGAGAAGACCCGAGACGCTCTCTCCAAAGCCTATTTGCTGCATGCCACAGGCCTGGGACTTCCATTAAGCACCAGGGCCTCCCGTAGCATCAGCACAAAGATTCAAGTCATTCCACTCTCAGCATGGTTGGGATGTTCTGCATAGCAGTCCCCTGGGGGGTTGCATGGCACAGGTTGGCAGAGGATAGTGGTCTGGATTTGGGGCTTGGGGCTAGGGTAGCAGGATGGGTCTCTTCTTCTGCAAACTCTGGGAGTAAGATAAGAATTCATGAAGCTCTGCTTCCTCCTCATTTCTCACTCATTTACCTCCATTTCTTTATTCATGAAATCTTCTCCACTAGGAATTCCATCTCTTCTATACTCCTATTCTTCAAATCCTATTACCTTTTAAAACTCATTTATTTCTAAGTGTCTTCTTCAACTGCATTAGAACACACAGATTTATTCTCTTATACTTGAACTTCTGTTGCCTTTTTACTTGAATTCAATCCTGCATTCAGTTATTTAATTCCTTGCATTGTTTCTCATGAACAAGATTATAAGGTCCTCCTCTTTCCTTCTTTTAACAAATATTTGTTGAATACCTTCCATTTGCTAGTTACAGTGCTTCGCAGGTATTGGTATTTCAGTAGTGAACAAAACACACATGGTTCTTGGCTTCATAGAGTTTGAGGGCTAAAAAGGAAGATGCGTTAAATAGTATTCCTCCAAATAAACAGATATGATGGTTAATTTTTTTTGTGTGTGTGTGTTTTAATTCTTTTTTTTTCTTTTTCTTTTTCTTTTTTTTTAATTAACACATAATGTATTATTTGCCCCAGGGTCCATGTCTGTGGATCTTCAGGCTTACACATTTCACAGCACTTACCATAGCACATACCCTCCTCAATGTCCATAACCCAGCCACCCTATCCCTACCCGCCCCTATCCCCCAGCCACCCTTGGTTTGTTTCATGAGTTTAGGAGTCTCTTATGGTTTGTCTCCTTCCTGATCCCCTCTTGTTTCATTTCCCTCTCCCACCCCCCACAACCCCCAACCCTGCCTCTCAAATTCTTCATATCAGAGAGATCATATGATAATTGTCTTTCTCTGATTGACTTATTTCACTTAGCATAATACCCTCCAGTTCCATCCATGTCGTTGCAAATGGCAAGATTTCATTTCTCTTGATGGCTGCATAGTATTCCATTGTATATATATACCACATCTTCTTTATCCATTCTTGATGGTTAATTTTATGTGTTAATTTGATTAGTCTAAGTTTCCCATGTAGCTGGTGAAACATTATTTTTGGGTGCATCTGCGAGGGTGTTTCCAGAGATTAGCCTTTGAATCGGTGAACTTGGTAAAGCAGAAGACCCTCCCCAGTGTGGGTGGGCCTTATCCTATCCACTGACAGCTTGAATAGAACAAAAAGGTAGAAGAGTGAATTCACTCTCTTTGCCTGAGCTGAGACATCCATCTTCTCCTGCCCTTGGTCTTCAGCACACGTGTTTCTTAGGCTTTCAGACTCAGATTGATACTTCTACCAACAGTTCCCCAATTCTCAATATTTCGGATTCTGGCTTTCCTGGTTCTCCAGCTTGCAGATGGCAAATAATAGAACTGGTCATTCTCCATAACCATATGAGACAACTCCTGTATTAAATCTCATATATATATATATATATATATATATATATATATAT
>CM052888.1:31020658-31052590 GCA_028534135.1 Potos flavus | reverse complement strand
TTTACTCTTCGGTGTCTGGCTTCTTTCACTCAATCTAACTGAGATTCTTCAGTATTATATTTGTGAGTAATTTGCTCCTTTACACTGCTGAATATATACATGAGGATATAACAAATAGTTTATTTATCAATTCATTTACTGCTGGACATTTGAGTTGTTGGTAGCTTTTGACTCTTATGAATAAAGCTGCTGTGAATATTTGTATTCAAGTCTTTTTTGGCATATATTTTTATTATTCTTGAATAATAGGAGTAGAATTGCTGGGTTGTGTGGAAAGTATACATTTGGATTTATAAAAAACTACCAAAATGTTTTCCAAATAGATCATAGACTTAAACATAAGAGCTACAACTATGAAAATTCTATTAAAAAACATAGGAGAAAGTTTTCACAACCTCAGGGTAGATAAAGATTTCTTAGGTATGTTACGCTTTTACACAAAAAAATTTTTTTAAAAAACCTTTGGATTTCATCAAAATTAAAAATCTGTGCTTTTCAAAAAAAAAAAAGCCTTAGGAATTTAAAAAGGCAAGTCACAGATTGGGATATAATATATGTAAAATGTATTTGGCAAAGTGGTTGCATCCAGAATATATGAGGAACTCTTACAACTCAATAATAAGGAGATACAACTCAAAAAAAAAAAAGGCAAAATATTTGAATGAATACTATATAAGAATGACCAAAAAGCACATGAAAATATGCTCAATATCATTAGTCTCCAGGGAAATGCAAATTAAATCTACAGTGATATACCTCTTCACACCTACTAGGAGGTGTTAAAAGAATGAAAATCCCAAGGGATAGTGGGGATATAGAAACACGAAGTAGTGCAAACATGCTGGAAATGATTTGGGTAATATTTTGTGACGTTAAACATGCCCTTACGATGCAACCCAACAATTCTACAGAGATAACTACCCAAGAGAAATGAAAACATACTTTCTCACAAAGAGTTGTACACAAATTCTTATAGTAGCTTTAATAATAATAATTCAATCTGAAAACAATCCAAATGTCCATCACCTACTGAACAGATAAACAAATTGTGATAAATCCATGCAATGCAGGGACACTACTAGCAATAAAAGGAACAAACTTCACAGACATTATGCTGAGTGAAAAAGACAGACACAACAGAATATGTGTGACATGGTTTCATTTATATGAAGCTATAAAAAGGGAAATATAATTTAAAGCAACAGAAACAGATCAGTGATTTTCTGGGGCTGTCTTGTGAGAAGGTTAGCTGCAAAGAGGTAGAGGGGAATATTCTGAGTTATGCTAATGTCCTATATTTTGATTGTGTGGTTATGTGGGTGTATACATTTGTCGGTTATTGACCAGAACAATTAAAATGGATGTAATCCTTTCAATGTACCTTATACATCAATAATGTTGATCAAAACAAACAGGCACAGACCTACTAGTGATGATTGTCTAAGTGACTATTTTCATTCCTTCCACTATCTTCCTAGTGAGAAAATGGTCTCCATACACAGAGGCATTCATCCTTTTGTAGAGATGCTATTCATCCTGTGGGAGCATGTTAACAGTCTACCAGGGTGCTGGTGATTTAGTTCTACACTATGCTGCAGAAAATGAAACAAGAAGTGGATTCCATGTGACACTTGCATTTATTAGCAGAGAAACAAAGGATCTGCTAAGAAGAGTGACACTCTATTGTGTGGATGTCACTTCTGATTGTCAAGTTGCAGAAAACATTCAGCTAAGTCTTCGGCTTGTTAAACCTGAAAGAGCTGTTTACAGGTTTTATATTTTCCTCATGTGAACCATTAGGCATTCCATTTAATTTGCAAAGGCAGAACAGGGTTTTGTTTTGTTTTGTTTTGTTTTGTTTTGTTTTGTTTTGTTTTGTTTTGTTTTGACGGGTTGGCTCCTTTGGAATGAATGCTAAGAACACACTCAATATGAGTACCATTGGACCAGGTCTCTATTAAGACAGTTTGAGTCTTAAGCTAAGGGCACCCAGAGCACCAGAAGTTGCAGCCTAAGTTACTGTGCTATGTCCATTCCCAGAGAAGTCACGACTAGACTGATACTAGACCCTTATCAGGGCTAGTCATTTGTCCTTTAGCGGGGGTAGGGGCAGAGGTGGTCATAATAGAGCTCAAAATGCTGCTCCTTCTTCAGAGAAGCTACTCAATTATGAGCAAAACTCTGTTTCCATCACTATCCATGCCTTTAAGCCAGGGTCAGGTAACATAGCTGTGTGGACCTATGGGAAAAAGAAGGAGAAATCTCAGAGGACCGCAGTCACTGCCACTGACTAAAAGTTGCGTAATATTGTTTGGGCAGAAAAAAAGAGCAACAGAATAACCTACTGAATGTCCTGGGTCTCTTGAAGTCCATAAAATTCTGCTCCATGGTTACTTTTAATGAACAAACCAGTAGATATAGCCTACAGAAGGATCAAGTTCCTAATTTTGGAAGGAGCTGAGGAGCTGAGAGGATTCAAGGGGTCCCACACTCTAACTGGGGTTCAAATATGTTCAAAGATGTCAGACAAGCCACTTAGCTCTTCTGATGAGGTTTCCTCACCTATGAATTAAATTAAAACCTAATGCTGATAACCAGCTGGCAGCTACTTTTTTGTCTTTACTTACTGACAAAGGGAAACAAAATCTAAATATCATGAAAGAACCCACTCACCGAAGAGTATAAATGAGCAATGTCAACTTTACTGAAGATCTGGTAAGGGGAATGAGGATGGGGTTTTATTGCACCTCCCACACCTAAGGAATATTCCCAAAGGATTGTGTATGTCTATGTGTGAATATGTGTATGCTGGTGTGTGCGTGTATGTGTGTTTGTGCATGTGTCTGTTTAAAGCTTCTTGTTTTCCCTCTTGCAGTGCCCAGAATCCTCACCTCTCTTCCTTCCCCTGGTACTCCTCCAAGAATTTTATACTTCTCTATCTTCCGTCAAGCAAAACAATTCTGCCTACTCCTCAATGTGTATACTCAGACTTACCTGGGTGCTGAGCAAAGCAAATGGCTTCCAATGGACTCTCACCTTCAAAAGATGGTTTGGTGGTCATCTTTTATAGTTGTGCATAACTTGGTGTTTTTCTCCTTGCATGTAAAATATTCTATGCATATTTTTGTATTTCATCAATTCTGAGGTTTTCTCATATTTTAACATTGGGATATCATTTATAATAAATAGTATAAATGACAACATTTTTCTTTCTTAGCATCTTAGATTTGATTAAATATGACATTTTCAGCAGCTAATGTAAGGCTATTTATCTCTAAGACCAATTATCATTATTATAAACTTATTATACAAATTTTTCTCCGTCTCAAAACAAAAAATATCTCAAAGTCTCTGGGGTTCCAAGGCCTGGTTAACAAATTATGTACACGGATATGCCCATCCCTGTTTCTGACTTATTCACTCTCTCTTACTGGAAAGCATAGAGACAGCTGGGAATAAGGAGGGGAAATTGTCTACTTAAACATATTAAATAGGATTCCTTTCAGCAGGAAGAGTTCGTAAGTGGAATTGGGACTTACCTAGTCATGAGTTGCTTTTTAAAGTGTAGTCCAAAGACTAACTAACTACACCAAAATCCCCTGGCAGGCTTACAGTGAAGTGTGAGTTTCTGGACCACATTTGATTCAAAATTAGATGACTACTTTTTTGGAAAGCCGAATATCCATCATAGACCAGGAACTTCCATTTCAATCCATTATGATTTTAAAACTCTCAAATACCTTTTAAAGATGTGCATAAGTCCTATGAGTGTGGGTAAATGGAGGTACAAAAAACCTGAGTAACTGCCCAAGTCACTACCTAAGAAGTGGTGGGGGCTGGATATAAACCCTGCCTATCTGATTTCAGGGCTTCCTGAGCCCATCTTGTCTGCACTGAACTCAGAACAGAATTTACACAGCCTTTTTGGAATGCAATTTGACAAAAATCTATTGAATTGAACATGCCTATTGCCTTTACTCAGCAATCCCATTTGAAGGCATTCTATTACAAAAACACTCAAGCATTAGCTTATGCATGCACACACACAAATATTCACTGTATCATTACTTATAGTAGTAAAAAATAATCAGGCATTATGCATAGGCTCCTCAATAGGGGGATGGTCAAATTATGATACTGTCATGCTATGAAATACTATGTAGAAGTAAAAAAAGAATGTGCATCTAAATATAACAGCATGAAAAGATCTCTAGGACATATGATTAAATGTGAAAAGGTGAATTTAAGTACCAAAATGTAAAGAAGAATCTTGTTCTGTAAAACAAAAAGACAAGTTTATGTTACAAACACGAAGGCATAGAAAAATATCTAGAAAATTATATATTAAATTGCAAATAGTGCTTGTCTTCTAGGAGGTGAGTGGTATTTGAAGTGCATGGAGGTGGAAATGTAGGGGTGAAGGTCACCTTCAATATTTATTCTCACTTTTATGTTGTATTAATTTCTACCATGAGAATTCAGGTGTTAGGTAAAATTTTAAATTAAAAATAGGTAAAACATGTATAGTAAACTGCTCACGCACACCTTTTCAACCCTAAGGTTGGGTGCAAAAGTGGCCGAAGGCTATAGTTTCTGCAGAATAGCTAATATAAAAGATTTTTGTTGTTACTTGTTATGAATTATGTACTCTGTCTAGTGGGTAGTTTGTTTTTTTAATCTCAAATCAGAACTGTAAAGTATAAAAATATAACTCAGCAAAATCTACAAGTGCAAGCTGAGTTGGTGAAACGTTTCTATTAATGGTAATGTTGGGCTTGTTGGAAACCAGTCATATTTCATTTTATGCTTGGTTGCTCCCAAGTTTTAATAAAAAGCCCATAATATCTGGTATTTACCAAGGGAATTTAAGAAAGCTCATCAAAATGTATACAAAAGAATAAAGATGAATTACATGCAATGAACTGCCACATTCTTCTTGGTATATTAATGAAAAATGACAACTTTACTGGAAATTGCTGTCCCTTGTGTCCTTTTTCTGTTTTGAAAAACCCAAATTGGCTCATAGCGGAGTACTTCAATACCTGCGCTATTTGTCTTGAAGAGGTCTTTAAAAGATGCTTATAATTACATAGTTATTATTTTCGGCCACTAAGTTAGGAGCAGTTTGTTACGCAGCAAAAACCAGCTGGTACAATGGTAGATATAGAGACAAACTGAAATAGTATTAAGGTACTAAGTGAAGGTCATATTCATATGGTATGATTTTCAGTGCAAAGACTAAGGATGGTTTCATGCCAATTCCTAACATTTTTCATTTAGTAAAAAATAGTATCAGAATAAAAAGAAGTCTCCCTAAGTATCAAAGAATTGATGAGACATATTTTTAGTGAGTTGGTGATAAAATACACACTCATACATTTATGTGGCAATTATCAATTGGTGTGACACCTTTGGAGGGTAATTTTGGCAAAATCCATCAATTTAAATGCATATACCAACATTTCCAACAATTTCTAGGAATTTAGCCTAAAGATATACTTCATAAATGACATATGTGTAAAGATGTTCATTGAAGCAAAACACTGGAAACCATGTAAATATAAGAAGGACCTGGTTAAATAACTTATGCACTATTTATATAGTGAACCAATATCCAAATGTTAAGATAGAAACATGATGATATAAAATGAAAACTGTCTTATGGACTGAATATTTGTGCCCCCCTAGAATTCATATATTGAGCCTAATCCCCAATACGATATTATTTGGAAATGGAGCCTTTTGGAGGTAATTATGTCATAAGTATGGAGCCCACATGATGGGATTAATGCCCTGATAAGAGAAGACACAAGAGAGTTTGCTTCTTCTCTCTCTGCATTCTATCATGAGAAGATGCAATGAGAAGAGAGCCGTATTCAAACCAGGAGGTGGGCTCTCACCAGACACTAAATCTGCGGGCACTTTGCTCTTGAATTTCCCAACCTCCAGAACTACGAGAAATAAATGTTTGTTATTTAAGAGTCCATGGTATTTTGTTATAGCAGCCCAAACTGGCTAAAATAATTTGTAAAGTACATTGTTGAATAAAAAAAAGAAAAAAAAGTCGAACACTGTAATTTGCTCTCTTGTAAGTCAGGATTCATATATGCACATACGAGGATAAACATGAGTCTACCCATGAAAAAGTGGGGTAGAATCCTGGAATTGGAATTTAATTCTGAAATTTCCTTCAACATCCAAGTCTAATTCACCATCTGGTGTAGACATTCACATTATGACTTTCTGCCATTCACTCTGCGCATATGGAATATCTTACTGTTGGAAAGTTCATTACCTATGTACTTAGCATACCTCAAAAGAGCTATTCCAGAGTCCTGTTTCAAAACTTAAGATCTCTGGCATGGGGAAACTGTTGCATTGTCTTCAACTAAGGCTTAACATCTATCTAAGTGTAAGGACCTGTAGGAATGGGCTACAGGATGAATACCTAGGAAGGACAAGGGTGTCCTGACACTGCTGATGCCCAGTCCTGGAAAAATAACATGATAGAGTGCAAAGATCACGGGTCTTGAAGTCAGGCAGCTTAGTCACTCTAACATGCTTTTGTGCCTGGCATCATTTCCACTCAGCTCACCTTTGATTTCAGCTGCAGTTATGGCCATACATACAGATCCATATACAGGGACATTTCTCTCAAAGGGCAGCTGAATCAGCCTATCAGCTTTCCTGCCTCAAGGGTCTCCCCCAAAGCTAGGGACCCTCTCTCAGCTCACATGTGAAACATTCCAGAAGGACAAGGATTAATGCCCATTCTTTTATCCTTTGAAGGGACAGTTCTGAGGCACATTCTACACAGTTCCTCAAAGAATCTCCAGTGGAATTGAACCCAGTTGCCACAGCAGGAACCAGCTCAACAACACTTCATCTTGGCTCTTTCTTCCTTCTTTGTATCACACTCCCCACTCCTTCACTCCTGTGTACTGGGATCACCTTGAAATAAAGTAACTACTCTTAAATCTTTTCCTCGAGTTCTGATTTGGGGACAAACCAATATACTTGCTCAGCTTTTCTGAGCTCTGCTTTTCTTACAAGTATACATATCATAAACAAATATATATATATATATGTTATATATAAATACATATGTACATGTATATACATACACACATATACGTATATACACATATGTATATATAAATATACATTACTTTGTGAAATTAAATATCTCTATATCTATCACCATCTATCATCCATCTATCTACTTGTTATATTGTAAGTGTTCAACAAATAGTAACTAGTTCCCGGTCAAGAAGCATCCTTCATCCAGTTCTGACCCAAATTCTTCAGCTCTTCCTGAACCTGTGACTCTCTGTTCTTTACTCCTGCAGCTTTCTCTCATGTACACAGAGACATAGTGGAACATAGAAGTTTAGTTAGTGCATGTCTTAGCACTTGGAATTTATCACTTGACCTTCAGCCTCTGTCTGCTGTGCCTTGCAAGTTTCATTTCTGTTTAGAAGAGCATGCTTTCCAAAAGGATGCTTGGGGAGCAGAGGCAATGTGCCCAGTTTCACCATGTCATCCTGACTTTTAGGGAAAAACCTGCTCAGCTCTTCAATTAGCAGCCCTGCTGGTGGCTCAGGCAATGGCTTTCAGAGACTAGCAGCAGGAAATCCGAAGAGAAGCCACTGTTTATGTAGCAAAATAAAGAATACTAGTTTTCTGTTTATAGCCAGTGACCCTGGCAAGTAGAATTAAATTCATGTTGACCACACTGTGCTTAATTTAGGATATCTTTTTTTTCCTTCAGAATGGCCCACGCATCCTAGTATTTCTTTTGAGAAAAATTATTAGATTTCTTCAATGAGGAAGCCATTTCCTAGGTTGTAATGTATTGTGGGAATAACTTAGAGACAGACAGAGAGAGAGAGAGAGAGAGAAAGAGAGTATGTGAGAGAAAGAGAGCGAGAATGAGCTTAATTAATGACTTTTCACCTATGGTCCTTTTATCAGGGAATTTTTGACCATGATTTACAAGCCATATTTTTGAAATTGTAATAATTTTCCACTTTGTATCAGAATGATTTGCAGACTGAATGAGATCTCAGTAAAAAAGTTATTTCAATATTTATTTCCTCATGCCCCACCCCCTCCTTTCCCGAGTGTCAATGACTAACTTGATTATCCCAGGGGAAGAAGGAAAAGAAGGAAATGTCATTTCTTCAGCTATCCTCCGTTTCTAAGTGGCAGAGCAGGTAAATTGCAATCATCCTGTTGGATGGACATGGTGATAGGAAAGAGTCACTTTCCTGCCCTGGGCCCTGCGTCAAGTCAGGGTATTGTGGGTGTAGAAGGAAGGAACTGGTCCTTGCATTAAAAATGTAATAAGGAGGGAAATTGTGACCAAATGGGGGATCCTAGTCCCTCACTCATTTGGAATGGAGTATGAGGGAAAGGTCTTGCTGATTCAAGACATGATGTAGGTGTGTAGTTTAAAAATGGAGCACCCCTTATGAATTGTGTAAGACTGATGATTCACAGACCTGTACCCCTGAAACAAATAATACATTATATGTTAATAAAAAAAATGGAGCACCTCTGACTCTGAGTTGATGCAAACCAAGATTCAAATGTTAGGCCCTCAGGGTGGGTGTAGATTGAAGCTTTCCCCTGACACCCTGATGACAGCATCATGATCATATACACCTTGCCTGTCATTCCTAATGTGGAAACCTGTGTGGGAGGCAGTGAAGAAACATTATGCACAATCGGATTTATCCCGTATTATCCGGTGGTGTGGCAATGCTGACTTAAAGGGACTTTGGATTGCAAGTATGGACACCTGAGTTCCAGTCCCTAGAGCTTGGGCTTACTTCTGTGAATCTGAATTTGTGCTTGGACTTGAGGTCTGCTAAGTTCCCTCCAGCTCTGCTGTATTGTGATGTTAAGTAGGAGACGTATCTCCCATCTCTTTCCTGCCATGGGTTGGGTACTTCTATAAGGGAGATGGTTTGTTACACTCATCGCACTGTGCAGCAATGGCTCCAATTAGCGCATGCTCTCTCTCTAGGGCAATATCAACTCTCTCTTTTACACAGCAAATGGTCCAGATTATGGGGGTTTCGGGTATCAGATTTCTCCTTGTTTTCTTTTCCTTCTTGATATTTTTAGGATTTTTTTTTTTAAGACAAGCATTTATTGCAGCCTAATACCAGAAACATGGGAGGGAAAAAAAGTTGATGGTCTGCAAACTACATTTTCTGTGCAATTAACCTCTATATTAAGCTACTTAGTTACAAATTTGCCTGTAGGGGAAATCAGGCTTCTGGACAGAGAATTACACAATTATAGTCTGGGGCACAAATGTCTCTCAAGAGATCTGCTAGTGTGGCTCTAGATATCAGGCAGAGAAATTGTATCCCCATTTCACAGATGAGGAACTAATGCTGAACTAAGAAGACAAGAGAATAGGGAAAGTGTCTTTTCTTGGACTGCCTCAGTAGAAAAGACAAGTCTTAAAGACAAGAACCCATGGTTAAGAAGCAGTAAGGTAGGGAGATGTATGGAAAATTGTTTTCCTGATTTCTGCCACCGACTCCATACCTAGCCTAACTCCCAAAGAGGTGTATAGATTATAGTGTTACGTTGCTATAAAATCACTCTTTTCCTGTTCAGTAAATAATTTGAGTGAACTTTATGTGCCAGACACTGTTATGCAATGGAAATAGAGTGGTGAACCAAAAATTAGGGCTTCTTTCCTTATAGTTAGGGAGGTAGATATTAAATAAACACAGAGTTCAACATATCACCATTGTGAATATGATAAATGACATGAAAAAAGAAAAGCAAGGTATATATAGTCATCTTAGAAGACTGGCAGTTTCTTGCAAAAGTAAATATACTCTTGCCATACAATCCACAATTATGCTGCTTGGTATTTATCCAAAGGAGTTGAAAACTTATGTCCATATCTTTTTTATCCATTCGTCTGTTGAAGGGCATCTTGGCTCTTTCCACAGTTTGGCGATTGTGGCCATTGCTGCTATGAACATTGGGGTACATATGGCCCTTCTTTTCACTACGACTGTATTATGAGGTAAATACCTACTAGTGTAGGAAAACTGAAAAACTAAAATTAAATTAGAAAAAAAAAGAAAACTTATGTCCACATGAAAATCTGCATATGGATGGTTTTGCAGCAGTTTTATTTGTACTTGCCAAAACTTAAAAGCAACCAAGATGTCCTTTGGTAGGTGAATGGATACATAAACTGTGGTCCATCCAGACATTGAATATTATTCATCACTGAAAAGAAATGAGCTATCAAGCCATAAAAAGATATGAAGGAATCTTGAATGCATCTGACTAAGTGAAAGAAGACAATCTGAAGAGACTACATGCTGTTTGATTCCAATTATATAACATTCTGGGAAAGGTAAAACTATGAGGACAGTAAAAAGATCCGAGCTGGGGGGGAGGCGGTGGGAGTTAGATGAATAGATGGGGCACACAGGATTTCTAGGGCAGTAAAAATGTTCTGTATGATATTATAATGGTGGTTATATGTCATTATACATTTTATGTTTGTTTAAACACATAGAATGTACATCACCAAGAGGTAAGCTCTATATTTTGGGTGATTATGATGTGTTATTATAGCTTTATCCTTGGTAAAAAATGTACTAAGTGATGTGAAGAATGGGAAAAGGTTGTGCAAGTGTGGGGGCAAGGGCATAAGGAAAATCTTTTGTTGTAAAAACTGATCTAAACAATGTTTGTTTATGGTCCACAATTTCATAGGCCCTGTGATCATATAAAATCAAATAAAAAATATGTAATTTTTTAAAAAGAAGGGTGCAAAAAACAGTGTAAAATAATGGTTAATTATTTAGGTTGGAGAGTTAAGAAAATCTCAAGGATGGGTAAAAGTTAGTGAGACAGAGAATGAGAGAATGTTCCAGGCAGGGGAACACCATAAATAAAGCCCTGAAGACAAGATGGCTTGGTCCATTTGAGGAAACGAGAAGAAAGCCCATGTGGCTTGAGTACAGTGGTTGGTGGGGAGAGAAGCATGTGAAAAGGTTGGAAAGGATGCTAAAATCCAGTCAAGAGGGGCCTTATAGGCCTCCACAAAAATTTGAACTTTATTCAAAAGCAGTGGGAAACCTTTGAAGCAGCAATATCCAATTGAATGTTCCTATGTTCTATAATCTATGCTATTCAATACGGCAGTCACTAGCCACATGTGGCTATTGAGCCCTCAAAATGTGGTTGATATGACATAGATTGTTTACTGCATTGAATGTTTACTTTTATTTACTTTTAATTAATTTAAATTTAATAGCCACATGTAGCTAGTGGCTATTACATTAGTGCAGTTTTGAAAGACTTTATGGAAGAGAATTATAAGATCAGATTTATCTTTACAAAAACTCACTCTGGAGGTGCCTGGGTGGCTCAGTTGTTAAGCATCTGCCTTTCACTCAGGTCATAATCTCGGGGTCCTAGGATCGAGCCCCATATTGGGCTCCCTGCTCAGCAGGGAGTCTGCATCTCCCTCACCCTCTGTGCTCTCTGGCTCTGACTCTTGCTCTCTCTCAAGTAAATTAATAAAATCTTTAAAAAGATAAATAAAATTAAAAATTTAAAAAAACTCATTCCGGTTGCAGTTTGGAGAATGAATTTGAGAGGGCTGGAGTGGAAGTGGAATGGCCAATCAGGAGCTTGGGTTGGAATGGAGGCAGAGAAAAACGGGGAATATGGGTGCACTTATGATATAGTCTAGAGTAGATGCACAGGACTCAGTTATGGAGAGGGTCTACAGGGTAGAGCAAAGGGAGTTAGAGAGGTATAAAGAAAGATGCCCCTGTTCTAGTTTGAAAAACTGGTGGATGAGGGTGTTAATCACTAAGGCAGAGATGAGGGGAAGGGGGGACAGATCTGAGATTTGGGAGAGGGATAGGAGAAGGATATGTTCAGTTTTGAATATTTAAGCATTGTGATATGGGTAGGATGTATAAGTAACATGTCAATAGGCTGCTGAATACTGGAGCCTGGGGCTTGGAAAACATTATATGGACACTCTGGGGCTCAGAGACTGAGTATTAAGAGAAGGAGACTAAACATTGCATTGGTTGGGTGTGAAAGAATTTGAGACAAATAGAGTGAAGTCTAGAGATAATTTGGGACTTTCTATTAACAATATTCTTTCTGCCCAAATTCCTCTATTTTGAAGCAATAGTGTTTCTTTAATAAAAAAAAAAAATAAAGCAGGTTACCCTCATACATCTACTCAGGCATAAGCATTTATTAAGTATATATTCGGGTCATTGCATTCCAGTGTTTTCTGAAGTGTAGACCAAACATTTCTAGTTGTATAGGGAATGATTTTAGGAAAACACAAACAGAGGGTTATATAACATGCAAACTTATCATGAGAAAGTTATTTTCCTGTCTAATTTCTCTCACTCTTCTATGAAAGAAGAAAGCCTCTGTTTATAAGCATGTCCTGAACACCAAACACTTCTTAATCTCCATTTCAAACAAAGAGAGTGAAGACTTCAGGCTCCCAGCCCTTCGCAGGCAACCCAATGTAGCTATTTAACAACATTTTATTTTCATTGTATTAATTTTATAGTCACCTTCTTTTTAAGACTAAGATAATCTTTATTTTGAACAACCTCAAATTTAGAGACAAGTTTAAGAAACTTATATAATATTTTTCCTGAACTATTTGAGAGTAAATTGTTGACATGATGCCCATCACCCCTGAATGTTTGACTGTAAGCTCTAAAAAGAAGGGCATTCTCTTCATAACCACAAATATAACCCTCAAAATCGGGAAGTTAATGCTGATCTGTAACTACCATATAAGCCATAAGACACCAAGAATGTCTTTTCCAGCAAAATAATCCAATCCAGGATCACTGTAGTTAGCTGTCATTTCTCCTTAGTTTTTTTCAAGCTGAAACAGTTTCTCAGTCCTTCCTTGACTTTCATGATCTCAACACTTTTAAAGATCCCAGGTGAGATATTTTGTAGAGTGTCCTTCAATTTGCATTTGTGTGACATTTCTTCATGATTAGATCTAGATTATGCATCTTTGGCAAAATATCACAGAGACGATGTATCTTTCCTCTCTGCATCCTCTCAGAGGGCACATGTGTTGATTTGTCCCATTACTGCTAATGTTAACTTTGATTACTTGATTAAGGTGATGTCTGCCAGGTTTCTCCACTGTAAAAAAAAAAGCCGTTCTTTTCCCTTTTGTAATTTATAAACATTTCATAGGGAGACACATTGATACCAAGTAAATATCCTGTTCCTCGTTAAATTTTAAGGACTACTTTTGGCATCCATTGATGTTTCTTGAATGAATTAATCATTACTCTGATGGTTACCAAACTGTGTTTCTCATTCTGTTATTTTTCTATCAACCTTTCTGCTGAGAGAAAAATCATTCTTTCTCCCCATACATTTATTTATGTCTGTGGGTACTCACAAATTCCTCTCTTATTCTATTGTCTCTAATCTCTTACTATCATCATTTATTTTGATATTCAGATTGTCCCAAGCTTGGTCAATAAGAGCCTCTCCAGTCTGTCCTTTCTCCTTTTGACATGTCGAATCATTCTACAAGCACTTCCTTGTTTTCTGCCACAAAATTCTCCAGGGTCTTCAGCCATAGCCCTAGAATCAGCCATTTCTCTAAGGAATTCTGGTTACTTTAGTGGAGAATGGCATTTAGAAACCAAAGTCTGGGTGCTATGTGTGCTCATTGCCATTGGGATGTCATGGTTCCCAAACCCTCTCAGTTTATTTATTTGTTTGCTTGTTTATTTTTAACTCTGCTATCTCTTCATCTCACTACAATCACAAATTCATACTAAATCCAACCCCAAACCACAAGTTTCATTCCACTTTCTCCCTTTTCATACTCATAACTCCCTTCTCCAACAGTAAGAAAACTGGCTCCCATTACCATCAATCTATTTACTTCTTGGGGCAACTCCCCTTTATGTAGCCAGCTCCAATCATCATGACTGTCCCATGCACAGATGCCCTTTCACTACTTGGGTTTTGACATCTCACACTGACTCATACCTCTTCTATCTCCATTGCAAGTGTACTTTTTATCCTGTTCTATCTCCATTGCAAGTGTACTTTTTATCCAACATCCCACATTGGCTGCTGCTGCTATCACCCCTCAACACACAGTTTCCTTCCTCATCTTTCCTGGGCCTGACGCACTACCCCTCATCTTTCCTGGGCCTGACGCTCTACCCCATAGTTACCCTCTTTACCCAGCTAGAATTCTAAAACTCCACATTGGGTTATACAGTTAATTTCTTCCTCCCACTTGCCACCCAACACCCTATGGTCCCTGTCATTACTGACCTCTTTCCAATGTGTGGATACATTCTTCATTCTTCCTAGGCTTCAACGCATTACATTGGGTCATCACCACTACTGCCTCCATCTCCATACACAGACTCTGGCATTCCATCCCAGGTTGCAAGGATATTATCCTCTTGTGACACTTGTGACCCCTCACACTGGGCTGCTCCTCAACGTTGGCACACAGACTTACTTTGCTTGGAATCACCTGATGGCTTTTGGACTGGATTTTTCAGGAAAGAAGGAAGAAAGGAAGCTAGAGTTATTTTCTTTTCATAGCTAATATTGATTTTTCATATGATTTTTCAGGATATATACAATAAAATGTCTTTTTAAATAGACTTTCTTAAGAGCAGTTTTAGGCTTACAGCAAAATTAAGTGGAAGATACACAGATTTCCCATATATACCCTGCCCCCCACATATGCAAAACCTCCTCTAATATCAAAATTCTTCAATGTAATGGTATATTTGTTACAATTGATGAATCTACATTGAAAGATTATCACCCAAAGTTCAGAGTTTATGCTAGGGTTTATTCTTGGTGTTGTACATTCCATGGGTTTTGACAAATGACATGTATTCACTGCTATAGTATCATCCAGAACAATTTGTTGCCCTAAAAATCCTTTGTGCTCCACTTGCTCATCCCTACCTCCCCATTAACTAACTCTGGCAACCACTGATCTTTTTAGCATCTCTATAGTTTTGCCTTTTTCAGAATACCATATAATTGGAATCACACAGTATGTAGCCTTTCAGACTGACTTCTTTCACTTAGTAATATGAATTGAAGCTTCCTCAATATCTTTTCATGGCTTCATAAGATCATTTCTTTTTAGCACTGAATAATATTCAATTGTTTGTACCACAGTTTATTTATCCATTCACCCACTGAAAGACATCTTGTTTGCTTCCAAATTTAGGGAATCATGAATAAAGCTGCTATAAACATCCATATGGCTGTTGTGTAAATACACATTTTCAAGTCATTCAGGTAAATACCAAAGAGCTTGATTGATGGATCCTATGGAAAGAGTATGTTTGGTGGTATAAGAAACTTCCAAAATGTCTTCCAAACTGACTGTACTCATTTTGCATTTCCATCAGCAATGAATGAAAGTTCCTGTTGCTCCACATCCTCACTAGATGTCGGTGTTCTAGACTTGGCTATTCCAATAGGTGTATAGTAGAATTTCATTGTTTTAATTTGCATTTCCCTAATGACATATGATGTGGGGCATCTTTTCACATGCTTCTCCACCATCTGTGTATTTTTTTTGGTGAGATGTTTCTTTGGATCTGTTGCCCATTTTTTAACTGGGTTGTTCATTTTCTTATCAGTGAATTTTGAAGAGTTCTTTATATTTTGGTGAACAGCTTACCAGATGGGTCTTTTGCAAATATTTTCTTCTAGTCTGTGGCTTGTCTTCTCATTCTCCTGATATTGTCTTCTGTAGAGCAGAAGTTCTTAATTATAATGAAATCCAGCTTATTATTTATTTCTTTCACAGATTGTGCCTTGATGTTGTATCTAAAAAGTCATTGCCAAACCCAAGGTCATCTAGATTAAGAGAAAACTATTTTATCCTCTAGGAGTTTTTAATTTTACATTTTACATTTAGCTTTATGATCCATTTTGAGTTAATTTTTGTGAAGAATGTAAAGTCTGTGTTTAGATTCATTTGTTTGCAAGTTCAGTTGTTCCGTCACCGTTTGTTGAAAAGACCATCTTTTCTCCAATGCCTTTGTTCCTTTGTCAAAGATTAGCTAATTAGTTAACTGTATTTATATGGGTCTTAATTATGTAGACTTACAGTAAGTCTTGAAGTCAGGTAGTGTCAGTTCTCTGACTTTGCCCTTCTCCTTCAATATTGGGTTGGCTATTCTTTTTCATTTTTGTTTTGTTTTTGCCTTTCCATACAAATCTTAGAATCAGCTTGTTGATATCCAAAAACTTGGTGAAGTTTTATTGGGATTGTATTGACTCTATAGATCAAGATGGGAAGAACTGACACCTTGATAATATCTTCTTATCCATGAACATTGAATATCTCTCCGTTTATTTAATTTTTTTATTTCTATCAAAGTTTGCAGTTTCCTTGTACAGATTTTGCTCATATTTTGTTAGATTTATCTTTAGATATGTTATTTGAGGGAGTATTAAAATAAATTGTAATGTGTTTTAACTTCAAATTTGTCTTGTTCATTACTTGTTCATTACATTACTGTTCATTTGTACATAGAGTAATTGACTTTCAACATTTTTTGATATTTGAATAATTTTTCAATATTAACTTTGTATCTTGCAATCTTGCTATAATCACTTATTAGTTCTGGGAGAATTTTTTTTTGGTCAGTTATTTTGGATTTTTCTACATAAATTATCATGTCATCTGTGAATGAAGAATTTTATTTCTTTCTTCCCAATCATCATACATTTAATCTTTTTTTCTTGTCTTTTTGCATTAGCTAGGGCTTCCAATATGATGTTGAAAACAAGTGGTGAGATGGGATATCCTTTCCTTTTTCTTGATTTTAGTGGGAAAGCTTCTATTTCCTGCCATTAAATATAATGTTAGCTGTAGGTTTTTATAGATGTTCTTTCCCAAGTTGAGGAAGTTCTTCTCCATTCCTAATTTACAAAGAGGTTTTTTGGTTTGTTTGTGTGTGTGTGTGTGTGTTTGTTTTTTTTAATCATGATGGTATTGGATTTTGTCAAATGCTTTCTATACATATGTT
The DNA here is from genome assembly GCA_028534135.1 of Potos flavus. NCBI lineage: Eukaryota > Metazoa > Chordata > Mammalia > Carnivora > Procyonidae > Potos > Potos flavus. The sequence continues at coordinate 31,035,491 of CM052888.1, read as the reverse complement.
GCTATAATGATATAATATAATGGGCTATTCTTCTTTAGGCTGTTGATGTGATGAATTACATTAATTGATTTCCAATGTCGAACCAGTTTTCACATCCAGGATAAATCCTACTTGGTTGTGGTGTGTAATTCTTTTTAAAATTATTGCATCAACTTGCTAATATTTTGTCTAGGATTTTTACATCTATGTTCATGAGAGATATTGGTTTCTAATTTTCTTGTTATGTCTTTGTCTGGTTTCGGTATTAGACTGATATTGGCTTCATAGAATAAATTAGGAAGTATTTCCTCTGCTTTCTATCTTCTGGAAGAGATTGTAGAGAACTGGCATAATTTCTTCCTTAAATGTTTGGTAGAATTCACCAATGAATTCATAGGAGCCTGGTGCATTCTGTGTTAGAATGTTAATAACTATTGATTTCACTTCCTTAATAAATATAGGCTTATTCGGATTGTCTATTTATTCTTAATGAGTTTTGGAAGATTGTGTGTTTAAAGGAATTGGTCCATTTCATCTAGGTTATCAAATTTTAGGGCATAGAATTGTTCCTTTATTAACCTTTTAATGTCCAGGGGATCTGTAGTGATGTCTCCTCTTTCATTTCTGATATACATAGCTTGTATCTTTTTCTTATTTTTAGTTAACCTAAATAAAGTCTTATTGATTTTACTAATATTTTTTTTTAAATCAGCTTTAGTTTTGTTGATTTTCTCTATTGATTTCTTATTTTCAATTTCACTGATTTCTGCTCTTTTATCATTTATTTTATTCTTCTTACTTTGGACTTAATTTGCTCTTCTTTTTCTAGTTTCCTAAGAAAGAAACTTAGATTATTGATTTTTGATATTTCTTCTTTTCTTGTATATGCATTCAATGTTATAATTTTCCCTCCAAACACTGCTTTTGCTGCATTCCACAAATTTGATAAGTTGTATTTTCATGTAGTTCAAAATATATTTATTTTTAAAAATTTCTTCTTTGATACACAGGTTATTTAGAAGTGTATTGCTTAACCTGTAAGTGCATTTGTTTTTCTGGATCTGTTTCTTATTGATTTCTAGTTTAATTCTGTTGAGGTCTGAGAACAGACATGGTATGATTTATATTCTTTTAAATTTGCTAAGCTCTTCTTTATGGCCAGAGTGTAGTCTAGTTTGGTAAATGTTCCATTTGAACTTGAGAAGAATATGTAATCTGCTCTTGTTAAATGAAGTAGTCTATAGATGTCAATTATATCTGTTTGATCGATGGTGTTGTTGGGTTCTACTATGTCCTTACCGATTTTCTACTCTCTGGATCTGTCCATTTCTGATAGAGGGATGTTCAAGTCTCCACCTCTAATAATGGATTCATCTGTTTCTTTTTGCAGTTCCATCAGTTTTTGCCTCATGCATTTTGATGCTCTGTTGTTAGATGCATACACGTTAAGAATTGTTATGTCTTCTTGGAGAATTGATTCCTTTATCCTTGTGCAATGCTCCTCATTATGCCTGATAACTTTCTTTATTGGGAGGTCTGCTTTGTCTGAAATTAATATAATTATTCCAGCCTTCTTTTGATTAGCATTAGCATGGCATATCTTTCTCCATTTACTTTTAATTTATATGTGTCTTTATATTTAAAATGAGTTTCTTATAGACAACATATAATTGGGTTTCATTTTTTTTGGTTCACTCTGACAATCTGTCTTTAGATTTATGTATTTAAACCATTGACATTTAATGTGATAATTGACATAGTTGAATTAATATCTACCATATTTGTTTTCCTTTTCTTTTTATTGCCCTTATTCCCAATCCCTATTTCTGACTTCTACTGTTTCTGCCTCTTGTGGTTTTAAATTTATTTACTTATGTATGTATGTATGTATGTATGTTAGGCTTTGGTTATATTGAAGCTATTTCTTTTTTTTGTTGTTGTTGTTATGTTAGTCATCATACAGTACATCATGTGGTTTTAATTGAGAATTTTATGATTCACTTTTCTCTTCTTTCTTACCATATTAGTTATGCACTTTTTTCCTTTTCCTTTCTTACTGGTTTCCCTAGATTTTGCAATGTTTATTTGCAACTAATCCAAGCCATTTTCAAATAAGACCATGCCAATTTGTGGGAGTAGTGCAGGTACTTATAATAACAAAATAATAGTAATTCCTCCCTCCCATCTCTTGTGTCATTGCTGTCTTCATTTCACTTAAGCATATATATGCTTAAACACACACACACACACAAGCACATTGTTGCTATTATTTTGAACAAACTGTTATTTCATTATCTGTTAAATCAATTAAGAAAAAAGTTTTACTTTACCTTCACTATTCCTTCTCTAATGCTCCTCCTTTCTTTATGTATATCTGAATCTCTAACTTAGATAATTTTTCTTCTTTCTACAGAGCTTTTATAACATTTCTTATAAGGCAGGTATACTGGCAACAAATTCAATTTTTGTATCCGATAAAGTCATAATTTATTCTTCACTTTTGAGGTATACTTTCACATGATACAAAATTCTAGATTGGTGGTTGTTTTCTCTCACATGGTAAATATTTTTTTCTCAATATTTTAAATATTTCACTCCATTCTTCCTTATATGGTTTCTGAAGAGAAGTCAATTATAATTCTCATTTTTGCTCCTCTCTATGTAAGTTTTTAAAAAGTTTTCTCTGGCTTCTTTCAATTTTTTTTCTTTATCTTTTTTTTTTTTTTTTTTTCAGTTTGAATATGACATGCCTAGGCATAGTGGGTTTTGGTGTTTTCTTGGGGGGGGGCGTTGGTCATTTAGCCTACTTGGTGTTCTCTGAACTTCCTAATTCTGTGGTTTTGTGTGTGACATTAATTTGGGGGAAATTCTCAGCCATTTCAAATGTTTCTTCTGTTTCTTTTTTTCTTTTTTCCACTCTGGTATTCCTATTATGTATATGTCAACACCTTTTGCAATTTTTTCCACAGTTCTTGGATGTTCTGTTCTGTTTTCTTCAGTTTTTTTTTTTTTTTCTCTTAGCTTTTAGTTTTGGAAATTTCCGTGGACATATCCTCAAGCTCAGATATTTTTTTTTTTCTCTTCTATCTTCAGTCTGCTAAAAGCCCATCAAAGCATTTTTCATTTCTTTACAATGTTTTTATCTCTAGCATTTCTTTTTTATTCTTTCTTAGAATTTCCTTTTCTCTGTTTATATTGTCCATCCATTCTTGCATGTTGTCTACTTTTTCCATTAGAGCCCTTAGCATAATAGTCATATTTGTTTTAAATTGCTGATCTGTTTTCAACATCCTTGCCATACCTAAGTCTGGTTTTGATGGTTGCTCTGTCCCTTCAAACTGTGTTTTTAACCTTTTAGGATGCCTTGCAATTTTTTCTCAATAGCCAGACATGATGTGCTGGATAAAAGGAGCAATTATAAATAGGCCTTTGGTATTGTGGGGGGGGGGGTGGGAGGAAGTAAGTGTTCTATACTCTTCTGGTCTGGTTTCAGTCTTTTGATGAGCTTATGCCACTGGACTTAAAACTTTACAAATACTTCTCAGTCCCCTTCTTCCTCCTTAGATGGACAAGATGACTAGAGTGGCCTAGAGTTGAGTATTTCCTTTCCCCTGGTTGATTAGATTCTGATAAAACCCCAATAGTTCAGGCTTTGATAAAATGGGTTTCTTTGAGAGTAAGTCTTGTTAAAAAGAGCAGAGTGCTCTGGCTATTTCAGAATGGTTCTTTTTCTCCTCCCTCTACTGAAAGCACAAGGACATTTTTCTTTGATATTTACTGTGAGAACTTGGTTGAACTCCTAGAGGTAAAATTCACAAAAGTGTGCAGGCCCCCGTGACTGGGTCTCCCAGGAGTTTTTAAGACCTGTCCACACTGAGCCCCCAGCAATGTCAGTTACAGTTTAGGTTTTTCTAATTTCTGCTCCAGTAAGCTACGATTCTCTGTATTCGCTGTCTGTCTCTCCAACTGTAGGGACTTCAGTTTGCCATGTGACCTCATGTCTCTGAGAGATCTAAGAAGAGTTATTTCTTTTTCAATTTGTTTAGCTTTTTACTTGTTATTGGAGCATAGTAACAACATTCAAGTTCTCTACATGCTAGACCAGAAACTGAAAGTCTAAAAGTTCTTTTAAAAATATATTTATTTGGACTTTAAAGATGAGTCCAAATAAAATGATAACATTATTAAATTATAGTACAATTTCTATTCTAATAGCTTTAGATTGGGAAACACTTCTGTGGTCCATGGTGGATGGGGGCAGAAACAATCTCCTTGTTTATTTTAGCTATCTAGACTAATAAGTACTCCAGGATGCCCATGCAGTTCCCTAACTACAAAAAAATCTGCACACATGCTCCAGTGGCCATCTGTCCCTGAAACAAAAGGTGTGCACAGCAGACAGCCCCCACCTTGTCAGCTGTGATTTATGAGCTCCTGTGTTTGGAGGAGCTTCTTGGCCAGGCTGTGCTGACTCAGTACCCCAAGGACAGCCTGTCCTGGCATTCCAACCTCTCTTGAAGAGCACGTGACAGGTATTACTATCCAGACCGGGAACCCCAAGAGTGCTCTGCTTTTCACTCCTTGCCCACTTTACCCCCAGAATTTCCCCTTTTTTTCCTGCTCTCTCTGGAGGAGATACCATCCCCTCCTAGCCCATCTCACATAGCTTCCCTACCTCCCCTCAACCAGGCCAGTTTGTCCAACCCTGTGTCTCCCTCTGTACAATCATGAGGCTTATCTAAACACCATATTCAAAATCCACTTCCTTTTTGGTGCCTCTGCCCACCATTTCTCCCCTCACCTTGCAGGAGGTGTAGAAGGGCAGAAGAAGAAGGCCATGAGTCAAAAGGTATGGGTTCAAGTCCTCATTCTTTACTAAACGTATGGGGAGGGGAGGGATGGAAGGAGGGAGGGAGGGAGAGAGAGAGAGAGAAAGAGAGGGAGAAAGAACTTGAGCAAGCCAATAACAGTCCCAAACCTATTGCCTCCAGCAATCCTCTGGAATTGTAGAAGTCCTGAATCAAATACTCTAATCTGTTAACACCCTAAACTTCATTTGGGAAAAATCCCTCTGTGTACTTTTGATGAAGGGCTATTCCTTTGCCCACTTTCTGCCATGGAAGCAGAAGTGCCTAGTCCTTTCTCTACCTTCCCTCCACCTTCCATCCCAGCCAGAGGACAGATAGCTGATGTAAGCTCAGTCAGCTGCTCCCTTCTATGACCTTGCCGATTGGTAAAAATTGGAGGGACCATCTGGAAGTGTTATCCTTGCCCATACTGTTAGGAACTGTGGCCCAGACAAGTCCTGCTCCATGATCTTAGTTCCCAGCCACCTCCCTCCCCCGAGACTGGTCCTGTGACCTCTCAGAGATTCTTTGAATCCCCAATTCCCTTTCATTAAATTCCCTTTTTGTCCAAGAAAGCCAACCTGTTTTTGTTTGTTTGTTTGTTTGTTTGTTTGTTTGTTTTGGAACTAACCATCAGACTGGCACAACCTCTGCATGTAAAACAAGAAAAATGATATCTACCTAACAAGTGTTTTGTGATGATTAAATAAGAATATATGCCAACACTCCTAGCTTGGTGCCTGGAATATAAAAACTAAGTTTACAAAAAGCTTAGTATTTTCAAGCCCTGAGAGAGGCAATATGCAACTTTAGCTTAAAGCATCCTCGCAACAACCCCATGAAGGCATTACCATTTTGCCAAAGTAGAAACTGAGGCATGGGGAAGTTAGGTAACTTTTTGAGGCCGCTCTGTTTTAAGGTGCAGAACAGGGTTTTGTTTCCAGGTCTGTTCAGTATTAGAAATCTTTATCCACTCTCCCCCTTTCTTGTTTCTGTGTCCTCCTGTCCAACTCAGCTTTGAGGCCTATCAATGTGTGCTTGGAAGTAAAATCAAAGTTAGTTGTAGGGACCATGAATCCAGGACACAGCCCTCAGAGTAAGGTTCCACAGGCACCACTTCTACTCAGAGAGTAACACCTCTGATAGGCTGCGTAGTGCTTTCCTCATTCTCTTACTTTGAAATATCTCCTGGGGCAAAACTCTGCCAATATTGCTTTGGGTTCACAGGCTATGAACTTCTTGAAAATGTAACACAGGTGAGAGAGCACAGGTCACAATGATTCATGAAGTGTGGATCAACTGGAGCAAGTTCCCTACAACAGTTTTGAAGATTGATGGGATATTTCCATGAGAGAGCTGGGGTGGAGGAAGAAGTGGATGGGGGAGGGAGTAAAGGAGAGGGTGGGCTCTATGAGTCTGCAGCCTCTGCAGACCCCAATAACCACAGAAGTCAATTGGCCTCTGAGACATCCCAGCTCAGTTCTGCAACATCCCTGGGGTCTGGGGTCTGGGAAAACCCCTCCAGCAGCACCATGGCCCTGGAAATTCTAGTACTTTTGTGGCATCTGCCTTCATACTTCGTACTAGTCAGAACTTTATCAGCTGCAACAGTCAACTTAAAACTACCTTTTAAAAGATGAATTCACAAGCCTGGCAACTAGGCAGGGTAGGAGATAAACTACTATCAGGCACAACTGGTTGTAGATGCCCAAGTTGTATTATCAAGACTGTCTTTCCCTATAGCTTGGCTTTGACTTCCTCTGTTGGCTTCTTGCTCCTCTACTCCCCGTGATGGCAAACATAGCCCCCAAGCAGCTCCTGGCCCACTTCTCTAGATTTGCAATCACCATGAAGGAGAGCACTTCTTCTCCAATCATCCCATAGAAAGTCCTAGGCCTGATTCTTCTTAGTCTGATTTGATCAAGTGCAGACTCCTGAGTCAATCACTGTGGTCAGAAGCATGAACTTCACTGATTGGCCATGCCTGGAAAGAGAGGGGCAGGGTGGGGTCAGCCCTGTCCAAACTGTGGGAAATCCACCTGGAGCAGATGTCCATTACAGCCTTCTATCTTTGGGGTGAGTACCTTCCTGCCACTGAAGGAAGAAGAAGACTGGACTTCTCTCTCTACTTCCTGTATCTGAAGTCTGCTGGAATTTGGAGGAAGGAAGGTGAACAGAAGACCCATATAAGATTTTTCACAGTGGCCCATTTTTTCCCATGTTTTTTAAATTGAGGTATATTAGTTTTGAGGATAAAATATAATGATTCAATATTTGTATACATTGCAAAAAGATCACAATAAGTCTAGTTACCATCCATCACCATACATAGTTACAGAATTTTTGTGTGTGATGAGAACGTCTAAGATTTACTCTCTTAGCAACTTTCAAATATGCAATAAAGTATTATTAACTATAGTCACCATGCTGTGTGTTACATATTGATAATATTTTTATTTTACAGTTGTAAGTTTGTACCTTTTGATGCCTTCCACTCCCAAGAGGTTTGTTTTCTCCCTTTGAATACTCCTTTTATTGTTTATTAATGACATCCTATTCTTGTTTTATGGATGTGTTATTCTCTCTCCTCTCCGAGGAGTTTTCTTTTTCATGCAGAGGGTTTATTTCCTCAGAGATTTCTTTTTAAATTTTAAGTCCAGTATAGTTAATATATAGTGTTACATTAGTTTCAGGTATACAATGTAGTGATTCAACACTTCCCTATATCACCTGGTGCTCACCATGACAAGTGATCTCCTTAATCCCCATCACCTATTTAACCCATCCCCTTACTTCCCTTCTGGTAACCATCAGTTTGTTCTCCATATTTAAGAGTCTGTTTTTAAAAATTATTTATTTATTTATTTGAGAGAGAGAGAGCATGAGCAGGGAGGAGGAGCAGGGAGAAAGGAGAAGCAGACTCCTTGCTGAGCAGGGACCCCAATGTGGACTCAATCCCATGACCTGAGCCAAGGCAGATGCTTAACTGCTTAGTCCACTGAGTCACCCAGGTGCCCCCAAAGTCTGTTTTTTTGTCTCTTTTTTTTTTCTTTGTTCACTTGTTTTGTTTCTTAGACTCCATATATGGGTGGAGTTGTATGGCATCTGTCTTTCTCTGACTGATTTATTTCATAAGCATTATATTCTTTGGCTCCTCCATGTCATTAAACACAGTGGTCCATTTTTATTCCTGAAGCCTTTCCATGTGTTCTAAGGAAGAGGGCTTCCCTTTATTTCTTTGTATCTTTTCTCTCTTCCAGTGACTTACACATAGTAAATGCTTAGAAAAACTTGTTGAATTTTATAGTACAATATTGAAAGAAGAAAGTAAAGGGGGGCAGTTCCTACCAAGGAACTTCTAGCCCCTTCTTGTCAGAGCAGGGTAGACCATCTTCTCTCAGTCCTAGAACAAGACTGTCATCATGGAACTTTCCTTGCCTGATCCATGTTGTCACATACCATGGAAGGGAGAAGAGCAGGAAACAGAGGAGAGTGCGTGCCACTCTGTCTAGAGGAACTGAGAGCAGAGGTGATGCGCCATTCAGGGAAGTGGTCAGTCTGAGGCACTGCCACTCCCTCTCCCTCACCATGAGGCCCTGGGCAATAGAGCTGGCTGCAAATGTTAATTGGGCACAACTTAACTTTATATGACTGCAATAGCACTGCTGCAATAATCCATAAAGCCCAGAATGTGCATCAGATGCAAGTTTATTGTGTAAAAGCTGTATCTTAATCATATTAATTGAAGTTTCAGAGCAGATGGGTTTCCTTTTCAAGCCACATTTTATTACATTTCATTAGCATCATGTTAACGGCAGCACAATAGCAGAAACTCCAGACATTAAAACAATTTTCTGATGGCTCAACTACATTTTCTGTGCCGTTAACTCAAATGCTAGCCTGGTTAGTCAGGACTTCTCTGTTGGTTGAAATATGACTTCTTTCTGTATGTCTACAGAAATTTCTGAAGCAGAGGACAAGCACAAGTTACAATATTTGGAATTATTTTTACCAAGTTAATAGTTCTTCTGGCCTCCAAAGACTCTTGTTCTAGAGACATGGCTGGTCTTAGACTTCAAATTCCTCCTTCTTTCCTTCCTTCCCTCCTTCCTTCCTTCCTTCCTTCCTTCCTTCCTTCCTTCCTTCCTTCCTTCCCTGCTTATTCCAAAATGGATCAAAGTGGTTTATACTACAGGGTAAAAATATATAAAACCAGCATAAAGTGGTGCTCAAATTCCAATCCTGACTCCATCATTTCCTCATTGCATGACCTTAAGCAAGTGACTGCCTTTCTGAGCCACAGTTTCCTCCTCTGTAAAAGGATATCAGAGTCCACTCCTTGTATAGCTAGCAAGAAGGCGAAATGGAAGGTTCTGGGTGGTCTATGCAGCTGGTGTGAGAGAAGTGGAGAGGGATCCAGAGGTCACCTCAGGCAAGTCTGTGAGGCCCAAAGTAGAACCAGCTGTGTCCTCAGGGAAGAATAGGACACATGGAGGGTTGTGAGTGGAACACAGAGGGGGGCCTGGTCTGACTTACATTGTGAAAAATGTATCTGGTTGTTGCGTGGGGAGCAGACTATAAGGACAAAAGTGGAAGCAGGGACTAGTGAGGTGGCTGTTGTGAAGGACAGCAGTGGCTCAGACTAGTGAGACTTGCCATGTGGTGGGATCCATTTGGAAGGGGAAGTCAAGAGGGTTCACTGAGATACTGAATGGAAATGCAACAGACAGAGAAGACCCACTGGGAAGTTAGGAAAGGGAAGGGCACGTAAGTGCTCACCCTGAGAGGCCCTGCATGGCCCTGAGGTGCAGGGCTTACATCCTCTGCCCCACCATCTGCTTTGTTACCAGGAAGGATCCAAGCTCCACTTTCGAGGAGCAGGGCTAGAGTCCCACTAGGTGTGTAAGAGGACAGGGTACTGTAGGGGCTCTCAGATGGACTGGGGGGGATCAAACTGACCAGTAACTTCACTGTGTATGTTGCTTTCCATATTTTAGAAAGTGCTTTCACATAGTTTACCACAGTTTTCTTTTTAGGCCGATCCCGTGCATTGGAGCATTAAGTTACCCCATTTCACAGATAAGCAAACTAAAACCCAAAGGTAAGTGATATACCCAAGAGCATATGCTTTCAGGTGTTGCTATGTGAGAAAAAAGGAAACAAGACCATGAAAACTTCCTAATGGAGAAGGCTGTTAGATAAGTCCAAGGTAGTCTGATTTCATGAAAAGATATTTACATAAATTTTAAAGTGTATAAGTTTAAAATGTTTAGAATTTAAAATGTTATCAACATAATTCTTCCCTCCGCACTTGTCTAACAATTTGGGGATACAATTTTCTAGTTAAGAAACTGAATAGAGCTAATGTTTGATCTAGTTTTGTAAAACCATATTACCTAGACTTTCTCAGTTAACACTAGGAAGGACCCTGAGAATAAGCATTCTTATCCCCTTTTACTGTTACAGTTATGGGGGCACGTGTGACCTTCAAATAGCTTATATTCTGTATGATGCTTGCATCTCACACTCAGTGGAATACCTCTCATGAAAAGCCGAGCCGGGAAGCCGTTTGCACATCATGTACCTTCCATTCAGAAGGGATATCACATCAGGGCTATTCCTCCAGGAGCCTTCTAATGTCAGCCCTAAATATGGATGTCAAAACATATCACCCTCTGGGGAGGCTGCAGCCATCTCAAGATTGCATTTTTAAATGACTAAGACAGAAAAATATAGCTCTTGTATTTATGACAAAAAGCCTAGAGGCTTCATCTTGGCAGAGCTGTGTATCAGGCAAACCGTGTGGGGTGGGAAGGGGTGGCCAGCATCTCCCGGGCTCCCCAGAGGACCTGCAGGTAGCAATAGGCCTGCCCTATGACTGACTGGGAATCTGTCCTGATTGTCAAGTCTCTGTCTTGTCGTTTGTCAAGCAAGCAGGCGATGTCACAATAGATTATGCTGGTGTCAAAGAGAACATCCTGGCTGAAAACACATCTGAGATAGAAAAATATTCCTCCTCAAAAAATGGAGTAGTTTGGGGAACAAATAAATGTTCTGGAGAGGATCGGTAGGCAGGTGTGGATGCAAATTTTCCTACGTTAATGACACAGAGCAGACATCCTTCAAAGCTCTGCATGTCTTGCGACCGAAGACACTCTGTGACTCTTCACTAGCAAAACAGACTAGAAACATGCCAGTGAACAAGAGGGTAGGCCAAGGAAAGAATGTTTAAATCAGAGGTCGCAGACCAGTTTCCCTTGGATCAAATGCGGCCTACAAACATATGGGTTTTGGGAGGGGGGGTTGTTTGTTTCCGATTTAGTATTTAAAAAAAAATATTTAAATATTGTGAACTAAAAAGAAATTGAAAATAAAAATCCAGATTTTTGGCTGTTCTGGAAGGACTGGAAGATCTGGCAATTTGGGGCTCATTTTCCAGCATAAGGAGTTGGCTGCATTAAACAGCAGCTGTCCCCATTTAGATGGAGAATGGACTCTCCATTTGGTTCTATTCTTCCCTCATTTATCTAAATTACCTGCGTAGCCCATTAATGTTTGCAGTCCTGATTTAAATTGGGGTCCCAAACCCAAATTCTTCAAAGGCCCTCCCTCAGTGGCCCCTTCCTGTCACATTTTCTTACCCCTGCCCCCTTCACCAAGGCAAACCCATGAGGGTCAGTTTTATGTCTAAAAGGAAAAAGAATGCCACCTCCCCTGTGGCTTTATGAAGAAGAGTAAAATTTTTAAAAGTGTCCCCATGAGTATATCAGTGGCTTCCCAACTCTTTCCCTTCCTATCTGGTCCCAAGTGAGAAGGGACATCATTTGAAAATTGAAAAAGAAGCCGTTTTATATTTATTTTGAAGTTGCAGATGTGGGAGAAGAATGCACCTCCCCTTCCCCTAGTTCTTTCTGCCTATTTTGTTCTTCTAATAGCAAGGAAGGGTAGAATTTTAATAATATCTCCCTGGAATGAATTTCTTCATGCATGAATTATTTCTCATTTACAAAGGTTTGGGAGATGCTTTTTTTTCTTCCTTTTTTTTTTTTTGCTGTGGAAAATGATGACTGTTTTCATTGCTAGACACATTACTGTCAGAACTCATGAAGCTGATGGTCAGGCCTGTTTTCCCACGGAGTCCCTCTCCAGCAGACAGTTCAGCTTGCCCTGTCCCTGAAATAGCAGCTCTTGTCAAGGCATGTATAGGAATGTCACAGTCACGGTGGCTAATGGCAGGTGACGGCTGGGGTTACACCACTGGTATAGAATAAAGGCGAATGAAAGGATGTTGAAGGCTTATTCTCTCTCCTTTGATCATCACAAAAGCCTTTTGGGAATAGGTATTATTATAATAATTTTTATAGATGAAGAAATAGGCGCTCAGAGAAGGGAAGCCACTTTTCCAAGGTCACCCAGCTAATCAATGGCAGAACTGGTATTTAAATCTGGCCCGCCCAACTTATAGCACTTTAAGCACTATACTGCACTGCCATTCCTGTATTCTGTTTGGGGGATTTCATCCGGGAGCCTGCTTCACCTTGAGGGATGAGAGAGGATTTCCAAGGTGTATGCACAAGACGGTGCCAAGACAAGCCAGCCATGGTGGTCTTTCAGGAGCCCCTCATACCCTTCAAAGCCTCAGTGGGTTTGAGCTCCTGCAGCATGCAAAGAATGCCTAGCACTTCCAAAACTTCACTGCCTTTAAGCCTTATAGCACCCCTTTGAGGCAGGTATGGTTTATTCTCACTTTACGAATGCAAAAATCTATAATCACTATGTTGTGCATTAGATCTCTAGAATGTGTATGTCTTCTATCACAAGTTTGCACCCTTAAACAACCTCCCCACCCCTGGAAACCATCATTCTTCTGTCTGATTCTATGAGTTTAGCTTTTTATATATTTTTGAAAGCTTTCTTTATTTATTTCAGAAAGAGAGAGAGGGAGCATGAGCAGGAGAGGCAGAGGGAGAGGGAGAGTGAATCCCAAGCAGACTCTGCACTGAGCACAGAGCCTGATGCGGGCTGGATCTCTAGACCCTGAGATCATGACCTCAGCCGAAACCAAGGACACAGGGCAGGCATCCTTCCAAGGATTAACAAACTGCACCACCCAGGTGCCCTGAGTTTGGCATTTTTTAGGGCTCCACATATAAGTGATACACAGTACTTCGCTTTCTCTATCTGACTTATCTCAGAATAAGGCCCTCAAGGTCCATCCATGTTGTCGCAAATGGCAAGATCATTCATAGCTGAATATATTCCATCGTATGTGTATACTGTGTCTTCTTTACCCATTCATCCATTGTACTTCAAAGTTGCTAAGAGCCTAGAAGTTAAATTTTTTCATCACATAAATGATAATCATGTGATGTGATAGAGGTGGTAGCTAGCAAATCAACATGTTGTACACCTTGAACTTACACAATGTTATATGTCAACTATAGATCAACTGAAAGAAATTTTTAAATGCAAAAGCTGAGGGATTTCTTCATTCGATTGGGTTAACAAAGCCTCCTATTCTTCTCATCTGTGGTATCAATAAGTCAATAGTATACATATTTTTAGAAACATCCACTACACCATTTCACATTTTTTCTAGGTGTAAAGTATCTATTCAGAGCAGCAGGGTGGCATAGCACACAGAATATGAGTCTAGAGATTTGGGTTCCAGTCTCAGTTTTGTCCTGTACAAGCCAAATGATCTTGATTATATCACCTAAACTAGTGGAATCCATTTTGTCTTGTATATGGGTCTAGCAACATTTATGTTTTAAGGAATAATGGATACAAAATTATTTGATATATTAGAATGCTTTTTATAAAATATTTATTATTCTTCGAAGACCTTGGATTTATAAAAATTATTCCAGAAAAATTTCAAAATACTATCTTTCCTATAACAAACCATTTACAACTATCATTTCAATACAATTTAATATCATTTAAACAAAACAATGATACTTTTTAAACTACTGAAATTGAGAAATCTTGGGGTACCTGGGTGGCTCAGTCAGTTAAGCATCTGCCTTTGGCTCAGGTCATAATCTCAGGGTCCTGGGATCGACTTCCATGCTGGGTTCTCTGCTCAGCAGGGCGTCTTACTCTTCCTCTTCTTCTCCCTCTGTATGCCTTCTCTCTCTCTAATAAATAAAATCTTTTTACAAAAAAAGAAAGAAAAAGCTGAGGCTGACAGAGTTTGTGTGACTTGCAAAAGACTGAATAGCCTAGAAAGCCTGGAATTTGAACTCAGGCCTGTCTGTCTCCAAGAACCACCATCTTCTGCTATTATTCTCTTTCCTGGGACCTTCTGAGGGGCACTAGTCCCAAAGTGTGGTTCTCTTATCACTGGGGATGTGTGAAATCACTTTAAGATTTTATGGATGAGGGGTGCCTAGGTGGCTCAGTGGGTTAAAGCCTCTGCCTTTGGCTTGGATCATGATCTGAGGGTCCTGGGATCGAGCCCTGCATCGGGCTCTCTGCTCAGCACGGAGCCTGCTTCCCCCCCGCACCTCCCCCCCGCCTATCTGCCTACTTGTGATCTCTCTCTCTGTATCAAATAAATAAATAAAATCTTTTAAAAAAAGATTTTATGGATGAACCCCTTTTATTTTAATGGTATGCACCTATTATAATGTGTGTGACACAAAAATATTTTAAAAACACACCAAACCCAGTTTTATGACTATCCTTGCTTAGGCCAAGGCCAAAATTTACTTAAGTAAATAAAACAAGTGAGTTGACCTTAAAAAATGATGTAGATAACAGGAAACGTGGTACTAGAGATTACAAGGATCATCGAGATGGTTTACGAGTGACTGAAGCTTGGCAACAGAATAATCATTAGGTGATATTTTATCTGAAACAGGTTTTTCATTTTTCATAGTATGAACTCCATTTTCTTTTTTTTATCCCCAAATACTTTTATTTTATTTTTTCAGTGTTACAAGATTCATTGTTTATGTACCACACCCAGTGCTCCATGCAATACGTGCCCTCCTCAATACCCA
>CM052888.1:30838207-31020158 GCA_028534135.1 Potos flavus | reverse complement strand
GGCTCCCGGTCCGCGCCGGGTGCACTCAGATTCCTGCCCCAAGCGGCCGCGTTCTCTCCAGCCTCTGGGTGGAGGGCGCCTCCGGTTCTCTCCCCCTCGCGCGGGGCACACGGCGCAAGTCAACGGCGCTAACGCGGGTGGAGAACACAGCGCTCCTCCAGCCCACCGCTCTTTGTGTCTGGAGGCCCCGACGCCGCGCTCTGGCAGCCTCCAGGCCGTGCAGCAGATTTCTAAAAGTCCCGATTTTGTGCTCCGCCTCTCTGCGGCTTGCCGGGAGCCGGCCCCTCCCCCCGCGGTCTATCTTCCCGTCGCTTTGGATTCACTTTTCCGCAAGTCCTACCTTCCGGAAAGTGGTCGATTTTCTGTTCCTAGAGTTGCTGTTCTTCTGCTCTTCTATCTCCTGCTAAGTTTGTAGTTGTTTAAAGTGGTTTGATAACTATCTAGCTGAGCTTCTGGGATCAGTCACTATCTCCGCCTCCTACTTCTCCCTAGGTGATATTTTAAAAATGGGATTTTGTATACTAGGTCCCTACACAGTGAGATCACAGCGACAACCTTGGGGTGTCTTGTAGTTTGCCGTGTAATTACCCTTGCTCTGATAACAGTCTCCTCCCCGCGCGACCCCCAGCTTCTTTTTTCCAGTGAGAGAAGTCATGTACATATAGCATGGCCACACACCTCAGGCCACAGTTGGTGGTTCATCTATGGTGGCCGATGCTAGCTGGCCAGTCATGTCCTTCCCAATAAACACAGACTGAAGCTAAGGCATGGCAGGTTCAGTTGATTGCTCTGTCAAAAGTAAGTCATGTGAATTCAGAAGCTGTTGGTGACTGCTGTTCGGCCTTGTGGACAGGGAAGAGGAGTTAGCTATTCTGTTGGGTAAAATGAAGAATGAAGTAGGCATGCCAAAAAAGTAGAACTGGGCCCCCCCAAGCTCTCCACAGGGCTCCAGTCACTGAGTCCATGCTGTCCCTAAAGCCAGTGGATTCTATAAGACACTTCTGTATTCTTGTTATTTCTCCTTTTGAGAAAGGAGACCTCCCCAGCTCTGGGGAGGATCAGTAATTAGAAGAGTTGTAAGCTGTACAAAGTTACTCTGAGATTGGTGTGACTGCTAAGGTTTTGCCAGCTCCCTGCACCACCTTCATGCCCTCCCTTGGGTGTTGCTTTAATACTCCATTGCCAAGAAAGGCAGCTGGGGCACACATTCCACCTTCCAGCATGGGCCCTTCAAGATGAGACAGGACTGTTCTGCTCCTCAAAATGGCAGTTAGGGCCAGTTGGCACAGCCCCATCTGGAGGCCCCAAATCTCTATGTGCACCTTTCATTATAGTCAGGAGATGTGGGAGTCTCTGCTTCTCCAGCTGGTGAAGAAGGGCAGCCTCTATAATGAGAGGAGGCAGGTTATCAAACTGCTCACAACAGCTCTTTGCATAGAATAGGTTTCTGCAACTGAGTCCTGGATTGCTTAGGCTCTTTCTTCCTTGGGAAGACATTCTAGGATACATGCCCCCCACAATCCCATGGAACCTGGAACCTAATATTAAAGTATTTCTACAACATAGGCTTGTCCTTGTCTAAAAGATACTATACATAACCCTCTGAGGCTTTTGCTGGTCAACTTCTGTGATCCAACCCCATCCCCAATTCTTTTTAACACAAAGCCTCTATTCTGATCCAGTTGATCTTAATGTGCCCTGTAGTTGACATACCTGTGGAGTTTCTGTCTTGCCTAGGACTTCTTTTCCTAAAACTACCCTTCTACCACCATGAGAGCAGATCCCTTAGATCCCCTAGATGTACCCCTTCCCACACCACACCTAACTGGACCTCAAGAGGGTCTGGGACTCTTGTAGAGGCTCTAGTTAGTTGTAGAGCTAGACTGGAAGGTTTTATGGACTTGGAGAGGTGACTGTGGGGGTGAGTTGGAAATGACTAGGCTGGGCCATGTGCAGGTCCAAGGGAAGCTGATCCAAGGGAAGTTAGGTATGGAGACATAAGATGTCTTTTGTCTGTGATCTTTCCAGCATTCTAGGTCCTTATTGCTGTCCATCTTAACAACCAGCCATGCTCCTTCAACTTGTATATCAGGAGATAAGCTTATAATAAGTTTACTTTTTAATTGAGTTATAATTCGTATATAGTGAACTGCTCAAATCTTGAGTGGGTTGCTGTTTCTATATATCAAATTATGCTATTTCCCTCCACATGGTAACTATCTCACTGTCTCCCATTTGATTATGCTGCCACTGATTCAGTGGTGTCCTCCTAAATGCTCTTTGCTTAACTGAGCATTTTCCATCCTCCTTGAACCCCACTTGTGCCTCCCCCAGTCCAAAAAAGGCTCCTTGTCCTTTGAGCCTGTCTTAGTTCAGGCTACTATAATAGAAACACCATAGACTAAATGGCTTAAGCAACAGAAATTCATTCCTTGAAGTTCTGAAGGCTGGGAAGTCCGTGATCAAGGTGCTAGCCAATTTGGTTCCTGGTGAAAACTCTCTTTCTCGTTTCCAAGATGGTTGCCTTCTGGCTGTGTCCTACAAGAGAGAGAAGTCATTTCTCTTGTGTCTCTTTTTATGATGGCATTAATCTCATTCATGATGGCTCCACCCTCATGACCTAATTGTCTCTCAATGGTCCCACCTGCAAATGCCATCACTCTGGGGATTAGGTTTCAATATATAAATTTATGAGGATGCAAACATTCAGCCCATAACAAAGCTTAAGGGCTTGATTCTACAGTGAAGTAATTCAGTTAACAGTCTTGAAGTGATCTTCCTCTCCGTGCCAGGGCTGTGCTGGGCTCTGGGGACACGAAGACACAAAGACAGTTTTCTCTCTACGTGCTCATAGCAGAGGAGACAGATATGTAAAAAAAAAAAAAAAAAAAAAAAAAAAAAAAAGCAACCATAAGGCCATGTGATATATACTAAAATCACAGGAAACTTTCATCCTGTAGGTGTGGGGTCCTCAGGGAAAAATGGAAAACAATGTGACATTGAACTTAAGGATAAATGAAACTTTACCGCAGACATAGGACCTTCCACACTCTTGATGTGTAGTTAAAGAAAAAATTATTCTGACACTTGTTAAAATGGTAAGGAAGATTTTTGCAAGACTATTGTAATAAGACTATTGCAATAGGGGTGAGAGATTGGGCTCAACTCCAAATACTGCATGGACAAGTGGGAATTTATAGCCAAGGAGTGGGGTGAGGAGGTCGTTGGATGGAAAATTAATAAGAGGAGACATCAAGGGATGGGAGTTCTTGCTAACCTGACCTCTGAGGATTCTTGCTAAAAGCAGGCATCAAAGGTGGAGGATGAAAGACTGATTGGATATCAAAGGTCGGAGATGACTGAGCAGGATTCTTTGTTTTGACAGGTCTGAGCAGGCCAAAGATGGGACAGCAGCCACAGTGGAGTTCTCATGGAAAAGAGGGCTCAGAGGAGCCTGTCTAAAATTTGGTCAGGGAGAGAGTCTGTCATAATGTTGGTCCTGTAACATTCTTTAATTATTACGTGTAAGACAGATTTCTCTCCTTCACTGTTCCTTTCATTAGCCTGGGGTGAGGAACTGTTTGGTCTCTGATATGGGGACCAGCTCTCTTCTCTTCATTCCCACCACTGACATCACCCTCTCCATTGTCTCAACTACTCAACTACTTCAATTTCCAGTGTCCTTTTAGAAATCCAGGAATCTGAGCATCTGGAAATATCTCTCTCTCTCTCTCTCTCTCTCTCTCTCTCACACACACACACACACACACACACACACTATGATAATGGAACTATCTTGGACATGTATTGAGATATAAAGAAGGAAGAGGAAAAACTATTTCCTGCAGTCATATTATAAAACGGTAGGAATTGAAGCTAACAGGAATGGAAGCAGCCTCCTGGAATAGACAAAGGCTGGTAAATAAAGAAACCCACATTTAGGAACAACCCAGCTTTAGAATCAAGGTCCAGAGTCAATGTTGGGCTTGTGATTTTGCAGAAAAGAGGAAGCAGGTCTGATTTATTTATGTGAGGCACTGTAGACTCTGCTTCATTCCTATCTCAGCCATCTCTATGGTTCCTCAGTGCTTCTCACAGAGTAGTGCTTCAGTAAGCATTTGTCATATCAAATAAAATTTAATTAAACACCACTGCTTAGTTACCCTACTCAAAAATGATAGCATGATTTACTGTCAGGACCCAATGTAAATTGAGTGATGGACCAAAAATATATTGCAAGGTGTTAAAAGGAATTTGGAACAGCCTGCCCTTCTTTTCAAATATCTTTTCTTCCATTCATTTCTCTGACAAGAATTTTGAAATAATGAGTGCTAGTAGGTGATACATGAGTGCTCTTGATTTCTTATAGCTATGAAAACTATAAGGAGCTTGGCTACAGAATCCCGTCGTTATTATCATCTACCCCTGGTGGATATGTTAACTGGTACAGCCTTCAGGGAGGACATCTGACAGTATCTATCAAAATCATAAGAGCACTTTTCCTTCCATCCAGCAAACCTAATTCTAAGCATTCTGTTCTGGTTATCTATTGCTGCATAAAAAACCAACCCAAAACTTAGTGGCTTAAAACAAGTTATTATTATTGCTCACACTTCTGCATGTTGACCAGATGAATCTCACTTAGGGTCTCTCGTATGGTTATAATCAGATGGAGACTGGGGCTGTGGTCATCTGAAAGTTTAACTGGGTTAGACATCCAAGATGGTACACTCTATGGCTGGCAGTTGGTGCTGGTTGGCAGCTTAGAACTCCAATGGGACTATTGACTGGACTACTTCACATGACCTCTCCATGTGAATTGGCTTTTCATAGCATGGTGGCTTGATTCCAAGAAGGAGTGTCACATGAGTATGTGTTCCAAAGGGCAAAAAATGGAAAATTCCAGGCCGCTTAAGGGCAGTGCCCAGAATTAACATAGCATCACTTCTGCCATATTTTATTGGTTATAGCAGGCACTTCCCACCAAAGGCCCATATGTCCCCATGCTCCTTTAATATGGTCTTTGAAATTATTTGCCAAATTTTTTCTCCTTCTTGTTTTATAAAACATTAGAACTCTTTTATATGCTAAGTTTTTTCAGTTAGGGTCCTTTGACTATAAGCAACAGAAACTGGTTTCAAGGAGTAGAGAATTTATTAAATAAGGAGTGGTTAAGGAATCCAGTTTGGAAGAGGAAGGAAGTATTCAGCAGTCTCTCTTGAGTTCTTTTGCTGGACTGAATAAACTCTATGATTGCTTCTGTCCTTGCTCCTCAGCTCAGGAGTCAATATCCAGGGGAAACACCCTGGTTGGCCAAGCTCAGGTCATGAACCAAACCTTATCTATGGGGAGCAGAGGAGAGATTTGGCAGAAGTAGCTTCTGGGGACTCCTACAGCTTCTAGTGTGGAGGGCAGGTGTCTAGATTTCCATCCCAGTAGGGGAGAGGCAATATCCCAAAAAGGGACCATGGGGTGGATTAAGAGATTGTAATGGCTATCTCTGCCACTGGGTTTACTTTCTAATACCTCCTCCTAATTTTACACACTATATCTACAACCAGATAAGAATCAGGGGTGAAGTCTAAGGAGGATAGACTTTGGACCCTGACATGGAAAATCAGTTTCTCTTTACTGGACTCAGGTTTCTTATCTGTAACATGGAGGTGAATACTGTCTAATTTTCAGGGTTCATGTGAAGATTGGAGAGAAAACCTACATAAAGTACTTTTCATAGTCCCTGGCCCACAGTAATAATAAACAGTAAATGGCAGCCATTGTGTCATTCTTCATGATGGAGCAACAACAAACCTTGTCTCCCTCCCACTACCTCCATGGGACCTCTGTTCTTCCTCCATGATGGGTGATGAACTCACCAGGTATCTAAAGGGGAAAGGCACTCTTAAGCCTGATTATGGTGTGAATTGGGTGTGAACTATGGAGTTTCAGAACACACTAGGAAGGGAGCATGGCTGACAGAGAGCCTCCTGCACACCCCAGTATAGTGGTAATTGCCAGCACCCAGAATTTGGGAAGGAGGGCTCAAGCCTCACATCCATGTGACAGCATGTTTGAGCACAGAAGCTCTCATGGCTGTTGCTCCTTCGCAGGACACCAGGCACACTATGTGCTATTTTAAGCTGTGATTCCACATGCACTCACATTTTTCCTCTTTTATTCTTAGGCTTTTCTGTTCTTTAAACAGAGCTTTGTTCTTCTTCTTTTTTTTATGTTTCCTGTCCCTCTAAAAGTAATAGGATGAGTTCATGACTCCTGCCATCCTCAGAATTGCCTGGCTTTGAGGCTGTATTCACAATCCTTTAATGGTGCTTTAATGTCAGGTGCAAAATGAAGCTTTACCCAAGTCTTTATGACATGCTTGAAGGGACAAAGTGGTCTTGTCATAGGATGCTGTGATGCTCCCAGAGCTTTGCCACGATTCATCTTGTAACAGATGGACTCTTCATTAGGTGTGCACATTGCATCCACCTGGGAATTCAGCACCTTTGGTTGAGAGATTTGATTTCAGCTGCAGATAATTACTCCCTTTTTTGTCTTGACCTTTAGTTCAAAGATTATCAGCAAATTCAAATTCTTGTGTCTTTTTCTCTTCTGCTGGATTGGAATGCTAGAAATAGTTGGATGAAACCAGCTTTCTTTCAAACAGCTTGGCTTGGACTCAAATACCAAGACCAAGGTTATTAGTGTTTGGCAGGGACTACAACATGGGGTTTCTGGCATTTACATCCATGAAAATTACTGATGACAACAGATTCCATTTCTACTGCTCTTGGTATCAGTCCACTGCAAAGTTGAGGTTAAGGCCCTAATGACCTCCACATTGTGAAACCATCCTTAAAACGCTCCCTTCCTTATCCTGATTGTATTCCTATCACTCTGAACATATGTCTGTCTTTTTACAAGTTTCTCTTGGCTCATCAAATATTGAAGAAGCTCCCTCATTCTTTAATCTCTTCTTATAAATTTTATCTTTGCCCATTACTTTAATTATCTCCTATGGGCTAATGACTCACAAACTCTAGTTTAAAGAGCTTAAGCCAGTCCTGTGAATCTTAGACCCATATGCCTAACCACCTTCCTGACATCTCCATGTGGATGTGTTAAGGGCTCCTCAAACTTGGCCTTTTGAAATCTGACTCAGTATTTCCTCTCAGGAGTTTGTCCTCTTCCAAGATTCCCATTTTCATGAATGGTGGCCCCATCTACCAATCTTTTTTTTTTTTTAATCTACCAATCTTCAAACAAAAAACCAAAGTATCTTCCTTGACATGTCTTTTTGCCTCTCTTTTCTATCATTAATCACCACGGTTCTATCATTTGACTCTTTCACATTGATGCACTTGTTTGCACCTCACCAGCATCACCCTGTCCCACATCATCTTTCTGGCCTACTGGTCTACATTGTGCATGGTCCCAATGTAACTTTCATGTTGTAAACTTTCCAAAACATAAATTAAATAATGTTACCTTCTGCTTAAAAAACTTCAGGGTTTTCCAACTGATTTCAAGACAATAATTTAAATCATTAATATGTCCATAAGGTCATTCCTGGTCTGACTCCTCTCCACTCACACCCCCTTCCTTGTCTTCCCTTTGTCTGTGTATGTGGCCATCATGTCAGGCTTTTGTATATACTGTTTGCCCTGCATTCTGTACCCCTTCCCTATTTTTAGATAACTTTTACTCTTGTTCAGATCTCTGCTCAATTATCACTCCCTCAAGAAAGGCTTTTCCTTACCTCTCAGACAGGTTAAGTCCCTCTAGTGAGTACTCTCAGAGCAGTTCATGCCTCTTGGTCACAGTACTTACCAAATGGATTTGTGGGATTCTTTGATTACTTGGCTCTATTCCTTGAAGGCAAGGACTGTATTTCTTTTTGCTCATTATGTAGCAGTACCTAGTAGAGTGAACATACACATAGTAGCAGCTCAATAAGTATTTTCAAATGAATAAATGCCTAATGGAAGTCCAGAAGAAACTCATAACATTTAAGAGTTAAATCAGATAAACCTCTATGGGACCTTAGAGTTCAGATAGAAATAGGAAAAGGGATAACTTACTCAAAGTCTGGCTTAGGGCTGGGGGATGTTGTGGTCTCTGCACTCTATCATGAAGGTTTTTATAGTGTCCTCAGTGTCAGTCTGTGCCCACTGGGGCTTCTTCAGTGGTACACACTGGGAGGGTGATGGGAAGAAATATTCTATCAGAGCATAGTGTTCCATCTGAAGGACTTCTCTGTTAGTCACTAATGGTTAGTTCTGCTGTGTCCCATTCCTGTGCTCACTGAATTCAAGCTCAGTCTGGTGGGAAGGCCAGGGTAAATAAACATGAAATGTGAGTATTGCAGCATAAAGTGAGGGATTTAGCATTAGCTCTTCCAGTTTTTAGATGTGGGAACTCCAAGATGCTTCTCAACCCCCTGAAGTTCGGGTTTCTTCATCAGTAGAGTGAGGGTCACAAAATCAAGGTGGAGTTGAAGATTCAGTGAGATAATATGGGTGGGGTGCTCTGTGCATGAGAAAAGACTTGTTGTCGTTATAAACATTGACCATGTCTGCATGGATCCTGAGAAGGGGGACAGAAGGAGCAGGGGTGAGATGGGGTCACAGAGGAAAGGGCCTGGGCAGGACTTTGGAATACTGGGACATACAAAACAGGAAAGAAACAGGAAGAAGGAGGCAGATGGTGAGCTTGCCTTAGGTGGGAGTTGAACATACAGTGGCTTAGATGTTATGCTATGATGAGCCTGAGTAGGTCTGTTACCAGAAGAAACACTTACTGTTCCTTACAGCATAGCTCTTTATTAAAAATAAAGCAATAAATAAATAAAACTGACCAAGTAAAGTTTGACTTTGGCTTTGTTAAGTATTTTTATAATGCAAACAGAGCAGTAAATTGTTTGGATTCTATGGCAAATATGTCAGCACTTGATTTTACAAGCAAGCAAGAAAGCACACAGATTTTGGTGCCCAGATATGTGATGATAACATGATATCATTCTCTCTCCACCTCGGTTTTTTTTTTTCCTTTTTTTTTTCGACCTCAGTTTTATCATCTTTAAAACGGAATTAACCACATGGTTAGATAGCTATCTAACCACGATAAACAGCTTTTATGTGCCAGGCACTGAGATGTGTTGAGTAATTAAGACATATCGAACACTGCTCTATGTGTTTTACCTGAATTTGAAACTCATGACAACCCATTGAGGTAAGGTTATTACTATCTTCGTTTTACCTGGGAGGCACAGAATGGGTAAGCAAATTGCTTTGGCAGACTCTGGAGCTCACACCCTGACCCATGAGGCTGGACAACCCAAATTACCAGCTCATAGGGTTGCACTTGTAACATGGAAAACACCTAGCCTAATGCTTGGTTTGTATTAAGCACTCAATACATGTTCATTCTCTCACATTTGATTGTATTTAGCTAAGAAATTTGTCCATACTGTTCTTTATTTATTTCAGGTGTTTCTCTTTTCATCCAATAAAAATAGTAAGTAAATTTCTTGAAGAAAAGAAAGGTGTTATAACTTGTGTTTCTTCAGCAGCTTTCACAGTGCACCTAGAGGTAGGTACCCAATAGAAATTTCTTAAAATGCATAGAATAAAAACTTACTGGTTAGATAAATAAAGAATTCAGTAAAAAAGCAAATGCAGAATACGATTGATTGGCTTTTATAGCTTCTATTTATTTTACTCCACCAAATTCTAAAGAAGAATTTAGGGAGAATTATAAAAATATGAAAGATTCGGGGTGCTTGGGTGGCTCAGTGGGTTAAAGCCTCTGCCTTCAGCTCAGGTCATGATCTCAGGGTCCTGGGATCGAGCCCCTCATCGGGCTCTCTGCTTAGCGGGGAGCCTGCTTCCCCCCTCTCTCTGCCTGCCTCTCTGCCTACTTGTGATCTCTCTCTCTCTCTCTCTGTCAAATAAATAAAAATAAAATCTTAAAAAAATAAAAAAATAAAAATAAAAATATGAAAGATTCAACAGGATAAAAGCAAACGAGTAAGAAAATTGGAGTAAAAGGAAAATAAAATATAACCAGGGGTGTTTATTTCTTTGTAATTTCTTGATAGAAATTTGTCAGTAAATCTCCGAAGTGAAACCCAGAATATTAGCCCAGAATTAGAATTCGTTCCTGCAGGGTGTTTGACTCTGATGGGATACAGGCTTGAATCTCAAAGGGGAAGTTTGCATGGAAAATTCAGGTAATGTGAGGCTGTCTCTGTTCTGACACCTAAGAAAATATCAGGTTTTCCTTGAGACCAATGCACCCAGATCTCAATTTATAAAGAAGTAATTTTCTCAAAGGTAAAGAGAATCATGTTCTCACATTACTACATCAAACCTTCCTCATTTCTATTTCTACTTCATCTCTAAGATCTATCAACATGTCTGGAAGACTTGGAAGAGCCTTCTTAATCCACCCCAGTCTCTCTGGACTTAGAATCCATTAAGAATAGGCACAGTAAGGTCTTGTGGAAACAAAGGATGGTGGAATAATTTTACAATGTTTTGAGTACTGCTACCTGCCCCTCCCATCTAACTTGGCCTGCCTGTATAGTAATCTCTCTAAAGCTGTGGTTCACAGTCTTGGCTATGCATCAGAATCACCTGGTAGCCTTTAAAAATTACCAATGCCTGAGCACCATCCATGGAGCATCTGATTTAATTGATCTGGGTGGGGCCAGGCATTCATTTTTAAAGCTTCTAAAATGATTCTATTGTGCAACCAGTGTTGAGAACCTTTTAACATGCATCAGAATCCCCTATAGAACTTGTTAAAACACAGATTGCTGAGCCCCACCCCAGAGTTTCTCATCCAGAAGGTGTAGGGTGGGGACTGAGACTTTGCATTTCTAACAACTTTATAGGTGACCCTGATGTCACCTATACCTATAGCTATAAAACCACACTTCTTTAGCTAGAGGATCTCTGCTTACAACAATTTCATTATAATATAAATGTTTCTATATTATTATGGAGGAAATCGTTGTGTCTTGATTTTTGATTTGACGAGCAATACTAGAAAAAAGAAAAATGGAAATGGAACACACAAAATCTCACAACCTTTACATACAGACCATCATGTTGTGGAACAAGCAGTAGCTATAGATAGCATTTATTACATGCTTACCAGGTCTCAGGCATGAGCTCAGACTTGAGGGGCGTTCTTTCCTTCCATCCTCATGAAACCCTTATGAGGTAACTACTTTACTATCCCACCGTACAGATGGGGAATTTGCAACACAAAGAGATTATGATGGATAGTTTGAACACTTGTAACCAGAGCAAAAAGCCAGCTTCTTAATACAATGGCATATTTTCCATGTTGTACATATTATTCCATTGCAGTCACATATCCCAGGCTTCTTCTCATTGGACATTTAGGTAATTTCCATCTTTCACAATTATGGTTAAGACAGCAATAATCAATTTCATTTAGTGCTTGTCTTAAATTATTTTCTTAGGATAGAGCCTCAATCAGTCAAAAGTAAAATTGCCTAGCCTTGATTACAATATACCAGAACAGAAAAAAAATTTTCTTCAAACCAAATTTTTTTTTCAAACTCAGTCATTCTGTGGATGGGTTTAGATAGTCATACATTTAAAAAAATGGTACTATAAGATTTAGAAGGTATTTCATATAACTCAGCCCCATCCCCAAATCACTCCAATGAAGGCTACCTCCCAGGCAGCCAAGCAGCTCGACAAAACTTCAAGATTACTATTGGCAAAAAGGTGTTTCTGCCCTCTTCTATTATAATCACCCCAAAACAACAAGGAAATAAAAACTAGAACCACAACTGCATTTTGGACAACAGCAGAAGACACCTGTAACTCAGAACACCCATCGTGTAAGCAGAGTCAAGCCTGAGTGCCAGAAGAAAGTCTCAGGAATCTAAGGCACCAGCTTACTACTAAAGGTGAGCAAAAAGCAACAACTGCAAATAGGGAATTACATAAAAATCTGTAAGGGACAGGCAGAGCCCCCAGATGTCCACTCGTATTGACAAGAAGCAGAAGGTAATTCCCTAGAGAAATTGAACAGAGAGCCTCCAGCTTCAGGTACAGTGGGTGCGGAGGAGGGCAGATGGGGCAGACCAGACCCAGGGGATTGGGTGGAGGTCTGCACCTTAAATGAGAAGACCTCTAGCCCCTTACCCAATTGTCATGTTACCTGAGTGATTCAGCAGCCCTTGATGTTGAAAACACTTCAGATGGATTTATTCAAAAGTTGTGATATAGTCATATTGGAGGTTGGAATTGAAGAGAGAGAGGTAGGGTGTAAGAGAGCTCTATTTACTTTAGTAGGAAATTGTGTTCAATATAGAAATATTTGGAAATATTAAGATAAATACAGAGTGTACAGCTAAAATTGTTAAAAGTAGTTGCTTCTATAAACTGGGGTGAGGGAGGAGGTATTATACATGTGGGAGTGCTATTTTGTTCTCATAAGCTTTTAAGCACTAATTACTTTTTAATGATTTAAGTGTATTTCTTCGATAAATTAAAATTGAGAAAAAAGGAAAAATTGCTTGGGCATTTAGTCATCTACTATTTAATTTATGTGCTGATGAGTCGGATTTCCATAAATTGATTTTATTCAAGAGAACCAATCATGGAGATTGCAGGTCATAAATAAGAATTGATGATATTTGGGGAGGTAATTAATTGGTCAGTAGCCAAGGAAAGAACACTGACTCCCAAGACAGACATCTGGGCTCCACTTGAAGGGTTAGGATTTCTATTCTGGGTTTCATTCTGGTCAAAATTCTAGGAGAAACCATTTACTAATCCACCTTTTGCAATGCAATTCATCTGATAAGTCACCCATACTGTTAGTGAGAGTCTAACTAACCATCATTCCAACTAGGAAAGTGCTCTTGCCTGCTCTCTGTTGCCATAGAAACAGTGCAGCGCACATCTCTCTGTTGCTTTGGTAACCCACCCCCATTTCCTCACATCACTATTGCTGGGGTATTTTGCTGCCAAGATAATGGTCTCTATTGTGGATTGAATGTTAATGGAGCAGGACTCTACCCCAAACTACACCCAGACCCCCTCCGCAGTTCCACATTTTAAGGCTTTGTCTAAGTGGCATCTCAATGAAATGATAATAGACACTCAAATCAGATGGAGAGGAGCTGTAGTGGCAGAGGTGGTGGGGGTTCCTTATTATGGTGAAAGGAGGCCTCAGTTCCTAATCTTGAAAAGGAAGGAATGATATCTAAGAACTCAGAGATCATGCCTAAGAGGGCCTCGGCTGTGTATCAGGACCTGAAGCCATTTCGCCTAATCAATAAAGAATAATGATCATAAATAAAGCTTACTGGGTAACGAATATGTGCTAGGCGCTGGGTTGAGCATTTTATGCCCACTTAATCCCTATTTTATAGAAGAAGAAAAGAGTAAGTAACTTATTCAATATCACACAGATTCAGAATTTAAACTCAAATCTTAATCACTGAACTAAGCTGTCACTCACTTGAGACTGGGGAAAACAAGAGAAGCATCAGGGAGTATTCTTGAACCAAAAGAGCTTACTCTTCAACTGGGAAAAGGAACTTAACACAAAGGGAAAAAAAAAAAAAAAGGAGAGACGATAATACCTTCCAGGGTGTGATTAAATGTGAAGTTCAGGTGCTGTGTTCACCAAGAAGCTGAAGTAGGTACAGAACTCATAACAGACTTTCCATAGGGGAAAAGAAGGATCGTGCAGACACCAGGAGAGAGCTTATACAGCAAGAATCAGGGTCAAGTGCAGGCTCCAGCCCAAAGCAAGCTCCAGCCCAAAGCAGGCCCCAGCCCAAAGCAGGCCTTTAACCTAAGGTACCTCCCGCTGATGGCAGCCTTTTTGTTACCCAGCAAAGGGAAACGTTGTGCTCCTTTTCTTCCTTGTGTCCTCAAAACTAAGAGATTCAAATTTACTTGATACTCTCTGACTCTTTTACTTTGAAATACAAAAAATATTGAAGTTTCATATAAAATTGTTTTAAATTTTATAGCTCTCAATTTCACAATCCACTAATTCTATTTGCTTTCCAAGTAGATTTTTTTTAGCCGCCTCAAGTCTTCATAGAATTAAGTGGAGTATAAATCTTTAGAAATAGAATTTTTATGGTGTCTTGATTTTTTTATCAGAATTATAACACTCAGGCTTGTCCTTGTATATCTTCTAATTTGCCCCTATTTTCCTGCCTTTATCACTCCAAGGCATGACAGCATGCTGGAGACCCCATACAGAGCTATAAAGGAGACACTCAATCCTCTAAGGGGAACTCAAGGGTGAAGCATCCTGACATCCCCGTCCGTAGGGTCTTTTTTCTTTTTAATTTAATTTTATTTTTTCAGTGTTCCAAGATTCATTGCTTGTGCACCACACCCAGTGCTCCATGCAATACGTGCCCCTCTATAACCTGTGGTTCTCGATCCTGAGTTCTCTCAAGTCATCTCAAAGGTCATAAAAATGCTCAACTCAACTCAAAGCCAAATGAATATAAACTTGCTTCTAATTTTTATAATGTATATATATGTGGTCAGGAAATCTGAGAGGGAATTGAAGACACAGATTCATCTGAAACTAGTATTGATTTTTCGCTAAGATGGTGTCTTGTGAGCAACACCGACTAGAGCTGATCCGGCTCAACCTCTCTGTCTCTATGTCTTCCTCTCCTAATTATTTTCTTTCCTAGTAGTTGTGTGACATTCGGCCAATCACTTCATCTTCTTAAACCTGTTTCCTCATCTGCAAAATGGGAATATAATGGTAAATTATTTTCGTGTGGATTGAATGAAACTATGAATGTAAAGAGTTTACAGTGGTACCTGGCACATGATGCTTAGCAGAGATTATCATTTTTATTCTTACAAAAAAGAACCCATTAGGTGTTTTGGGTTGTCAGAAAGATTCTTCTCCTTTAGCGATTGGCTTCTTTCTATAAGTCTTAGTTGGTTTCAGCATGTGAACTTTGAAATATGGTATTTCTCAGATCTTCCTGCAGCTTCTCTTCCAGACTTCTACCTTGATTTGGTAATTTAGCTTGATGCGCCAAGTTTCTGACCCTGCTAAATCCTTGCATCCACCCACTTCAACATTCTGCATCCTGATTTCAGTGGTTCTGCTCCTGGATCCAGGACTAGATCCTAAATTTTAGTTTCTCCTTTGCACAGCCATAAATTTCTGATATTCTTGATGGTACACTGTATCCTGGATTATAAATAACAAGATTATGAAAGAGTTCTAGAGCCCTTGTAGGAAGATATCAGATGTCTTAGCATCTGGGTGTATAGAGAATTGCTACCCTGAAATACAGAGGAAAGTTTATTAATCAACTACTGTGTATCTGGTGTCAGGGCTTAGACTTTGGGAAATTTCTGGCAGGAGTGTACAGCTAGTCTTGAATGAAAGTCTTTGTCTGAAAAACAGGCTCCTCATAAAGGATAGTCTTGTTTGTTAAGAGAACATTCAGTCTAGAGTAGTGAGGAGAGAAGGGGAACCCACCTACCAAGCCACTGGAGTAGCTGGATCAATTTTGGTGACCCATGGGATCACAGGTTGCAGTTCCTCAACACACTCACATCCACAATAACTTATGGCTTGCGAAAAAAGGGAAAGCTTACATATCGTGGTCAATAAGTTGTTGAAATTATTGGGGCTGGGCAAATAGAGAATATGTATACAGTATATACATGCATGTGTGTAACAAACTCTAATGGCTACAGGATTTGAAAGATACCTGACAAAATGTAACAGAGCTTAAATAGAATGGTTTGGGAATGAGGTGGGATGGTATTGAAAGTGATTATTTATTTTTGGTGTTTGAGAGACATCAAAACATGGTGGAAAGAGTATGCCAACTTAGAAAGATATGGTTTCAGCTCAACCCTCACCTCGTTGTGTGAACTTGGACTAGTCACTTTACCTCTCATGTGATCAGCATAGGAGTTTTGATTTGCTTTGTTTCCAATCTGGGACAGTTTACCGCTCCTTAGGCAATCTAGTGGCTCCTGCTTATGGAAGTTCACCATATTGATGCCCAACTTAGTGCAGGTGCCCAATCAGCATAGCTCACTACAGCGCAGAACTCCTGGGCTCAAGTGATCCTCCTGCCTAAGCCTTTTGAGTGGCTGGGACTACAGGCATGACACTGTGCTCAGCTATGTCTTATGGGATGTATGAATCTCCCGGAGTTGGGCGAAAAAGGACAGTGAATGTGAAAGTCATTTTTAAACATGTAATTGCCATGGAGTTGATAGTTCAATAAACACTGTTGTCTGTCTTGAGTTCCAATATATCTAGGCACTCTTTGCACTTGTTCATGATTTTACTAAGGAAAATTTTACCGACTCTCTATTATGTATACAAAGCAGAGCCAAGTGCTAGGCAGGTGTGACTGGTAGGATGTGGGTCCTCCCTCAAACCTCCTGTAATTTTTACAATGGAAGACAGTAAGTGTCTGGTCTGGGGACTGAAATAGGCACTAACTAGTCTCATAGCTTCCAATCATGTTTCCCTCAAGTCCATTCTCCATGCAGTAGCCAGAATAGCCCATTTTCCTCTTAAATATAACATATGATAAAGCATAATGAAATGAACACTCAAAGCCAACCATGCAACTTAAGGATTAGAGCACAAACCTGGTAACTACCTATATGTCCCCTACACCATCCTCTTTCCTCTTCCCAGAGGTCACCACCATCCTGAATGTCATGTTTGTAGTTCCCTTTAAAAACTATTCTTCCATCCCATCTATATCCTCAAACAATATATTCTTAGTTTTGCTTGTTTTGAGCTTGATAAAGAGGATATCTCACAGTATGTAGTCTTCTGGGGTTTCTGGGGCTGATGAATTTAAAAATTCATCATCTCCCTAAGATGTTCCATGTTGTCATGTAATTTTTGTTCCTTCATTTTTACCACTATATACCTACTGTGATCTTAAAAAAAATTGTCAAATCATATTGCTCTTTAAAATATTTTAGTGGCTTCCCATTAAATTTAGAGTAAATCCCAAATTCCTTACCTCCACTACAAGGCTCTCTATGATTTCTTCAGGTATTTACAGTCCTCAAGCAGCCTCTTTTATTCTAGGGAACTGCTTCTCTGTGCCAGTTTTGGCCTATTGTTCCCTGTGAATTTTGGAACATGCTATCTCCTACCTACTGCTGTTCCTTCTTTCCTGCTCCCAATTGACCCGTAATTCAGAGGCTCCCTCCCACCTCTCCAGTCTCTGCTCTCCCCACTCTCATGCTTGTCTTAGGTTCTAACCACACTGTCATTTTTTTCCAGTTTCTATATCCCCATTTCAGAGGTCTCGCTGGAACGCAACTATTCCTTATTCTTGATCTTGTTAGCTCCTATCTGCTAGGATGACCCTGCCTTCTTATCCATAGCCCTCTGCTGACCAAATTAAGTAGTACTGTTCAAACGTCTCATCCTGCCCTATCTGTTCCCTTCATTACACTTAATAAAGAGTGAACCTCATTTATATTTACTTTTTTTGTGTGTTTATTTAGTTACTGTTGATCTTATTTCTGGAAATTCAAGGAGGTCAGGCACTATCCACCTTATTCACCACTGTATCCCTGGAACCTGGAACAGTGATTGACAAAAAGTAGGTCCCCAGGAAATACCTACTGATCAAATACATGCTTGAATACATAAATGAAATAATGAATAAATTTATTAATAGGGATCTGGATGGAACCAGAATTTGTTTACAAGATCCATTGCTATAGGTAGCCATAGATCTTATCCTCTCCCTGTCTCTATCCAAAGAGCTTGGACCTTCCCATATCCTGAGTTCCAAACTCCAGATAGCTGAATTTATGTCTGTTGAGTCCTGTCCCCTGTAGAAGCCCACAGTTGTGCCTGTAATTAAAGCTGGGCTGCAGGACACCCCTGATATAAGCTCCTTTCTCCTGGAGCTCAATAGCTGCCTTTGCCTTCCCAGTAGACATTGAATTGGTTTCCTCTCTCCAAGGTACTGACCTCCCTTTATGTTTGTTTCTCCCTCCTTGGAAAAAAGAGGATAACACATTTATAAGTATATTGAGGGTTAATTTGGCAGTGTCTCTTGCTGGAGCCTGAAATGACATTTTTGCTTTGACCTGTCAAGTCCTTGTGACTTTCCAGAAATGAATTTGGGTAATGACTTGTCATTATGAGTAATTAGCATTTGTGGAAGTCTGAGAAGACATGCCCTTTTTTTTCTTTTTCTTCTTTTTTTTTTTTTTTAAGCTTTGGAAACTTTACTACCCTTTTGACACTACTGTTGAGATTGCTCATTTGGTAAGAGGTGAGATGAAATCATGGAAATAGAAGGTTATCCATCAATGCCTATAATTAACCCTTAAAAGAAATGAAAATGTTTATATTTCTAGAGGTGTCTAGATGTATATTCCAGACTAGAATAGATTTCTTTTAAACACTTTAGATTTTTTTTTATAAGTAAGCTTTATGCCCAAGGTGGAGTTTGAACTCATGACCCCCAGATCAAGAGTCCCATGCTCTACCAACTGAGCCAGCCAGGTGCGTAAGAAAGAGTTAAGTATAAATTTCATTGTGGTACAAATTCAGTATCTAGATTTTTTTCCCATTAAACACTTTAAAGTTAGCATTTATAAGTTGATATTTGGAAGCAAAGAAGAGAGCCATAGTTCTGACTTCTTATTCAACATGTTTGATGACGCTTTGTCTTCTGTCATATTCAGTGTTTGAGGATGTCTGTGACTGCTTACTGCTCCTAGATAGCTTTGTTAATTTACAAGATGTTAGAACCAGAATGACTCTTAGACTTCAACTTATCCAGTCCTCTCATTTTGCAGATGAAAAACCAAAGCCCCCAAAAGATAAAGTGACTTTGTTTTTTTAGTACTTAACTCATAGTTTAGTGACTGGACTAGATGACCTTTAAAGTTCTTTCCAAATATATGAAATACAGAGCAAAGTATTTCAGAGTTTCACCACTTGTAGGGATTCTCTGGGCTGACAACAGCATTGACCTTATTTGGTTCTATTAAAACAAATTCTGGCATGTTTACAAATGGATTGTCTCAGTTTAGACATAATAAGTACCTTATCTGTTCTATTATCAGGGCTGCATTGTGCTGGAGTCTCAGTCAAAGGCCTGGAACAATGAATGGTGAAAAACAAATAAACAGTGCTGCTAGACTGCTTTCCGGAATAGAGAGATATTGACCATAAACACATTCATGGGCTCTCACAAGCATCAGGGAAGCCATGAATGAGGGACACTGTTACTTGCCGTCTTACCAAAGTCACTAAATTGTAAATTGAAATGAGAAAAGTGTGGGATATAGCCTGATGTTCCTTTGACTAATACAAGCTTGTTGCTTGCAAGTTAGAATAACAATATCATAAAATTATCCCATGTATAATGCACTTGGCATCCAAAAAAAAAAAAAAAAAATCTGTGTGTGGCTTCAGAATTCTCTCCCTTCTGCTCTCTTCCACTCCTTCCTTTCTTTCCTCCTTCTTGCTTCCCTCTTTCCTTTCCTCCATTCATTCTCCCTTACGTCAGTTCTCTCCCTCTCCCTCCACATTCCTCTTTCTTCCCTATCTTTCCTCTTTCTTTCTGCCTATTATTTTATTTTTTTATTTTTTATTTTTCTTTCTGCCTATTATTTTAGACTTCCTTCACCTTGGCCTCTAAACTAGACTTTTTGGGCTTAACTAAAAGAGTTGATACAGTCAAGAAGTTCTGGAGTAATTGCAAGAGAATCCATTGTTATGCAGAAGTGGAAATTCTAGTTCTGTTTATTATATCTACAATATGAAAAATTAGGTTTTACTAACAAATCATTATGTTTTTACTGATAGTGGTAAAAGATCAAAGATGTTTGGGTTTCTTAGGTTTGATTAGCTCAGTAAGGACTTGATATGGAATGAAAAAAATTATGGTTCTAGTCCTGAATCTAAGCAACTTGTACTGTGTCTTTACCAAGACCGTCTATTTCTTTATTGCAGGTTTCATGCCTTTATCTGTTAGATGGGCACGGAAATGTATCAAGAGATTAATTTTCTTCTTATAATGTGGCTTGTTGCTTTTCTTCAGCTGGTAGGTCAGCTATGGCTTTATGAAAACTTCCTTCTTAGCGTATTGTAGAAACAGGTGTTCATCCCAGATACTGTAGTAGTGCAGGGCTAGGAGTTGGGCCTATCTCCACATTTCAGTAAATACTTACTGAATGTCTCAAGGTGGAGTACTGTGAGCCAGGAACTCAGGATGCAAAAATGAATAGGAATGGGCTCCACTCTGGTGGCAGACACAGATGGATAAGCACAACAGAGTGTGATAGGTGCTTTGACAGACGTCCAATGGGTGCAGCTATGATGTAGAGATTTCTGGAGTGGGCGCTCAATGCATTCTCTTCCCATACACCAGTGATTTTCAAAAAAATGTGCTGCATGAACCCTGAGAAGCTTGCTGAATGTGTAGATTCCTGGTCACAACCCCAGAACTATAGAGTTCTCAAAGTAGAACCTGGGAATATACAATTTATAGTAAGCTCTCAGATAATTTATAAATGATTCCAATGGAATATACATTTAAAATATATCTGAAAATAGGATACAAAATTAACATACAGAAGTCAGTTGCATTTCTATACACTAATGATGAATTCTCAAAAAGAGAAACTAAGAATCAATCCCTCTTACAATTGCATCAAAAAGAATAAAATACCTAAGAATAAATTGAGCCAAGGAAGTGAACAACCTATACCACATATGGGTCAATTAATCTATGACAAAGGAGGTAAGAATATACAATGAGAAAAAGACAGTCTGTTTAATAATTTGTGTTAGGAAAACTGGACATCTACATGCAAAATGTAGAATGAAACAGGACCACTATCTTACACCAAATACAAAAATAAATTCAAAATGATTAAGGACTTGAATTAAGACCTAAAACCACAAAACTCCTATAAGAAAACATAGGCAGTAAGCTCTATTACATTGGTCTCAGCAATATCTTTTTTGGACCGGTCTTCCCAGCAAGGGCAACAAAAGCAAGAACAAACAAATGGGACTACCTCAAACTGGAAAGCTTCTGCACAGTGAAGAAAACCATCAATAAAATGAAACAGCAACCTACTAAATAGGAGATATTTGCAAATCATACATCCGATAAAATGTTAACATCCAAAATATATAAAGAACTTACATGCCTAAACATCAAACAAACAAACAACCAATTAAACAATGGGCAGAGAACTTGAATAGGCATTTTCTCAAGAAATACATCCAAATGGCCAACAGGCACATGAAAAGATGCTCAACATCACACATCATCAAGGAAATGCAAATCAAAACCACAATGAGATGTCACCTCACTTGGTCAGATTGGCTATTATCAAAAAGACAAAAAAGAAAAAGTGTTGGTGAGGATGTGGAAAAAGTGAAGTTTTGTGCACTGTTGGTGAGAATGTAAATTGGTACAGTTCCTGTGGAAAACAGTATAAAAGTTCCTTGACAAATTAAAAATAGAACTATCATATGATCCAGAAATTCCACTTCTGGGTATTTATCTGAAGGAAATGAATACAGCAATTAAAAGAGATGTATGTACTCCTATGTTTATTGCAGCATTATTTACAATAGCCAAGATATGGAAGCAGCCCAAGTGTCCATTGTTAGATGAATGGATAAAGATGTGGGATATATATATGGAATCAAAAAGAATGATGTGACAACATGGACCTAGTAGGTATTATGCTAAGTGAAATAAATCCTACGGAGAAAGAAAAATACCATATGATTTCCCTTATATGTGGAATCTAAAAAACAAAACAAACAAAACAAAATGAAATGAAATACGACTCATAGATACAGGAAACAAATTATTGATTACCAGAAGGGGGTTGGGAGCAGGTGAAATGGGTGAAGGGTATAAAGCGGTACAAACTTGGAGTTATAAAAAAAGTCATGGGGATGTAATGTACAGCTTAGAGAATATATTCAATAATATTGTAAGAACATTAAGTCATGACGGATGGTGGCTAGATGATTATGGGGATCATTTTGTAATGTGTAAGCATATCAAATCACTACGATTTACACCTGATACTACTGGTATATTGCATGTCAGTTATAAATAACTAAATAAATATACCTAAAAATTCACCCTCTGAGATCTGTTTTTTAGGTCTTAACATCCTTTAGGCTTAATAAATCCCAAATTAAGATGCAAATACAGACCCCTGTTGGGAGAGGACTTGGACCATATCTTTACATACCTACTTCCCCACACTTGCACTATGCTCAGCATCCTCTAGGTATTCGGTGATCAATGACTGCATAGAGAAGACATTCCAGGTATTATCATCTGACCCCTGACTTTAGGGGTTGGAGTAGAGCTGTTAGGACAGATAACTGTGCTTAAACAATTGAGAATAAGCTGAGGACCATGGGTGAAAATTAGGAGCATGAAAGTGGAGAGGAGGACCCTGAAAGGGAAAGTGGGAGTGAGGTAAGGAAGAACTTAATTTGTTGCATAATTCCAATGATCTTTATCATGTGAGACTGGCCACCAATGTGGGCAAACTTTAACTTTTATATTCTATCACTACAACTATTTGCTATTAGGATATGATCAAATTATAAAATATATATACATTTTAAACTTATAGATGAGACTTAGCATCCTGTCAGATTTGATACTCTGAGTCTATCACCCAGAAGCTACCTAACTTGGATAACTCTTTAATTTCTCTCAGCTTTTGTTAGCTTGTCTATAAAACTGGAAATCCTTTGCCTGCTTTGGAGGATTCTTTTTTTTTTTAATTATTTTTTTCTTCTTTTTTAAATTTATTTGACAAAGAGAGACACAGCGAAAGATGGAATACAAGCAAGGGGAGTTGGAGAGAGAGAAGCGGCCTTCTCGCCGAGAAGGGAGCCCAATGCGGGGCTTGATCCCAGGACCCTGGGATCATGACCTGAGCTGAAGGCAGACGCTTAATGACTGAGCCACCCAGGGACCCCTAAATGATTCTTATAATGACCAAATGAAGTAATACAAACCTATTTTAAAACTGCGTTGAGCTATTTATAAAATAGGAGCTCCATGAAAGCAGAGATTTTTGTCCAATGTTCATGGCTATGTCCCCAGCACCAGGACATTGCCAGCTCATTGCAGGCTCTCAAATAATGGCAGATGAATGACTTCTGGTGACTTACGTGATGAGGTAGATGGATACTACAGAGCAAATGCAGACTTCATACCAAGACAGAACTCAGTTCAGATTACAAATTCCGCCCCTAATTGCTGTGTGACCTTGGGCAAGGAACTGAGCTTCCCTGATCCTCATTTCTCCTCCATAACATGGAATTGATAATACCTACCATATTAAGTTAGACAATACATATAAAGTACTTAGTTCAGTGCCTGGCATTTAGTTGATAGTTGAAAGCTATATTAACCAGAAGCTTAAAAACTGAAGGTATAAGAAATGCAGAAGGCACACAATTACATTCTGGAGTCATAAACACTTCTGATAACCAAATGAAAATATGACACATTTTCCAGAAAAAAAAAAGAAAATACATATACAGAAAGTACTGCGTATAATTTCAAACTTATCTTGAAGTCATGGACCTATAGTCATTGACTTTTTTCAAGTCATGATTTTTTTAAACATAATACATGATCATGTTAAAAAATGCAAACATTATGCTAAGTGAAATAGTCAGATGGAGAAAGACAAATACCATATGATCTTTCTTATATGTGGAATCTAAAAAACCAAACCAAACCAAATAAAAAAACCCACCGAAGCTCATAGATAAAAAGAACAGATTGACGGTGCCAGAGGTAAAGCATAGAGGGTGGGATAAACGGATGAATGGGGTCAAAGGTAAAAAGAAAAAAATGCAAATAAGATAGAAAAGAACAAATACTTAAGCAACAAATTAACTACACTCCCACTGCCGAGAAATGACTAATATTAACACTTGGTGAACATGTTTCCAGACATCTCTGTATGAATACATATGGAGCAAGAGAGAGAAATCTGTGAGGATACATGCTTTTTAGAAAATAAAAACATTTGCATTTCATTTTGTATGCATTTAACACAATGGAAAGAAACTGATGCAAAATTGAAGGAATTTCCTGACTTCTATTAAACACTTTTTTTATTACAAGAACCGTTTATTCCCAAAGGATTCTGTATGGCCAAGAAAATATAAAACTTTAAGAGTTAACCCTGTTGTTTATTGTTAGGAGTGACTTTCGGTCTTTACTGTAGTAGATGAACTGATTACCCTGATTGTATTTTTGTCTGCTTTCTCCCTTCATTACACAATTTCTATTGGCTATATTATTCTTGGTTTACTAGGTTTTAGTTTACTATGTTTACATTCTGTACTAGAACCACAATCTCCTCATCACTTAACATTTATTCTATCCCTACCAGAAGTATTTTATAGTATTTATCATGTTTCACTGAAAGTCAGTTTGGGATGGGAGCGTCAGGATATAGATACTAATTATGTTATTTGCAAGTGATCCAAGGCATGCAAAATATTAAGAAATTCATGGGCTAATGGACAGGAGGTTAGGATAGAACTTGATCAAATTATTTGAGGAATGCCAGGAAAGGGCTGAAGCACAGGCCTACTGGTCAACCATAGCTATGGCATGTTGGGCTCCAGGTCCTGGGAGAACCCATTGATTACCAAACTCCCTGGAGAGGACAGTCTATTAGACTCCATCCCCAACCTCCTCCCCCAAGGCCCTTGGAAGAGGCTATCCTTCAGGGGTAGTTGAGTAGGCCCTTTGTGGTATCATACCTAGTCTACTCCCAAACCTATTGCTGGGCTGATGCTTGCCATTTTAATGGTGATATCTCCTCTTTTCTACTAATGCCAATAAAATTTTTTTTTGCATCTTTGAAAGCCAATAAAATATTTAAAATGAAGTAGGGAACATGCCTAACCCAGCCTTTGCCACATACATGCTGAATTAATGCAAGTTGAAGTAACAATTTAGTGTTTTATTGGTGTTCAATCAGCCAACCCTTGTGGGTTAAGGCTTGCTATCAGCTCCTTCTCCATATATACAGGGGGAAGGATCTGGAATGTGAAATGAGGTAAGAGGGACCAGTGGGGAGAGGAGGAAGCCAGAAAGGTAGACTGAGGTCATAGATGATGCAGCTCGTTCGTGCTCTGCATTAGAGGGGTGCTGTTTATCATCAACAAGAAGAGAGAAATAGACATTGTACACTGAGGTATTTTTGTCGTGCAGCTGCATAAGCAGGCAGCTCATTTTGCATGATTTATAAGGACCTTTCTGGTTTGTTCTTTTTAACCTAGCTGACTGCAAGAAAGAGCTCCATGCCCAGGGGAATCATTAATTGAGGTATCCCTCAAAATAGGAATGTCTCTATGGAAGCACAGCTCTGAATAGGTCTTTTAGAGATCATCCCACCCAGGAATCTCAGTCCAGGCTGCACATGGGAATATCCTGAGGTGTTTTAACACCAGTACCTGGGCTCTACCCCCAGGAAATTAAAAGTTATTAATTTACATGTGGAAGGGGCCATGCATATGCATGTTTAAAAGCTCCCCCAGGTGATTCTAATATGCAGCCAGAGCTGAGAACCTCTGAACAACTTCAACCCTCTTGTAGTACAGAGGGGAAAGTGAAATTCAGAGGGAAGGAGCTTGTCCAGTGTTGTGGTCATCTTACTTGTCCGGTTGGGACAATAACCCAGGGATCCTGATTCTCATGTCAGTGCTCTCTGGAATATGGCCATGCCCTATTGTAAGCAGACATTCGGAAATAGTAAGTGATTTCCTTGCTCCTTCCAGCAAAGCTCAGAAGTGCATTTCAGCTATTGCTGTTCTCCAGACAACTGTTCTCCAGTCTTACAAGGAATGGTTTAATGAAATTAATTCTCATCCAGAATCCTACCGAG
Source organism: Potos flavus (assembly GCA_028534135.1). Lineage (NCBI taxonomy): Eukaryota > Metazoa > Chordata > Mammalia > Carnivora > Procyonidae > Potos > Potos flavus. Next base: position 30,994,191 of record CM052888.1, on the reverse strand, counting down.
AGTTTACCAAGAAATGACCAGAGGATGTTATGGTTTAAAAAAAAAAATACTGTGGCCACTTTAAGTTTCATTTAAGGCAGAGACTACTTGTTTTGTCTGGCCTTCACTTGGAATATGATGGGCAGCCATGTAACAGAGCAAAACTAAGTAGTCCCTATACCCTAACATGATGTGCTTTTTAAAATTAGATGTTGAAAAGTATGCAACTTAACATGGTTCCTTTTTTACCTTGGATGTCAGAAAGCTCAAAGTAACATTTTATACACATTGAAGTTTAGGCTTATACAATAATTTTTTTTATGTCTTTTTCAATATTTATCAATGTCTTATCATTTGAGTCTTGTTTTTACAGGATGTGTCTTTTGCTATAAGCTACTTCACCTCTTTTGGAAAGTAGTCAGGGGTCTAAATGATAAATGGCTCGTAAGGAGTTTGACCCAGCCACGATCTGAATGCCAACAATATCAAGTCCCAACCCACAGCATCATAGCATCCCCATAAATGACAGTGTCTTCACTCAGAGCTCCTTGCTTGCTTGCTAGCTGTGATGTTACTATTTGAAGTATTTCCATTCTCTGATTGCTCCTTGGATAGATACAGAAGACTAGGGGAGGTTATTCCTTCTGCCAAAGAGCCTAAATTCTAAGCTCTGCAGTCAAACTTTTCAAAGGTGATTTCCCTTAACATACTTGCATCTCAAATGCCTTCAAAGCAAGTGAAGGGTGAAAATTGGGTTGTAAGGTAGGGAGTGGAGGGGGACGGCACATAAATATATAGAGGTACTGGGGAGAGCTTGCTCTTACAACTCCAGATGCAGGTGCTGAGACTTCCAAGGTTTTAGTCACCTGTTTATGAGGAAACCAGTGTCTCCTAAAATGAAATTTGCTGATTGCTTTCTTTATTTTGAAAGTTTTTATGCTGATTAAGTCAAAGTTAGCTCTTTCCACCCATTCTCACTGCCCTCCCTCCTTATGGATTTAAAAGCAAGGGGCACAGGCCATCTTATATTTATAGTGAAGTCTTGTGAGCAAGCCCAGCTTGAAAGAGTGTCCAGGCCAGAGCATCTTTTTTTTTTTTTTTTTTTTGCAGTATTATCATGGCTGGTGATAAAAGTTGAGAAGTGATACAGCAAGAGCAAACTCCACACTTAAAATTACCACTAAAAACAGTTCCTGGCTGGTCTTTACTCTCCTGGTTCTATTAATCTTGGATGACCATTAATATCAGGCTACAGAAGTATCTGTTATCTGGTGGGGGGTGGGCGGGTGGAGTTGTCAGCCCAGGTGGCAGCAGGGGAGAAAATAAAACCTGTTGGACAGGTGTTCTTTTGTCTGTTGACTTGGTTCAGTAGTGAGGCACTCTTTATATTTGGCCCAGGACTATTAAAGTGGCCAATATCATCTTTAATGAAGCAGGAGCTTTGCCAAGAGCAACTAATGTGACTCCTTTGTCTTCTCTCACAATCCTAGGAACATGAAGGTAGGTACTGTCAGGTCAATCTCTCTCTCAGTCTGGATGACAGCAATTTTTTGGTGAGGAAATTATACCCCATTCTCCTTCCTCCTGCCTCATTGTCCCTCTCTGTTGAGGGACCTACAAACAATTGAAGAATTATTCTCTGTGGATGAATGGATGACAAGGATTGTGCTCTGTTATCTACAGCCATACCATGCTCTCCTGAAACCTCATTAAAAGTGATTTTTGTATAACTTAGATGGTCTGTTCTTGGGGGTAATGAGAGCATAAATTTGGGATGCACACAGATCTAGACTCAGATCTGTGTTCCACTCCCCAAACACACTCTCCCGACTAAATGTGTGGCTTTGGATAAATGACTTCTCTTTAAGCCTACTTGCTCATGTATAAAATGAAGATAATCATAGCATCTACCTCATGGGGATGTTGTGTGGAGATGTATTAAGTGAAACACACATCTATAAGCCTTAGCAAAGTGCCTTGCACATAGAAAGTCCTCAATAAAGGGTAATGGTTACTACCTAGTGTAGATGGTAACAACATCAAAGGCACTTATCCAAGGAAGCTCCTGAGAATCAAAGACATAAATTTTGGCAAGCCATTTTCTAGGAGACTTTACAGGCTCAGTTCTCAGATCTCCAAGTTCTGTAGAATAGCAGCTCTGAAAATTCACATCTGATTGTTATGTCCATGCAGCTCAGCAGAAGACATAACATGCAGCCTTAAATAGATCTAGAGAAAACTGGGAGTGTATTAAAATTGGCCACAAAAACAAGCAAAATTCAAGCTATGTAATTAATATTCAGCCATCCATAGACTGTGAAGTTTAACAAGATGGTCTAAAGGTCAGGAGTAGGATTTACTCAGCTAGACCCAGAGAGAGAGTGAGAGAAAGGAAACACATGGCCGCACGGCCGCTGCTTCCAAGTTCTTTAACTTGGGACCTTGTGTTGGGGAATTAGAGGAATTCCAATTAAACCCTTTCATTTTGATTTCTCATTAGGTCCTTAGAATATCTGCAGAAAATTAAATCGAACTAGAGACCTCCAGCCGGGAGATTTATCCGATTTAATGTTTTGAAAGAGACTTATTATCTTGTCAGGAATAATTCGAAAATCCAAATAAGAGCAATTGAATAAAAAAAAAAAAAAAAAAAGAGCAATTGAATCAGCAGAATTCAGGCCTCAAGATAACAATCATTCTGTACAACCAACCATAGCATTTAAACAGCTGAAGTGGCATTTCCAAAGCTGCCGCTCCCGGCAGTTTTGTCCTTTCAATAGCTCAGCCCTTCCTAACTGTACCCTCTCTCTTCCCCATCAGCACTGACCATGTTTTAAAGACCACAACAAAAAACTATGGCAATAGCATTCAAACTGAGCCCATTCCTGGGTTCTTCATTCTTGTTTTACTTGTGTTCATTCAATGTCATGTTCTGATTGCTGTGCAGACATGCTGCAGCCTTCCAAAATGCTGATCTTTTTCTACTCGGTGTCTTTGGCAGGCTGTGTTCTCCATGTGAAATAACACCTGGCCACCTCCCTCATCCTCTCCTCGGACAAGGGCTCACTGCTAGAAACAATTAAATGAGTTTCAAAATGTAACTGGGTTTTTGGTTGTTTGTTTTTTACAGCTTGTTTTGCCAGCTATAGGCAGCAACTACATTGCAAGATCCGAGCATGCTGTCTCATCAATATCCAGACCATTCATGTAAAGTCAGGAGTTGTGCTCTGTCATGGCTTCTCAGAATCCCTGTCAAGGCCATGTGGATGCTGGGGTTTTTCCCAAAGACTTATGTCTCAGTCCTGAAGGATGAGGTCTCTCTAAGTATCGTCAGCTGCCCTTGGTGCTACAAGACCACACAGGTCTCTAGATTTCTTTATTGAGGGTAGGTTAGACAGTGTGGAGAGAGTAGAAGATAGGAAACAAACTTGAAACTTGCCAAATGGTTTCTCCAACTTGAGTTATCTAAAGAGTCTCTTTTAGTTTAGAACAGTCTCTACTGGGTAAATATTTGATCAATTCAAAGCCATTTCTTCTTTTTCCCTCCTTCCTTCCTTCTGAGTATGGAGATAGCTTGAGTCCTCCTGGCATGAAACTTGTGACACCTGGTTCACAAGCTGTCTTCTTTCTCTGATTTTTGCTGTAACATGACTGAGTTGGTCCGATGGCTGAACTAGTGTTTGCTTAGGTACCACTGTCATTGCCTCTGGTCATTGAGGTTCTACCCTTGACAACTTCCTTTTCCTGACTGAGGCCTTTGCTACAGCAATAGTCTTCTCTGTACCCTTTGTCTCCTTCACAAGAATATGTAAGAACTTCTGGGTCCCCTGCAGCCCATGTACAAGCTTGAGAGAGACTATTCTACCTAACCCCTCAAACTGAGATGCTGCATTCTCCCATGCCACATTGGGTGTGGCCACGTTTTCCTCCAAACAATGCCCACTGAAGTATGCTACCTTCTAGCCACAGCCGCATGATGATATTGTCTCCCCTTACCTATCAGATTATTTCCATAACTCCAGCAAAACTTCCAATGAGGAAAATAATGGAGTGGAGCATGTGTCTAACATCTTCTCCCTAGTTGTTTCCACACTTCACTATGGTGGGAGGGGTGTTTCATCTCACACTTTCTCTTTGGAAATAACTTACCCTATTCCCCATGGTACTGAGTCTCATGGCTGAGGCTTAATAGCAGAAGAAAGAGCAACCTTGCTACACCATGAAAGAAACTATGATATGAGCCTTTAAGGCATTGTTCTTGATGTTTGTGCCCCTGATGACTAGGGACAAAGGATTATCAGGGACAAAAGTTATACTGTTCTGATATCCTCCCCAAATATCCTCACTATATTTACAATAATCCACCTTGCCTTCTAGGGGAAGTGCATCCCAAGGAGGAGACTTTGTTATTGAGCAAGGGCTGAGTGTGAGGATGCTCCCAGGAGAAGTTGAGAGAGTGAATCTCACTGCCCTGCCCAGAGAAGACAAGAACACACAAAATATGGATAGTGTCTTGTAGGAAGGGTCTAACATGGTTGGGGAAGCTGCGGGAAGGGCTACTCTAGAGAAGAAAGGGTATATTTGTTGGCTAGTAGCTGGAGAGGACTGTGGGGATAGATCAGAGATGTTTAAAGGAAATATTTTTGAAATTTGGCTACATGTTATGAAATCTAACCTCCTTTCCCCTCACCCCAACCTCTTGGAAATATAACATTCTTTCATGGAGATCTTATTCTGGAATATGTGACAGTTGAGCCCTGCTTAAAGGTGGGCATGGAGTGAGAACCAGGACTGCACATAAGGATCCAGTCACACTGTAGCCCCATTTCTATCTCGCCTGCATTCTGCACCTACATGGACTCAGGAAATCAATGGTGTCTACAAATATCTTTCATATCCCTTAGTCATTCCTCTTCCTTCTTATGGGGAGTTTGTCCATACTTTTTGTTGAGCTGGTTTTATTTTCGTCACCCTATTTCAGATAATTAGGTTTAAAAATTTAAAAATTTCTGGAATGCAAACTGGTACAGCCACTCTGGAAAATAGTATGGGGGTTCCTCAAAAAGTTAAAAATAGAATATTTTAGAATAATATTCTATTATTTAATAGAATATTAAATAGAATAAAAATATGACCCAGCAATTGCACTACCAGGTATTTACCCAAAGAATACAAAAATACTAATTCAAAGGGATACATGCACCCTGATGTTTATAGCAGCATTATCAACAATAGTTAAATTATGGAAATAGCCCTAATGTGCATTGACTGATAAATGGATAAAGAAGTTGTGAGATAACTGATGGAATATTACTCAGCTATCAAAAAATGAACTCTTACCATTTGCAATGATGTGGATGGAGCTAGAGTGTATTATGCTAAATGAAATATATCAGTCAGAGAAAGACAAATATCGTATGATTTCACTCATATGTGGAATTTAAGAGATGAAATAGATGAACGTAGGGGGGATAAAAGAGAGAGAGGCAAACCATAAAATAGACTCTTAACTATAGTGAACAAACTGAGAGTTGCTGGAGGGGAGGTGGGCAAGGAGGATGGGTTAAATGGGTGAAGGATATTAAGGGGACACTTTTTTTTTAATTCAATTTTTTTTTTCAGTGTTCCAAGATTCATTGTTCATGCACCACACCCACTGCTCCATGCAATATGTGCCCTCCTCAATAACCACCACCAGGCTCACTCAATCCCCACCCCGCCCCAACACCCTCAGTTTGTTTCTCAGAGTCCACAGTCTCTCATGTTTCTTCTCCCCCTCCAATTTCCCCCAATTCACCCTTCTTTTCCTTCTCCCAATGTCCTCCATGTTTTTCCTTATGCTCCACACGTAAGTGAAACCATATGATAACTGACTCTCTCTGCTTGGCTTATTTCACGCAGCATAATCTCTTCCAGTCCCGTCCATGTTGATACAAAAGTTGGGCATTCATCCTTTCTGATGGAGGCATAATATTCCATTGTATATATGGACCATATCTACTTTATCCATTTATCCATTGAAGGGCATCTGGGTTCTTTCCACAGTTTGGCGATTGTGGCCATTGCTGCTATGAACATTGGGGTACATGTGGCCCTTCTTTGCACTACACCTGTATCTTTGGGGTAAATACCCAGTAGAGCAATTGCAGGGTCATAGGGTAGCTCTATTTTTAATTTCTTAAGAAATCTCTACACTGTTTTCCAAAGTGGCTGCACCAACTTGCATTCCCACCAACAGTGTAAGAGGGTTCATTAAGGGGACACTTTTGATGATGCACTGGGTGTTGTATGTAAGTGAAGAGTAATTAAATTCTACTCCCGAAACTAATATTACACTATACGTTAACTAACTGGAATTCAAATAAAAACCTGAAACTACCAAAAAATAATAAGTAAATAAGTAAATAATAAATGTTCTACAGGTTGAAAAATATTTTTAAATTTCTTTTTCTTTACTAATAAGTCACTCAGTTTATAAATATGTATCGAGTACACATTTTATAGTAGGCAAAGTTCTAGGTGCTTGGGAGAGAGTGATGAATATAAGAGGCACATGGCTCATCATGCAGTTTTGTGAGGAAGACAAACATTAAATAAAGGAATATTAGATAATTTAGTGAGTAATTCCATGCGTGTGAAGTGCTGCACTAGAGGAGATGTGGGTGGGTACCCCAAGCAGGAGTAATTAGGAGACTCAGCATCCTCCAAGGGGTCAGGAGCAGCTCCTCAGAGGAAGGGGTATTTGGCTGAGTTGTCCTGAAAGATGAGCAGACATGAGCTAGAGAGAAAGGGGAGGAAGAACATTCCAGAAAAAGAACCAATAAGTTCAAATTTGTGGAGGCAATATCTTCCAGGACTGAAAGTTGGCAGCATGGGCTGAGCATAGGGAGTAAGAGAGGCAGTGGTAAGAAACAAAACTACAGACTTTGCCAGACCTTGTGTTGATGGAGACATTACGGCATTGAACTAAGTGCATGAGAGTTAGTCGGAAAGTCTGATTGCGTTGCCTTCCAAATGGGTGGCCTTGAAAATTAAACTTAACCTCTCTAAGACTGTGAAACTAGTATAATGTATCTGAGTCATAGACTTATTTTGAGGATTAAATGAGATAATTCACAAAATTCACTTAGTACAGTGCCTGGCATAGTAAGCACATGATAAACACCACGTATGGCCTCGTCGGCCACAACGAGGAATTTGGATTATATTTTGCAAACAATGGGACACCATCAATGAGTTTTAAAGAGGATTTCATGATCTGTCTTGTGCCTTTAAAAGCATTGTTATGGCAGCAGAGAGGAAAAGGGGATGGAGGGAAAGGTGAGATATGAGGGTAGGCAATGGGAAGATTGTGGCAGCTGGAGGGGGGAGTTGGCTGGCTCAGTGTACAATTCAGCTTCCCTCAAATATGCTTTCCTGCACTGCAGAGCCTGCAGAAGACCAGATTATAGCTCAGGTTCCAGAGCAGATAAGATTCCATCAGTTACATACATCTTGGAGAGTCAGAAGGTACTTTCAGCTGGCAAGATTGGTTGTGGACATTGGCTTTTCTGAAGCAGCAGTCCAGGGTCAGACACCAGCAAAATAGTGACAAGAGGCAGCTTCACTGGCTTTGTGATCCCTGGGTCACATCTAAGGCCAACAGTGCCAGTGCTGGCTACCTTCCTGACTGTGGTAGAGAAGAAGTTCCCCCGATGGGCTCATTCCATTGTATTGTTATGGAGGTTATTTCTGGAAGCCTATCTCAGATCAGAGTCTTCCAGTCGATCTAGAATTGCAAGCTTCTTGTTTTCTACATTAAATCCCTTTATACTTAAAAGCTAAAATAATTTCTACTTCCTGCAATTAACCTCCAATTGATATAGAGATTGTAGGTATTAATATAGAGATTATTGCAATACTTCAGACAAGAAATGATAGCTAAAGTAGCATACTGTTATGGGGGAATGCATAGAACAGGACTGAACTAATAGGACTTCATTGATTGAAATGAGGTTGGGGAGGACTAACAACTGACTCATAAATTATTGACTTGAGAAATCATGTGGGTAGTGGTGCCACTTCTTAATGTTATCAAGATTGTAGTGGAGAAGTCGAAAGTGGGTAGAAAAACTGCGTGTTTAATTCTGGACATATTCTGTTTAAGGCATATTTAAACATGGAGATGTGGCGAAGTCTGTTGAAGATGTAAATCTGGAGTTCAGAGGAACAACCTGGGCTGGATATTTGGACATGCATTGTATGGAGATGGTGGTTAAAACCTTGGAAATGCACAACATTACTTAGGGTACATGCAGAGTGAAAAAAAAATTCCAGGCAGATTTCTGACAGATACTATTATTTAATGGATATTGAAAGAAAGAGGAACTGGAAGAGGAACTGGAAGAGGAACCAAAGCTGGAGCAAAGAAACCAAACCAAGCTAGGAGCAGCTGGACAGGCAGGAGCAATACAAAGAGAGAGAAAAAGAATGAGGGAGAGAAATCAAGTAGGATGGAAACTGAAAGGTGTCCATTAGATTTAGCAACAGGGAGGTCAGGGGGGAAGTGGCAGGGGGAAGAAACCAGATTGGAGTGGGTTGCAAAAGAGTAGGAGGTGAGGGAATGGAGGAGATATATGTAAACAGCACTGTGGGGCAGCATTCACCAGCTCATATGCCAGAAAAGCTTGAAATAATAATTATAGTGGCAGGCACATCCTTAAAGTGCTTTCTTCTTGAGTCCATATCTTGAGTCCTCCAAAATCTCTAATCTTTCTGTAATGTGGATCCTTTATGAGGTCTCATGTTCTCACATGAGGGATAAATGTAGCTATGAAAATATTATTTAAAAACTCCAATAACTTAATGCTGAAGTTTGGCTATGAAAGAGAAAAGAGAGGGAGGCAGTAGCTAGAAAGGAGTTGGGGTTGAGGGAAAGTTTATTTTTTAAGATGGGAGAGGCTTGAGCTTGTTTCAGTCCTGGTGGAAAGAAGCCAAGAAAAAGAAAAAGGATTATTGCTTGTGCAAAGTTCCTGGGAAGACAGAACAGCATGGGGTCCAGAACACAGGAGGAAGCATTAGTCTTGAATAGGAGCAGGGATCACTCAGTTTCAGTAGGAGGAAAGGAGAGAAAACGTTGATAGGTATCTTAGGTCAAGTTCCTTAGAAGTAGAGCCTGATTTGGGGGTTTCTGTACAAGTGATTTATGGAGGGAGTTTTCTCAAAAAAAAAAAAAAAATGTGTAAGTGAGTATGGGAAGCAGGATTTTGCAGGGCTAAAGCTAGTAGTATGGTTTCAGAAATCCAACCTCCACATGATCCCTCAAGGAACTCTGGCATGTGAACTGTTTCTACTGAGTTTATCTTTGAGGCAAGAGAGCTGCATCAGTTGGTCAGGTAGCCAATGGCTACCCTCTTGGAAGTGGGATGGGGTGCATAACCTCCCAGGTATCTCTGTGTGCGGTAGCTTCCATAGTCCAAAGGCAATCTTCCAGAGAAGAGTGCAGTCACAAGCCATTAGCTGTCAACCTCCATACCAACTGGGGAATGGGTGTGCCTATCTATAAGAGAGATCTCAGTGGGGCCCCAAGGACAGATGCTACAGCGCTAGTACAGGAACATTTGCATATTTGGTTTTGAGGATAAATAGTAAGTGAGAGGCAAAGGAGTCTGAGATTTAAGAAGATGAAAAAAGGTTGAAAATAATAGCAGTAAGAACTGACCAGGAAAATATAGTAGGCTTCCTGGACTGTTGAGATTGGTGAGCATGAGTTTCTAGTGGTACCAATGACCCACTTATGTACTTTTCTTTTCAGGTGCCCAGCAGTCCAGATGCAGCCACGGAGAAAGGAGTAGTCAAATTCATTGGATGGTGGAGTCAAGGTAGGTGCTTTAAAAGGACAGAAAGGAAGGGAAATGTAGGCACCAGTTATGGTCATTAGGGACTAGATGGCCTAGGGAGAAGAGGAGACTGAGGGAATGGGAGAAAGAAGGTAAGAGTCAGTGGTTAGAGGTTTCCATGATGTTGGAGAATAGATCTGGTGGGGGGTTATTCAGTGAACCAACTTAAGTGATAGAATTTCATAGACAGAAAGAGAGCTTTTTGAACCTTTGATCTGACAGGGTGGACTATGGGAAAAGGATGGCTAATTTGAGCCAAAAATGAGAGTCATCAATGAATGAGGCTGGAAATTACTGAGAAATAGAGGGAGTGGCAAACTGACGTGGAGACTGTTGCAACTGGAAGGCCTGTGCCTCAAAGTGAAGAGACTGTACAAGGAGACTTTATTTTGAGGCTTTGGGGGACACCCTAAATCTTGTAGGAAGATTTGGTTACCAAGGCAACCTCCACCATCCAGCTCAGTCTTTATTTTTCCTGACTGAATAGCTCTCTTAAACACTAGGCTTCTTCAATAAGCTGTGATCATTTGGGTTTCCATTTCTATTGTTCCCTACAAGTTTTTAAACTCTGTTGTGTTTTTTCCCCTTGAAGTATATTTGCTATATTCAGAAGGAGAGCTACAGGGATGGTGCTCTGAGGTGGGCATTTGAGCCTCAGTGGAGCCTTGCGTTCTCAGGGTCAGTACCAAAGTAGCATTGCTTTAGGACACCTTCAAAACAAGACCACTTTTCTCTGGGGGATAATTTGATGTAAACACTATGCCTTCAGGGGCTTTGGCTCTCCTTTCTCTTCACCTTGCAAAAGAGGCAGAATCCTCAGTGATTTCAGGACTGAACAACTTGCCTTGATTTGATCCCCAGCTCTGAGTTTCTAGCTCTCCAAATGTGCTTCCTCCTCTGTAAAATGATCCCAATGACACTACTTTCTTTTTTTTTTTTAGGATTTTATTTATTTGACAGAGAGAGAGAGAGATCACAAGTAGGCAGAGAGGCAGGCAGAGAGAGAGGGGGAAGCAGGCTCCCTGCTAAGCAGAGAGCCCGACGCGGGGCTCGATTCCAGGACCCTGAGATCATGACCTGAGCCGAAGGCAGAGGCTTAACCCACTGAGCCACCAGGCGCCCCGACACTACTTTCTTAACAAGTTTTTGTATTACAGCTCTTAGCACAATTTCTGACACATAGAAATAGTCTGCCTCCCTTCATAAATAGCGAAGTGTCATGAAAATATTGGTCTTTGGAGTCAATGTGGCTTCTCCACTTGTTAGTTATATGGTCTGGACAATTATTTACAACTTGCCTTTCTTCATATATAAAGTCAGGGTAAACTCATGAAAGCAAAGAATAAAATGGTAATTGCCAGGGGCTCTGGGGAGAGGGAAAGGAGAATTGCTAATCAATGGTTACACAATTTATATAAGATATACAAGTTCTAAATCTCTGCCATAAAACATTGTGCCCATATATACCAATATTGTATTGTACCCTTAAAAATATCTTAAGAGATAGATATCTATCTGGGAAACAAACTAGGAAACAAACTGAGGGTTTCAGAGGGTAGGGGGTGTGGGGAGTTGGGTTAGCCCAGTGATGGGTATTAAGGAGGGCACGTGTTGCATGGAGCACTGGGTGTTATATGCAAATAATGAATCATGGAAAACTACTAATGATGCACTGTATGGTGACTAACATAAAATAATAAAAAAAAGTTCTTACATTACAATAAATAAATAAATAAATAAATAAATAAAATGTTTTAAGTTTTCAATGCAAAAAGTGGGGGTAATAGGAGTTGGAAAGGATTAAATGAGATACTGTATGTAGGAAAGTGAGTGGTCAACTACTGTCCAGATTATTTTCATTTCTTCTCAGAAATGTTGTAATGCTAACATTGCCAAAAGGAACTAGTTAGCTGGACATTTGGTACTAAACCTAAAGCCTTTGACCAAAACATCTTAGGATTTTTCAACATTGATAATAAACAGAGGAGAAAGAGCCTGTTATACATATATTCAGTTTGGTAGGAATTGGATATTTATACAAGGTGGAGCCTCTTATTTTTGTTGACTGTAAAAGCCTCAAGAGCCCTTACAGTCCATCCAGCTCACCCACTCTTTGTACTTCGGAAACTTTGGCCTTGAGGGATAGTGGGACTGCCTTAGCATTGAGCTGGTACCTACACTATAATAGTCCACAATTTAAAGATATATCACAACCACATCAGACTTGCAAATAAATTACTGCTAACACAAAGGAGAAAATGACATGAATTTCACTAGGTCAGAGACAAAAGGCACTGAACATTGATTAATTTGGTTGGCAGGAGAGTTTTAGTGTGTTTTCCTAATAGTTCTTTGAGACTGTTCTTTGCACCAGATAGAGTGCTACAGGCATGACAGCCTTTCAGTATGGAAACCCATGGAGATCTCTGATCCAAGGGGAAGATCTAATCTAATTTTATCCCAGAATATAAGAATGGAAGACACTTTGTCCAGGACCATTTCTATTCTCATCTTAAATCCTTCATTGACCCAAATTGCATCTCAAAGGTAGGAATCACTATAAAAGAAATGTCATATTAAAAAAATTCATTTATAGATTCCATGGCAGGAAATCTCCTTTGTGAAGCCCATGACTGTGTTACTTTCCTTCACCCAGAATGCACTGTGTCACTCAAATCAGTCCACACAAGCTGTATGTCCCAATCCTCTACACACCTCATTGTACTCCACAACCTCGATGTTTTATTCATCAACACCTGCTTCTCTGAGTGTCACTGGCACTTGTTTTTGCTGAATGTAGCTCCCTTTCAGCCTTTTATCAAATAATTTCCAATTCTCCATTAATAATTCGATGGGAAAAGGCTGGAGGTGGTGTTCTCTGCAGTGTGACAAATACGCCAGTGATTTCATTTGAATTACAGCAATGGAGTGTCTACCTTTGTAATCAATGATTTTTCCTTCCTGGGATGATAATAATTTTTTATTATAGTAGTGTTCAACAAACTCGGTAACATTCCCTGGTGATTTTCTATAACAGCAGCCATATGGAACTGTAATTTCAAAGTCCCTCTGATCTCATTCAGTTTTATGCTATTGAATTAAATGTCAAAGTTGTCTTTGTACCATCTGCAAGATTTCTTCTATTTTGAATACTCTTAGTTTGCTCTCGGTTATCTGGTGAATCATTCTGTACATTTATCACTAGTATTAAATATCTAACTTAAAGGAAGCTGATCAACATAATTTATTTTGCTGCCTCTAGTTTTAATAATATGTTAGTAAAATTGATTGCCAAGTGTCAAGAACTATAGAGGTAGATCAACAGGGGAGAAAGCTCGATTTTAAAAAGCATCACACATATCCCTTAGGGTCCCGACTAATAAAAACATCTCATAATGTCTTTAAACATATTGATTTATGTGTTTTCGTAATCTCCTTCAACAGAACAGAGTTGAAAGTATTGCATGTATTGCATGGAGCACTGGATGTTATACGTAACAATGCATCTTGGAACACTGCATCGAAAACTAATGATGTACTGTATGGTGACTAACATAACATAATAAAAAAAAGGAAAGTAATATGCTTAAACAGGTTTGGAATGAAGAGCATTACTGAAGATAGTAACTACTGGAAACAATTCAAATAGTTATCTATAGAATATTGGTTAAACAAATATAGTAGCCCATGCTCTGAATTAGTCATTAGAGAGAATGCAGTGGGCCAAAAACATTAAAAGGGACAAAATAATTTTTGTTAGCAAAAATTATAATACACAAGAAGAAGATAAGAGATATGTATCTTTATGCAACAAACAACTAAGCAGGGAAATATGATAATAGATATATAGAGAAATATAATGAAGAATTTCACAGAACCATATTAGTATTGGGAGACTGATCAGTATCTTTTGGAATTTGACAGATCAATTAAACAAAACACAAAAAGGATATGCATAATATGAAATTTATGTTTTCACTTTATCCCATAAATTTTAATATGTTGTGTTATTTTCATTTGTCTCAAAATATTTTCTAATTTCCCTTGTTACCTCTTTTTTCACTTTTTAGTTGTTTAAGAGTGTGTTGCTTAATTTCTACATACTCATGGATTTTCAAGTTTTCTTTCTGCCATTGACTTCTTATTTTATTCCATTGTGATCAAAAAAGGGACTTTGTATGATTTCAAACTTCTTGAATGGTTGTATGGTCTAATATATGAAATATCCTACAGAATATTCCATGTGCATTTGGAAAGAATGTATATTCTGCTATTGTTTGGTGGAATGTTCTGTGTATGTCTGTTAGATCCAATTGACCTATAGTGTTGTACACATCCTCTTTTCCTTATTGATATTTCTGTCTTGTTTCCTATCCATTATTGAAAGTGAGATATTGAAGTCTCATACTTTTATTGTGTTGCTATTTCTCCCTTCAATTCTCTCAAAGTATTACTAGGAGCTCTGAGGTTTAATGCATAAATGTTTATAACTGCTATATCTTCTTGGTGAATCGACCCCTTTATCATTATATACTATCCTTCTTTGTCTCATGTAACAATTTTTTACTTAACGTCTATTTTGTCTGACATTACTATAGCCACTCCTGCTCTCTTTTGTTTACTATTTGTGTGGAATATCTTTTTTCATTATTTGATTTTTCATCCTATGTGTCCTTAGATCTAAAATGAATCTCCTGGGATGCCTGGGTGGCTCAGTTGGTTAAGTGTCTGCCTTTAGCTCAGGTCATGATCCCAGGGTCCTGTAGGAGTCCCACATTGGGCTCCTTGCTCAATGGGGGAGGCTGTTTCTTCCTCTACCTACTGCTCTCCCTGTTTGTGCTCTCTCTCTCTGACAAATAAATAAATTTAAAAAAATAATAAAGTAAATCTCCTGCAGGCAACATACTGTTGGATATTGTTTTTTAATCCAGTTAGCCAACTTATGTCTTTTCATTGGTGAGTTTAATCCATTTATGTTTAAAGTAACTACTGATGGTCTATTGCCATTTTGTTGACTGTTTTGTGTGTGTGTGTGTGTGTGTGTGTGTGTATCTTTTAACTTGTTTGTCCCTCCTTTCTTCTTTTACTGCCTTCCTTTGTGTTTTATTGATCTTTTTGGTAGGGACATGCTTTGATTTCCTTCTCATTTCCTTTTGTTTATATTCTATAGATATTTTCATTCTGCTTCCATTGCAATTACATAAAATATCTTAAAGTTGTAACATTCTATTTTATTTTTTTAAGATTATTTATGTATTTGACAGAGAGAGAGAGAGATCACAAGTAGGCAGAGAGGCAGGCAGAGAGAGAGGTGGAAGCAGGCTCCCTGCTGAGCAGAGAGCCGAGAGCCCGATGTGGGGCTCGATCCCAGGACCCTGACCTGAGCCGAGGGCAGAGGCTTTAACCCACTGAGCCACCCAGGCACCCCATAACATTCTATTTTAAACTGATAACTTCAATCACATACAAAAATTCTATCCTCCAGTGCTCCATCCCTCCCACTTCATGTTACTAATGCCACAAATTATGTCTTTATTTGTTGTATACCTATTAACATAGATTTCTATTTTTTGCTAGGTTTTCATCTCTAATTCTATGCACCAAAATTACAATAATACAGTTTGCTATCTTTGTCCATGTATTTAGCCTTACCGGAGAACCTTATATTTTTGTACAGTTTCATGTTGCTGTCTACCATCTTTTTATTTCAATTCAAGTTACTCCCTTTAACATTTCTTATAGGACATGTCGAGTAGTAGTGAACTCTGTCAGCTTTTGCTTTTATGGGAAAATCTTAATTTCACCTTCATTTTGAAAGTCAGTTTTTTCAGATATAGCATCCTTGGTTGACAGGTTTTTTTGTTTTTGTTTTTTCTTTCAGCACTCTGAATATATTATCCCTTCTGGCCTGTAGGTTTTCTGCTGATAAGTCTGCTGATAATCTTACAGAGGCTCCCTCGTACATGATGAGTCAATTTTGTCTTACTTCTTTCAAGATTCTCTCTGTTGACTTCTGACAGTTTGATTATAGTGTGACTCATTAAATGGTCTATTTGGGTTTATCATAGTTGGAGTTTTTGAACTTCTTGAATATATATATGTCCATTTCTTTCCCAACATTTGGGAGTTTTCAGCCATTATTTCTTTAGATAAACTCCCTGCCCCTTTCTCTCTTTTTCTTCTGAGATTCTGATAATGCATCTGTTGATTTACTGTTTGGTATCCTATAAGTCCCTTAGACTCTCTTCACTTCTCTTCATTCTTTTTCTTTTTGCTCCTGTAACTGATTTCCAATGACCTATCTTCAACCTCACTGGTTGTTTCTTCTGCCTGATCAAGTTCGTACTGAAGCTTTCTGGAAATTTTTCAGTTTAGTTTTTGTAATTCTTGTAATTTTCAGCTCCATAATTTGTTTGGTTCTTCTTGATAGTTTCTATCTTTTTGTTGATATTCTCATTTTGTTCATGTATTGTTCTCCTGATTTCATTTAGTTTTCTGTCAGTGTTCTCTTTTAGCTCATGAGCATCTTTATGACAATTAAGTTCTTTGTCAGAACTTATGCAGAACAAATGCAGAGATCTGCATTTATTTAGGGTCTGTTTCTGAAGTTTTATTATGTTACTTTGGGCCATGTTTCCCTGTTTCTTTGTATGCCTTGTGATATTTTTTCTTGAGATTTGTGCATTTGAATAAGCAGCCACCTCTCCCAGGCTTTAAGTACTGGCTTCATGCAGGAGAACTTCATAATTAACCTGAGTAAAAGTTCTAGGACTGGGCGCCTGGGTGGCTCTGTCAGTTAAGCATCTGTCTTTAGCTCAGGTGAAGATCCTGAAGTCCCAGGATTGAGCCCCCATGTTGGGCTTCCTGCTCAGCAGGGAGTCTGTCTCTCCTTCTCCCTCTGCTCCTCCCCCCACTCATGCTCTCTCTCTCTCTCTTTCTCTCTCTCTCTTGCTCACTTTCTCTCTCAAATAAATAAATGTACTATACATTTGCTAATTGAACTTAAATTTTAAAAAGATGCTTTCCACACAAAATAAATAAATAAGCAGGCAAACAAATAAATAAATAAAATCTTAAAAAAAAAATTCTAGGACCTTTCAAACCTTTTCTGATTTCTTTTACCCTTTGATATATGCCTGCAGAACTGTGGCCATAATATTCTGCAATCCTTGCCTTTGTTTTCAGCAGCTTGCAAACTCTGGTACCAGTCCTGTCAGTGCTCTGAGTCAGGCAATACAGAAACCAATTCCTCAGGTAGCAGCCCCAAAGACAAACAATCCCCCAGAAAACCCAGAAAGTTGGATACACAGTCCACCCTTTTGTTTCAGACCTTAGGAAAGATCTCTGGTATTGGAATGGGGGGAGTGTTGTGACTTGCTATACTGGGTAGAGGAAGGTTATGGTTTTGCAAAATTTCATAAATTTTTCCTCCTCTTTCTCTAGAATTCTTTCTTGATTTTACATGGGCTTGGGTGCCATAGCTTCTCAACTCAACTGTCTCTAGAGTTTCACAGAGGTATTATGGTCCATATATTGTTAATCGCTGTTTCTGTGGGGGATTGAGAAATAGGAGTTTCTTAGTCTGCCATCATGCTCTAACTCTTGTATACTTAAACAAAAGACTGGGCATCTAGAATGAGAAACTCTTTATGGTTTATTATTCTGTACTATTTGAAATAGTTCAAACCATATTAGTTTTTAAAAGTTAAGAAATATGATTGAAACAGTGATATTACAAAGTCTATTATGGGAAAACAGAGAAGAAAGAGATTATGAAGTGGTCCTATGTTTCAAACTTCAACCATGTTGCTTACCATGGGTCAGAGAGAATAAAACCAACACGTAGAAAGAAGCAGAGGGAAACAAGCAAACAAACAAACAAGCAAACCACAAGTCTTGTAGCTAGTTCTAGTCGTCCCTTAAGCCTGGCTGCATCTTTGCTCTTACCATAGTTATATGAACTTTTTTTTTTTTTATGTGAACCTTTTTAATGGAGCTGATTCAAATTGGGTTTCTGTCACTTGCAATCAGAAGAACCTTGTCATATACAAACTTTCAAGTCCATACAAGCTTTTTTTGGGAAATTGAATTCTCAAAGGGGTCAGGGACCCCTAGCAGATTGAGAATCCTTATTCTAGGGTTTCTAATGGGCTATTTGTCTTCTATCTCCTACATTTGTGGTCCTTGATTTCTTCACCCAGAGATCAGTCCTACTTAACCATGATGTGACCCAAAGCCAGAGATCATTGCTTCTGATAGACCTGGGAGAATGTACCAGAAAGGGCCTCTTCCTGGAAGAAAGAGCTATGGGGAGTGTGAAGAGATCCCTGTTGACTGGTAATGAGTGGTATATGGATTCCATGAGAGACACTCTAACAGAACATGGATTCTAGAACAGTTTTTCTGGATTTGAATCCCAGCTTTTTCTCAAGCTGACTTTATAAACTTAGACAAATTATTTGCTTTTTCTGTATGGGAGTTCTCTCATCCATAAAACAAGGGAGGATGTAACTACCAGACAAGACACTCTGGACCACCATTTCATCAGCTAAATAACAAACAGAAAGCCCAAGGCTCTTTCCCAATAATTTCAGTAAAAGTCTCAGAAATGAGTTTGATGGGCCAGCCTTGAGCCATATGCCCCATTATGCATCAATCAGAGAGATGAAAAAGCCTGATTGTTTAGCGCTGAGTCATGTGACTATGACATTTGAGAAGGGAAGAAGTGTGCTAACAAGCCACACAATCTGAGAGTGGAGTAGGATGGTTCCTTAAAGGAAATCAGATTTCCTTGAGTGACATAAAGGGAAATGGACTGCAAGCCTCCTGAGGGTAGAGATCACAGCTCCTGCTTTTCTGAGCATAATCTTGGGCACTGTGAGCACATTGTAAGTGTTCAATAAATAATTTTTCCTTTATCCTGGCAATCATCAAGTCTGATTCATATTGAAAGCCCCTGGATTCTCAATGCTATAATTCTATCTTTTTAGGCAGAAAAGCCTGGGGCAATACTTATGGCCAAAAATATAGCATAAACATTTTTAAAAACCTTTCTCTGATTTTGTTCAAATTTGTGAGCAGTGATCAACAGCTTCAGACTGAGCAGCAGACCTCAAAATTGTCTCTGGAAACTCTCAGATGAGGCTAGTGGTCCCGTAAACACATGAGGGACTGACCAGGCTCAGTAGTGTTACTTTAAATAGGTCTTCATGTGGGCACTAGGTAAGGCCTGTGATCTCCCTTGAGATCCTCTTGACAAGCCAGTAAACAGTTTCTCTGGGGATCCCTTTGAGGATACTGCTGTGGCCAATTTATGGACCTGATCAGCCTGGGTTGGAGGCCTCCCAGAACACAGTGGGTTTTGCTTTTCAGCTAATATGCTGTGAAGAGGAAGTGTTTGCCTGCCTGTAAGTCTGCTCAACACAAACACAGAGACAATTCTTTAAAGGCAAGGATAATCTGACCAATATAAAAACACAGATGGAGCCTGCCTATTTAAATGTCACAAGGGAATTAGAATAATAACAAGAATGAGGAGAAAACCTCCTCTGTCTTCTTGCCAGCAGCTTCAAGGCTGTTCTAATGAGGGAGTACTACTGGGCAGGCACAGGGAAGGGAGATTAGGTGACCAGATGCCTTGATTCCACCATGAGGTTTGAATTTGGAGCAATGGGCCATTAGAAGATTTTGGTCCTTAGATTCTTTTTCTTTTTAACTTTTTACTAATTTTTTATTTTTTATTGACATACAATGTATTATTTGCCTCAGGGGTACATGTCTGTGAATCATCAGGCTTACACATTTCACAGCACTTACCATAGCACATACCCTCCCCAATGTCCATAACCCAGCCACCCTATCCTTCCCCCCGACCCCCCAGCAACCCTCAGTTTGTTTTGTGAGTTTAAGAGTCTCTTATGGTTTGGTCCTTAGATTCTTTTTTTGAGGTATAAGAACAGCATTGGGAAGAATCATATTTTAAGATCCTAACAGGTAATTTTTTGTTAGAGAAAGACAGAATATTTCTTTTTTTTTAAAGATTTTATTTATTTATTTGAGAGAGAGAGAGATAGTTGAGAGAGAGCATGAGTGGGGAGGAGAGGGTGAAGCAAGCTCCCCGCTGAGCAAGGAGCCCGATGCGGGCTCAATGCCAGGACCCTGGGATCATGACCTAGGCCAAAGGCAATGGCTTAACTGAGTGAACCACTCAGCTCCCTCCCCCCCCCCGAGACAGAATATTTTGGCATGTGTTCCAGGAACTATGCAGATGATTACCTCATTATCTTATCTCTTATTGCTAGTATGAAACGAAGATGTAAAGAAGGGGGTACGTCCTAGGAAAGGCTTGTCATAATGAGTGGGAGAAAACAGTGCATAAGTGGCTTTGAAATAATATGGAGAAAGAGGAAGTGAAGGGCATGCTAGTGGACACCTGCATATCTGCCGAGCACCACTGGCACTTTCTGCTGGGAAGTCCTTCAGTGCCTCCTTTTACCCATGGGTTCTGTTATGATCTTATGTGCCCCTATCCTAACCATAGTTGATTGGTCTGAGATGGGCACCTGATCTAAGCTAAGCCAATCATCTTGGCCATGGCTGATTAGTCCAGGAATGGGCCTCTGATCCATTTGCTTCAATAAGCCTCTTTCCTACAAAGTTAAATTGGAAACACAAAACTTGTCAACCCAATGTGTCTCTAGTAGATGAAGTTAACATGGAGCCATGTTCTTTGCCATGTAAGAGAAAGCCCTTCTGCAGAGAGAGGGTGATGGAGCTGATGTGTAGAAGGAAGCAGGCATGCAGGAGTTTGATGGCATTTGAGGCCTGCATTCTATGTACTCCGGAAGTCCATCTCTACCTTTCTGTGGTTGATTGCCCAACCCTTCCTCGAATTTTCTGGAGCTTATAAATTTCTTTTATTGCTTTAGCAGTTTCCAGTAGCTTCTGTTACTTATAGCTAAAAGACCCCTAACAGCATAGGCACTTAAAATGGTCCCAAGAAGACAGAAAGTAGAGGGTGGTTGCCAGGGCCTGGGGTGGTGGAATGGGTAGTTGTTCAATGTGCACAGAGTTTCACTTTTTCAAGATGAAAAGAATTCTGGAAATTGGTTGTATAACATTATGAATGTACTTAACACTACTGAACTCTACACTTAAAAAAATTTAGAAAGGTAAATTTTGTTATATATATCCTACCTCAATTTTTAAAAATGGTCTTGAGAAGTACAAAACAAAAATACACCTGCCCAAAATCTCAGTCAAGGGTCAGCCCTGCTGTGGATTCAGACTGCCAATTATTTCCTTGATATCAGCTTTGCAACTGAGCTTGAAATTCTTTTAACCCCAGGCTGACTCTTCCTTGCCCCTTCCAGATCCCATCACTGTCCACCCCTGCTTTGTGTGACCTCATTTTAATAACACGGAGTCTATTAGGCCAAGTAATCCAGAAAATACATTGGCTTCCTCAAAACCAAGCTCATTCAATTTCTTCCAAAGCCCTGTAGAAATGATGTGGGACCCTCAGCCAAGCTGCCACTCTCCATCAGCACAGATAACTAAGAGTTGCCTGAAGAGATGCACAAGTGTGGGAAGGAAGTCTTCAGTCGGGATGTGGATCTCTTGAAGAGCAAGAGAAAAAGGTTTTTATCACAGCTCGACCTTAAAATCCCTTTGTGCGGCTGAAACTGGGGGAAGTGCCTGCTAATGGACACAATCTGGCCTCCAGTTCATACAACATACTCTTGTCTGCCCACAGCCTCCTGAGCAAATTGGCTGAAGGAGTATGATAATGGAGATAGGGCTGTGTGTCTTCCCGCTTTGGGGAGCTTTTCATCAAGGGCTCAGGCAGTGGCAAAGTAATCAACAAAAACAGGATTTCAATAAAGAAAATTCAAGAGCTGATTTCCCTTTGCCATGTAGAAAAAAACCTATCAAACACAAATGCATAGCTTTATACTCCAGATCCCCAAATATTTTGTATTTGTTTGTCTAATATTCTTATCCACAAACTGAGAAATCCCTTTCTTTTCAACATATATTATTAAAATATAAAAATCTTCAAAACTCCTTTAAAGGGAATTGACTTGTAGAGATGAAAATCCCCCCCAAAGAGGTGAAATAGAAAAAAAATTATAAGATACTGTGAAGAAGGTGATTTTGAGTTTTGAAAGACATGAAAGAAGCAGTGAGAGGGGGCAGGTAATAGACCTGCCTACAGAAACACATTTATTTTTCTGAGCTAAATGCAGAGGTGTTTTAAAGCGCAAAGTGAAATTTTATAAAACCCTGTGGCTTTAAATATGTGCATGTGTGTATCTGTGAGAATGTCCTGACAAGCTAGCTCTGTGGGCTGTGCAGTGCATTAACATTCTGGACAGCAGCAAAATGATTTGACTTTACCAAATATGAGAAGCTATTAATAAAAGCAGAATTGAAATAAATCACCATCATGCGGATGCTGGCTGCCGGACTTTGAGGGAAGGCGAGATTCTTGAGACTGTACGGCGTGAAAAACAATTACAGTGTTCTGACTGGGTGTTGTAATAAAACCGCCAGCTCTCCCTGCTGGAAGGAACTGTCCCGCTGATGTCAACTTTGCTGGGCACTCCTCGCAGGGCCATACAGGTTTGGACAAACTCTTACCCTGACCTTGCTTTCATTCTTTTTCTTTTTCTTTCTTTCTTTCTTTCTTTTTTTTTTTTTTCTATATCAAGGGACATAAACACACAGTGGATTTCATCTGTAACCATTTCTGGGAAAATGTGATTCGCTTTTTCAACAAGGCAAATTGCGCTGGAAGAAGTTTTTTAAAGGCTCAGAAAAATTGATAGAAATATGTATTCTGCTTTTTTACAAAATCCTTAGAAATGGACAAAGTTATGAAATAGACAAGGTGTGTCTCAGTCATGAGCCCATAACTCCCTTTGGCTTTATGGGAGTTGACCAGCATGGTACGCTTCCCTAAAGCCCATTCTGGCACCCTCTGACCATTGGACATTCTCCCAGACATGTATTCCATTCCTCAGATTCTTGTCTTTTTTAGGGAATAAGAGATGACATGATTTAGTCACTAGATTATGAACCCTACTCAGTGAATTTTTGAGAGAAGAAATCTGTAATTTAGTTAGAGCATACATTTTTAACAAGTCCTTGTAGTCCAACTGGCCATATTGGAGGGTATTTAAAACACAGCAGATGTCCAGTGAGATAGGGATATTGGGAGGCTGTTCATGTCATGGCACTCTTTTTGTCCCTTGCCTGCAACAAGGTTTAAATCTTGGTATTTGACTAACTTCCTTCTCTCCAGACCATATTGGTTCACTTTTTGCTCATGGGTTTGCTAAAAACAAAATTAAGTACCTGGTATTTAAACAAGGTAAGTACTATTACCTCTAACCAAAATGATAGTACCATAACAGGGACACCCTGCCCATCAACCAAGACGGCTTCCAGCTTGTAGGGTCTCACTGCCATCTTCCCATTTTCCATCTCTAGACTTTCATGGAACTAGCCTACCAGAACAAAGCTGAGAAAAAGGAGTTCAGAACCTGTTATTTGGGTGCTGAGGCAACATACATGTCTGTATCACTGACCCTGACAGTTGCCATCTTTTTAAAGGGTATGAGTTTATAGGAGAAACCATAAAGCTATTGTTCAAAATGATCCCTGATCATAGGTCAGGTAAAACATGTACTATGATAGCTCTTGCAATCATTATTTCCAAGAAGAGGGTGATAGAGTTAGCTTTTTTCTGGCCTTCAAGTAGCTGAGAAAGATCTGATACTGGCAGCTGACATTGTTACATTACTTGATTGAACAAAAAGATGTGGAGGAGAGCAGTGTTAAATTTAACAACACAGAACCCAAAGGATTATTCCGGGAATTCCATAACTACTTTATTTGTTGAGAGAATGCCCCAATATTTCTCTGAACCAAGATCCAGGTCTATTCTTATTTTTTTACTTTTGGTTACACAGACAGAATGAATGGAGGTACCAATTTAGGCACTTGAGAGGGGCACACGCTAGGCTCATGTGTGTGCACACTTGTATGTGAGTCTTAAGCCTTTGAAACAGACTCCGTGGACCACAAGAAGCACACGAAGTGTATTTTAGGCCAATGCCATCAAGTGTGTTTGTGTGTGATGATTGTGCATGTGTGCACATATATGGGTGTGTGCGTTTGATGCTATATGCTAGCAAGACTATAAAAACTTGATGAAAAGCATATTTGAAGGCAGCATGGATATGCCTTGTTCTTCAGCAATCCTGAACTACCTGCTGTTCCCAGAAAGGCTCCAAGGCACCAAGCTGTTCCAAGACACCTCTGTTTTTGTAATCATGTCTTTACAAGCTAGAATGTCCTCTCCTATTGGAGAGGTTCAAGCATTCAAGGTTCAGCTTAACCATCTTTCAAAACTTTCTTTGACTGTAGGCAGGCAATTAACCATTTCCTCATTGGTGTACACCAAACCTTGTAGCCTCCTCTGATAGGAGGAGAACATCAAGCTTGATGTTCTTGTTACCAGTATTCATTTACCTGTTTCTCTCCCCCACTGGCTCAGTAGAGCAGGTATTATATCAGACAAGAGATGATCCTATGGCCACAAGTCTACAATGTGCAGAGCATGAAGGTACTCATCTGTGAGGAAAACACTAATACTGGGTGGGTACTGACCCAGGCACCCATCTGTGGGGCGCCATTTGAGGGCACTGAGGGTTTGACTATAATATCATGACAGAAGTGACCAGGATTATCCTGGCTTCTTATAAGGACTTCACAAGCTCTCAAACCAAAGGAGAGAATCAGTTCGTTTCAGATTTTGTTTGAAGAATATTTTGATGTTACAGAAGAGTTTTAGAAAATGAAGATATTCCTTTCTGGTTATAATTTCTTGATGACATTTTTGTATGAGACAGAAAGTTTTAATTCTGCATGTCATCTTAATATTTTCCATTTGTTCATTTACTCATTTGGTTAATATTTATTGGGCATCTAAACTTTAACTCCAAAATTACCTCATGCACCTGAACATGACATAAAAATTTTTATCCAGTGTTATAATGTGCAATTTAGAAATTCTGGGGAAAAAAACACTCTATTACCCATCTGTGATATCTACCTCCCTCCCCCAACTTAATCTTTCCTCTAAGAAGCCTAGACATCCTGCTCATGGAGTTTACAGGAAACTTATCAGCTCCTTCTATGAATACCTGTTTCTGTGTGCAATGGGAAAAATAAAAAACAGTGGGCCTTGACAAAGGGAAAAAAATCAGACAATATTTATTGAACATTTACTACATGCTTGACACAAAGAAGACCTAAGGAGAAAACAAATTACTGTTCTTCAGCAACTTTACTCCAGTCCTACTAGAATGACTAAACTAACATGTGGGGAATAACCACAGGCAATAGAAAATAATTCATTCCTTCAATAAGCATCTCCTCAGCCCCTTGTATAGGACTAGTGTTGTGGGAGTGCAGGTACAAATATTCAGTCCCTGTGCTCAAGTGGCTGATGGACTAAGGGCCATATACACATAATGTATCACAATAAGGTGTGCTAAGCTATAGCAGTGGAGATTTGTGGTGGCCTAATGAAGCAGATAATGAGCCCACTGGAGGCCAGGTCAGCCTTTCAGAGAGGATAACATGGGATGGGTGAATTCACTGGGGAGGAGTTGGGGCAATTAACTGCTACTGAAACATTTTCATGGGGTATTCCAATTCTACTGAGGTCTGATATAAAAATAGTACAAACAGTTCGGTTGAAGGAGAAAGAAGAGTTTCAAACTTTGCCAAGCCCCCATTCATTAAGATGTATCTTAAGCCAAAATGACTCTTATGTGTCTCTCTCTATATATATATAGAGAGAGAGAGAGACATAAAGGTTTTTCTTGGTCACTTTGTTTCCCATTCACTTATTCATTCATTCAACAAACTTTATGGAGTTTTCTGGTGCCAGACATGATTCTAAGGACTGAGGATGCAATGGCGCACAAGATAAGGTCTTTTCCTTCAAGGAACTTCTATTCTGGTGAAGAAGCAAATAAACAAGATTATATCAGTTTGACAAGACCTATGAAGGATGAAGGTATGAAGTTACCGGGAGGAGCCTCTTAACACATTCTTGTCAAGGAAGTTGCCCTGAAAAGGTGACATTTGAACTAAGACCTGAAAGATAAAAACTAAGCCATATGAAGAGTTGGTGGGTAGAGAAGAGGATACTTTAGGCTAATGGAGTTGGGAAATATCCATTAAACAACTGTGCCTTCAGGCTTTGACCTCTTGTAATAGGATTTGACCATCAGTCAGATGAGACTGGATTATGCTACCCTAGTAAGCGACTCCCAATCTCAGTGATGTATAATGACGTAGGCTTACATGACATTCACGGCACACGTCCACAGCAGATTGGAGGGGAGGGAAGCCTGCTTCATGGCTCCTCATCCCAGAACCCAGGCTGACGGAGCAGCCTGAATCTTAATGTTGGGTCTTGTGGTAGAGAGAAAGAGAGAAAGAGAGAACACGATCAATTACACGCTGGCTCTTACAGCATTCACCTGAAAGAGATGATACACATTTTATTGACCAAAAAAGGTCACACGTGCACACCTAACTCCAAGGAGGTAATGCAGTGCAATTCCTACGTTGTATCAGGAGAATAAGAAACGTCTAGTAAACAGCACTAATGACTACCTTATGTGGGAACAGTAATGAATTTATATTTCTCTCTTATCTGGTACATGAACTCAGAAAGTTAAACTTTGGAAGTTTATCCCTGAGCTCCAAGAAGTTTGGTCATAATCTATCTGAGCTCCCTGAACAAAGGAGCAAGGCTAGCTTCTGCTGCTAACACTCCTGTCTTAGTCTGCTCAGGCTACTGTAACAAAATACAATACACTGGATGTGTTAAACAACAGAAACTTATTTCTCCCAGTCTGGAGGCTGGGAAATTCAAGATTCTGATTTGTAGATGGTCACTTTCTCTCTGTGTGCTCACATGGCCTTTCTTCAGTGCATACTCATGGAAAGAGAAAGAGCTCTTGTGTCTCTTCCTCTTCTTGTAAGAGACACTAATCCCATCATGAGAGTACCACCCTTATGACCTCATTTAAACCTAATGACCTCTCAAAGGACCCCCTCCCTAAATACCATCACGTTGGGGGTTAGGGCTTTAACATAAGAATTTGGGGTAGGAGGCAAACATTCAGTCTCATAATCCCCTCTTGTCATGTGGTCTTTCAGAGCCAACTTTATTTCTGAATTCTCTCTCATTCCACCAAAATAAAGCATATTGTAGACCCTTAAATGCCAAAGATTCTGCAGTCAAACAAATGTGGCTTAATTTCTATTTTCTTTGGACCCTAGGAGCCACAGAGGGAGATAGGTCCTAGGAACTAAAGTAACCATGAGATTGTGCGGGAATTCAGAGAAACAAAAGATCAAGAAAGGATGAAGTAAATATACACTGAGGGATGGCTTGGCCTGAACCTAGAGGAAGTGCTTGTGTTTGAGAGGAAAATCAAACTTGGCTTCCCAGACCTCTCAGCTACTGACCTCCCTCAGCAACAGAAACCCCAGCAAGAGATGCTTTAGTCCCCAGAATCTCACTTCCTGGAAGCTCATGTTCAAAATGCTCAGAAAGCCACCGAGAAAAACTTCTGGGCTCTTATGTGCCAAGCTGGGGGAAATCTCAGAAGATGGTGGAGATGCCAAGGCTTTGGCTTTTTAATGACAGTGAGAAAATGCCAGGTGAAGGATGGGCAGAAAGGGGAAGCTGAAAGAGTTGAAGCATTTCTGATGAAAGAGTCCGTGTGAAGTGAATGTGAAAAGGGGCAGTTGAGAGACCCAAAGAGCAAAGGTAAAGAGGCAGTGCAAGTGCAAGTGGGGGAGACCAGGTATCAGAGAGCTGGGTGTCCTTTCAAGTGCAAAGGGGGAACGTCTGGCAGAGACCAGCTTGGCACAGCTGCCATTGGCTAGCTACTCATCCTGGGGAGAGAACAGATTGGTTCATATCTGCGCCTTATAAAGCTGGGGAGTCAGAGTAGGCAGAAGTAATGGATGTAGGGTGCTGAGTGTCTGGTCACCATGTCTCTATATGTATCAGAAAGTGAGGGTTAAGGACAACTGCTGTTTTTGCCAGTCTTGCATCCATCCCCTCTTCTGCTGCTCACAGCAACCTGACTTTCAACGGGGAACTCTCCTTAGGAACATGTCACTTCTTCCTACCTTTATATTATGACAGGATTGGGCATACGAATCAGGTTTGACCAATGTGAATATAGCATCAACCAAATGATTGGTTTGGGGGTTGGCATATGACCAAACACACTAACATTGTCAATTCCACGATTTGGTCAGAATAATGGGGGATAGTTTGCCTTTTTATCCAGCAGCTCCTAAGCTGGCAGGATGTCTAAAGTCTAAGGTTGCCAACAGCCATCCTTGCCACCACTTGGGGAGAGTCTGAGAATGAACCAATGGACAGGAGCCTGGGCTGGATTGAGCACCTGCTGGATTTGCTGTGCTTGAAGTTGGTGCATCCCAGGCATCTTTGTATTGTGACCATCTAAAATCCTTTTGTTCCTTAAGACTGCCTAAATGGACTTCTGTCACTGAAAGGGCCCAACTCTGGTTCCCACCTCTTCTGGCAGCAAGCTCATTTTCTGCCCAGCTTTCTATGACTATACTAATTTGGCTTCTACCCATGGTTACCACCTAAATTCAGAGTCCTAATGTGTGGTTTGCATCCTAGCTCTGCTATTTACTAAGTGTGAGAACTTGAGTAAGTTCCTCAAACTCTCTGTGCTTATTTCCTCATATGTAAAATGGGGATAATAATACTATTTATCTCATCAGGTTGCTGGGAAAATTAAATGAGTCAATAAATATCAATTGCTTAGAATGGTGCCTAACACATACTAAGTTCTTAATAAGCATTAGGGGGCTTATCCCATCACATATTTTATATGCTGAACCAGGAAGAGATGCAAACCAGTTGCCACTGCCAAATGGTCTCTCCATGCTGAGTGCACTCTTCGAATACTAGGCTGACACAAATTTGGCTTTCCTCCCACACCTCCTGTTACCTTGAAAGCATGCAAAGGACAAAGTGAGTGTTGCTATGTGGCCGGATCTCAGGGTGCAGTTAGCCATGGCCCCAAGGAGGGGAGTGGAGCAGCCCTGCCTTATTGGCAGCAAGAAATGTGTAGGCTCTGAAGAGGCTCCGGCAGCCTGCAGGGTGGAGACTGTCAGTCAGTGGGAAGGGTTTTCTGCAGTGAGGCATTGAACAGCTTCAAATAGGACAGACCAGTGATCCCTTCATCCTCTGAAACTTCTCTGAAGGGTTTGGAATCATGTTTAAAAGTTTATTTGTGGGTCTGTTGCCTGCATAGTAATTTAATTATGCACCCCTGAGAATTCACTCTCAGCTACAGTTTCCTCCTCTTCATCTTATTTTCTGAAGTCTTAAATTGTCCTTATAAAGAAAGGCAAAAGGTGAACTTGTAAGGAGAATAAGCTAAGAAACCTGATATTTCTAATACTCTACTTGTTGGGACCATTCCTGCAGTGATGATGTTGTTTGCCTTTGACATGTGACAGGGTAACCCTCCAAATGCCCAGGATTCATTTTCAATTCCCCCCGTGTCAGAATGCACACAGTCCTTTCTTCATGGACCCTCCATTCAGATTGTTACCATAGAAACTGCTGCCTGTGTCAGAGCATTTCTGAGAGGGTAGGAAGGAGGCAGGAGCTGCTGCCATAGCAACACGCATCTCCACAGCAGCAGCCCATACTTGGTGCCATCTTGATTCCAAGGAGAGAGTAATCATCATAGAGGATACCTGCGTAGTTTTCTTTCAGTAACTCAGCCAGCTCTGCCTGGAATGCAAGAATCAGAAACATGTATTTAAAAATCCTGAGATGACAACATGGACCAGAACCAATTTGAAGTCATACTACCAATAAGGACACTTGTCATTGTTGAAAAGGTTAAAGGATCAATCCAGATGTTTCTACTAACATTATGCTTACATGACTAACATACACAACCTCATGGTAAAGAGTATAAATTTAGGAACCAGACTCTCTAGAATCAAATACTGTCACTAACCTTGGATAAGTCAACTTGTCTGGGCTTCAATTTTCTTAATTGTAAAATGACAATAATAGTCCCTACTTCACAGGGTTGCTATGAGAACTAAGTCACTGAATTTATGAAAAGCTCTAAATTCCACCTTACAATAATTCCCTAACACACATTAAGTGTTATGATTATTACCAATAATAATGAGATAGCACTTATGAGTGCTTACTGTGTGCCAAGCATAGTGCTAAGCACTTTATTAAGGACCTTCTGTCCTTACAGTAATGCTAGGAGGAGGTACTCTTGTTATCTTGTACTAGTATACAGACAAGGAGCTGACATCTCACCTCAAGAGGCTAGGTCCTACTAACACTATATCTTTAAAGCATTCATTCCCAACAGGGCAAAATCATCCCCAGGGGGCAGAGAGTTACAAACAGCACATAAATAGGTGCTCAGTGTATCTATGGTATTAACATTTCATGGGTGTCAGGGAGAGTGGAAGGCAAGTAGGGAAAATTGTCTAAAAAGGTTCTTTAGGGAAGTGATAATAAAAACAAGGTTGAGAAAGCAGAAATCAGATGGGAAGATTTGGGAAGCTAAGCTACAGGCAAATCCAACCCCAGCCTGCACCATCTGCTGGTAATCAAGACCTTTTATCATACCAGTATCAAGAACTGGCAACAAAACCACGCCTTCCACAGTGACCTTGGAAAAAATGAGGACAACAGTCAAAAAATTACTTGGAACTTGTTAGAAGAAAGGCCTCGTGTAAACCCATAGTGTTGTTGTCATTCTCAGCGCTGATGGTGAAGTCTGAGATTGCTTAGGAACCAAGTCCCAAAGCTCTTCTTTGACCTGTGAAAGGACGACCAGCAAAGACATTGGGGGGTGGGGGCAGGATCAGCAGACTCCTGTCCCAGCTCTCCCCAGGAAGCTGACAGCCAGCTGCTGGGATGGGTGAATTTAGGTCCCGGCTAGCCCTCTAATGTCTGGGAAAAGGCTGACAAGGCTAAATCCTCCTGGAAACACTTCTTAAAGGACTGGAAGCTTTTCTATCCCCATCACCTAAGCACCTAACCTCTGGGCATTGAGCTACTAATTGGAAGAAATGGTACCCCAAGGGCCAGCAGGCTGCAGCAGCCACAGGGCGGTGAAATGGGAGATTCCCTGGAGCCCTTGACGACGGTCCCAGGATACCTAGCCCTCTCCATCCACTCCCAGATATGTGAACAAAACCCACTCAGCAAAAGTAAAAATCAACCTGGAACTTTCTTATGATTTTATGATTTGCTAAGTGATTTCACATTCATCAGAGCCATGAAAAAGTATTGCTGTTAATATTATTATAATCAGGAAAGGTAGCGAAGAGAGAGGGCAGAACCTCAACTCAAAACATCCAACGTTTTCCCAAAAGACTCCACAGACCAGAGATTTTCAAACTGGTTTTGGCTGTGACTAAACTTAGGATATGCACTTTACATTGTAAACAGGTACAAGCACACATGTATGCTTCAAGCTAAGATAAAAGTGTCATGAAGTAATACTTGTCCTTAATGTGGACGATGCATTTTGATACTCCCTGCTGTAGCCTAGTGTAATCTGTTTTAAAGGTTGTGTGATTCACTAAGATGACTTCATGGGTCACAAGCCAAGATTTGAAGATTATCATCAAAGACCACATGTTACTCTTTAAGACAGTGACATGTGGAAGTTAAGAACCTGGATTCTGGCATCAGACTTGTATGGTTCAAGTTCAAGATTACCAGTCAGTACTGGAAATTTCAGCCAATTTAGTTCATTTCTCTCATCCTCATTTCCTTAGTAGCAAGGTGGGAATGTTTGTAGCACCTGGCCCCCAAGGAGTGCTTTGCAATTAAGTGAATTAATGCTCATAAGGCACCTAGAACAGTGCTTGCTGTATAGACAGTGGCCATTAACTGAGAAGTATCATCATTATTACTCTTGTTATTGTGGTGATTGTTGCTTTTAAATAATGTAGAAATTGGTATGTACACAAAAGGATGGTTATTTGGGAGTTCACAGCAAGATAAAACAGTGTTGTAAATGAAGCCAGGCCCAGAAGAAGAGGGGGATTTGCCCTAGTGAAGCAAGAAGAAGAGGGGGCACCTTAGTCAAGGAGGCATGGTGGGGAACCCCCAGTGTGGACTGGAAGGGGACATCATTCCCAAAACAAGGCTATGGATGTCAGGAGCACAGAGAGGGGGTGCTCTGAAATCCTCACATACAAAATATTTTCCCTTCCTTGCAGAAGTCCAGGGCTCATTTGCTTTTAGGCTGAGCCAATGACAAAATACATTCCAGAAGAGATTGCTGTAGCCTAGGCAAACCTGGAAGCTTGCAATGCACTAATCGAAAATTACACACTTGGTTTTCTGACTGCCAACTGCTGTCCAAGGATGATCTTAAATATGGGTCTGAGCACACAGTTTACCCGACTCCTGATTCGCAGGCTGTGTTTATTGAGCAGCCAAAATTGCTGGTGAACCTGCAGAAATAGCCCAGTTTGGCCTGCAAATCATTGTGTTCAGGCCAGAAGCTGCATGCTAGCTCCTTGCCTTTGTCCTTGCCCCACAGGACAGCCAGTCTAGGTGCTCTGAAAGACAGGTAGTCAAGGGAGGGATGTGTGTGAGTGTATCCGTTAATGTGCATGTGTGAACATGTGTGGGCACACATCCACATGGAGGGCAGCAAAACACATGGCTCCCAAGAGCAGCGAAGGAGGAGGCTATGTTCCCAGACTATTTGTTACTTGCACTTGAGGACCAGGACAGGAATGGAGGAAATGGTGATGAGCAGAGTGCTCAAAAAATGACTGATATTTGCTGAGCACTTATTTTGCAACAGGCATGGTGCTAAGCTCTTTAATTGCGAAGGCACATTTACTCTTCATGATAGCTATATGAGACAGCTGTTACTATTACCCCCACTTTACAGAAGAGGAATCTGGGGCTCAGGGATGTTGAGCAGCTAGTCAGTGGCCAAGCAAAGATTTGGACAATTTGCCTGAAAGCATCATCATCAGGGAAACAGCCAACGGACACATTTTCTATATGGGAAAGGGTAGCCTTCCAAACTAAGGTTGAGGCTGTCTCAGCTTTCCATCTTGAAATGCTGGGAGGTTGCTGACATCCTCAGACAAGTTCAGGTGTTAGGGACAAATGGGGAGGGACAAGGAGGCGAGCTGGCGGTCTTTGCTTGAAACCTGTCTTTCCAAGTAGTGTAGACTCTAAAATATGTGAGATGGAATGGGCCTTTAACTTTGCAGATAGTGAGATTGAGATCCAGAAAGGGGAAGTGACTTGCCCAAGGCCATCCAGCAAGTTACTAACAGAGCCAAGATGAGAATCTGCATTAACAGACTCCCAGTCCAGAATGCTCTTTCTACAGTCCCAACAACAAAAGTAATAGCAATACCATGCACATGAATTTCATGCTTTTATTCTACTAGAAACCATGCTAAGTATAACTAAGCACAACTCAGTTGTGCCCCACAACAACCTGGTAAGCTATGTACTACTATTATCCCCATGCCACAGCTAAGGAAACAGTGACACAGAGAGGTTAAGTAACTTGCTTAAGATCACACAGCCAAGAAATACTCTATGTCCTTCAAGGCCTGGAAAAAGGGTTGTTGCCCATCCTGTTTCATTTTCTCAATTAAATTGGCCCAGTTTCCTCCCAATGTCATGTGCCCTCAGCTGTCTGCTCTCCACTCTACCCCACTCCCCTCCCAGAGGATCCAAATGATCTTTTTCTGGCCCTGATCTGAAGAAGGTTAGGTCAAAAAGTCTAGAAGGGGGGGAGGAAGTCTTCAGGATCAGGAGCAGGGGCTTTGCTCTTCTGAACAGAGAGCTTCCTAAACGGCCTGGCTGTTTCCCCTCCTCATCGTGCTGAGTAATATCCAGCCACTCAAACACCTCTGGGCCACTGGGCTGGGATGTGCCCACTGGGTCTGATGGGCTGTTGCTAGAATGTATCTGTGAGTCATGACTAATAGCTTCCCACTCTCCCCCAAAATTCCATTTTGATCAGGTGTCACCTTAGACAGAAAAGGCTTTTGTTTAATTTGGGTTATCTGGGTGGCAGTTGTTTTTTTTAACTGCACCTTACCCTTTTTATAGCTGTAGGTAATCTTTCTTTCCATAGACAGGCCCAGAAATGTGACTGTATTTATGGGTCAGGCTTCGCACGCAATCATCACTCAGAGGACGGCGATGGAGCAGTAACTCACTGGAACAGCCTGCCACCTTCACACACTTGGTTCTCTCTCCCTGAAGCTCGTTCCTGTGGAGGGTTGGTGAAGGTGACCCCCTCTGGAGTGGAATAGATGATGAGATTCCAGCACAGGAGCATGGAGACCGAGAAGAGGATGGAAGCAGCAGTCCAGAGGACTAGAGGGGCATGTGTAAGGTGGTTATTGAACTTTCGTGACCTGTCTAGCACAGGAGACAGAGCCCAGGCCTCTTTTGATCTGCCCGATGTGGGAGACAGAGCCTTGGCCTTTGACCTGCCCAGTGCAGGGAAGAGAGAGCCAGGTCCTTCGGGCCTCAGGCTGTAGAGTCAGACACAGGAGCTCAAATTCTGACTTCCACTGACCTGCTCTGAGCAGGTTACTTAACCTCTCTGTGCTTAGTTTCGTCAGCTGCAAAACAGGGATAATAACACACTGTGGGATTATTATAAAAATTGAAAGAATGTAAAGTGCAGAACACAACGCCTGACAACCAAGGAGGGTTTGAAAATGTAGGATGTTATTCGCAGAAGTGTAGATGAACCTTGAATCATTTTGTTGAGTGAAAGAAGCCAGACACAAAATAGCACATACTGTATAATTTAATTGAGATAAAGTTCTAAGGAAGGCAAAACTAATCTATTGTGAAAGAAATCAGAGCAGTAGTTGCCCTTAAGGTGGGAGCTGGGGACAGAAGGAAGGGTCCCAAGGGATTTTCCAAGGGTGATGGAATTGTCCTGTGTCTTGATAGGGGTGTGCATGCATTTGTCAAAACTCATGGAACTGAATACTTGAGATCTGGGTTTTACTGTGTAAAAGTTATATTCTCATCAAAGAATTACCAGTAAAAAAAAAAATCACAATTTTGCTTAACGTTTTGTAAATCTTAGTGAGGAGTCCTTCAGTGGTAGAGACTAAACTTAATTAAACAAAAAGGGGATTTATTGAATCTCTTGTCTGGAAAGTCGAGGAATAGTTTAGCTTCAGGAACGGGTGGATTCAGGAGCTATGTATGTCTCTTCTCTAAGCCTGCTCCCTATCACAACAACTTCATTCTCAGGGACCCTGTCCCCACATGCTGAATAGAGGGCCACGGCAGCTCCAGACTTACCAATTACCAGTTTGGAGACCTTGAGCAGGGGGTGCTGACCTATTTGCTGATTACTCTTGCAAAAGCCCTGGGGTTGGCACTGGGGGTTCTCTTGGATGAAGAACAAGGAAGGGTGCCCCAGAGATTCGTCAAAAATGGTGTCCATTTTAGGCCATGTTTTATTGTTGTTGCTATTGAGCTTGTTATTAAACCCTCTGATGAGAAAATTAAATAAATTGACTTAACTGAATTGAGAACCAACCCCGAAAAATTAAATAATTTTTAAACCATCAGTGGTTTCTTCATATGAGGTAATACTTTAACTTCCCTAAGACCCAAGCTGAGAAGACCCAAAGGACACTCATTTCTTATTGAAGTCTCTGCCACCTTGTTTCTATTTTGTGAAGTCTCTTCTCTAGTTGTGGGGTCCCTTCAGAGTAACTGTGTGCAGACCCTCTTTTGGGGGCCAACAGAAATTTCTGCAGATTTAATATCAGATGGACTTCATTCTCTTTTCCTCCTCTCAAAGGTGCCTATCAAGTAGCCTGAAGATGTTTTTACCTTTGAAAAGTTACTCTAGGAAAAGAACACATTCCAAATGTCCTACTAGGCCTTTCACACAGTTGTTTTTATTCCTACTGACCTGTGTGTGACCTTGGGCTGTCATTTACCTCTCCTATAAAATGAAGTGATGTGGGCTTTCCAGTCTGCATCATGGGGATTATAAGTTCCAGAGAAGCTAATCGAGTGAAGGTATTTTGAAAATCACAAGCATTTATAAAAGCTTGTGAGTTATAGGGAAAAATCCTAAATGTCCAGGAAAAGAGACTCTTGTCTGCCCCCACAGTCACCTGCAGGTTGCCAGTTTCTTGACTAGGGCCCTGAAGGAGGAATATGCTCTCTTTATAAGCTGCAATCCACGACTGAGCAGAGATGTTGATTTAACCCTTTGTCAGGAAGCAGCCATGGCCTCACAGACCCTGCAGCCCTCTTGGGCCCTCCATTCCACTGCCCCATCTCTGGAGCAGAATTTGAACTCTACCTCCCCTCTGACCCACCAGATGCATTACAGAGATTCTCCCTCACTGAAACATTCATTCATGCAAACAGAGAAACCTGTAAAAGAAGGCTCGTTGTACCACGTTCGTAACGATGCAAAATACCTGCAAAATATCCAAGTGTTTATCAATAAGGAGACGGTTGGATATGTTAAGGTATATCTGGATTATGGGATGCTTGACAGTCCCTAAAAAGGGACGTAGGTCAATAGCTCTGTTTCTTGGAGGAAAAAAAAAAAAGTAAGTTGATGAACAACATTCATTCATCCAGAATTCAACAAACATGATTGGCCACTTTCCTGGGCCCTCTCCTGGGATTGCAACAGTGAGCAAGACAGCTATAGCCCTGGCTTCATGGACCCTATTTTTGGCCAAAAAAAAAGTATGCTTCAGAAAATGCCTGCTCGTAGCAACTACCCAGCTACCCTCAGAGAAGGGTATTCGGGGATGGCACAGAGGCGTAGGGAAAGGAGGAGGGTGTTTTTACTTCTTCCATTATGCATGTCTGTGCTATTTGAATATTTCACAATGAGTATTTATCACGTTATAATTTTTATAAAACCAACAGAGGAAACAAAATAAATGAACTGTGTGCATGCATGAGCACATACCATCCATAAAGAGCCAAGCTGGGAAGAGATAAGGAGGAGGTAGAGGGAGCCCATGTGAGAGACAGATACTCCCCATGTGCCCGGGGAGACAGCTGAGAGGAAGCTGTTTCTGGAGAGAGCAAGTTGCTAAAGTGTTCATTCCTTTGAGTGTTTCTGTGCCAGGACCACGGCCAGGCTTGAGAATGTGGCTCCTCAGGGTCCTGGGTACAGCAAAGGCAGATACCAGCTGGCAGGTGCTGTTCCCTTTCTGGGATACAAGGCAGGCTCTGTCCCTGCCTCACCAAGACGTCATCATCCCTGCTTTGTGCAGCACAGAACAACTCCTGCCCTTATATTGTAATACAGAGTTCAAGTCTAGCTGTGCAGCTCATGAGCTGTGTAACCCCAAGCAACTCCCTTTGCCTCCCTGTGCCTCAGCATTCTCACTTATAAAGTGGAGATGATGATGATGATGATGATGATAGCTGTGCCAAGGATTTAGTTAAGCAGACACTTGCAAAGCACTTAGAGTAGCACCCAGCACACAGTAAGAGTTCAGCAATTGTTAGTTATTTTTAGAGCTGTTGATACAACTGCCTCCTACTGTGGTGAGCCTACTATGCAAAAAGTAGTACGTATTTTCTGGCTCTTTTTACTTGGCCCCAGTGGCTTGGGATGTGATTCCCATTCAGTAAATCTGCCCTCAGAGTTGGACATCTCAAACCCAAAAGCCTTAGAGATTCTACCGCCCAAACTCCCATTTTATGGATGGAACCACCAAGGCCCAGAGAGGCAAAACCTGAGCTCCTGCAACTCAGTGGGGTTATAGAGAGTAAAGAAGGTGCATGAGGATGGGTTTTCGTCTGTCCCTGCATTAGAGAGCTCCAGGGATGTGCTAATTTGGTCTCTTAATTTAGGCAGTCTTGCTGGGACAGTTGGGTTTTGTTTTGTTTTTTAAAGATTTTATTTATTTATTTGCGAGAGAGAGAGAGAGAAAGTGAGAGAGAGCAGGTCAGAGGGAGAAGCAGACTCCCCGCGGAACTGGGAGCCTGATGTGGGACTCGATCCCAGGACTCCAGAATCATGACCCGAGCTGAAGGCAGTCACTCAACCAACTGAGCCACCCAGGCGCCCGGGACAGTTGGGTTTTAAGCACCATAGTCTGCAGGGTAAAAATAATGTGACTAAAATTTCCCGGTGATCCTCTTGTTGATATGCCTAACTATAAATTTCCTTGCTGATACATGTATTTTCCTCTTGGATCATTGTCATAGTTCATTTTGCGTGCCAACTTGAGTGGATTACAGAGTATCTAGATATTTGGCTAACCGTTATTTCTGGGTGTGTCTGTGAGAGCATTTCCAGATGAGATTAGCATTTGAATCAGTGGATTCAGTAAAGTAGATCGCCCTCCACAATGTGGGTGGGCATCCTCTAATTTATTGAGGACTTGAACAGAACAAAAGGAGAAGGGAAGGAGAGTATGTCCCTTCTCTGCCTAATTGAGCTGAGACAGCGGTCTTCTGCTTTTGGTCTAGGAATTACACCATCAGCTGCCCTGGTTCTGGGGCCTCCTGACTCAGACTGAATTATACCAATGGTTTTCCTTCTCCAGCTTACAAACAGCAGATCATGGGACTGCTTAGCCTCCACTATTGTGTGAGCCAGTGTTTTATAATACCTCTGTCTATATAGATACAGATGTAGATGAAATAAATGACAGATATAAATATAGATGATAGATCTATAGATGATAGAGATGAAAGAGATACAGATACAGGTATAGATGATAAAGCTATAGATCCTGGTGGTTCTGTTTCTCTGGAGAATCACAAATGATACAACCATGTAGTTTTTTTAACTTTTCATTTTGAAATAAGTTTAGACTTTTTCTATAGAAAGGTTGCAAGGAGAGCAGAGTTTCCATATACCTTTCATCCACCCTCTCTCAAATGTTAATATCTTCCCATGAACATCGTACAATGAAATGATCAAAACTAAGAAATTAGTATTGATGCAATAATATTGACTGAACTACAGACTTTATTCAGATTTCCTTTTTCTGTTCCTGGATCCAATCTGGGACACCACATGGCATTTAGTCATTATGTCTCCTTAATCTCCTCTAATCTGTGATGGTTCCTCAGTCTTTCCTTGTCCTATATGACCTTGGAACTTTTGACAAGTGCTGGTCAGGTAGTTTGCAAGCTGTCCATCAATATGAATTTGCCTGAAGATTTCTCATGATCAGACTGAGGTTATAGATGTGGGGAAGCATACCACAGAGACAGGGAGCCCTTCTCATCCCATGATATCGGGGGGTAGGGGAGAGCAACTTGTCTTATGGTTGATGATCCTAACTTCCATCACTAGATTAAAGTGGTGTCCATTCCAAAGTTACTAGTTTTCCTTTCTGTATGCTATACATTAGAAGTGAGTCAGGGAATCAAGCCACATTCAAGGGAGTTAAGCTCTGTCTGCTGGAGATGGGAGTGTCAAAGAATGTATAGATATATGTTAAAGGCACCACAGTAATTAATGTGTATCTGAGGAGAGATACATTTAGGCTGTACAAATATCCTCTTTCTCCTTAAACTTTACCTCACTAATTTTAGGATTCATTGGTGGATATTGCCTGCAGCAATGATTACTGCGATGCCCTAGTGGTGATTTTCTATTTCCCCTCATTCCATCCCATTTATTAGTTGGAATTCTTTGGTAAGGAAGATTCAACTTTTCTCCTCCATTTATTTACTTATTCAATCACTTATTTATGTCAGTATGGACTTATGAATAAGTATTTTCTCTTTGGGTGATAATCCAACACTATTATTATTTACTGTTCCAGTTTGACCCTTGGGAGAGCTTTCAGGTCGGCTTCTGTGACTTTTTAAGTGTCCCCATCCTTTTGGGGGGTTGTTTTGGTTTGGTTTGGTTTTTCATTTTTGGCACAGGCCATGTCTTTTTATTTTTCTTTTTTTAAAAGATTTATTTATTTATTTGAGAGAGAAAGAGAGAGAGAGCAGGGGAGAGGGGCAGAGGGAGAGGAAGAGAAAAACTTGAGTAGACTCCGTGCTCAGCACAGAGCCCAACACAGTACTTGATCTCACAACCCTGAGATCATGACCTGAGCCAAAACCAAGAGTGGACCACTCAAGCAGCTGTGCCACCCAGTCTCCCTGGCCATGTCTTTTTAAGGCATCAATTGGATCACGTTCCTCTACAGCTCAAAACCCTCCCACACATTTCCACCATACTTAGAGTAAGCACCAGAGTTCTTCCCCCCTCTCCTGCCCCACACAAGAGCCACTGGTTACCTCTGACCTCACCCACCACCTCCACACTTACCTCTCTTGCCTCTTACTGACCTGCAGTCCCTCTGACTTTCTTCTTGTTCGTATGACACACCCAGTTTGTTCTCTGCAAGCCCTTTGCTTCTGCATCCCCTTTGCCTGGAGCCCCTTGCACAGATATCACTTTGGCTGACCTTTGTCCTTCCAGCCAAAGCTCAGAGAAGCCTCCCTGACCAAGCCTGAAGTCGCAGGAGCACTCGGAGTAGGGACTGAAGTGAGTTAAACTAAGGTGCATTTTACAGAGGTGCAGATGGGTTACAGAGATCAAGACGGAAAAGTGAAGCACACAGGAATGAGTCAGACAGGAACCATTGCCAATCCCCAGTTTAGATTGAGAGGAGAAAAAAGTGTAAACATCTCTGGCAAGAGCTGGGGACATAGGTAAAGGAACGTAACCACTGCCCAAACTGTGGAGCC
Organism: Potos flavus; assembly: GCA_028534135.1. Taxonomy (NCBI): domain Eukaryota; kingdom Metazoa; phylum Chordata; class Mammalia; order Carnivora; family Procyonidae; genus Potos; species Potos flavus. Next base: position 30,953,481 of record CM052888.1, on the reverse strand, counting down.
AGCTGCAACAGGGGTGGGTCCTGGGAGGCATTATCCTTTCCCTCCCCCTCTTCAATCTCCTATCAGTGTTCCCCATTAGCCAGGGAGCCAGGGAACAAGTCTGCTGCTACACTCCACAGAGGTTGGCCTCCTAGGACACAGGGCAGGGCAGAGAAGGTGAAGAGTGGGTTTCAGGGGCAAATGGAGAATACCCAGCTCACCACCAAGCTGTCATTAGTGTGTCACTTCACCTGCTTCTTCCCCACCCGTTCATGCATTTGCCATTACCTGGAACTATGGTATTTACTTATCATTTGTTTATTGTCTATCTCTTTCCAATAAAACGTGATTTCCATGGGAAAGGGACCATCTTATTCACCACTATATTCACAGTCTTTAGCACATAGTAGGTGTTCAACAAATATTTGTGAATGAATGAAAAAAATGAATCAATGTTCAGAGACCAAACATATGTTCAAGTTCTTGGTACTCCCTTCAGGATGCTTCTTGTGGTTGGGATGATTTGTGCCATTCCAGAGTTGGAATGCCTCTGGCCCTTCTAATTCACTCTCCCCTCCCATATTTCTCCATCAGCTTGGCTGAGCTGACTCTTGGCACAGCAGCGATGTCTCATCTGCTCTACCTTTGGCCATCTCTTTCTACCTCCTACCCCTGAGACTCAGCTCCACCTGCCTCCTCAGAAGCCCCTCTGCTGTCTGTGCCCTTCCTGCCCTCTTCACTCTTCTTTGCAGACCAGTGCCCAAGGCTTCTCATTGTTCACCTATCTCTTTATACTCTCACTGTCCTATGTAGTAGCCACTAGACACATATGGCCACCCAGCACATAAAATGTGGCAGGCCAAATTCAGATGTTCTATAAAGCGCACACCAGATTTCAAAGAGTATGTATAAAAGAAGGTAAAAATCTTTTTTAAACTTCTTTATTTTTTTATTGAAGTGTAATAAACATAGGGTGTTACATTAGTTTCAAGTATACAACATAATGATTTGATATTTTTGTGTAATACTCAGTGCTCATCAAGATAAGTGTACTCTTGATCCCTGTTATCATTTCACTCATTCTCAAACTTCCCCTCTGACAACCACCAGTTTGTTCTCTATATTTAAGGGTGGTTTTGTCTCTTTTCTTCTTCATTTGTTCATTTGTTTTATTTCTTAAACTCCATATATGCATGAAATGATATGGTGTTTGTCTTTCTCTGACTGACTTATTTCACTTAGCATTATACCCTACATCCATGTAGATGCAAATGGCAAGATTTCATTCTTTTCATGGTTGAATAATATTCCACTGTGTGTGTGTGTGTGTGTGTGTGTGTGTGTGTTTGTGTGTGTGTGTGCATGTGTGTATGTGTACCACATCTTTATCCATTCATCTATGAATGGGCACTCGGGTTACTTTCATATCTTGGCTATTATAAATAATGTTACAACAAACACAGGAATGCATACATCTTTTCAAATCAGTGTTTTCATTTTCTTTGGGTGTAAAACAGTATGGGGGATTCCTCAAAAAAACCCAGAATTACCATACGATCCAGTAAGAAAGTACAATTTTTTTTTTTGTCAGACAGAGAGACAGAGACAGAGAACACAAACAGGGGGAGTGACAGGCAGAGGGAGAAGCAGACTCCCTGCTGAGCAGGGAGCCCCATGTGGGACTAGATCCCAGGACTCAGGTATCATGACCTGAGCCGAAGGCAGACCATTAGCTGACTGAGCCACCCAGATGCCCCGAAAGTACAATTCTTAATTACATGTTGAGATGGTAACATTTTGAGTATACTGGGTTAAATAAAATATATTATTAAAATTAACTTTACCTGTTGGTTTTTACTTTTTTAATATAGCTACTAGAAAACTTAAAATTATATATATGGTTCACATTACATTTATGTCAGACAAAGCTTCTCCAGACTAAATATCTCCAGAAGCATTGTTTTATTTGCCACAGCATTCCCAGGGCCTGGCACAGAGCCTGGCATGTAGTAGGTGCTCAATAAATAACTATTAAATAAATGAACACTTCAAGTCTTTTCCCCAGAGGGATCATGAGCTCCTGGAGAACAAGGCAGGGATTTTTCTGTCTGCCTCACAAGTGAGAGTTGCCTCTGGCACACATTTGTTGAACGAAGGTAATTAAGAAGGTCCAAATCTAACTGAGGCTTTAGAAATGAAACCTGCTGGGGCCTGATGTCTGAATCAGGAAGTAAAGTCAAAAGACCAGATTGGAGAATGAGTGGCATTACCTTTCTATGAAGAATAACGCACTTGAAGGTTTTAGAAGAACACAGGACTCTTAGAGAAGAAGCACAGGACCCTGGTGACCTGTTTAGATGAACCAGGGAAGTTGCTCCGTGCCAATTTTCTTGACAGGAAGATGCTAGCATCTGCTGGCTCTGCACATTTTTACCTGACAGAGGGGGGAAATATGTAACCTTTTCTGCTGCAAGAGGTTATAAAAGGAAGAGATATCTGCCTCTCCCCAGAGGCAGAACTTGAGCCAGACACTGTCATGAGCACTTTAGAATTCTTATTTCATAAATTCCTTCCATGCCTCTGAGAGGCAGGTAGTATTACCAATTCTGCTTTACTTATGAGGAAAATGAAGCTCCAAGAAGCAAAATAACTTAGCCAAAGTCTCAGATATAGTGGCAGAGAGAGCCCCAAAATATAATTTTCTTGATTCTTTATCCAGTATACTGTCAACTGTACCACACTGTCTCCATCCTCAAATTGAAAGAGAGGGGGAGAGAGAGAAAAAGAGAAAGAAAGAGAGAAAGAAAGATGTGGAGTGGGGGAGACAGAGTTTTGGGGTCTGTAACTCATCGTTTTTCTCACATAACTCTTCAATGATAGAACTTTTCAAAGCAGTATAGATGCACTCTCCATCAGAGCCCAGCAGTGCGACCAGAGTCCAGATCTAGAATTCTAAAATCAACACCCATATCTGCCTCTCTCTCTGTCACATCAGTGGCTTTCTGAGTCCCTAAGGATGATATTGCCGGCTCCTGTGCCCCCTCTCTCTGTAAGATAGAGAGCTGGGGTGCTGTGAATCTTCAAGTTTCCTGGTATACTCACTAGCTGTTTGACCTTGGACAGGTAGAACACCTGTATTAATCAGTTATTACTGCACCACAGAGTACCCCCAAATGGCAGATCACTCACAGGTATGTAAATCTATGGGGTGCTTCTGCTTCACAGACCTCAGCTCAGGGCCCAGACTGACGGAAGGGCCATTAGCCACCCAGGAATGGTCTTCTCATAGCAGTGGCAGAAGCAAAAGCAGGTAAACCAATCGGTCAAGCATACCTCAAGTCTCTGCTTGTAGTCTACTAACATCTCATTGACCAAAGCAAGTCACATGGCCCAGCTCAAAGTCAAGATGCAGTGGAGATTACTCTTCCTATGGAGATTGGATGAGGTTGGCGGAAGAAAATATTTTTTTAAGAATAATGTAATCTACCATATACTTTTGTCTGTCTGGGCCTCAATTACTATTGGTTTCAATGATCATTTGGTCAAGGAATAGAAACACACATCATGTTTAAATGGTAATACTAGGTATATTCTTGATTTGTGAAATAATGCTACAGTAGATTTCTACTTCTTGAATAGCTCATTACTTCCTTGACCAGAGTAGGTCACATTCTATCTCTGAAACTGAACAACTACATCTGATTTGATGCAATTGGTCAATATATAAGTCCCATTTCCCATTACCAAAGTGGTAACCTTTCCACTGCAATACTATAGAAACTTACCCATAGCATTGGCAGTGTTCTGTTCTCCAATTACAGTTTTCTCCCTGCATGAGTTATTAATACAAAGGCTCTCCTTATAGTTCTACTCACTTTTCCATAGCCCTCCCAGATTTTAAAACTTGTGACTTTCTAAGAGAGTTGAATGAAGTTTTCTTATATTTAATTGCAAGTGGGTTGGGCGTGTTTATTAGCCAAGTAATCATAAATATTTAGGCACTAGTTATACATAGGGCATTGTAGCAGGGAAGTGAAGACAGACTGAGTGGTGAGACACGGTCCCTACCCTCAAGGAGCATAGCATCTGGTTGGAAAATTGAAATACTCTCCCATATTGACATAGACCAGGCATGTCAGTACTACATTGCACGTATGGTTCAGGTCAAACCATCACTGAAAATATCACCTTAAATTCCACAACTGAGGCTATGGAATAGCATGTTTTTGTTTTGTTTTGTTTTTAACATGCTTCTCAAACCTGATATCTGTACCTTGGATTTCAGAAGCAAATTTGAAATTTTGAAAAAATTTTGGTTTTCTGAAATGATGGTTTTAAATCTCTGATCAGCAATGTTTAAACTTCTCTAGGATTCTTTTCAGCTGAATTTCGCATCTCGTAAAGGGTATTTTTCAATTTAAGAGAAAAGGCTAATTTTGTTTAATAAAAGAAAAATAGAAGCACTAGATGGTACACATTTATCTTGCTTTCAGTTGATGTTTCATTACAAATTTCCATTGCATCTGACACTCTTGCATTAACAAATCTTTGGATACATCATTTTGGAATTAAGACAATAATTTGCCGGCAAATTTGACAAAAAAAAATTCAGTAATGCTGAAGATCCATCATACAGATATAATTTGCTACTGCTGTGATCATTTTCAGTAAAATGATCCAATTATACTCCACATAGCTTGTTATTAGTTTCCCTCCCTCGACCAGCTGGAAAAGGAAAAATAGTTTCATGTTATTAGTAAATGGCTAAAGTTTGTGCAACTCCAAGTCTGATTCTGACAGTGAAATCTGGGAACATCAAGCCCCAAACCTTGTAATCACTTATCTGCTCAACAAATACATGTTAACCCCCTGAAGTTTGCACGATAATGTGCTGGGTATGAAGAGGAGTTAAGAGGAGTTACACAGAAAGGAATAGTTAAGAGGAGTTACACAGAAAGGATTCAGTGCCTACAGTTGCCAGGCTGCTGACATAAGTTGCTGAAGTGGGCATAGGAGAGCGTGGGAAACAAGAGACTACATGCTCTGCCTACTCAGCACCAGTCACCTATTACCTGGCACAAAGGTGAGACTGGTGTGACTACAGCATCTAAATTTTTAAAAGAACCCCAAAACCAAGTGCCCTGGTGGTTCCGTCGGTTAAGTATCCGACTCTTGATTTTGACTCAAGTCATGATTTCAAGGCCGTGAGATCGAGCCTTGAATCAGGTTCTATGCTGGGCATGGAGTCTGCTTGCGATTCTCTCTCTCCCTACATCTCTGCCATCCACCAATTCCTATCCCTTAAAAAAATAAATAAAAGAATCCCAAAACTGGGGCATTTGGTGTAATCTGATTTGAAAAACTTGTTTATTGACCTATGGGCTACTAATTGGGACCCCCATTTGAAGACAGGAATCCTGCCTTCAAGAAGCATAGGCAGCAGTGAACACAGGTCACTTTGACACAGAGCAGAATGAATTAGTGGTGTGATGCATGCATCTCCAAAATAGTAGAGGAGCAGAAAGGATGGGGAGAGAGCCCCCTCTAGACATTGATTTCAGCAAGAGTCTCCTCTTGTGAGGCATCTGTAAGCCCCAAGCACTTTTTCCTTTTAAGGCTCCACCCCAAAACATGGTCATCATATTAAAATGCAGCCAGTCCTCAGATTATATTTTGTTGTCAAAATGTGTTTTTAAAATATTTCGAGTTTTGTTTTTCATATTTTGAAGCCCATTATTCTTTTTCTCTTCACTGCAGCTCTCATTGTCATAGGCTTCTGAAAACTCTGTAGGGTCTGATGGATAAAATACTCCTGAAGTCAGGAACAGTGTCATAGATCTTGAAAGATGAGTGTATTTCCACCAGTAGTGGGGGAGCTGAAAGGCTTTCCAGAAAGAGGAAACAGTGGGGAGACATTCAGGAACAATCTGGAAAGGATAAAGTATTTAGCCTTTGCCAGGGGCCGGTTAAAGAGAGATCTAGAAAAATAGGTAAAAGACAAATTTTGGAGACAGGATATGGATTTTAGACTTTATTCTCCAGGCCATGAGGAGCAACTGATGGTTTCTTAGAGAAGCCTGATCTGTCCAAAGTACTATAGGTGGGACTGGCCTGGAAAGGCTTCAAGGAGATGAAACTAAAACTTGACATTGAAGAATGAACCTCAGAGCAGAGCTTGGGATAGAACCCAGTGCTGTATGCATTGACTCTGCTCCATGTTTTCCTTAATTCTTTCTGTGTTTGTCTTTCTTTCTTTCTTTCTTTCTTTCTTTCTTTCTTTCTTTCTTTCTTTCTTTCTTTCTTTCTTTTTTAAAGATTTTATTCATTATTCATTTATTTGACAGAGAGAGACACAGCGAGAGAGGGAACACTAGCAGGTGGAGTAGCAGGGAGAGGGAGAAGCAGGCTCCCTGCTGAGCAAGGAACCTGATGCGAGGGCTAGATCCCAGGACCCTGGGATCATGACCTGAACCGAAGGCAGATGCTTAATGACCGAGCCACCCAGGCACCCCTGTGTTTGCCTTTCAAGCTCTTCACTCCCTTTCCCTGCCACCATGCTCCCCATAGCATGTTCTACTCCTGCTTCCTAGTCTGCAGCAATCCTGGTGCTGGCTTTGCTCTGTCTGGCCTTCTCAGTCAACATTTCATTCATTATTACATTTGCTTCCCCCAAAACACATTTTCATAGAATTCACACTATAGCTCCTTTTTCTAGAAAGGACTTATTTCATAGAACTTTAATGCTGAAAGGGAAATAAGAAGCCAAGGACTCTTCATTTCTTCAAGTTTATAGTAGAGGAAACTCGGCTTAGACAGGAAAAGTGACTTGCCTAAGGTCACCAGAATCAGAGCCAGAGTTGAGACAAGAATCTGTGTCATCTGGTTCAAATAATTTCGCTTCTTTTCATTGGCCACCTCCTGTGGGTATAACCTAGAGACTGAACTGACAGCTATACAATGGTATGAGCCTTCAGACCCTAAACACACAACTGTCTTCTGAATTAAGATTAGTGTCCTCTGAGACAATGTAGAAATACTTTCAGTAATGGGGCCCTTGACTTTGTGACCAGGCTAAGCTGTTTTGGGACCAATTAGACTGACCCATAAAATGCATTCTTCATGGATTCTCCAAGTCAATCTCTGACTCACTTTCGTTTTTCAACCTTTTTAAATAAGAATGAGTGAAATAAATGTTGGGACTGATGATCCACACTTTTTCTGATCCTCTGAGAGGAAATGTCTGACCCAGAAATAACCACTTTTTTTAATTGGAAAAATTTGACATATTGGATAAAATTATTGGATAATTTTGACAATAACATTATGTGTTGCTTTTATATACATTTATATATTGTAATGTGATTGCCATTGTAGCAATAACAATCACATTACATAATTATAATACAGTATTGTCTATATTCATTATATTGTGCATCAGATCTCTATGGCTTGTTTACTATTCATTGCAAGTTTGTACCCTTAAGCAACATCACTCTTATCCTCTTCTCCATCCCCTGCTAACCGCGATTTTACTGTTTTTTTTATGAATATGACTTTGAGATGCCATGTATAAGTGATATCATACAGTACTTGCCTTTCTCTGTTTGACTTATCACACTTAGCTTAAGGTACTCAAGGGCCATCCATGTTGTCACAAATGGAAGGATATACTCTCTCATATAGCTGAATAGTATTCTAGTGTATATGTACCACATCTTTTATTTTTTTATCTTTTTATCCACTGATAGCCATTTAGGTGGAAATAACCATTTTTTTAAAAGCTGCTGTTCATCCTTGGAAAAACAGTGATGTCAAACAGAGCCATGAGTTTCTTCAGTGCTCTAACCTGCCTTGCCCAACCATTTTAACAGTGAGGGCTTCCCAGGTAACATGAAATTTTCATGAAAGCTTTGTTTGTCTTTAAAAGAGATTTAGTGCTGAAACTTTCCATGACAGTCTGTTAATGTCAGTATAACTCATGGTGATATGTTGTGTTGGGCAGGTAGTGGAAGTGAGCAAAATAGCCATAAAATCACCCTAAATGGACCTGTCTCCTTCACTTTTCTTGTCTTCGAATGGCTATCACATCCCTTCTTGAAGACCTTCAAGAGGGGAGATGCCATACCCTGTTGCCATAGCCTCAACCTGATGTTTTATCATTAGATTTCATAAAGCTGATTCTCCTATAAAAACTGCAATTCTTTTGACATTTAATCTCTTCCTTTCTCAGTTCAATTCCTAAAACACAGAAATCACTGCCTAACTTTGTTTTTCTCCTTCCTGTCTTGCAGATGACATTGTCTCTGCTGAGACTGGCACCAAGGGCCCTTGAGAAAAAAGGCAGCTGGCAAGGAAGGTTTCCTTGGAGACTCATGACCCCAAATGCTCACCCTTGGCAGCATTTCAGATAGGCTCTCATGATGATGTTAGTATCTCACTTCTCTCCTGCCTCTTCATTTCTTCAGGATGCCAATGAACCTGCATACAAAATGAGTTCTTCCCTTGTTTGAATCTGTGCTTACAGTTCCTAATTAAATAATAACTTGCACAGCACTCTGCTGCTCTAAGCCTGAGCAGCATTTCCATTACCTCTTCTCTGAAGTCAAAATTACAGGCCTGTCATTTCCTGGATTTTCTCATAAATGCAAGCATTAAATTATACCTACACTCACCCATTAGTAACTTCTCTTTGTGGTGGGTGTTTAAATGTCTTATAATGACTCTACTCTCTCTTCAACTTTCCGTCCCTCTCAGAATATTAATAAGTTTCACCTTGTTCTAGAGTTCCTGACTACTTTGTCTTCTAATTTCTTGATATAACATGAACGTGATTTTATAAAGCTCTTTTTTCTTTCTTTTTGGAAAAGAAGGAAACATCTTTCTTAGGCACTTTCTTTGTAGGGCAAGAATCTGATAGAAGAGAAATCATTTTTAGGTTTCAAATTTTTCTTTGAGCAAAAGTGCAGACAGTTTGGGTCCAGTTGCAGGCAGACTGATAGAGTCCCTCTGTCTCTCCAAATATTTTTTTGCCACTTGATTACACTTTGATAATGACACTTATGTTCTGGGTGCTTTATATGCATTAACTCTCTTAATCCTCACAGTGATACCAAGGTAGGTTCTGTTTTTGTTACCATTTTATAGCTGTGGAAACTGAGGCAAAGAGGTCAATAAATTTTCTCAAGATCACAGAGCTAGGAAGCCTCACATGCAGATCGAACCCAAGCAGTCCAGCCGAGTCCACATAATCGTCAGGGTCTTTTGAGTTACAAGTGACAGAAGCTCAACATAAATTGGCTAGGCAAAAAGGAGAGTTCATTTCCTCATAAACTAATCCTTGAAAATAACAGGAAAGGAGCTGCTTTCTGAAACAACAGAGGCTGGAAACATGGCTGCCCTCAAGACTCCATCTCTGATCTGTGGTGTTTGCATACTTCCCTCAAGCTAGCTTCTTCCACAAGGCTGCAGTGGGGGCCACCAATTATTTCCTAGCTGACACCCTCCCAGCTTCACAGAGAAAAGAAGGCTCTTTCCTCCAAGCTCCAATTAAAGAAAGAAAGAAAGAGTGAAAGACAGATGGAAAGAAGGAAGGAAGGAAGGGAGGGAGGAAGGAAGGAAGAAAAGGAGAGGAGAGGAGAGGAAAGAAAGGAGAGGAAAGAAAGGAAAGGAAAGGAGAGGAGAGGAGAGGAGAGGAAAGGGGAGGAGAGGAGAGGAGAGGAGAGGAGAGGAGAGGAAAGGAAAGGAAAGGAAAGGAAAGGAAAGGAAAGGAAAGGAAAGGAAAGGAAAAGAAAGGAAAAGAAAAGAAAGAAAAGGAAAGGAAGAAAAGAAGAGAAAAGAAAAAGGGAAAGAGAAAAGAAAAAAGAAAAGAGGAAAAGATGCTGATTGGACAACTTGGGTCACAAGACCAGCCCCTGAACCAATCACTGCGGCCAGAAAGGTGAGGCATTAGAATCAGTTCAGCCTTGGCTAGGTGCCCAGTTTTGGAGAAGTTACTGTGTAGTTATTGTACAGTCATTGTGTAGGTACCAGAAGTAGCTTTTGGTATATTACATTTTAGAGTCATGGAACAAGAGAAAAACAAAACAGTTCCCTAAAAGATGGGAGTGGGGTGAGGGCAGGTAACACAACTTTGTCACTGGTGCAGTTACTGTAAACTGAACAGCAGTCCTCAAAGAAACATAAAAATAGAGAAATAAAAGGGGTAAAATAATTTTTCCTGAAACAGATGGAATGGATCTGCAGATCTGGCAACACCAGACTTGCAAGTCAACAGTTAGCTTGAACTCAGGACCAGGTTCCCCTTTTTGGTGGGATGTGGACAGCCTACTTTCCAAAGCCACCATCAGGCCTGCTTTGCTCATATATGTTACCTGCTGGGACCCTGTAGGCATTTGAATTTGAGGCCTGTGGCTTAGTGTATCACCAAATAGCACATTCCATCATCGGGACAACCAACTAGAGCATTCATTTCCTCCATCATATTTGGCCAACAGCCCAAGAAGAAGGTTAATGCTTTGAAGAAAAAAGAGGCAAGGCAAAGGATCTGGCAGTTAAAAACAAGAGATTTCTTGACAGAATGGCTTATGGCATTTGACAGAATTTTTCAAGGCGCAGAAAAACAAGTTTGACAGCATGTGTTTTAAGCAGAGATGCATATATGGCACTTCCAAAATCAATCACTGCCAGCCTTTGTGTGAGGTGGGAGTGGGAGGGAGGGAGACTTTTTCTCTCTTTCTCCTTCTTATTTCCACCCAGAGCCTTGGTCTGCACTCTTCAGGTAGTTGTGTAAAATGGCCAAATCTATTTCTTTCTTGTTCCCACTAATTTCTAGGTAAACTCTCTGTCTTGGCATTCCATTTGTAATAATGCCCAGTGGCTCCCGGAAAAACCACGAGGCCCAGGGCATTGTACAACACTGTACTTTTCAAGCTGTGGCCCTGGAGATTCTTTGCTGTGTAACCCAAGAGGTGTACTCTGGCAAGATGCCTGCCAAAAGCCTTCTAGGGCTTAGAGAAAAGATTTTGTTTTCCTGATAGGCTGGGATGGAGTCAGCTAGTGATGGAAACACAGGATGAAGGTTTTATGCTTCACATGCAGTCTTCATTTCTCTCCACATCCAGATCTGTGAAAATATAAAGAGATTCTGTGGGTGGGGGGAGAGGGCAATGACCCTGAGCTGGGAAGCAGAAAGTGAGTAGGAGGTGATCATTTAGGAAAAAGCATCACTCTGGTCAAGCAAAAATGCAACTTTCTAGTCTCCTCTCACTGAGTGTCCATGAGAGGATAAGTCTCTTGCTTCCTTTTATGGAATTGTTGATGCCATTATCACATTTGGGGTGGAGAAGAGGCTTGGCTGCCAGTGACTGTCTCCTTCTGCTGTCCTTTTTGGAATAAAGCCCATATTTGTGCAGCAGATCCAGTTTTCCTGACTGCTTTGCTACACCTCTGGGTACTATTGTCCTCCCTATAACTTGTATAATCACCCTTCTACATTCCTAAATAATTTTGGTGTTCATTTGTATGTTTTCTTCTCATTTTACTGAGAGAGAAGAAAGTTTATTGCTCCCTCTTGCATCTCTACAAAACCTCAGCTTCATCATCCAACCCCTTATTTTGCTGATTTTTTTAAAGATAAGAAATAATGCCTTTATCAAATACAGTTACTGGCCTGAAGGAAATAAGAATGTGTTTTAACTCATTTTTTTTTCAAATTTATAACCTGCGCTCAAGGTCACCCTTAATCTAACAAGTAGTTATCTTTCACACCACATTAATCACTCATCTATCCATCTTTCCATCCACCCATGCATCCAGCCAACCAACCATCCACCTATCTATTCATCCATACAACCACCATCCTTTCATCCACCCATTCATCCATCCATCCAACCTTCTGTTCATCCAACCATCCATCCATCCATCCATCCATCCACCAATAACATTTATTCAGATAAAAAAAATCAAATAAAAAACCCATCTCTTTGTTATATTCAGTCATCTCAGTGACCATATGGAATCGGTTGCATCACAAACCATAGCTACCATGCAAAAGTTGGTTTTTAAAACAACCAGATAAATAATTTGATTAGGCAATTATTAAATGTATAATTGGACTTTTCTGGAAAATATTATTCCCAAATCTTTAAAAGTAATTTTAAGTTGTGAAAGTGAAGTATGACTATTTCTTAAAAAGACAAACAAAAGAAAGGAAAAGAAAGAGAGGAAGAGAGCTGTGAGAAAATCACAGATATCTCTTTGCTAAGGTCTCTGCTCCTCATGCCCAACCTTGGTCCCCTCCCTTCTCCCTAAAGGCCACCATTGTTGAGGTAAGAATTGAAGACCTTTTTAGATGCATTTATATAGATATACAAAGGATACGGTTTATGTTAAAATACACACAAAATAAATCCACGTATTTCTCCATGGTAAAAAGTATATGCATGTATTTGCAGATTTTTTTTTTATAGCAAGGATTTTCAAATATTTCCCACAGTTTCAGTAGGAAGGTATTTGGGTCATTTATTCCTTGCTTCTTGGTAAAATTTTGAAGGCCCTCGTTAAACATCAGTGCTTTGGGTGGCATCAGTGTCAGAGCTTGGGTCAGAATATTGGTATGAATTTGGAGAAATGTAGTTTTCCCAGATTAATTCCAATTTAAAACCACCCACTTTTACAGAGGGTGCTATATTATAAACTCTCCAAGGGCTTTTCCTTAGTAGGGGCTGGAGATTCAGAAAAACAGCCTGTCCCCACCCCGATTTCCACAGGGTAGGCTTCTCCCACCAATTCACTTGCTCTCAGCTCACTCTCCCTGAATTGAGCACAGAAAAATTGCCACCCAGGGAAAAATAACTTGAACAAGAGAGAGTCTTAAAGCATGGGACTCTCTCTATATCAAGCCCAAACTAGAGGTGGTGGAGGCATAAAAAAGAGGCCTTAAGTCACAATGTTAAGCTTCCTGTCACTCTGACAGGAGTCTTTCCTATCAGCTCTTCCCTCACATCATTAATTCACTGTATGTTCACTTTTTGCTTCGCTCTGGTAGTTCTGATCAAAATAAATTAATTTGCCTTTAAAATAGGAGCTTGTTCTTTACCCTCCATCCCAACTTTGTCACTGGCTGTGCACCCCAACATGGATTAAGAAAGCATGTGTACCATACTTCAACAGTGGCATAGCCATATATTAATATATAGAAACATTTCCAAATGGAAATTTTTAAGCTTAAATTTTAAGCTTAAAATTTAAGCTTCCAAATTTTTAAGCTTAAAAATATGTATCTGAGTTACAAATTAGGGAGATTTATAGATATACTCAAATAGTCCATGTAAACATGAGTAATCATGTATGTTATCCCAAGAATCTATATTAAATTATTCATCTATACAGCAGATTTTTCAATGAACCCAGGTCCTTTAAGATTCTTTTTTTGAGAGTAATGATGGTATTGGGTTAAAAAAAATACTTTGTGTTTATTCTAAAGAATTTAAGCAGTGCCAAATCTATAAAGAAGAAAGTAAAAGATTTATACTGAATCTAAACCCTAGAAATAGATATTATTAAAATAATGTGAATATTTTTAAGTATCAGAATATCATTTCAAACACTTTTTCTTTTGCATGTATACAGATGGAGGACAGATAAATCATGTAAAATATATTTCTGTGAAGTAGAAGATGCCATACATGCTATTTCCTAAAAAATAAATTTATTTTACTTGAATTTAGTAGGAAAAAAATTGACATTAAATTAAAAGAATTTATAAATTTCAAGTAAAAGTTACTGTACCAACAAAGGTATTTCCTAAAAGAGCAGCCTTGGATTAAACTAATAATGACAATTAAAACTTGAAAATGTCTAATGTTATTTTAGCTATCCATATCAATTTTTAGGTGTTGTTTATATATACCAATTTCAAATAATATTTAATTACTCCATCCTATGGAAGATACGGAAATCAGCACTGCCCTACACCTATTTTTGTTGGTTATTTTTTCTTAATTTTCAAGGTTTATGACATATGCAAGCTACTCTATAATTATAATTCCCAATTTATTTAGTTCTGGTTCATAATTAAGTGACTCTAGTGTTCAGAACCTGCCCCTTTCCATGACTTCTCCACCCCTACTCCTTTGTTTTGACTTCTCTCTTAATTGGCTATATTTTGTTATTGGATGTCCTTTTCAAGAGGACTCAAGTGTGTTGTGGTTCTTTCCAATGAGAATCTCAGTCTGCAACTGTTATAGCCGAATGACACCTTGTTGGAGTAGACTAGATTAGGAAGGTCTGTTACACTCAGACCCCAAAAGCACTGGGAAGAGATCCGGAGAGTATTATACTCAGCCCGTTGGATCCCAGTGGTCTCAATGTAGTAACACTTAGAAGCAAAAGGAAAAGGAGGAAGAAGAAGAAGAGGGTAATGTGTTGGGGCAGGAGAGTGGGAATAATTCTGCAGGAGCCTGGATGAAAAAAGATACCCTGGTCCTTTGTGGGTGCCAAGGAAAGGCTGCCCATCAAAGGGTGAGCCCGACACTTGTTCCAGCTCTTCCATCAGCTATACATGAAACCCAAAGGAGGAAAACAAATGCCCTCACAAAATCACAGAAGCGGAGATGTGAGCAAAAACCAGCCTGCCAGGGAATGAAGGAGGAAATTCTGCCACCTGAAAGCCAAACGCTCTGAGGAATAAAGCAGAGTAAAACTAGCCAACTAAATAAATCAGAGCAAAAGCAAATTAACAGGGGCAGTGAAGACGGGAGGGAATGAAAAGCTGGTGATCAGGCACAGCTGGTCCATTCAGAGCAAGCTTAATATCTCTCAATTACAGGATGAGCTCTGCTCTTCAAAAACATTTATACTCATTTCCTCATTCAGTTCACAGCAACACTGAAAAGTTGACAAGACTGGCTAGCCCCATTTTACAGACAAAGACACCAAGCTGGGATATGGCAGGGCTGGGACTAGGTCCCTACACACTAATCCAAATAGGAGTTCCTGTATGATGTCTCCGATATATTCAAAAGACAAAGAGGATAAAACTGGGGGAGCTTTAGATACCTTCCTCTGGATTTTCATTTGGTCATCTTCGCAAGATGGAGGCTGACCAACTATGTCATAGACATCCATCAATGGCCCACCACTTTCCTATTGGGAAATTACTTCCTGTGCTCCCCAGTGAGGATAGTCTTGGTGAAAAATAATTCCAGACGATCATCTTTCACTATAAAACTAAGGGAGCCACTTCAGGATAGCCAGAGCAGATTCTCTCCAGACTTTGAATCTTGAAAGAGTGCTGAAAGGAAAAGTAAAACCAATGAAGCAAATGGCCCATGATGAAGCCATTCATCATGGCAATGGTGGAAGTGGTAGTGGCCATGGCATCCACACTTGAGATAGAACAACTCCTACTTGTTATATCTTTTCTGTCAGTCTCCATTTGTATAAATAGACCAAAGGTGTTTTCTGTTGTGTGCAGCTTGGAATCCTAACTGACGCAAAGGAGTTGGCAGGGCTTATAATCTTCTCAAATCTCCAGCTCCCTACTCGGCCACAAAGACCTGGATGGACAGTCAAGGAATTGGGAAGGTAGCAGAGAGGACTAGGTCTTTCTTGGGCCATGTATCTATAAATGAACAGATTCTGTATGGCAGATGTTCAGCAATCCTTGTCTAATCAGTGAGAAGACCTGGAGTCTCCAGAATGGTGGATTCATGGCCAAACAGAGGAGTTCCTGGGGGATTCTGGGACTAAAGTCTGCATTTCAGCTAGAGTTGTCTGACGGAAGGGGACATAGGCTTTGTACAGGAACATTCTTCTAGAATGTAGAAATGCATCTCTATCACCAAGCTTGTTCAAGGTGTCATTTACTCCTGCAAATGATTTCCTGCACCAGCAGAATGGCAGGCATCCTGAAGAAAGGCCACCTTCTGAGTCTCACTGTTTGCAGAAGAGATGCTTGAAATAAGCTGCCCGGGAAATGTCAGCGAGTCAGCTCTTGAGCACTCACCTCTGGACTTGCACCAGGGCAGCTTGTAAACATGCATTTTCCATTTTGTGGCAGAGCTTTGTTTCCAGAGCACTCAGAGGAGTGGCCTAGCCAGCAGGCCTCCATAAATCATACTCTGGAGCCCACTTCACAGGCTCTTTCCTGCTGCCTGAGGGCTGAAGAATGACTGTTTCCCTGATGCTGCAGGTTTCTGCTTCTCTCCTCTTTCCCTCCTCTTGCTGTATAGGAAAGGCAACATAGTTCTCGTGGTGGGAGTCAGTGTTAAAGGAAAGAGTTGGTCTGGCAAGAAACAAAGAGCTTTTATTTCACTTTATTTATTCCCTCAGTCTTAAGGCTGCTTGCAAAACAGAAATGAAGAACTGATAGGGTGACAGCAATAGAAATCCTTCTCTCCTGACTCTCCTCTCATTGCCTTTCCAGCAACACTCTGCCTGAGCTGCAGTACGTAGGACAGAGCTGTTGGACAAGAAGCTCATTTATGGGCCCTCTGTTTTTGGTCTTTCTCTCCTAGAATGGAAGATCGATGAGGGCAGAGGCTGTTTGCTCTAGTTACTACCACATCTCCAGGGCGTGGGAATGTGCCTGGCACTGAGGGAAGGGTGTGCTCAATAAATATGGTGGAAAGGAAGCGGTGCTCACCAAGTGGTGCAATGTGGCAGGGGGTCTCTTTTTCTTCTTTTTCATAGTATCTCTCATAAAATGTAGAACGTGAAGGTATCTTAGTGATATACTCCAATAGCCGTACTTTAGGATGAAGATATCCAGAGAGATAAAAGAATATCCCCCTGAGTTACACAGCTAATTAGTGGTAGCTATGGGACTCACACTAGAGACTTCAGACAATTCTGTCCAGACCACAGAAGTCCCTGTAAATTATTAATTTTTCCAGTTATATAAGAAATATGAGATTTTTAAATGTAATTTTACAGTGGTGAGAACACTTAACATGAGATCTACACTCAACAAATTTTTAAGGTACATACACCCTTGCTAATGACAGGTACAACCTCGTACAGCAAATCTCTAGAACTTTTTTATCTTTCTTAACTGAACCTTTATACCTGTTGATTAGTAATTCCCCATTTCCCTCTTCCCCCAAACATGGGAAACTACCATGCCACTTTTTGCATCTATGGATTTGACTATTTGAGATACTTCATGTAAGTGGAATCATGCAGTGTTTGTCCTTCTGTGACTGTCTTATTTCACTCAGCATAACGTCCTCACAGTTCATCTTTGTCACTGCATATTGTAGAACGTCCCTCTTTTCTAAGCTTTCATTTATTCTTTTTAGAAGATTTTATTTATTTATTTGAGGGAGAAAACACAAGTAGGGGCAGAGGCAGAGAGAGAGAGGGAGAAGCAGACTCCCCACCAAGCAGGGAGCCCTATGTGGGGCTTGATCACAGGAACCCGGGATCATGACCTGAGTCAAAGGCGGATGGTTAACTAACTGAGCCACTCAGGTGCCCCTAAGGTTCCATTTATGTATGCACCACATTTCCTTTATCCATGCATCTGCTGATAGATATTTCGATTACTTCCGCATCTTGGCTATTGTGAATAATGCTGCAATGAACATGGGAGTGCAGGTATCTCTTCAAGATCCTGATTTCAATTATTTTGGATAAATACCCAGAAGTGAGATTGCTGGATTATATGGTTAAAAAAAGAAGAAGAAAAGAAATATATGATTCTATCTAAGTGCCAGATTTTAAGGGGGATTCAATAAATTTTTTTTGAATGAATTGATGTTAAAAGAATTACTTTGACAACTAGGATGAACTGAAGAAGAATGACAAGGAGGTTGGAAAGCCATGTCATTTAAGAACCAGCTGAATACACTGGGAGTTTGGAGAAGGAAGGGCAATGGGATGCAGAGTTGCTATCTTCACATACATTTCTTTCCGCCCCCACAACATTTAGCACAAAGTCGGCAGACCATAAATATTTGTTGGGTGAGTCAATTAATTGCTTTGCTTGGAGAAGAGAGGGCTGACATACTACATGCTGCTTCAGAAAGCCCATGCTTCAGAAAGCTCATGATAGCTGGTGAGTAGAAAAGTTTTGAAGAGCTAGCTCTCTTCGGGGAAAGTGGGTGGCATCTGTCAGAGAGGAAGGAGAACAACGCTTCTCAAACTTCAGTTGTTCATGAATAACGTGGAGGTCTTGTTAAAATGCAGATTCTGGTTCATTAGGTCTGACGTGCAGCTGAGATTCGTCATTGTCAGTGAGTTTCCAAGTGATGCTGGTGCTTGCTGCTCATAGACCACTCTTTGGGCAGGGAGGATATAGATGAAACTCCTCAGACGGGTTAGTGTCAATAATCATTGTGGGTCACTTCCATTCCTAAGAGTCTCTGATTGCTGAGCCTTCAACAAAAAATACAAAGTTGAGAAATCTGGTAGGGTGTGATTTCCAGACATATAAATTAAGCTTTCTATTTATGCAAATCCAGAGATCTTTGCGCTGGGAACTGTGATCAAAGGAAGGAGGGGGTATTTGTATTTTCACACCAGAAGAAAAGCATTCCTGGTGGCTATGATTCTACTAAAATGCTCAGCATATGTGTGCTGCATTTCACAACAAATCTGCTCAGTTTGATGCATTAAAAAACCTGTCAAATGCTTTACAAGCAGAAAATACATAACTCACGCAGAACTTGTAGACACTTTAAAGCCCCTTGCTGTTACTCTCGGCAAAATGCTCTCTTGCCCTCCAAGAGCCTCTCCATTAGGTGTGTTTCTGAGTTACCAGTTTTCCATTCAGATTTCCACCCCAGTGCTTCTCCCCTCCTTGGCCTTGGAGAGTGGGAAGAAATTGCCCTCCCCTCTTGAGCTGACCACACTGGCCATTCCTGAAACACCAGATAAAAGGCCAGTTCTTTCTCACCAGAAATCCCTAGATTGACAACTTCTGGTTGATACAGGGGAGCAAGTCAATAGGGAAGGGAGAAGAGGAGGGAATCACATTTGTTGAGCACCTACTCCGTGCCAGACAATGGACCAGACTCATTCCACACATTTTCCCTCTGCTCATTATACATTGTTACAAGGCAATAGAGGATAAAGATGTTTCCAGATATGCATGGACTTCAGGGGTGAGCACGCATTTCCCAGACTGCTCCCGTGTCCCTCTAACACACAGGTCCTGACTTTGACTATGTCCCAAAATCTCCCACTGTGTCTAGAGGGCCAAGACAGACACCAGTGCATGCCCAGATCACAGCTGCCTGGCTGCATGAGGAGAATCTAGTGAAGGTGACTGTAGGCTGTCATTGTTTCCCTCCAGTATTGTCTGCTCCTGGGGGAGGGCTGCAGAGAGCAAATGCAAAAGTCCTGCCTAGATTCTGCTTTCACAAAAATCTTTCCTGGGGCCTGAAGTGCCAAACCATGAGAGTGCTCCAGCCCAGACCATAATGCTGCAGCATGGAGATCCCATTATTAATGCTGCCAATTTCAGGTCTATTTCCAGTAGGGGAGGAATGGGTTTTTGTTTTGTTTTGAGGCTAAATTGATAAGTAACAATGCATGTCCTTTGCAGATAATTGCTTGCACTGGCAGAAAAAAAAAAAAAAAAATGTCCACAATAAGGACAACAACAGCAGCAACAACAACAACAATAATGATAAAACAATGCCACCATGACCTTTAAGCAATATGGAGGAAATCGTTCTTCAGCAGAGATTCATTTTTCCAGCTTTCATGCTTTTTAGTCATAAGAAATAAAGAAAGCATAAACCCTATCCTTTAATTCACTGTTTTCCCTTCCAGTTTCTGTTTCCTGGTAAATTAAATAAATGCAATTTACAGGTTTTTCTTACTTTCTTTGTTCCTGTGGGCTGTTTTCAAAAGCATCTCAACTCTTCCCCTACCCTACCTTACAAATTTCTAACTTGGCTCTACCAGAGGTCTTGTATAAATACTGTTGAACTAGATCAGGTATCCTGCACATAGTAGGTGCCCGGTAAATGCTGCGTGGGATTAAACTGAAACACTGACAGTTTCTTATCTTGGTGTTAGACCTATAGAGAACTACAGAATCTGGGGAGATGGACTGATCACACCTTGTCCCCCTAAATCTAGTTTGCTCTCTTCCACGTTCATTACCTGACTTGTAATGGAAAGTCCAACTCCACTCTGTATCCTCAGAAGTGCTTTTCCTCCCTAGATACTGTGTTGGATGAAGCATGGAGTCCAGCCCAGCCTGTATCAGCCATAACAGCCTGCACCTTTCAACACAAGGTCTGCAGATCAAATGGAAGGGACCTTCTAATGGGCCGTCCTGGCAGGGCCACTCTGTA
The DNA here is from genome assembly GCA_028534135.1 of Potos flavus. Classification (NCBI taxonomy): domain Eukaryota; kingdom Metazoa; phylum Chordata; class Mammalia; order Carnivora; family Procyonidae; genus Potos; species Potos flavus. The sequence goes on along the minus strand of CM052888.1, from coordinate 30,933,193 downwards.
AGAAAGGAGTCACGTACTTGAAAAATGGGGGGAGAGGGCAAGCACACTACCCAAATCACAAAAATATTCACGAACTGAAATAATCATTGCTTTGTCTTTTTTTCTCTTTTTCCTTTTGTAAACAGCTCTAGGTTCTTGGTTCTACTCCCTGACCACAGCAGCCCCTAGTGGCAGTAAGCTGCAACACACAGGACTGCAAAAGGATCCCAAATAAAAGGGCTTTAGAGTTTAGATGGTTCTAAATATGTCTCCAGATGTTAGTAGGAGCCTGAAACATCTCCCCCTCCCCACTCCCTGCTCACCTTCATTGATTTTATTTCTTAGGCACTAGGTTAGTTGTAGACTCATACACTGTGTGCGTGGGGCCTGGGGAAACATCTGGGTCAATTGCCCCTAAGGTGGGGGTGCAGAGCTGGAGATTGGTGAGAACAGGGAGTGATTCTCAGCAAATTCCCATGTTCACTGGCCCAGTGTATCTCGTGAAGCTGGGGCCCAGCTCTTACTTGATTTTTGTCCAGAAGAATTAGTTGTCAAAGAATGAGGGGTAGGCAGGCCCGGCCTCACCCAGGGTCTCACAATCTCTGCTTTTATCCTCACACCCACACCAGCGGCTGCCACCAGCCAGGGTGAGAAAAGCCTCATGGCACCCTTGAGAGAGGGCTTGTATTAGCAGCAGAGTATCTTCTCTCTTCCCGGGGAATGACTTAACAAAACCTGAAACTCCTACCCTGGATGACGGCTTACACAACTTTCCTTAATGCAAATGCTTATTTGAAACAGCATACCAAGGGTATCCTTGGATGCCTAACCCCAGCTAATGAGTTGATGCAAAGGCCACTTTCCCTGAAGGGAGTCTAAAGAGTCAAGGCCCTCTGAAATTCACCTTCCTAGGATCGAAGACCAGTGGGAAGCACCAGCCTCTGACCAGGTCCATTTTGGAAGGGCTGGAAAGGGAGGGGAAATGGATTTGTGAGTGCCTACTGAGTCCTGAGACTCTATTGGATGCTTCTTTCATTAAACCTTAGCTCACTTCAGCTACCCTACAACCCAGCAATTGCACTACTGGGTATTTACCCCAAAGATACAAATGTAGTGATCCGAAGGGGCACATGCACCCCAATGTTTATAGCAGCAATGTCTACAATAGCCAAACTACGGAAAGAACCTAGAAGTCCATCAACAGATGAATGGATAAAGAATATGTGGTATATATATACAATGGAATATTATGCAGCCATCAAAACCCCCCGAAATCTTGTCTTTTGCAGCAATGTGGATGGAACTAGAGAGTATTATGCTAAGTGAAATAAGTCAATCAGAGAAAGACAAGTATCATATGATCTCAGTGATATGAAGAATTTGAGAAACAAGACAGAGGACCATAGGGAAAGGGAGGGAAAAGTGAAACGAGATGAAATCAGAGAGGGAGACAAACCATGAGAGACTCTTTTTTTTTTTTTAAAGAAGGACTTTAGGTTTCTTTGGTGAAACAAAAGCAGGTATACCATGAGAGACTCTTAATCTCAGGAAACAAACTGAAGGTTGCTGAAAGGGAGGGGAGGTGGGAGGGATGAGGTGACTGGGTGATGGACACTGGGGAGGGTATGGGCAATGGTGAGTGCTGTGAATTATGTAAGACTGATGAATCACAGACCTGTACCCCTGAAACAAATAATACATTAAATGTTAATTTAAAAAAACAAGGGAACAAAAAACCTTAGCTCACTTCAGACTCACACAGAGGAAACCAGCATGTGAAGAATTCCTCTGGGAGGGAATTGACACTTGTAGGAATGGAATCCTGCCTTCAACGGGCTCTGCAAATATTTGAATTGATTTAAATACAACTGAAGCTGAGTTGGTGGGTTTTTTTTTAAATTTATTTTCGAAGTATAGTTGACATACAATGTTATATTAGTTTCAGGTGTGCAACATAGTGATTCAGCAATTCTACACATTACTCATTGCTCACCACCATAAATGTAGTCACCATCTGTCACCATGCAATGTTATTATAATATTATTGACTATATTCCCTCTGCTGTATTTTTGATCTTTATGACTTATTTATTTTATAACTGGAAGTTTATACCTCGGCGATGGGTGATTTCGACATTGATTAATATACTCCAATGAAGTTAACAGAAGGGGTCTTTGAATTAAGTTCAAGAAAAAAAGAAGAAAGGGGGCACCTGGGTGGCTCAGTGGGCTAAAGCCTCTGCCTTCGGCTCAGGGCATGATCTCAGGGTCCTGGGATCGAGCCCCGCATCGGGCTCTCTGCTCGGCGGGGAGCCTGCTTCTCCCTCTCTCTCTGCCTGTCTCTCTGCCTACTTGTGATCTCTCTTTCTGTCAAATAAATAAATAAAATCTTTAAGAAAAAAAAAAAGAAGAAAGACCAGCCTTTATACTTCCTGCTTTAAATTTTAACAGTGTATACAGGGCAATTCCCTCAGGGCTTATTACAAAGACTCAGCAGATGTTAAACCCACAGGGAAAATCCTAGAGCTCTGGATCTCAGAGGAAAACGTGAGTTAGTCAGTAAGGAGACAGTAGATTATTTTAACCATGTGTGATAATGGACTTGGTGCGGCATGATTCCCAGCTGTTTGAAGGATGGATGTCAGAGCAGGCCGGTTGGGTTCTCAGGAGTGTTGGAAGTTCTCACTTTCAAGACATGATCAGGAGAGAAGACCTTCCCAAGGGACCCAGGCATTTTAAGAACCCCAGCTTCCTCCCCACCATGGCCTGCCCCTTCCATCAACCCGAATGTGAAAGATTGTCCCCTTCCCACATGACACTTCATTGCCCACCATTTGTTCCTCTCAAGTTCCTAAGCCTGAACTGTTTCCATCTCTTCAACCCACCCTTCATCAGGCTGCATCCACTGACTTGGGTTTGGGGAAGATTAGTACGTTGAGTGCCTTCTTACCATCCAGATCCATGAGCCTCCTCTCCCCTTCCTGCCATTGACCTGCCTCTCTGATCTGTTCCCCTCATGCAGCTCCGGAGACATGGCTCCTGCTCAAGTGCCCTTTCCTCCTCTGTTTTCCCTCCTGTCCCTAAAGCTGACCTCTGTTCAGTGTTAATGTTCTCTGTGGTTTGGTAGCAGACATCCAATCTTTATACAAACCCAGTATCCACTTCCCTATTCATGCCACAAATACTCATTATGTACCTACCGTCTATCACACTTTCTGCCAGCATTGGGCATATACTAGTACACATAACAAAGTTCCTGCTCTTATGGGCTTAGGTTCTAGTGCAGGGGTTGGCCAACTTTTCTATAAAGAACCAATATATTCTTTACATTTTAACAATGTATACAGGACAATTCCCCCAGGCTTATTACAAAGATCCAGAAGATGTTAAACCCATAGAGAGAAGCTCTAGGTGTTGGAGGAAAATGTGAGTTTGTTCGTAAGGGGACATAATAGTAGGATATTATATATTACAGGTTTTGCAGGCCAGGTGGTCTCCATAGTAATGACACAGCTCTGTCTCTGTAGCTCAAAAGCTGTCATAGACAATACATAAACATGTGGCTGCAGCTGTGTTCCGAATAAACTTTATTTCTAAAAATGGGATGTAGGAGGGAGGATTTGGCTGTGGCCCTGTTCTAGTGGACTGAGAGCACCTCCAATTTTCTTTCGTGAAGACATACCTTCTCTACCCTCAGTTCATATTGTTTCCGTGGCCCTGAGCCCACTCCTCAGACTTATGGGTGGTCATGTAACCCAGGCTCAAAGTCCTGGGCATTGTCTCAGGGATGGGCATGAGAGCAATGAGCTGATGGGAATCAGTCTTGGTTCCTTTGCTGGAAATGCTGAGAAAGACATGACTTTTTTTTGTTGGTATTTATAAGTCATAGAATAAAGCCTCAGGGACAATTTTGCCCTACATGAGAAGAACATACTTGAGAATGAAGCCATCCAGAAGGAGAGCAGAAAGAAGAATCTTCATGACATCCATGACATCTTTGACATGCAACCATGTGTGAAGTCACGTGTGAACCTCCCCTATAACTTCAGTTACTAGAGTCAATAAAAGTCCCTCCCTTCTGCATTTTTGTTCTTAAGCCACTTGAGTTAGGGTTCTATCATTTGTTACCAGAGTCTGGATGGATGCAAAAATCACTCTTGAACGTCCTTTCTGCTTACTCTGTATACTTTCCCTAGGAAATCTCATCCACCTCCATGAATTTCTGGTGTCACCTCTAAGTAGATGATCCTCCTATCTTTATTTTGGGCCCTGACTTTAGTATGGGGTCCATACTACCTACTGGTTATTGGACGTTTCCGCTAAGATATCCTGCAAGTATAACATGTCTACAGCTCAACTCAGTGGAACCTCCACTCATCCTAACACCTTTCCCTATGTTTGTTAATAATACTAAAAATAATAACACCAACTGGGTTACTACTCTATGCAAGGCCCTATAGTAGCATTACATATACATTATATTTAATCTTCCCAGCTAACATGCAAGGCAGATATTGTAAGCTCCTCTATACAGATAATAAAACTAGATCTCAGAGTAATCTCATTTGTTCAGTGAGTGCCTGACCTGCAGCTGAACCTTAGTCCAGCTGTTCCAAACCTTGATCCTCTACTATGCCAGTCGGGCAGCTGTCTTGTTTGGTTAATAACACCAGCACCCAATCATTAGTTCAAGCCAGGAACTTCAATATCCTACTGGTCACTAGGACCCAGTGACTCTTCTTCCAGATCATCTTCTTTACCTTCTTCTCTATATATAGCCTTTGTCTTGGTCAAAGTTCTCCTTCCTGAGACAATACAATAGCTTTCCAAATACCCTTCCTTTCCCCAGGTCCTTCCACTCCACTCCAGTCCATATTATGTTATAAATCTAAATTGTCAATGAACAAAAATAAAAAATCTCTACATCTTGAACTCCTCTTCTCAGAAATCAACAGAACATTTCCTCCATTACCCAAATACCTTAGTTTGCAGTCAAGGCCACTTTTATCCTTTTTCTTTTTTCTTTTTAGAGGTGGGGGAGGGACAGAGGGAGAGGGAGAGAGAGAATCTCAAGCAGGTTTCATGCCTAGCAAAGAGCCCAATGCAGAGCTCCATCTTACAACCCTGAGATTATGATCTGAGCCTAAATCAAGAGTCAGAGATTTACCCAACTGAGCCACCCAGGAGCCCCTCCTTTCTTTCTTTTTTTAAATAGCTTTATTGAGGTGTAATTGATATACAAAAAATGTACATATTTAATGTGTACAATCTGATGAGTTTGGACACACGCATACACACAAGAAACCATCATCACAATCAAGGTCTATTGACGTACCCATCTCTTCTAAATGTTTCCTTGTGTCCTTTTTGTATATGTGGTAAAATATTTAACATAAGCTCTACCCTCTTAACAAATTTCACATTTTTAAGTAGACAATACATTATTAACTAGGCACTATGTTCAATTTGTATAAAATTTCAGTTACACATGATGAGTAAGTTCTAGAAATTTGCTGGGCAGCATAGTCAAGGTTGACTTCAATCTAGCCCATGACCGACCTTTTTAATCTTCTCTTGTAGTGACCCACTACTTAATATATTCTTGATCTAGCCACTGCTTCCAGAATATAACAAGTTTCATCTCCTTTTCTAGCACTATTGCGCCACTTCAGCTTGGAATAATCCAACTGCTATCTGACTGTCCTTAAGTCCTTAAGTCCCTTTTCAATTTCCAATTCTTCCACAAAGCTCTCACAAAGTTTTGAAACTACTCCTCCTTCCACACCTTCCTAAGTTGTTTGTCCTTTGGAGGTGTTGTCTTATTTCTTTAGTTAACACTAAAGTTATTTAACTGCATACATTTCCCTAACTAGGCAGTAAGTACCCAGAGGTCAGGTGTTTGGTTTTGTTTACCTTTCCTAGCACATTTCTTCTCAACTTCAGTTGCACATTAGAGTCTCCAGTGGAGCTTTTTAAAGAATACAGATGCCATGTCCCACAACCAGAGATTTAGATTTAATTGGTCTGATGTGAGGTTCAGGCCCTGGTGATTCTAACGTACAATGAGGCTGGGGAACTAGTGGTCCAGCACATAGAGATACTCAGAAAACGGTTGATGAATATTTGATTGATTGGCTTGAGTCTAGATGTGGACCCAAATTTCATAATTAATTACCCCAAATTTATTTGGCTCCCATACTAACCTACTTAATAAATACTGTTTGGGGTTGAAGATGATAATGTCATTGATGAGGATGATGATGATAGTCATGATGATACAAACCTGAAACAAATTCCCTCTGTTCTACTTGCAGCAACAGTTCCCCAACAAGAAATAAGATCAGCCCCAGTTCAATCTCTGCAAATTCTTTTCTTCCCTAATAGGTGCCTGGTGCCTTCCCAGTCACTCCATTCAGGGCTCTTTGTAAGACAACAGCCTTCCTGCATCAGTGGAGCAGACTCGCTGGGAATAACCCAGTTCCTCCTCATCCCCAAGGCTACAGTTTATAAAAAGCTTAGTTAATTTGTCATTCTGAGGAACTTTTGGACCCATCTAAGTTCTTTTCTTAATGAGCCCTGGCTCCCAGGGAATGGGTAGGGGCACAGCCGTTTAGTCTATGGCCTAAAACATTCTTGGAAGAAAAGGAGTTTGCATCAATGGCTGTTGTCAGTTGTTTAGAGACATTTGTTAATGAGGCTGGTGTCATGGCTCCAACCCCTCATAGGGTAATGAGCTTTGTCCATTTTGTGAGTGGAGCCCACCCCTGATCTCACTCAGCATCTTGCAAATGCCCTCAGATGTTCCTATAGATGGTGAGAGAGTGTGGAGGATGGCTGATTACTGCTAGATTAGAAAGCACATGTGTATCTATGAAGTAGTCCCCATAGTTACAGCCTAAGCATCAGGACTTGGGGGCTGTTTCTGCCATTTTATGGCAGAGGTGATTAGGGACTTATCTTGGTTAGAAGTCAAATAAGATCTGAAATGCAAAAATAGGACATGTTTTTATTTCTTCTGTCGCCCAACTTCCATTTAAAGCCAGAAGAAACCAAGACCGGTCTGAGTAGATCAGAAACAGAGGGTCTTGGACATGTACCCTGGGGCAAATAATACATTACGGGTTAATTAAAAAAAAAAAAAAAAGAAACAGAGGGTCTTGGGCAATACTTATTTTGGGGACCATGTGGAGAACATGTCAGGGGATTGGAGTAGTATAGGGGTCAGGAATACAAGCTCTGGAGTCACACTGACCTCTGGCAACTGATTTCATGTTAGCCTTTAATTTCCATATTTGTAAAATAGGATAGAAATAGTAAGTAATAGTAACAAACCTAGAATGTTCTGGGTCAGGGCAGAAGGAACTAATTGTGGGAATTATGGCACTGAGGGGCCTCTATGACTACCGCGTGATAACATTGACCCAAATCCTTGTTCCCTGTAACCTGGCTTCTGTTTAGCACATTCCTCAATTAGGAGAATCAGCTTCTCATCTCATTGGTCAGTGGAGGGTAATAGGGACTCTTTTGTCCTCAACTCATGGGACAGACCACTATAGTAATGAGGATGAGGATCCAGTCAGAAAAGTAAGAGTCAGTCCAGGTCTTCCAAGCAAAAGCAATTTGATATGGGGAAACTGTGACACAGATAATGCAAAAACCAAGACGCCACGCAGAGGACAATGTGGAGAACCAGGAATTAGCAACAGTGGCAAGTCACCATCACTCCAGGGCTGAAAGGACAATAGGAAGAGATGGGTCTACAGAGTGCAGAAGCCAGGCCTCCTGGTAGGAGCTAAAACCATGGCAGGGGCTTCTGGGAAGTATCTGGGACAATGGAAGGAGGGACTGCCTGGTGGAAGCTAAAACAGCAGAGGAGACACAGCCATTGCTAGAGACACCTAAGTAGGCAGAGGGTGGTGAGAAGAAATGGCTTGCCTTTCTCCTTTCCTCACCCCCCCAGGGAGCAAGGGAGTCTGGGAAATGTAGTTTCCAATGACACCATGTGGGATAGAGAAGGCAGGGAATGGATCTGGAAGCAAACAGGCACCTGAGGAACATAGCCTCCTTCCACACTTCCTATTGCACTTGTTTCCCCGGGAGCCAGCACAAAACTTTGTCTCATTGGATGAATTAAAATACAAAAGGGCATCTCTCACCTGGGAAGTGTCAGAAGGCACTGGGTAAACTGAATTATTACAAGGGTCCTGGAAACACACTGCATACCCAGGGCTGCTCTGTTATAATACAAAATACTACAGAGAGCAGAAAAGCAAGCACTGCTGGGATTTGGGGAATTAGATTTGCTTGTTTTCTTTAATTTTTTTTCTGACAAGTGCCTCAGTTCTTTTTTATTATTAATCTGGGATTTTTCTTTCATGTTCTCCATACATCTTTGGAAGATTAATTTAAACCAAATCTGTAGGTTCCCAAGAGGCTAATCCATTTTTCTGACTCTTTGAACAAAGGACAACTATTATTTCTTATCAACAGAAAAGCACAATTTTCTGAGTTAAGAGTGCAAGAAGTTCCCCACCTCCTCAGCAATCTGGAAGCTTGAGACATGGTTAGCGATCCCAGCATAGCCTGAGTTGCTTGTGGGACTGCTAACGTGGTGACAAGAGAAGAGAGAGAATGGCCTTTGCCACAGCAGGTAATGACCTCAGGCCATTAGCACCTCAGACCATTACACTTCCTTGCCCTCCTCCCATCCCAGTTCTGTGAAAAGAGCAGGTTTCCCAACTCAGCCAATTGGTAAATCTGTAATGGGGAGGAGAAATGAGTCTTCCATCTTTTTTTTTAATGTTTTTTTTTAATTTAATTTTATTTTTTCAGTGTTCCAAGATTCATTGTTCATGCACCACACCCACTGCTCCATGCCCTCCTCAATACCCACTACCAGGCTCACCCAACCCCCCACCGCCCCTCCAAAACCCTCAGTTTGTTTCTCAGGGTCCGCAGTCTCTCATGTTTCATCTCCCCCTCCGATTTCCCCCAATTCACCCTTCCTTTCCTTCTCCCGATGTCCTCCGTGTTTTTCCTTATGCTCCACAGTGAGTGAAACCCTATGATAATTGACTCTCTGCTTGACTTATTTCACTCAGCATAATCTTTTCCAGTCCCATCCATGTTGATACAAAAGTTGGGTACTCATCTTTTCTGATGTTTTTTTTTTTTAAGATTTTACTTATTCATTTGAGAGAGGGAGAATGAGAGAGGGAAAGTATGAGAGGAGAGGGGTCAGAGGGAGAAGCAGACTCCCCACCGAACAGGGAGTCTGATGCGGGACTCGATTCTGGGACTCCAGGAGCACGACCCGAGCCGAAGGCAGTTGTTTAACCAACTGAGCCACCCAGGTGCCCAAAGTCTTCTATCTTTTGTCTAACTTCAGAAGCCAGAGCCTTCCAGCAAAAAACAAATCATGGCTGAGCCTGTCCAGGGGCCACTGAGAGATACAGATAGTGCTTGAGATGCTAAGTAAGCAGAGAAACTGGATATAAATGCCCTGGCTTTTTTACCTTCCTGCCCTCCAATCCTAGGAAGAATGAAAATGAAGACTTTAAAGTAATACAAACCCAGGGCACCTGGGTGGCTCAGTCAGGTAAGCAACCGACTGTCAATTTTCGCCCAGATCATGACTCTCAGGTTTGTGAGATTGAGCCCTACATCAGGCTCTGGCTGGACGTGGAGCCTGCATAACAGTCTCTCTCTCCTTCTCCCTCTGCCCCTCCTCCTCCCTCCCTCTCTAAAAATAAAATAAACAAAACTTAAAAACCACAGACTCAGAGCCCAAATGTCTGGCCTTCTAAAAAATGTCCTCTCTCTTAATATCCCCTCTCCCAACTCCACTACCCCCCACTACCCCCCCACACACGTACACAGAATCCCGATGCTGTCAGAATTTGTCTAGCACTGGGAAGTTCACTTCTCTCCATCGTTTTGGTAGCAGGTACAACAACTACACTTCTTTCTTTCACTGAGCCAAATCTGTCCACTGTGTTCCAGAAAAGGGCTCATTTGGCTTCCCTGCCTGGAAACATCTCATAGACCTACCCCCACCTCTCCAATATCTTCTTTTCTCCTGGATGAAAAGCCTGTTAAGCACTACATTCAGCTCTGATTTTGTGTCTACCTATTAAGTATTTGAGTCAGATTTATCCAAAATTTGTCACAGTGTATGAATTGATGATCTTTGGCAGATACCGTCAGCATCCACCCATATCCTTCGCTCGCCCTCCTTCAGTGTACACCAGCCCTACTTTCACAGTAAGTGCATACATTTCTATTCCTGAGGGTCTTGTTTGACCCTTGGAACCCACTTAGCTCAGCCAAAGCAAGTAAGAGATGCCAAGGAATGAACCCTCTTGAGGAGGAGCCCTCAAGCAAAGAGGGATGGAGGTGGTGTGGAGCTACCCCAGCTCTCCCGCACCACCCTCAGGTGGGATGACAAGCCCGTGTTCTATCTGGCTGCAAAGCTCAGCAGTGGGATTAAACTTCAGTTCACAAGTGGTAGCTGGTCCCCTAACTCATCCTTTACTGGCTGCTTTCCCTTTCCTGACTCACTTCCCCACTCTTGTTCTGCATCTTCCAGGAATCAGGAGCCTCTATCTCAGTAAATGCTCTTGGGAAGCCCAAATTAAAACACAGCCAACTTGCACTGTAAATCTCCATAGTCTGAGGTCTTTCCCAAATGTGTTTAGTTGAGGAACCCTTTTCTCATAGTTCACCTTAGGGACCAGGGTTCCAGAGAACACTCTTCTTTGGGAAGCCCTATTCTAATTCCTGGGTAGCACACACACCCGTCACCTGTTGTTGAGAGGAAAGAAGTTGAGGATGGATGCATAAGACATGAATGATGTTGACTAGGGAATATTCAGCCACCTAGAAATGCCTGAGATTAAGACCTCAGGGACAGAGCCCAGTCTGCCAGAAAGTGGCCAACGTGGTTGTTAAATAGGTTCATCTGTTGTTACAAGACCTGCTTGGAATTACTGTTCTCACACTTAAAGTGCAGTGTGTGGGCTAGGCTAATTCCTAGGAAATTCACGCTTTGTGAAAAAATCATATTTTCACTATCTGTGAAGGAACTAACCCTCCTGCTCTGTTTCTATCTGTAAGGAAATGGTACCAATCTCCTCCAGCTGTGAGACGAAGAGGCAGAGACACCCAAGGATTGGGCAATTATGTCAGAAAATTCAACATTTGAGATGAATGGAAAATGGCTAGGGAGTTTTTTTTTCAACAACTTGGGTTGAGCAGGATTGATTCCAGGACTGAGAACCATTCAAGCAATACGGTGCCTGCGGTGTTATAAAATAGGATCATTTTATAGTTGGAAAATCTAAGGTGTGCCCTACCATCAAAGCACAGGCATTTAATAATGTTGGTTGAGAATGTGGAAGCAGTGAGGGGGGAAATCAACCATGAAACACTCAGTCAAACTTACATCTGGAGTCTGAACCATCACAGAGGCACAGGGAGACATACTCTAGATTTCGACACGAAGTGGGAGCCTTAATTTTGCCCTAGAAAGACTGGAATGTTCTCTCTGGGACACTTCACAGCACTCTCTCAGGAAATCTCCATGACTCAGGAGCGCTGTCAAAAGCTACACAGATCCTTAGGCCTCCATCAACCATTGGCTTCACATTTGGCATTTGGTGGTCCATCATATATGTGATGGAATATAACGTTTAGAAGATGAATGTTCCCAGTCTTTCCTGACCCCTTACCCACTAATAAGCGTTGTGGCTGAGTCTGCTTACCATCCTTTAAGAAGGGCACCACTCAGCAGGCCAGCTTTTTAGACTCAGTAGCTCAAAATCTGGAGAAAGGGAGAGAGAGGAAAATACAAGAGGTCTTGGGGAGGCAGGCCTGAGATGATGAAGATTTTCAGGGTGGCTTGGAAAATAATAAGTCTGGAGTGTTATACCACATGAGCAAAGTGGATGAGAGAAAAAACAAAAATGTGTTAAGGGTGACTGAGGTCAACACATGCTTTCCTTAACATCTGAAAAATATAAATCAAGGATAGGAGTGCCTGCTTTGAAATTACTCTTGATTGTAGTTTCTCTGGACCTCTAACCCACCCTGGCACTGGATTTTGTAAGTCATGCCTTAAAGCACTACATAGATATATACCCAAACCCTGAGCCTATAAATAAATCCACCCACCCACAAAAGGTTTGGCTAATTACCAATAAAGATGGACATTGGGACCTCCAGCCTAGTTTACAGCTTAGTGTCTTGGATCTTATGTCTCCTCCCATCCTGTTCCTCTAGTCTTTTACTGTTTAGTCTTTTCTTGACTTTTGACTTTCAACAATTCTCCCATTTTTGGCCCTGTCCTTCCTTCTTGAACTTGAGCATGGAAGTTGACTTCCCTGGTATTGATCCTTGCTGTCCATAGGAAACAGCTTTCTTCCCTTTCTGGCTCTGTCTTATCCTAAGCCTTCAGCATGAGCACCAGCCCAGCCTGACTCCAGTCCCTAGGCCACCATGATGCCTGGTATTAGCTGGGCTTGCTCCACACCCCACTTTGGCCTTGAGGGATCATTAGATAGTGTAGAACATGGCTGTTTTCCCAGCAGCCTGTAACTACTGGCTGTAGTACTGTAACTACTGTAACTACTCAAGATCCCAGATAGGTCTGGTCTATCATGGTGTCCTCCCCACTCCTAACCCTGCACCTTGTCTAGAGCAAGGGCTTATCAAGTAGCTGTTGATTCCCAGACATAGGATCATCTTTAGATCTCAGCCCGGGAAAAATGCCAATAACAACTGTGACATTTTGAATTTACCATTGAGATGTTTACATGTGTTAACAGAAATTCCAGAACACCAGAGAGGCTCCTGGAGAAATTAGAAATTGTAGGAAAGAGAGATGCTATTTTCTGGTCAACAGTCAATGCACTAATGACTGAACAAAGTCAATAGCTCGTGACATCTCCATGACCTTATCTCACTAAATTGCTGCCCCTCCTTTTGCTTTTAAATGTTGGTCCTTTCCTGGCTCAGCTGAATTTTCCCAGCTGGACTGCACTTACTCTGGGTCCCTAGACTCCTTCCTGCCTTGTATAGTCCTTCCCCTCCGATCTCCTCCTTCTCATTACACCTAGAACTTGGAGCAAGAGAGAAGTCAGATTTCCTTAGGTCTGTGATGAAATCTTTAGTTGTTTCTGGTTGGATTATTCATTTTTCCTGGTTTTATTTACTTTTCAAAAAAAATTTTTCAGTATGATGAGTAAGCCCTCTGCTGGGCTCTAGGAATATAGTGACAGACCCTGACATCAAGGTTCCAACAAACTTGGAAAGACAGACAAGATGGTGGAGAATTATGAAATGCTATTTTGGTGGGGCTGGCATGTTGCAGAAGAAGAGAAGAGCCACACAACCTAACCTGGGGTTGGGGTTCTGTGTGTGGTGGTGGGTGATGAGGGAGGTAGAGGTAGAAGTGAGAAAGGCTTCCAGGATGGAGCAATGCCTGGGAAGATTTTAAAGGATAGATAGCAAGTAAGTTAGTCCAGTAGAGAAGCAAAAGGAGAGTGTTCTAATCTTCCTGAATTCTCTGACATGAGTGTTCTTTTAGCCTTCTTTACCTGATACATCCATATACTTCCTCCAAAGCCCAGCTCAGACATTACCTCTATAGGGTTTTCCTGACCCCCTTACCCCACCTCAGCTTCTGGGACTCAGCTCTCTGGTTTCCTCATGGTACTTTGGAATCCAATGCAATAAAACTTTTACCACTACATCATTATTATATACCCATGAATCTATCTCCCCAGACAAATGGAAAGTCTCTAGGTCTTATTCATCTCAGTAGCCACAGGGCCTAGCACAATACCTGGAATCTAGTAGGTGCTCAATAAGTGCTAGTTGAGTTGAAATAATCAAATCTTAAGATAGTTTACTGATGTCATAGGGCCTTGCAAGTATCAATTTGGATAGTGGTTGGTGACTATTTGGGAGTGTATTAGAGTATGCTAGGCCATGATAACTGTAATAAGATCTCTACCCAGCAAAGGTTTATCTTATACTTAATATGGCAGAAATTTATTTCTTGCTCATTCCACCTGATCTATTCAGGTCTGCCTGTGGTAGGAAAGGGTCCTTCCTAAAGAAGAAGAGAAATTCTTCTTTACCTACTTACTCAGGGACCCAAGATGGTGGAGGCTTCACCATCTGGAATGTGGCCAAAACAATGGAAGAGCTATCTAGAGGGTTTTCACTGGCTCTTCCATGCATCAGTTTATTTTGACACGTGTCACTTCCATTTAAGCCTATTAACCAAAATTGTAAAAGAATTGCAAAAACCTCTCCCTGATAGCAAGGGAGTCAGGAATGGAGGGGGTAGGGAGGCATAGATGGAATGTTTGGTGAGACCACTGACTCTGCTAGAAACTAAAATCCCCACCACTATTTCTTCACCAGGTGAGGAACCACTGGGGGAAAGTCACCAACCCACACAGTGTAGCCTGAGATCTCAATATTCCTGGCTCCAATTAATTCACAGAGAACTTGTGAAGCCTGAAGCCTTAGGAAACACTTATGTTTTGGGGGATAATTTTGTTTTTGTTTCTGTTTTTGTTTTGAAACACTCATGTTATATTCCTCTTTACTTCAAAATGCTAACCACTGCTCAGATCTGACTGGTCCCTGGCCTTCTCCAGTACAGTCACCATCCCCATTAGAAGAGCTCCAACTTAATGCAGCTGCCAGAGGCCCAATGAGCACTGCTTATGTGTCACTGCATCCATCAATGTCCAGTGGAACTCTGCCCCCATAGACCCCACTTTGTACAATTTTACAATTGTACAATTTTATGGAGTCATGTTCTTCACTTTCTTGATTTTCAAATTTTCCTCTGCTCATCCTCATTCTCCTCTCTGGTGCCAATGCCTTGAATACTGCCATGTTTTCATATTGAAGTTTAATCAGATAGCTCATCTCTTGAGGTGCTGTTACCAAGGGCTTCAAATAAATAACTTTTGGTAATCATTTTCAAAGTCTTCCCACCCCTCCCTGTGACCCCTCCCCCACCTTTTATTGTCCTCTGCATCTTCTTTCTGTTCTGAGCTTGGACTCATTTATGAAAGTCATTTGAATCTGTTTTCTGCTTGGGTCTATTAATACAATGCATTTCCATGCTATTGCCTTCATTAATTCTACTTGTGCTGCTGACTCCAACTCAGGAGATCTCCATCAATCCACACGTTAGCTTTTTGGAAGGGAAAGGAAAGAGGCTTGGCTAGCAGTGAGAATTTGCATTGCCTCTACTGATCCACTTTCTTCATCACCTCTCAAGTGCAGTTGATAGTTTTCATTTGTTTGAGTTTTTCCTTCTGACTATGGACTCCCCTTGGTTGTTTCTCTCTCATGTCTTCTCTGCGCTGTGATACAGGGTTTGCTGGCTGAGGCTGCTCACTGGCCTGCTTGTCTGGCTGATCCATTCCCATCCTCCTCCTGCTTGGCTCTCTCAGACAGTCTGTGGGGTCCCTTCATCATGTACTTGCCTCCCACTTCAGCTTGTCTTCCCCTAAAAAGTGAAGGAAATTTGGAAGTCCCTTGGACACTGAGGACACTTCTTGAGGGAAATAAAGCTATTTGGGTCTATTTGGGTTTGAGCTAAAACACTCTCTAGCTCATCAGAGGGACTGGGACTAGCATAGACCCTCTGTTCCTTCTGAATTTAGAGGGTGGCCATTCTGGGTAGGGAGATAGGGGTGAGGGTAAAGAGGAGTAGTTTCTGATAGGGTAGGTAGGGGCAGTGTGTATGCGTGTGTGTGTGTGTGTGTGTGTGAGAGAGAGAGAGAGAGAGCGAGAGCGAGAGAGAGACAGAGACTGAGACAGAGACGGAGAGAGAGAGAGAGAGAGGGAGAGAGAGAGTGTGTGTCACACATTCTCCAAGGAGCAGGGTTCAATACAAGAACTGGGAGATTAAGACTCCAGACCCCAACCTGCATTTAGGCAAACCTCTCTGTCCTTCGAGCCTTTCTTTCCCCTCCCATTAGATAAGCAGTCAGAATTGGGTGTCTTGAGTAGTGCTTGCCAACTCTGAGCTTCTGTGGTTTTGTGAATGAATGCTAACTTAAGAGTCATATCTTGACCATTGGCAATTTATCTCAACTTTTTATGCTTTTTAAAAAAATTCCAAATGAGTGATAAAAATCCCAATTACAGAAACTATTGTGATAATAAAGTAGGTCAAAGATGTGAAATCATTTTAAAAACTTAATTGTACTTTAAAAATGCAAGATCCTTGGGCAAGTAACTCAGCCTGCCTTTGCTTCAATAAAATGTGGATAACAACCACATGTGCTCATCGAGCTCTTGTGAGAAGTAAATGAGGTTGTCATGCAAAACTTGTGAAACAGTGTCTGGCACATGGCAAGCACTAAATAAGTGTCTTATTATTTATATGCTTCAAGATGCTTGTAGGACAGTGTAGCAGAGGGACCTCCCACATTCAGGGACTGATCTGCAGGAGGAGGTCTATGCAAGGGAGGCCTGGATCTGGAAGAGCATCTAGCTCCTAGTCTTGCCCCATGGACTGGGGTGGGGCCATCTGGTGAGGGCCTTTTTCCCATTTAGGGCATGAAACAGCACGGCTCTGACACAGTGGGGGCATTTGAGTCTTTGGGGGGTTAGGAAGCTCTGGGGATACTAGAAGTCAGCAACCCAGGCAGGCCATCAGCAGCCAGTCCATCAATAGGGACTGGGCTACCTCACAACAGATAAGTAATACCCAGGGCCCACAGTTACATCTTCTCCATATCTGGGCTCTGCTTTCTTCTATGTTGGCTTCACTCTCTAGCAGACACTCTCCTTGCAATATTGAAAATGGCATTTGGAAGCTTTAAGCTAAAGAAATCTATGGACTTCACCATCCAAGAAGGAGAACTCCCTGTTTACTCATTAGTTCCAAGGTTTGATCTTGACTGGCCCAACTTGGGTCATGTGCCCAGCCCAAATCTCTCAGAGCACCACGGAGATGTGACTCATATCAGCCTGGCCTGGGTACCAGACTCACCCCTAGAGGTAATTGTTGGGGTCAGCCTGAACTGCCTAGTTCCTGGACTAAGAATAGAGTGGGTGGTGGTCTCCCAAGAGGGGCTGGAGACTTGAAGTGATGGATTTGCTTCTAGGCTTTCTGGTTTTCCTCATGAGTGGCTCTAGTAGTCCAAGGCAATCCTGGGAAGAAGAGTTAAAGCACTGACCAAAAAGCATGCTGAAACAAACAAGAGGGACCTGGGCAGAGTACTAACAACACTTCCTAGAATCCTAAAGCTTAGCTTTGTTTCTCTATACCACGTGTCCCTGTCCTCAGTTGGTCAATTCAGACGTTAACATGTTGCATTTGCTTAGAGTGAGGCTTAGCTCTAAAATCCCCCTGTCAGAGGAAATGGAGGAATTTGATTAGTGTGGTAGCACCATTATGACCACTTCCCAAAGAACCCCTTTGTTTGCCAAGCCAAATGTGCTCTCTGCAGAGTGGCCTCATCATTTCTGAAATGATCCTGCTATGCAGATGATCTCTGATTTACCAATTGCAGAAGCAAAGAGGCACACAATTGATATGGATGCAGCAGAAAGAACTTGGCTTTCCTCTCTTCCAGTGCATGCCTGAGAGAGAGCTTCCTGCTGGTGGGGGCAGGGTGCATGTTACAGACCAGCAAATGTGGCCCTTGTGTGCCACACAGGCAGTTTCTCCTCGGGATGCTCAACCTGCGCTGGGGAAGGAGGTGATGTGTTGGAACCAACTAGTTTCTGTCCCCATAGCTTGTTGGCTCTGCTGCAGTGGGATTGTCAGAAGCCCTGCTTTTCCTTGGCCAGACTCCTATGACTGCTAATGGTTCTTCCCAGCACTGCCCTAATTGTTTCTACAACAAACTCCCATCACCAATTGTATCCAAGCCATTGGTGGTCTCCAACTGTGTTTGGAGTTACAGACAGTGAAGTACCTGACAATTTTCCAAAGAGTCATCAGCCCTAGTTAGACAGTTGCCAGATGTCTCCCTCAACCAAGCTAATCCTTATCTCCCGGTCTCTAGATGATTTCCCCAAACAGGATCACATTCATGGCCCCTTCTTGTCCTATAAGGGCCATTGGTGGTTTCCAGAATCATCTTCATCTCTGCCAACCTTCATTCACCTCTACCTTTTTTAAATGGAAGAATGGATCAAAAAAGAGTGAAGAATCAGGCAAATGAATGAGTGAATGAACGAATGAAAGGATGAATGGATGAGCTCACTTCTAACCTTACACTCTGTCTCCCAGCATGTTATGGTATTCTCTTTGGCACTTTTAAGTCATCTCCCCAGTAAAAATTATAAGCTACCTGGAGGAAAGTACTATTGTTTTTTATTTCTTTTATGACTCAGATCACAGAACTGGGCCACATTGGCCTTTTTGAAAACAGTCTATGCATCAGTCAATGTGAAGGCATGGATATAACACTAAGTTGGAATTCAGGATACTAATCCACCCCCATGACTCTCTGGATGAGTTAGACCAGTTTTAGGCTTTGTAGGCCTTAGTTTTCTAATCTGTGAAGTGAAGGGATTGGGCTGAGAGAGTAGACTCTGGGCTTTCCCTTACCTACCATCTAGTAACCTTGGGCAAGTTGCGTGATTTCCCCAAGCAAACAGGATGAACCATTTCTACCTCGTGAGCTGTTTTAAAGACTTAATGATATGATGTATATCAGGTGCTTAGCCCATAGTTAATAATTATATTCTCTAAATTCCTGTCCAGATTCTGATACAGACCATCCACTCAACATTCTGTGTTAGAGAAGGAACTTTGCAAAATGGTAGAACACTGTCTCTTCTGTTAAGATTTTTACATGCTATGTAAATTTTCTTTAAAGAAATCCATGGCCAATAAGCACATGAAAAGATGTTCTTCATCACTAAATATTAGGGACAAATCAAAACCATAAAGAGATACCACTTCACACTTACTAGGATGGTCTTAAAAAGGAATGAATGTCTGACACGTACCTTGAGGACATTATGCTAAAAGAATTCTTCCAGTCACAAAAAGACGTTATATGATTCCACTTTTATGATGCACCTAGAGTAGTCAAATTCACAGAGATGAAAAGTAAAATGGTGGCTACCAGAGAGTTGGGGGAGGGTGGAATGGGAAGTTATTGTTCACTGGGTAGAGTTTCAGTTTGGGGAGATGAGAAATTTTCAGAGATGGGTGGTGGTGACAGTTGCACAACAATATGAGTGTACTTAATGCCACTGAGTCCTACACCTGAAAATAGTTAAAATGGTAAGTTTTATATGTATTTTAACATAATAAAACAATGTTTCAAAGAAATGTAAAACCAAAATTAGTTTCCTTTGGGTGTAACTTTTTGCCTGGTGAAGGAGGCCCAGAGCTCCAGGGGCTCCTGGAGTTGAGGATATAGATCATGCTGCCACGCTTTGTGCCGAAACCCTAAAAACAGACTCAGCCTGACACTTTAATGCCGGTCCCACCAGAGAGAAAGCTTTTCAGCAGGAGCCATGAACATGCACATTGTGAAGTCAGGCAGACCTTCTCTATGGAAATCAGCATTTATTTGAAGGCTTTAGTGCCCGATTTAGCCTCACCCAGAGGTGACCTTCTACACAGGGCCAAAAGAAAAGTGATTTCTTTGATCATCCATTTGACCCCAAACTGACCTCCTGCACTTTTCAATTCATTTTAAATCATGCTGTTCTGGCCAAAGCGATTCCAACTCTTAGCAGAGAATATTTCACAATTTTACCAACAATTCTGGGCCAATTTCAGATCTGTTCACTCAAATAGCAAGAACAAACTCTGTGAGTTCTTTCTGAGTCTTTTCTGATCTTAAGCAGCAGGGCGGAAAGTTGAGGGCAATATTCATAAATGGAATGAATTTTCGGGGAGAGATGTGAATTGGAAACTCCTCCTTGCTTAGATATGACCTAATGCTCATTTGGGCCACATCTAAGGTAGGGAAGACAGGTGTGACTCCCAAGGCAGGGACCCAGATTCTCTTTCCCTTGAGTCAGAATCAGCAATGTCCCAGGAGGGAAAACATCACTGTCCTCTGCATTGTTTATGATGTTGTGGGTTGCAAGTAACAACAAGCCAACTCAGGCTGGCTTGAACAATAAGGAAAATGCATCTTCTGGCACAATAAGAGGTGGAATGAAGGCAGAGTTGGTAAGCCAGCAGATCAATGTTGTAAACAAGGACCTGTGCTCAGTCCATCTCTCCACTTCCTCTGTGGTCATAAGAGAGCTGCCACAGCTTCAGACACCATAAATACACCAGGCAATGGGAGAGAATGCTTTCCAGAACCTGCCCCCCAAACCCTAGCTGACTTCCCTCTCACATATCATTAACCTGAATTGTATCACTTACAAATGCCTAAACTAGGAGTGATCAAAATTTTCTGTAAAGGGCCAGGTTAATAAATATTGTTGGCTTAGAAGATATGCATTTGGTTGCAAAAATTGAGCTCTGCCATTGGAATGTGAAAGCAGCCATAGTAATGCTTCAACAAATGAGAATGGCTGTGTTCCAATAAAACTTTATTTATAAAGACAGGTGGCAGGCTGGATTTGGCCTACAGGCTATGGTTTGCCCACCCCTATTCCAGATCAGCCATTTCACAATTAGCTTCAGGACCCAACTAACGGGGAAACATGTAACAGGCAATTTGTTATTAATTTATAAAAATGGTATTTGTAAGTGGTTTATTCTCTGCTAGCACCCAAGAAAGGATATTCAAGAGGTTCTAATTCATAGAAGATCACTTGATAGGTAAGCAGATGAATAGAGCACAATAGAATTGGGCCACCAAAATAAAGTGAGACTAAAATTTCAAAGAAGTTCTTACGTGCAAAGAGCATCAAAGGAGGCACTAAGACTCAGAACTTGGTTAAACTCTGTTCAACTTATTTTGCAAATATAACCTTTGCCAAAAATGTTTAATTTCCCCAGATCACACAGCTACCCAGGGGCAAAACCAAGACCTAAATTCAGGCTGTGGTAGGTTGTAGCGTTATTCCAAATGCATGCTGCCCCTCCCAAGAGGTGGATTATACAACTCCCTGCAGGGACAAATTCCACCAGGTGTTTGTGGTGCCCCTCCCTACTATTGAGCTCAGGAGTGGCCATGGGACTTGCTTTGGAACATGGGTGAGAGGGCACACGTCACTTCTGATTGTCATGTGTGTCTGCTCTCTGCCACAAGACTAGTGATGTGCTAGGCAGAGGTTGCTGTGCCAGACTGCACCACAGAGTGAAGAGGATAAAAAGCACAGGCACAGCTGACCCATGATGGACAGGTCACACACATAGGGAATATACCACTGAGATCTGGGGCTGTTTGTTACCACAGCATAACTGAATCTATGCTGATAAATACATGGACTTTACAACACTAAACGTTGGGCTCCTTCTCACCTGGAGAATCTCAGGTTCCCAGCTGTATTAAATGGACTGAAAAACACACATTTTGTGGAGTCACCCTGCCTGGGTTGAGATTTCACTAGCTGTGTGACATTGGTCACATTACTCTCTGACCCTCGATTTCTTCATCTGTAATATAACACTTGTGCCTACCCCCTGGGAATATGGTGAGGATTCAATAACTAAGCCTGTCGTTTAAGGACTACTGGCTAAATGTTGGTTGCTATTATTCAGCATAGTCTCTCCCGGGGGACAGTTCAGCAACACTAAGGTGTGGGTGGTGGGGGGGCTCACTAAAAGTGTTCCGTGTCATTACATATGAAAACAACAGCCATCCTTCCAGAAGTCACTCTCGCCAATGTGCAGTGCTGACAGTCATCACTGTCCCTGCTACAGGCCAGGGGGAGGGACATGAGTGGCTGTTGCAGAGGGGTTAGGAGCAGGCTCCTAGGATCAGCCTGGTTAGGGTTCAAATACTATCTGTCTCTCCTTCCTGTACATCTGTAGCTAAGTTATTAACCTCACACACTCATGCCACTGATTCTTGAGTGCTCATGTGTGCCAGGCACGTTTGGAAGGATGGGGAGAAGTATGTGACCAGGACTAAGAAGGGGAGGTGCATAGGAGATATCAAATAGAAGATTTGTTGGCCATCACTGCCTTGTACCACATCTAGAGCTCAGCCTAGGGGCTGGAAGGTGAGTCTAGAAAACCTCACCAAAACATCACTGGGGATTTCAAAGGTAAAGGAAGATAAAGAGTCAGACTGTATGTGTGCCCTTGCCAAACATTGCACAAGAACCCTTTGGATCTTTTTCTCTTCTCTTCTCGTCTCTTTTCTCTCTTCTTTTCTTTTTTTTTTTTTTTTCTTTTTTCTTTTATTCCAAATGTTACCATGAATTAATAGCACTCACTCCTGGGCTACTGGAAACATATCTTTCTTGCCTCTGACCGAGCAAACCTTAAAGTTGGAAAGTAAGCCTTTTATTTGGGGATGCTGTGGGGGTTTATTACTGAGTCACCCCAGAAAGCAATGAGGGTCTGTGAGAGGAAGTAGTACAGAAAGTGGAAGATCTTCAGTAAAATAATTGCAAGGCAACATTTCAGGGTGGTTTAATTTCCTACTGCATTTTAATGACTAATATAGAAGATATAAAAGTGTCGTTTATAGAGAAACTCCAACCTTTTGTTTTCCTCGTTATTCTAATAGATCAAATGGAACATATAATATGATTTTTTTAAATTTTTTCACCAAACACCAATCTTTCATGCTACAGATCTGTGTAGTTACTGCTTGTCACACACTCAAAATAGATGTGAATAGGACTTCAATGGGAAGGAAACTCTGCTCTTTTCCCTTCTGGTAACAAGGCAAAAAACCTTTTACAAATTCCATCCTTAGGCATTTTCCTATTCCGTTTGATCAGATTTAACTGAAAGTTACAGGGTTTCCATTCTCAGGCACTAAGGTGGTATTGATGGGGACACACTGATGGGGACCTTGGGGTTTTAGGAGGTGAAGGGCAGTTTTTTAATCCATTAGCTTCTTCTGCCTCAGTTCACCACCCAGAACTAACCCCAAGCCTGCCAGATGAGGTTGGGAGGCATGGGCTGGGTAAGGCGGGACAACAACCTCCGCCCCAGCTCAGCCAGTGTGTCAGGGGTGGGAGAGACGGACGGACAGGGCTGCCTATAGAAACAACAAGCCCTTCTCCTGCAGACTCCTCCAACTCATCTGAAGCATCCTCCTCCTCCTCTTCTACAATCGGCTGATGTGACCCCTCAGGGACCTCTACAGTCGAACTTTGTTTTCCGCGGCTAGTAACATTGCAAACGCAGAATCTGGCTTCTCAGCAAGAACTTCAGGCTTGTCAAACTCGACCACCTGAAAGTCAGAGAAAAAGATCTGAAATGGGCAGAAAATATCCACTCACCTAGAGTCCAAACCACTGAAGCCTCTGGGGAGGTTACGCCAACAACTTCCTGTACCTTCCCATTTTCCATGACCAGGACAAGGTCGCAGTTGAGAACTGTGTTGAGGCGGTGGGCAATGGTCAATACTGTGCAGCCTTTGAAGGCATCTTTGATGGTGCTCTGAACAAGGGTGTCAGTCTTGGAGTCCATGGAGGCAGTGGCTTCATCAAGGAGAATGATCTGTTGAGGAAGGCACATTGAAAAAGTCATATTAAGCCAAAACTGCAGCGGAGGGAAACTCATGGTCTTAGCTCTACTTATTTAAAAAGAAGGAGAAGGAGATGGAGACAGAGAAGGAGAAGGGCTGAAAAATCAGGAGCTGTGCGTCCATCTCAAAAGGTTAGAAAAATAACAGCAAAATAAAAGTCAGTTCACACCACCTCTATCTCCTTCAGAAGGACTGACTGAAAGAATAAGGTGATATATGATTTACTTCTCTTTGTAAGTGGTTTATTGTAATCTTACAAACTGGTAGGAGGCTTTATCTATTGTGCTAACATGAATCAGCATGAGCTATAATAATTTGTATTTGTTTCCGATCACAGCTATAACAAATCAGCACAAACTTGGAGGCTTAAAAACAACACAAATTTAGTGTCTTGCAGAGCTGGAAGTCAGAAGTCCTAAAGTCAAGGTATTGCCAGGGCTGCATTCCTTTTGCAGGCTCTCGGGAAAAACAGTTCCCTCGCCTGTGCCAGCTGCTCCGGGCTGCCTGTGTTCCTTGGCTTGTGCGACCTTCGCGGCATTGCTCTATGGCTACTTCTGTTGGTCAAATCTTTTCTTCTCTTTCTGACTCTCCTGCCTCCCTCTTATACAGAGCTGCATGATTATACTAGGCCCACCCAGGTAATCCAGGAAAATCTCCCCACCTCAAAATCCTTGATTTAATTACATCTGCAAAGCCCCTTTCTCTCAGGTAAGGTGGTACATTCACAGGTTCCGGCTACCAGGTCGTGGACATATTTGGAGGCGGAGGGCACTGTTCTGCTGACCATGGCGTGGGTTTGCAAGTCAGAGGGCCTGAGCTCAGCTCTAACTCTGCTTGACCTTGGTTAAATTACTTAACTTCCCCAAGACTCCACATCCTCATCTGTAAAAAGGGGTTATATCTTCTTCTGAGCATGAAATGCAAAGACAACACAACACACACAAACCACTTAGCACTTAGAGCATAGTGTCTCAGTCAGCATAGAGCACATGCTGGAGCTGGCTCCCTCTCCTGACATTAGGACATCGACACAACACACACGGTGAGTTACACTTTGATCAGGGTTCAGAGAATGGGATTTCTAAAGCAACGCCAACCCGTCCCTTGAAATCAGTAACCAAGGATGACTAAGTCACGAAGAAAAAGGAGTATAAATTTTACAATTCTCATTTCTTAGCATTCTGAAGGTGTTCTGTAGCATCCTGTGTATTGTTTGTCAGGCCTCAGAATTGTTCAGGGACAAGGCAAAAGAAAATCAAGAGGCAGATTTCTTATCCTCAAACCACTTAGGAAGACAGAGAGAATACCTAAAGCAAGGCTTCCCAGGGGGAGACCCAAGGGAGGCAGGTGCTATTGCTGTAAATGGCTGTTATTTTTCAATTTTTAGCCCTTGCAACTTTGTCTTAAAAGAAAGTGATTGGTTTTTAAATGGCTCAATTGTTCTCTCTTTGCTGAAAGACAAACGCGTGGCTCTACCTCCTGGATTGAGTGGCGCTGCGGGAAATATCCAAAATTTGACCAATCCATTTTCCGTGCTGTTTCCTTACTTTTGAATTACGGAGAAGCGCTCGGGCCATACAAAGCAGCTGACGTTCCCCTACTGAGAAGTTTTCTCCATTTTCTGTGACTTCTGCCTGTAATTTTTCCGGGAGTTTCATTATCTATAAAACATAGAAAATGCCACATTTATGCTGATGATCTATAAAATTGTCCTGCATCGTCTATATTGATTGCCCCCTTCTCATGCATTCATCAGCTGGCTTTATCTTACTGAGGAAAAGAAAGTACAAAACAACAATCATTTCAACATTGCAAACAGGCACCAGGGAAAGACCAGGGAGTAGGCGGACATTAATAATTTAAAATCACAGTATGATTCACAGAGCCCCATAGACACCTTGCCAAAAGAGGACAAATGGTGCACATATGGCTCCAGAGAAACACAAACGAAGTGTAAATGCCTTCCAGGGTCCCTATTTCCACGGGCAAAATAGACATTGGATGGGAGAGTTTTCTGGTCATCAAGGAAAAGTAAGACAGTGTCTGACTTATGCAGTCATAGTGGCATTGGGGAATGCTCACCTTGGTACCGAGTCTTGGTGGAAACAATCTCCTCTGTGCTGCAGAGGTGGCCACGCTCACCTGCTGACTCCAGCTGCAGCTCTTATAGGATAGGACCTCATCTCACAGGAACTGGCCATATTTGCCATTCCTGGAGCATGCCATGCCCCCTCACCTTCCTGTGGCTTCTCTGTTCCCAGAAGCAAATGAGGCTGTTGGCAGAGCAGCAGGATGCCCTATCTGCTCTAGAGACAGATGGACTTGGGTTCAAGTCTCCATTCTTCCACTTACTAGCTTACACATGTTTCTTCCCTGAGTCTTCATTTCTGTACCTCTAAAAATTGGGGTAGGAGTCCCAACCTCAGAGGGTTGTAGTCAGGATAGGACCAAATGAGATAATGCATGCAGAGCTCTTGACTGGACCACTGCAGAGGCCTAATACATGTTATCTATTATTGCTTTTAACAACAGAGAGTAAATAAGGATCACGTTCTACTGACACCTGTGATGCCAACAAATAAGCTTGGCCAAATGCTGGCCTAGTGCTTGTCCAGTTCAAACATGGGCCAAGTATCTGGGGCCCTAGTGCTGAGAAACAGGCTCATCCTGGAGAGCCCCAGAGACCTACTGTGTCTCTCATGAATGTCCTCTCCAGAACCTGCCAGAGCATCTCATCCGAGTGGCTCTCAAAGGGATCCAAGTTGTACCTGCAATAAAGGAAAGAGCAGGGAGCTGGATTTCTGAGGAAGACAGGATGAGGGGAGCATGTTTTCTGCAGCATATGGGAGAGAGTAAGAGGCGGTGCGTGATGACCCCCATCCCTTCAAAAGCAATGCTTAGCCCAGAAGAGTGGTCCATAAAATGACCAGCTTCAGGCCAAAAGAGCAAGAACCCACAGCTCTGTGATGGAACAGAGACCACCAAGGCAGGAGAGCTAGTACTGAGTAAGGCACTCAGGAAGACACATTTGGTCCTCACAACGGCCATGTTTGGCAGAATGCATTTGGCCCTCTGCAAATTCTTGGTGGAGGTGGAGGGTTGGGGATTCACTCTATCATTGCATTCACACCACCTTCAGAGGCAAGAGGTATAGCTGCAGCTCCCACGCACTTGCATAGGGTGGGTATCCCACTTGCAGAATCTAGTATACTACTTGACCTGGTGCTCAATGGGAGAAATATCCCTCACATCGGAGGGACAGCCCTTACACTGGACTAAATGAGAAACTGGTTTTCTCCTTGTGCCTTGATATCAGATCTTGAGCCCTGCAGAAGTTGCAACCCACTATTCTTATACTTGAACAACTTCTGTTCATTCCTCTGTGGGAATAAATTGATGCACTTCCCTATGGATGGTTACATACATAGGATAATCACTTATTTTATTTCACAGACTGGGTTCTTTTGAGAGTGGCCATTGCTAAGTGTGATAGGATGCCGAGACACAGGCATAAACCAGGCTCTCCTGGACCAACTGGGATATCTCCTCACCCTACGTGTAAACATCTCACTTATTGGTGGTGTAGCTCAGATACAGGTAATGTTCAGGGCCCTAGTCCTTGGCTTCTCCCGAGGGTTCACTGAGGAGCAGGTACTATTAGTGCCTTGTGATGCGGCTTTCATCCCCACTGTGGGCACTTCGCAAAATTCCTGGCTGGTCTGTTTTTACTATCCAAAAAATAGGAATGCACGACGATCAAAAACAGCTACCTTACTGTACCTACAAACAGGACAGGATCCTGGGGGATCACAGTCAGCTTGGTTCTGAGGTCTTCCAAACCAATCGTGCAGATATCCACCTCATCAATGAAGATCGTACCGCTGGCTGGCTCCACCAGACGAAACAAGGCCATTCCCAGTGATGACTTTCCTGGGAACAATAAAAACAAGAACAGCAAATCAAACATCAGTTTGCACTTCCATCATATCCAAGTATCTCATCAAGGGAATTTGTAATGCAGTCAAATGACTCCATGCAGATGACCATGCAGACAGAAAGGCCTCACTCTGTGGGAGCAATCTGCTGCCCTGATGCCATTAACCTGCTCATCCCCACAGGGGCTGTTAACACAGGACTCATCCTCTGGGCCTCGTTTCACCAGAATGATTCTCATTTAATTAATTCAAAAACCGATGTATGTTTGTTTCCAACTCCACACACCCATTCAACCTGAAATCCTAATTTACAGTCAAGAGATTTGAGGGGAAAAAACCCCAGCCAATCCATCACACACACACACACACACACACACACACACACACACACACACCACCCTCTGGTGTGGCTTAACCAGCACACACAGTAGAAATGCAAAGAAAACAACCTGAGAAAAGCACAGTCAGAGCTGGTCCTCACCAGAACCTGTTCTTCCAACGATCCCAACTGTCTGCCCACTTTGAATGACCAAGTTCAGCCCATCAAGAACCAGGGGAGTATTGTCTCTGTATCTCATCTGATAGTCTCTGAATGTTATCTCCCCACGGCTGGGCCAGTCATGGGGACAAGTCTCCACTTTGAGGGGGTGAGTGCGTTCAGGAACACAGGTCTGAAAAGCAGAATGACCAATGACAGGTTAATAACCATTCTCTTTTCCATCCATTTAATTCATTCATTCATTCATTCATTCATTCATTCTTTCATTCCCACCACTCTAGGTACTGGTGCTCATGGTGGTGAGCTAGACCAATAAATTTAGTCAAGAACTTACATTCCAGTGGGGAACTCAGATGATAAACAAGAAGTGAAATCAGAAATGAAAACAATAAAATAGAGTATTGTAACAGAATATAGAATGTGTGTGGTGGAAATGGGTAGGCGGAGTGAAAGTAACTTAAGGGTTGAAGAAGGCATCTATGAGAATGTGGCATACAAGCTGAGACCTGGAATGCTGAAAAGATGCCTGCTATAGGAAGATTTGAGTCCAGAGCCTTCCTGGCACAGTGGACAGCTAGTGCAAAGGCCCTGAGGCCAGGGCAAGCTTGGTCACTTTGAGGAATAGAAAGAAAAGTCATGTGACTGGAGCTTAGTGAATAGAGAGATGGATAACTACAAGGGACATCTACTGGGCCTTGTGGTCCTGGGCAAGCGTCAGCAGTTTGACCTTGAAGCTATGTGACAAATCCAGACCAAATCTTGAGATTTACAGAATTCAATCAGTTATAATTTCAATATCTGCAGGAGTCATCATGGTGTTAGAAGTAGGAAGATAACAAGAATGCAGAATGTCAGGTTCAGAGGTCTTTAAAGTGACATGGAAAAGACATTTTAGTTCCCCAAGAATCCAAGAAAGGCAAAGTCTAAGTAAGGAGTAAAGCGACTTGACTGTGTTATAAGACCAACCCCTCCTTCTGAAGTGATGAGTCGCTGTTAGTAATAAGAAGACCCTCATGTGCCCTGTAGTGTGACTGACCAACCCAAATCTGTAATAAGCAACCACGATTAGCTGAGAAAATAACTGTAGTCTTAGACAGTGAATATTTTTAACCCCCAGATGACCTGGAATTCATAACAAAAATATTTAAGAGAAGCTTGAGGCACCTGGGTGGCTCAGTCTGTTAAGCGTCTGACTCTTGATTTCAGCTCAGGGTAGTGAGTTCAAGTCTCAACTTGGGCTCCATGCCCAATTAAAAAAAATATATATACACATATATATTTTTAATAAATAAATAAATAAATATATAAAATAAATAAATATATAAATAAATAAATTTAAAAATATATATATTTAAGAGAAGCAAAATTGTAACAGTAGTATTATCAGTTTAAGGACTCTGCATATTTGGTGTTTTAAGTATAATAATATTAGTGACATAAGGGCCTGTGGTTCTAATTTAAAATGTATAATTGAATAACTTATTTAAACATGACTTTTTTTAAATATTTTATTTATTTATTTGACAGAGAGGAGAGAGAGCACAAGTAGGCCGAGAGGCAGGCAGAGGGAGAGGAGGAAGCAGGCTCCCTGCTGAGCAGAGAGCCCAATGCGGGGCTCGATCCCAGGACCCTGAGATCATGACCTGAGCCGAAGGCAGAAGCTTAACCCACTGAGCCACCCAGGTGCCCCTAAACATGATTTTAAGTTAAAAGCTTACTGTTCATCTACAGCATTGGGATGGTTATACAAATTTAAAGCTTACTGTATTTATAAGTGTAATTTATTAGATTTATATAACCTCTGGAAAGTTTGTTTGTTACATCAGATAATTATTAAATCCCTTAAGAAGGGAATGACATGTACTAAATTTTTTAAAATACAGTTTAAAATGTTTTAAAGTGTTTAATTAAATTTGAAAATGGCACCAAATGCTATTCAGAGTCCCTCAAAAGTAATTGCTTGACTTGTCTAGACTTCTTTTCAAAGAATTGCAGGATTTGTAAGTTGAACATAAAAACTTTTAGAGAATAGGCGGCTGGGTGGTAGAGTCGATTGAGCATCCAACTCTTGGTTTCGGCTAAAGTCATGATCTCAGAGTCATTGTCTTAAGGTCATGAGATCAAGCCCCACATAAGGCTCCTTGCTCAGGAAGGAGTCTGCTTGAGATTCTCTTTCTCCCTCTTCCTCTACTGCCCCACACCTGTGCTCTCTCTCAAATAAATAAATAAATCTTTAAAAAAAGCTTTTAGAGAAGAGTTCAACCATTGTTTTTTGCAATTTACAATTTCAGCCAATCAAATATTAATTTTTGGAAACTAAAGTTAGCCACTGATTTCTCTTTTTGTGTGCAGAAACTACCTTTGAGAAAAAATGTTTTAAAAAGTCTCTCTTCCTCAACCTCAAGAACTTTAGAGTAAATAGGGGTTTTAAGAAGAGGGTTGTGGTCCCACTTCAGTTTTTAAAAAGATCATTTTCACATGTCAAAAAATCAAATGCCTACATAAATTCTGCCAGAGTTAACTAGCCCCTCCTCTGGCATACACTAATTTCTTACCAAAATATACTCTCTGAGCAACTCCACGGAGGTGAATTTGGCCTGGGTCTCTGTCCCTGTGCGCACGCACACTTGGAGCAGTCCACTTAGCTATTATAGAGAAGTAAGCAGCTAGGTTAGAGCACTTTCCTCCCTTGGGTTCCACCGTCCCACCTTCAGGGGCAATCCTTGTGAAGTACCCCTCCCCAGTCTCACTCAGGGCCACACAGAAAGTAGGCCTGTATTCCCAGCCAAGTGCCTAGAAGTGAAGTTACTGGGTGTTTCTCCTTTAAACATTTCCTCTGCATTTAGAAACAAATGGGTAATGACATTTTCCCTGGTAATCCAGATGGCAACTACCATCCCACCACAGTATCACTTGATCACTCTTAGTCTGAGCGACAGGGAGATGCTGTTGAGCTGGAATCTCCCAGGGCCACAGAACTGCTGGGTACCCCCCTGCCTTGCTGCCATCTGGTGGTGTCCTGCACCTCTATGCCCTCCCAGCTTTACCCTTCCCACAGCCAAGCAGCAACTGAAATCCAATCACCACAGATCATCAGAAATAGAAGAAAACCATCAAGCCCCTCTGTTTGTTTCAACCATGAGAAAATCTAGGCTCAGAGTGGGGAGTGCGGCTTGCTAAGGTCATCCAC
Source organism: Potos flavus (assembly GCA_028534135.1). NCBI lineage: Eukaryota > Metazoa > Chordata > Mammalia > Carnivora > Procyonidae > Potos > Potos flavus. The sequence goes on along the minus strand of CM052888.1, from coordinate 30,901,969 downwards.
CTCAGGCCAGGGTCCCCCAGAAGCCAACCCTGAAATGTGAGTGAAGCAGTATATTAGGGCAGATTGAATGGTGATCCCCTAAAAGGTATGCTTGCAGCCAAATCCCTGAGACCTGTGACTGTTACATCATTTGAAAAAAAGGATCTTTGCAAGTGTAATTAAGGATCTTGAGATCATCCTGGATTACCTGGGTGGACCCTAAATCCAATGACAATTGTCCTTCCAAGAGACAGAGGAGAAGACACAAAAGAGAAGATGTGAAGGCAGGGTTCCATTGCTGCTTTCCTGCTTAACAAACGCCACTGGCTTTCCATTTCTCTTAAAGCAGTGGCTCTTGATCTGGGTGATTTTGCCCTTCAGGAGGCATTTAGCAATGTCTACAGATATTTTTGATTGTCACAACCTTGGAGGAGGGAGGTCCTAGTAGGATTTCCTGGTTAGAGATTAAGGAGGCTAACATCCTACAACACGGAAGATAGCCTCTCACAAAGAGGATCATCCAGCTCAAATTTCCAGAGTGTTGCAGTGAAGAACCTTTTTTTTAGAATGTAAGCAACCCCCCATCATGGGTGACAAAACCCTACAGAGTCTATCTCTGCCAGTGCCTCAGACCTTATTTTCTATCAATCTGCTCAAACTACATGACTTTCTGAGTTCCTCAAATGCACCAAGCTCCTGTCTACCCCAAACCTTGCCCTGGCCCCTCAGGCTGAAGCATTCTGCCTTCCATCTTCTTTCGTTCTTTGTCATTCGCGTATCAGTTTGGAAGTCACCTCCTGGCAGAGGTATCCTCTGACTATAGGATCTAATGTTGCTTCCCCACTAACAGTCACATTCCATGATTTATTATCTTCCTAACACTTAAACAGTTTCCAAAGTCTTCTCATTGATTTACTTTGGCACTTATTTATTCTATCCCACGTTACATCCCTTCTTATACCATAGAGTATAAGCTCAATGATGGCAGGGACTTGTCCAGCTTGTTCATTGCTGAATCCATAGCACCTACCAGACTTCTGGTTCATGGTAGGTGCTCAGTGGTTATCTGGTCAATGAATGAATGAACGCTGCCCTTGAGAAGAGCTTATACATGTTTTGTTAAATTCAAGGGTATCAGCCCCTCAAGGCTCCAGGAAACCCTCCACAAGTTTAGAACTCCCCTGTCAGCACAGTGCTGGCCCAGTAAGTGCTCATTCTCCTCCATGATGTTATGTGATGCCACTTTGCATTCACTTTCTGCTCTGTGGGACTTCACACATCTAGGGAGTCTCATCTGTTCTCAAGGGAAGTTCTGTCATTTGGATTCTATGTTCTCCAAATAGGGCTAATGCTCAACAAAGCCACAAAGCCAGCTAGAGAAGTGTTCCCCTAGATCTCAGTGTGTTCAAATTCTCTAGCCTTACAGCAATGTTTGAAAACAATCTCATGGAAAGCTGATGATATCCCCAAAAAGAACAACCTCAGTTGAGGAAAGCTGTTTCACTTGGACTAAGTGAGGGAATCTATTCAACATCATCTGCTTTCTATTTTACTAGGCAACAACAAATAAAAACACCCATCAATGAGGGAAACTGGCTACCCAAGAAAAATTCATTGTTTCCCACTTAAGATAGAGACCTGAGAATATATTTGTATTCCTTCCCCTTCCCAAAATGCCATTAAAATGATATCAGAGGGATTTTCAAAAAAGAATAGACCTTTAGGGGCAAGGGGATTGGGAAGAGATAGCTTTGAATGAAAGAGTCACAGATTCTGGAAGATGGAAAAGGGAAGAAAAGCCCTTTGACAGAATGGATGCAGAATGTGCTGCAGGGTCTTACAGAGCCTTCTATCTAGCAGAACTCAGACAGGCTTCGTGTGTGAGAAGGAGCCACAGAGAGACTGATTTGATTGGTAGTCTGTCTATAGACCCATATATCCCCCTCCCCTCATCTTTTTCCCAACCAGAGGTAGCTGAACACTTTATCCCCTAGACAACACACACATACTCACACATACACCCCCCCCAAGATTCACATTCAGACCCAAATGATCTAGGTTCAAAGCCTAACTCTCACACATGACAGGTGCGTGATGTTGGACAAGTCTTTCTGAGCCTCAATCTTCTCATCTATAAAATGAGGACTATGGCAGTACCTATCTCATAGGATTGTTATGGGAATAAATAAATTAATTTACATACAAGGTTTGCAACAGTACCCAAAATGGTACGTGTTTACTGAGCATTATTATTATTCTTTATTACTATTATTTCCCTATTACTGTTATTTTTCAAAAGAAAAAACACCAAAGCAACCAAAGTGAGAAGTCAGTACTATTTGTCATGGACATCATGGTTGCCTCCCCAGCATTCTTCTCCTGCTCTCTATTGTGGGACAGCTTTGTGACTTGGGGGTCAGATGGAGTGTGACTCCATCCTTTGGCCTAAGCCAATCACTCCAATTCTATCCAGGCACTAACTAATTCTAGGTTGCCCAAATTAATCTAGTAAGAGTAAAGCTCAGGGATTTTGCTCAGTCGATAGGGTAGGAAAAGCTTCTGTCCTCCCTCTTTCCTGTTACAATCTTCAGAGACTCTCCATCACCATTGTACAACCATGAAGGAAGTCATCACAGAATAAGGACAAAGCCAGGGGCTATGATCCAACTGTTCCTGAAACCCACATAACCGCCAGACCTTTTAATGATGTGAGCCAGTAAATTCTTTATTCTCTGAACCCATTTGAGTTGGTTCTTCTATTACATCTACCCTCCCTGGTATACCCTATGCCAGAGCCTCCAGGTCAAGCCTAACTTTACACAAGGTATTACCTGGATGATGTAAGACAAAGACAAGCCTTTGGATGAAGCACTAATTGAGGAGAAGCTCAGGGTCACCAACAAGGCCACAATGAAGGTAACAATGTTCATGAGGACATCCATTCTTAGAGCAAACCACCTGAGAGCACAGTTAAAATATAGGAGGTGGCTGGAGTTTTCATCATTTAGCATCTTAAACCTAAAATTAAAAGATGAGACAAAATAGGAGATCAGGTGTGCTTCCATAGACTTAGGATTAGGGCTACTGGAAAATTAAGGCAAGGAGATTTTTTAATCAAGGACTAATGCACTTTACATAGGAATCCCTTACAAAGATGGGAAAATATCCATACAATAAAATATGCTGCCATAGGTCTCTTTGATTTGCACATATCCCATGTGACAGTATTGTGCTGAGTGGGTTCTTTCTCTTTCCCAGAACTGTCAACTAGAACTCACAGCTGAGAACAAAAGGTGCTCAGTGTCTCATGCTCTACCATCAAAAGATCCTTATTTTGGAGTCAGCCACTCCCCACAAAGGACTTGTGGAATTGATAGTTGGTCCCCTTGATTCATAAAAAGGGTGACAGCTAGTTGCGGAAGAGGTTGCCTTCAGAGAGAATCAATGTTTACGATGGTAAGAGAAGGGAAAGGAAGATGTTTGGTTCCCTCCTCAAATCAGAGAAAGAAGATTCAAGGCAATTGCTTATAAAGCTGAGGGTCTCCTCAAGAAGAAAAAGCTGACATCTTGTACCCCTGTTGTATATTCACTGAGCTAAAGAGGAGAAGGGCACAGGGTAGAGGGACAGAGCAATGACACCACCAAGGATGAGGATGAGACCCGCCCCTGGAGTTGCTCATTCCCCAGATGTGTGGAAGGCAGATCCTGCCCATTCCTGCTGTTGCTACAGTTGGGGTGCAGAGAGGTGACTTTTGGTGCTGCAGTCTTAATGCAGTATTCCTCGGCATGAGGCAAAGAGGCCCCACATCAATAGAATGCAGTGTGAGGCTGCCCAGGAAGAGCTCTCTGGAAGACTCAGGCAGGTCTTGCCCATCAGCAATGCCCAGCAGAGCTGCTAGGGATTTGGTCCTGTTGGAACTTCAACCTTGCCACACCACATTGGCACATTTTGCTGGATTAGCAGAAATGAGCAGCAGGAAAGAGAGAATGGCCCAAAGATGCGTCCTCCCGACTCCAGTCTCTTGCACCAGCCTCAGGAAACCGGTCTCAGAGAAAAGGGAGAGGATGTTTAAAAGAATAGACCAGGGGCTTCCCAGCAGCACACCTGGCCCCCATCCTGCACAGCACACACACATAGCACAGTGTTACTACTCGAAGCCTCTGGGTGTGTTAGGGAGGAAATACAGTGGACCCTTGAACAACACAGGTTTGAACTGCATGGGTCTACCTATATATGGATTTTTTTCAACAAATACAATGTGGTATTGTAAATGTATTTTCTCTTCCTTGTGATTTTCTTAACACTTTTTTTTAGCTTACTTTATTGTAAGAATACAGTATATAATACATATAACATATGAAATATGTGTTAATTCACTGTTTATATCATCAGTAAGGCCTCCAGTCAATAGTAGGTTACTAGTAGTTAAGTTTGGGGAGAGTCCAAAGTTGTATGCAAATTTTCAACTGTGTGGTGGGGAGTTGATGCTCCCAAACCTGCATGGTTCAAGGGTCAACTGTACATTCAAGATTGAAATTTCAACTGAGCTGAACAATTAACCACAAGAGATATCAGGTTCAACTGCCACTGAAGGTTCCCCTGATCTATTGGGAAAGAGGCTTCATCAGAACAAATGGTAGAAATTATTGGGAAAAAACAAAAACTTTTCAATGTTTAAATCCCTAAAGACTTAAGATTCCTCCACTGGTACAGTCACAAACAACCTCAGACATTGCTACTCCATCCTGTTCCCAAACTCCTCAAAAGACTCTGGAAGCACCTCTGACCAGCTATGCTGGGTCCTGTAGCACCTGCCCCCTTCTGTTTCCACCCTAACTTATTTTCCCCAGAGCTTAGTTAAAATATTCTTCCAAACACCGTGGTGTTTCTATCCTACAGCTATAAAGCCTACAAATTCAGCAGACGGTTTAAGTGACTTAGAAGTCATGTGTAGTTTTATCTGTGTGGTTGGTTAGACTGCACGGGAACAAAAGAAATAGATTGGAATTTGACCTCAAGGCTCTGTTTAATCCTGTGACATTTTTGTCTGGTGACAAAAGCAATACATGTCAGAAGCCCAAGCCCTCTGGAAGGTCCATGACAGGAAAGAAAGTATTAAAAGAAGGGGACTCCATCAATCATGTAGGACTCAGCTGTCCCATAGGATTTCCTTGAAACCTTGGTAGAGAATCTGAAGGAAGACAGAGCTTGTATCTGTTTTGTTTGTCATGAGCAAGTCGATGAATGACTCCACGGACAGGAGCTTTTTCTCATGACCAGGACATGGGAAGGGTCCATGTGTGATGCAGAACTCTTGACAGATGACATTCAGGTTAAACTAGGAATAGCACAGCCACCAATTGAACGAAAGGCAAGCTGGCATGCCGGGTCTACACTGAAATCCTAGGTGGCAAAGTGTGGGAAAAGAGAGAGGGAGAAAATTATACCCAAACTCGAAGTGTATGTTGGGTTTTGTTTTTTTTTAAGATTTTATTTATTTATTTGACAGAGAGAGAGACAGTGAGAGAGGGAACACAAGCACGGGGAGCGAAAGGGGGAAGCAGGCTCCCTGCTAAGTAGAGAGCATGACATGGGGCTCGATCCCAGAACCCTGAGATCGTGACCTGAGCCGAAGGCAGGTGCTTAACCAACTGAGCCACCCAAGTGCCCCATGTGCTAGGTTTTAAGGCAGCAAAATATAGGGAAAAACAAAGCAAACAACAATAACAACAACAACAAACAAACAAACAAAATAGAACACCTAATGTGGCAGATACTGCTGTGGATTCACCAAATCCCATTTTCTTTTCCTCCTATGGGTACAGCTGGACCCCATTTCCCAGCTTCCCTTGCAATTTGGTGAGCCCACGTGAATGAAGACTGGTCAATGTGTGCAGAAATGATGAGTGTCTTCATTGGAGTTAACCCATAAAAATTTCCCATGAGGTCCTACACTCATTCCTCACCATATCTTCCAGTTAGACACAGAGGATCCTGGAGAAGACCCCCAAGGCTCTCAGGACAGAAAAGTCCCAGGCAAAACAACACCCCTTTCACCTGCACTAAGGACTCTCATTAAAATGTGACTCGAGGAAGAATAAACATGTACTATGTTAAGCCCCTAAAATTTGGAAGTCTTTGCTACACTGTGAGCCTACATGGTTGATATAATTTATACTGTATTTTAGAAGTTTGGAGCTGGAAGACTCCAGAGAAATTTACTCATCTAGTCCCCACATTTTAAAAAGAAGTAAAGTGTTGTATCCATCAAGTAAAATATAATATGGCCTTTAAAATTTATTTTTATGAGAAATATGTTATAACATTTAAAAAATGCCATTTAAAAATAAAATGAGACAAACATGATTATGAATACTTAAGAAATAGAAAAAATGAAAGACTGAGGGAAATATATGAACATACTAATGGGATTTGGGTTGATTTTTTTTCCTTCTTTGTCCTACTTTCTCCTACTTTTCTGAATTGGACACATTTTGCTTCTAGTGCAAAAAATAAAACATGTAAATTCACATACTGAGGTTGTCACTGAATGAGCTCACAACTTTTGGGCCCCAGATACTAGGGAGAAACACCTAGTGCCTTAGACTGCTCCTTCTTGATTCTGTCAGCAATTCACCTACAGTGAATCCTCAGCATCCCAGACTTCCCTTCTCAAAGCCAGAGAAGCCGTCTATTCCTATGACCTCCCATTCAGGGTCAGGTGTGAAGTGGGTAGCCCTGGAGCAGGGGCCCAGCACTTAACTCACTTGCTAATGCAGTCCTCCTTCTTGTCATAGGCGTGGATGATGCCCAGGCCCTGCATGGATGAAGTGATGTGGGAGAACCAGGGAGACCGGCTGATGTTCTCCACTTTCTTGAGCTCCTGGACTCCTCTATGGAAAATGCTGTGGGGAGATCAAGAGGGCCACAAAGTAGGGTCTCTGAGGCTCTCTCTTAGCACACACAGGTCTGACTATACACTCAAGACAAAGTTTAAGTCAGATGGGTGCCATATAACTAGGGAGAAGGAGTTGGCCCACCACTCTCCTCTAGGACAGGCCATCCCAATTGTGGGACAGATGGGGTCTCAGAAATGTGTGTCTGACATGAATAGACGTTTTTCCAAAGAAGACATCCAGATGGCTAACAAATACATGAAAAGATGTTCAGTATCACTCATCATCAGGGAAATAAAAATCAAAACTACAATGAGATATCACCTCACACTCGTCAGAATGGTAAAATTAACAACACAGGAAACAACAGATGTTGGCAAGGATGCAGAAAAAGGGGAACTCTCTTACACTGTTGGTGGAAATGCAAACTGGTGCAGCCATTCTGGAAAACAGTATGGAGGTTCCTCAAAAAGTTCAAAATAGAACTACCCAGCAATTGCGCTACTACGTATCTACCCAAAGGATACAAAAATACTGATTTGAAGGGATACTGGCACCACAATGTTTATAGCATCACTATCAACAATAGATAAATTATGGAAAAAGTCCAAATGTCCATCAACTGATGAATGGATAAAGAAGACATGGGGTGTGTGTGTGTATATATACAATGGAATATTACTCAGCCATCAGAAAGAACTAAATCTTGCCATTTACAATGACATGGATGGAGCTAGATTGTATAATGCTAAATGAAGTCCATCAGAGAAAGACAAATAGCATATGATTCCACTTATATGTGGAATTTAATGAACAAAACAGAGGAACATGGGGGAAAATAAACAAGAGAAAGGCAAACCATAAAATAGACTTAACTATAGAGAACAAACTGTGGGTCGATGGAGGGAGATGGGCGGGGCGATAGGTTGAATGGGTGATGGGCATTAGGAGGGCACTTGTGATGACCACTGGGTGTTGTATGGAAGTGATGAATCACTAAATTCTGCTCCTGAAACTAATATTACACTATATGTTAACTAACTGGAATTTAAATACAAACCTGAAACTAAGGAAGGAAGGAAAGAAGGAAGGAAGGAAGGAGTCTCAGAAATGTGAGCCATTCCTTGCTGTGGTCTGTTTTGAGTGCTTCTTGTATCATGAATGTCTCACTGCAGGAGATGTGATTTCAGTCTTTAAAGACCAGAAATTTTCATACAATGCAGTTTCTAATACAAGCCAACTACTTTTTGGAACCCAACCAAAGAAAAAGTGATCTGTCCCAATTCTGGAGGAAAATCAGGTCCATCAACTGCCAATGCATGGTCTTCTAAAGGCATTTTCAAAGGTAATTTCAATCATAGCCTCAGGAGCTGACTTTAGAACAAAACCCCTCCACAGGATGCAACTCCTCTGGGTGTTGAAGTTCCAGGACTACTGGAGCACCAGACTACTGCCCTCAGGCAGGCACATTGGCAGGCTGGCCCATGACAGCAAATCTAATCTGCCCTCCAGACTCTCAGCTAAAACTCACCCGGGGGAGAGGAAGGAAAACCTCATTAGCTCAGAGCTCGAGTGAGTTAGCTGGAAACATTTAGGTGATTCAGTCATAGCCAGCCATGGTCTGGCCTGTCTTTGTAGCAAGAAGTAGGGGTGTAGAGAAGAGAAAAACCTTTTGCTAAGTAAATCAACAGTATAAACTGGAGAGCAGACAGAAACAATGGTCGGTCAAACACAGGGATTACAAATACAAGCATCAGGCCAAGGAGTCCATTTTAAGAAGTGGTATCTAAGACATCTTTATCTTTGCAAAGGACTTGCAGAAAGTATTTTATTGGGTCATCACAATAAACCCTTGAGGCTGGACAGTGAGGCCATGTGAGGAGGCCATGTGAGGCCTTTCTTGGAGTCACCAGGGAGACAATGGGAGACCAAAGAGAGAGCCCAGGGCACTGGTGCTCATTCCCACAGTCACACCAGCTCCTGCACAGAAGCCAAGGATACAGAGTCCACCTCTCCAGCCCTAATGCAGTCCTATGTCCTCCCTTCCCACTGTCTGTTGGCATCATCTACAGACTTGATCCACAAACTAGAAACATCCAAATGTAAGCCCACAGACTTGATTACCCAAACTGCTTCTCTTTCCATATCACCCATATCTCTCTTCATGTCCCTCCCCCACTTGGACCCCTCCTTGGCCTCTCCCATCCCCTAACTCCAAAGACCATCTCAGAAATGGCTCCCAAATCCACCCTTTTCTGTCCCCTACTGCTGCCACCTGTTTCATCTCTCATTCAGACTCTACATTTCTCCCATCCCATAGCCCTGATCCTGGTCTTTCCATAGCTCCATCCATCCTCTACACTGCGGCCAAAGTGCTATATCTAAAACTCAGCTTTGAGTGCGGTGTCCCTGGATGAAAACAAACAAACTTGCTTACAGGTGGAGGTAGGTCCAGGATTTGGGGGCTAAATCTTTTACAATTTGGGGGACTCTCTTTGAGATCCTCAGTGTCCAGCCCCAAATTTGGCACATCTAGGAATATAATAACATATCGTCGAGTTTTATGAAAACCCTAAGTTTCCATAACATTGTACAGCTGATCCTTGAACAGTGCAAGGGTAGGGGAGCCAACCTCCCATACAGTTGGAAATCAGCATGTAACTTTTTTTTAAAGATTTTATTTATTATTTATTTGACAGAGGGAAAGAGATCACAAGCAGGCAGAGAGGCAGGCAGAGAGAGGGGGAAGCAGACTCCCTGCTGAGCAGAGAGCCCTATGTGGGGCCTCGATCCCAGGACCCTGAGATCATGACCTGAGCGGAAGGCAGAGGCTTTAACCCACTGAGCCACCCAGGCGTCCCTGCATGTAACTTTTGACTCCTCAAAAACTTAACTACTAATAGCCTACTGTTGACTGGAAGCCTTACCAATAACATAAACAGTTGATTAACACATATTTTATGTTATATGTATTATATACTATATTCCTACAATAAAGTAGGCTAGAGAAAAGAAAGTTATTAAAAAAATCAAAACGAAGAGGAAATCCATTTATAGTATGGTACTGTATTTATCAAAAAAAGAATCTACACATAAGTGGACCTGTGCAATTCAAACCCATGTTGTTCAAGGCCAACTGTATTCCATTTCTAATTTATAAGTCACTTAGAGCCCTACAGTTTCATTTGATCCTCACAATAGCCCCCTGGCTCATGTGCCAGGTGTATGTTTTAATGATTACCTTTAGGGATGAGGAAACAGTCTTGCCCCAATGTTTTCCAGCTAGTTTTGCAATAGGGCTGGGGCTCTGGTGCAAATTTCTCTGATTTCCAACCATTTGGCCTTACATAATACCCACCATGCTGCCTGCTGAGAGCTCCAGCTCTCCCCAGCAACAGGGCAGAACTGGGTTTCTCGAGGGCTAGGGTCAATCCACCCTTCTGTTTCCCTCCAAGGTGGGTGAGGAAGTGGCAATGGGGCTCAGCCTCAGCAGGACTCCCCAGTGCCTAGCTGCTTGAGGCCTTTCTCTAACCATATCAGTGGTTTGTGGGCAGGGGGCTAACCGTCTTCTCTCTCTTCTCCAGCAGCAGGATGGCAGAAAGAGCTCCAGGGTTGAGAACACAACAGCGGACAGACAGCAACCATGGTTACTGGTTTCCTGGCCTGGGACCACTGACTTGAACTCCCACTCATGCCCACCTCTCAGGATTACTCTGAGGCTAAAATGCCAGATGGATGCAAAGCACTGAGCGTAGCACCTGGCATTTCCTCAGGACTAAAAATCAGTATGCTCCCCCATTCAGAGAAGACAGCAAGGATTCAGCATCACCTGATAGTACCTCCATCATTGTGCAGAGTTAACCAAATACATAACGGTTTCATGCGCTCCTTTTTAAATAGCGTATCGACCTACCGTAAAAGAATGAAGAAGCCAACAGCAAGGCCAGCCAGGACTAAAAGGACAGCAGGAAACACAGCAGCCAATATCACAAGAATAAACAGCACCATAAAAAACTGCTGCAGAAAATTCTCCGCGTGAAACGGCAGCCTCACATCCAGCTCGTCCATATCCTTGGAAAAACGGTTCATTAGCCTGCCAGTGGGAGTCGTGTCAAAGAAGCTCATTGGGCTCTTTAGGATCTGTGGATAAAATGAGAGAGTCCACGATGAGGTGTGTGTTTAGGAAACACTGACCGCTCTGCTGGGGCTGGGATCCTTTCAGCAGCTTGAGCATTTTTCCAGGGCCCAACACAGTGTCCCTATGCCAGCCATCTCGGGAAAGTGAGGATGTCCCCCATTCTTATGGCCCCCCTGAATGAGAGTGTGGGGGAGATTCAGCCTTTGTGTGGAGCCCCAGGAGAGCCCCTGCAGGTCAGGCCTCCCTCCACTCCAGGCTGGGATGCAGCCTGGGGTGCCTCAGAAGGAGGAGGAGATTTTGCACCCGGGCGGCAATAAAAAGCTAAATTCCCCTGTGTCTGTCTGCCTAGTATGAGCCACACTTGTGGGCTCTGGCCAGGGCTCTGGCAATAAAACAAATCAATAAAATAAATCAATTCTGTCTCCTGAAGCAGCGGAATGAGAAGGTGGCCAGAAGCACTTCTTGAGGCCCTCTGAGGACTCAGGGCTCTTTGGGGCTGGAGATGGCCTGCTGGCCAGTACATGTCTGCCCCAGTGCAGTGCAGTGTCCTCAGGGAAACCTTCCTGATCACCTTCACCTCCACCCCTAGTCTAGCCTGAGGGCCCATGGCACATCCCCACAGTCCCTGGAGTTTGCCTTCACAGTCGACAGTAGGTATCTCTATAGCTTACTCGACCGTAAGCTCCTTGAGCATTGTGTCTGTGCTCAGAGCCCAGCACAGTGCCTGATGTGTCGTAGGTGCTCAGTAAATGCCATTGGCTAAATGGCTGGAATCACGTGCAGCCCCCAGGAGCAGTACCTTGTCAAACACGAGGTCGTGTAATGAGGAGGATGCCATCAGTGTGGTCTTGGTGAAGGTGAAACCTTTGATGACACTAAACGTCAGCACAGACACCATGCTCCCTGCGTACACCCACTGGTACACACGCTGCCCCGTGTCTGCCAGCACAGCGCCAATCTCACATGCACTCTTGTTGCCCTGGGACCCACAGGTCATCTTCGGAGAAAAACAAGAGAAGCACTGAGAATTGGTAAATTGTCAGGAAAATAGGAATTGGCCAGAAGATCTTTCCAGAGAGAAGAAACTGAAAGGAGGTGCATAATTGTGAAGAATGAACCAGGTGGTAAAATCAGGTCACTTCCCGTTGAGGACCTCTGAGCTTTGCATGGGTCCTCCTGCTGGGCTACCTGCCCCCAAGGCACCTGATTTACAAGGCTCGAGCCTCGGCATGGTCAGTGGGCAAGCAAAGCAGACAAACCAGGCAGGCACAGGGCGGCCAGATAGCTTCTGTCCCAGAAGCGACTATGCCTCAGGAGATGAGAGGTGGTGTTGGAACAGGAAAATTACAGAAGCACAGGAAATCTGGATTCCATGAGGCTGGCAGAAAAGCCTTCAGGCAGAAAAGCCTTCAGGCAGCCTATACAGGACAGGATATCAGGCCAGCCCCACAGTCCCCTCCCATTCCTTTTCTCAAGGAGCATCTTGGGTAGCACTGGTCCACTGCCCTGAAGTTCCTGGTAGGGAGGAGGGAGCCTGGTGAACCACAGGGCTCTGGAAGATTCAAGACCACACGCAGCTCCATCCTGCTGGGGGGGAGAACACACATTTCTGCTAGCATTTCTGGGGAGAGGCCATCTCCTCCTCCTGAGAAACTGGCAGCTTCATTTTTCTCTGAGCCATGTGCTGAAAGTCAAGACTGCCTTTGGGGAGCAAATAAGCATCTTTCTTTTAAATGCCATTTTGCCGATTACAGCAATAGCGGAAATGTAAACCAGAGGTGACGGCTGATGGATGAACATCCATAAAAGCAAAAGCATCCCCGGGGAGCTAATTGATGAAAGGCCCAGCTTGAACAGAGGAGGCTTCACTGTGCATCAAGTTGTGCCCATAGTGTCTGGGGCCAGGGCAATCGCCTGGGTCTGCCATTGCTGTTGCATGCTCAGTTAGCCAATGGCACTGGCCCACTGGGGAAGCACCACACCTAGGAGGAAGTTCCATCCTGAGCAGAAACCTTGGGCTCTCCAGGAAAAGAGCTCTTAATGAGCCAGGGAGGATCTGGGTGAATATTCTAGAGATGGTGCTCTTCCTGCACAGTGCAGAGCTCCCGCTGGCTTCTCCCCTTAAGAAAGCCCTCAGGAAGCTGTGCCAACCTCCAGGAGAGGTATAGTGACCTCTCCCCTGCCCACAGGTCCCCAGTGCCTTCCCACATTGGTTGTCATAGCAACAGAACTATTCCAAAATGTTATCTTGGAGGATGGGCCCACAGCATTCCCTGGGGCTCCAGGAAAGCTTAGAAACCATTGGCCAACAGCTGGGAGAGTTTTTAGCAAGCTCCAGCAAGAGCAGAATTTTCAGTCCTTCCCAGGAGGGGCTCTGGTCCAGAGGAGACCCTTGGGTGGCAGATACCCAGTGTCCGAGAAAGATATATGGTAGCTCTGCCCCACAACCAGGAACTGAGTCTGGCTTTTGCATGTCCGGTTCCTGTAGAGGGACTTTGGAGGGCAGAGAGTGGTGAAACCCTCTGACATCTGACAGTGTCAACAATAAGACGTCTGTTTCTGTTCAGAGGCAGGAAGATTAAAATTCATCCTAGGTTTCCCCGGCCCCTCAGGGCCATCCTCAGAGGTGCCTCACAATGGAGGCTGCAAGACTGACTCTATCCTACACAGGCATGACTCCACAGACGTGCTGCATTTGCCTGGCATGATCACAATCTTTTTGGTCAACCCTTTAAAACCTGAAGGTGGCATAAAGAAATCCAGATGCCCTGCTTATCTTGCAAAATCAAAGGGAATTTCAGGAATTGAACTGTGCAGACAACTCATCTCAACTTCATGGAAAGGGGCAGTGGGAGGTTCATTGTGCGGTGTTGGGCGCATTTATGCTCTCCGTCAGCAGCTGACTCAACATTTTCCAATGCCAAAGGGAAACTCACCTGGGAACCCTTGTCTAGCCAAAGACCCAGCCACCAATTGCTGAAGGCAGAGCTGCCGATCATCAGGAGGAAGAGGGACACTGCGAACAGAGAGAGGAGGTACCCTACGAGAGGAGGGGAGAGGTCCAGGGGGTTACAGAGGAGTAGGTCCAACCTTCATAAAAAAAATTCAAAGCCTGCATAAAGAGGGCCCCCATCCCTGGGAACTGCCTTCCAGGCTGCTGTCACAAGTCTGGGTGTTGGGACCCTGAACCACAATGGGGACATGTGTTCATACCTGGTTGGAAAACAGGTCCAAATTGCCAATATATTAAAAAAAACACTAATATGCACCTTAATAAAAGCAACTCAGTATTCTTCAAAAACAAACAAAAACCCAGTCTTGATAGGCAGAGACAGGGAATAAAACTGTAAGGTATTTTTGCACACCGAGATGGGAACCTTGCACTGAAGGCAAGCCATGAGCGGATTGCTGTTGCACTCAGTGAAGAGGCAGCAAGGTGCGGAAGAACCATGGCTGGTTCATGCTGCTGCTCACTCAGTTTCAATAAATAGAGTCTGGCAGCTTTAATGGAGATAAAGGGTGATTCCATTTAAAACGCTGTATTATCACACTTCAGATGGAAAAAAAAATAAAAGCATTGATAAATGGCTCTAGCATAAAAGGAGTAATTGTTAAGGAAATCATAAAATGTGAACTGAACAGTTTGAGAAAGGATTTTTTAATGCAAATTAAATCAAGAAGCCCGTTGTTTTATATCGAACCTCCAGAAGCCTTAATGTACGTGTGATACGTTTTCCAGGTCACGGTTCCTTCCTGAGGAGATTCAGTCTGGATGAGCTGGTGCAGAGGAACTAGGGAGACAGACACAAGTCTTGTGGTGCCTGCTGGCGGTGGAGGGGAAACCAGTGGGTCAGGCACACCCCTCCTACATACCCACTCCCGCAGCCGGGGCAGTTTTCCACCCTTCCTTCCATTGTCCTACACTTTGAAATTCCCAACACACTTTTGCTCATGTTATTTGATTTGATCCTTATCACAGCCCCGTAAGGCAGGCGGCTTTCAGTCTTGTGAGAAATATCTATGAAGCAACTACTATGTGCTCAGCCCTGGGATCCAGGGGTTGTTTGGGTCTAGTTCTCCATAAGTAGTTCCTGAAAAGGAGGTATGAATGCATGAAGCTTATTCAGGAGCTGTAGGGCATAGGAAAGGGAACAATAGAAGGCATTTCATCAAGCCAGCGACCTCTGTGGGCAACTGGAGCTTAATCCTATGTAGAGAAGTGTCGGAACCAACGTGGAACACACACCTCATAGGTGTTCACCTGACCGGAGGGGTAGAGGATATTTCTACAAATCCCAATGGCCCCTGGGTGAGGGCTCCTCCCTGTGAGGGTTAATTCCCCAACTCTTTTAGCTTGACCTGAGGCTGGCAGCTTGCAGAGAGAGCCCGCAGACAAAAGAATACAGCTGGGAGTCTGGCTTCATGCACTGAGTGCTAAAAGCACCCACAGCAAATACTGTAGGGTCAAAAAGAAGGAGGTAGCTCCTGTCTTCTCAGGGCTCATGCCTCGCAGATTAAACCCAGGACCTCCTCCTTGGTCAGCTGTGGCCTGAACTCCCAAATCCCTCCACGGGGCTGTTCCAAGTCCTCTCTGCTTTCCAAAGGGAAGGAAAAATGACTGTCAGGTTCTCAGGGAAACCTGCCATGAGTAGAGGGATGCTGGCTAAGGCAGCTTGCAACAGTCAGAACTGAGTACTTGTTCCCTTCCTCTTCTTCACAGAGAAGCATGAAAATGTCAGCTCCAAAGTGGAATCCTAAATAAAACATGGCTTTTATAAACAGAGATAAATAGAGCTAGACACAGGGGTGCCCCTGCACATGGGCTCTCTGCACCTTGCTCCGAGAGGGATAGCTGTCACACCTCAAAGGCACCATGAATAGAGCTACTATTATATGCTCTGCCTGGGAACCTTCGTGCTTCTTTGAAAGTGTTCAGCCTGACTTTCTCTCATTGTGTCTCTGTCTGGGCCTGCAAAATGAGGGAGATGCCCAGTGGGTCGGTGGAGACTACTGAAAGACATCCTGGAGCACAAAAGGAACTAGTCAAATCCAATTGCAGCCCACCAGTCCAGCCAGGAGTGTTGATGATGCTCTTCACCTTGCTGTGCTTTAGAAAATGCCCTGATGCCAGGCTTGGTGGGCACTGCCACCTTTAACTGGCTCCCTTCGTATAGCTTTGAGAGCAGGTGATTTCACATGCTCAGTTTCCCCTCCAGAGAAGGGGGGTGAGGAGAAAAAGAGGAGCAGGGTTTGCTTTCTCCATAGGACCTCACATCCTAGGCAGCCTGGAGCTTTCCTGGGAAGGCGTGGAAGAGATGGTGGGTACCTCACTTCAGCCTTGGCCGCCTCCAGAGCGATAAAAATATGTTGTCTTTCCAAATGTGCATGCATTTGTCAGAAGCACCATCAATGGTGCCAAATTTCATCGATTCAAAGATTCACATTTTTTTTTTTCACATTTTAACATCTCTGAAATCAGGATGTGCCTTCCATTCGGTAGTACACCATATCATCTAATTGGCAGAGATTTTTCTTTCTAAGTGGTACATGAAACGATGGTGATCTTAAAATGGATGGTATCTTAAATTTGATAAAATACACTGAGGGTTTTTTTGTGGGTTCCCCCCCCCCCGGCTACACATTATTGAGGAACAGAGCTCTAACTTGGAAAGCCTCCAAGGGCACTTTGAGGAAAGAGACCATGGATCTGGATCTCTGCCCTCTCCGTGCCCAGCCCCAGGGAAAGGGCATAGAGTAGGTGCTCAACAAGTGTTGAATGGATACTGGGGTGGAAGGGAACAGTGTATGGGGAGGAGAAGAGGGAGCTTGACGAGGCTGGCCCTCACCAAACTTATCTTATCTCTTCTCTCCGCCTTCCTGGAATTCCTTCCTGCCCTCAACCTCAAAATCCTCCCCCTTCTCCACCTTCTCACCACAGTACCCCCAGAAAACTCCTACATATCCTTGAAGGACCAGTCCCAAGGTTTCCAGCTTTATGAGGCCCTCCCTGACTTGCTATGCCCACTCCAATTTCCCATTACCCTTATCCCAGTTTCCCATGATTATCGCCTTGCCTGTGTCACCCACCAGACCGTGAGATCCTGAGATCTCATATTTTTGTCTATGCAGATGAGTGTGGTGCCCAGCACATAGCAGAATGCTTAGTCCTCCCACCCAGTCTTTTCAGTGCTGCACATTCCTTTTTCAACGCTCCCCATAAAGAGTGTGACACATCTCTCTTGTGTGTGCCTTTGCCTCTAACCAATCTCTGTGCACTGCTCTGACCTAAGTAATAACAATAATAACTACTGTTGAGAGTTACTCTATGTCAGACACCAGGTTAATCATTTTATGTGCAGTTTCTCATGTAATCTTTGTGAGAACCTATGAGGTTGGTTATTATTTTCCCATTTTATGGATTAAGAAACTAAGGTTCAGAGTGACCCAGTATCTTGTGCCAACTCATAAAACTAGCAGGTGGTTGAGCCAGAGTTTGGACTCAGGCAGTTGAACCCCAAGGCTCACATGACAGTAAGTTGTATTAATTCTAGTTGCACCCAAAGGACTTAAAATGGGCCTATATTTCTCTACCCAGAATGCTCAATAAATATTTAAGACTATGTAACTGAGGGAAATAATAGCGAGTACCTTTTATCTCTACGAATTCTGAGTCTGTTTCAGGTTCTTTTCCTTCATCTTTCCCATCTCCGGGAGCCAAAACTAGGGTGAGAAATAAAGAGAGATCTGTGTCCACTCATGAGCCATGGGCAATAAGAGAGGAGTGGTTTGAACTCGGATTGTACCAGCATCTTCATCTCTCTCAGCGGGGCTCTCCTTAAGGGCTTCCACCATTGCTGCATTGTAAATGTGCTCAGGATCCTGGAGACAAAATGACATTCCTTCTGAAAGCTACAGGAGAGGCCTGCTCCCAGGCTAGAGATCCAGAGGGAAGGACCCCACCTTTTGCACCCAGATGTGAAGAGTTACCTTGAATTGCAACCCTCGGAGGTTGTGAATCAGTTTTGCATAGCACCCTCTCTCCTCCATTAACTCCTTGTGGGTTCCCTTTTCACAAATCTCTCCATCTTCTAACAAAATGACTTCATCACAAGACTCCAAGAACTGCAAAGATATCAAAATGATTTACAGTGAACTTCTGCCTGGTAAGAGAAGAGAGCCATGCCAAACTCCCATCCAGTGGCATCCCAAGCTCCTCTAGTACAGAGGTTCTCAACCTTGGCCCTGTTGGCACTGAGGGCCAGATCATTCTTTGTTGTTGGGGCAGGGATTGGGGGCTATCCTGTGCATTGTAGGATATTTAGCAGTCTCCTCCTTCCCTCTACCCACTAGATGACAGTAGCACCCCTGTACCCCAGTTGTAATATGCAAAAAATGCCTCCAGATACTGACAAATGCCCTCTAAAGGGCAAAATGACCCCCAGGTGAGAAGCACTGATCTAGTGCCTACTGTTGTCATGAGTCCAAAGGGAGCCTCTGGTTGTCACTGTGAAACACTGTTCCTTAAATGAGCTAAGAAATCTGATCAGGGGGCAGGTGGAATTTGAAATATGAAATTGACAAGTTACTGCAAGACAAGATCTGGTGGAGAGAGGAAATATGACCTCAGCAATGGCCTTCCTTTGCTATAATGTTACAAGCCCATCTCATCATCCTCATCTAACCCAGGAGAAGCAGCACGTGATGCAGTCCCCCACCACCAGGCCCCACTCCTCCCCTGATCACAACTCCCGCCCTCCACTAGGCCGGAGGAGTTCACACCAGCTATATCTTTATGATAAAAATATAGCTACATTTAATATGGCATCCCACATTTTGCCCAAAGCACTTCTGATTTTCTAATTTGAGCTCCCTTCATTTACATATCACTCCTGAGATCAAAGAGTTCTGCTAATAGGGGTTTCCTCTCATTCGGAATGAGAAGGATTTCTCTCCATAGGATCAACCCATCTAAGAGCAGGAAGCCCCTCCTACAGGAGCAAAATGCAGTGAGATTTAAGATGGCTCAGCCTAAAGAAGATTTTGCAAAACAGGCCAGAGGTCTTCCCCTATATTCGGGTCCACACAAAGTCAATTCAACTTTTGATCCTCTTGATTCAAAGCTTGAGAGAAGTGGCTACATTTGGTCACTGTACTCCCGATGGGATGTTGGGAGAATGAGGGTGGTGCCCAAAAGGCCAGATGACAGCAGTTCTGACAGCTTGGGCAGCTCCAGCCTTTCTGCCTCCTTTGGACTAATGACTCAGCTCCTTGTCCACTCTCCCAGAAAGCTAAGCAGAAACAGCCTGGCATTTTATGTCCAGTCGAGACCGTTTCTGAGAGAACCTTTTTCCGGAAAACAACCTTTCACCTTTATATAGCGTATTCTAGCTTTTCAAAGTCTGATCTTGTTTGTCTCTTATGTCTCAATCTCCCACAAGCCAGTAAAGGAAGTGGCAGCTTTGTTATCAGCCCATTCTCGAGATAGGGAAACTGAGGCAACAGTGTGGGGCATGTGACAGCCTCACAGCCTTTTCTCCCTCTGTGGGGGCCCACATTCTAGCCCCAGAAGTTCCTGATGAAGGCCCTCTGGCTAGTGAGCACCCCAGTTCATGCCAGTGAGATCTGGCGTGATTTGAGCAGCTTTGTTTGGCAAACACAAAATCGACCCTGGGTTGGTTTTCAGTGGCAACCACAGGCCTCATTTCATTTGTTTCCTCAAGTAAACGAAGAGCAATCACCCAGCCCAAGCACTGGGAAGCATCCGGATTGGCTGTGGGCCCAAGAGTAAAAGCAGCAGAGCAATGTTCTGGGAAAGCCCCGGGGTTCCAGTTCAGGGGCCCAGAGCCCCCTCTTCCCCAACAACGGACAGCTGGACTGAGACTCCAGTGCCATCTGGTGGCTGCTTGCATTTTTCAACATTCAAAAAAAAGAGAAAATGACCTTGGTGAAAGGTAGACTCTTCCAGGAGACAGGCCTGGGAAAAGATAGTTTTTGCCTGAGGTCATGCTGCTAGTCATCAAGGTTCAAAGACTTTACAGGGCTGAGGTGACAATTCCCCCCAGTGAAGATTCCTGCAAAGACAGTTATGACCTACAGTTGTCAGGGGCCAGAAGTGCCCCCTCCAGATCCCCAGGACCCCTCAGGAGGACAGCCCTCCCCACTTCAGGGGGTCTCCAGGGCTTGAACCCTCACAGCACAGAGCTGTGGTTACAACACTTAGCACCCTGGCTGGGCGAGAGCCCATTCCCACTGACCTCATGGGGGTCCGGAGGAAATCCAACCTTCTCCTCCACTCTGATGCCTGGCCAGCAGAGCAACTTGTCTGTACCACTGGATGCTTCCCGGAGGCGATTGAGCCCACTCAGCGGGAACCCAAAATTCAGATGCTTGGAGCTTAGTCTGAGAACTCCAGTCCTCAGCAAAGAGACACAGGGTGGGGGCAGAACTACATACAGCAATGGGAAGGAATAGTTTTCCTAGGTCTTTAAGAAATGTTCCCCTCTTCAAGCTGGCCCTTCTGGCCACTGGTAGAAGATCCTAGAAATGCTAGTTAGAGCACCCTGTAGCCATGGTGACCTCATTTGCCTCCTCTTCCCCTACGTTGACTTACCCTTACAAAGACCATGAGGTCTACCACTTACCCCCACACCAGACCCCTGCTGAATATTTTCCCCACAGGTGGCATGAGAGGAAAGAAGATGGGACTTCTGCTCCAACAGTCCTCTCAATGCAGGTCAGTTCCATGGGATCTCTCCTCCAGCAGGAGATGCACACACGTATATACATATACATATACACATACACACGCCCAACACCTATACAGACTCACTGTGAAGAGGGGAGATGAAGGCAGAAGGAAATCTGGTTTGTCTCAGGGTAAAGGGAAGTCTTGGATTCCTACCAGGTATTCAGAGCCCTTGATGAGGCTGACACTGTGAGAACTCTCCCCACCCTGCCTGATTCTCGAGCCCATCCAGGGTAAGCTTAGTAACTCCTCAGTAATATTCATGTTCCTAAGCCTAAGAGAGTGGCTCTGAGAAAGGAAAAGAGTCTTGCCTTAGTCCAAAACCCCTGGTCTCCAACCTTTTTCTCCTGGCCAGTGATGCCAAGGGCATCAGAGCCCCTTATCCCCCTCCCAGGCACTCCTGTCCTCAGGACCACCTAGCCCCCACTGAAGGAAGGGTGGGACTGAATTTTTTCCACCTGGCTTCCCACCTCACCACTGTCAGTGGTCCAGAGCTAGAGGAAGTGCCCCATGTCCACCCCATATATAGGGGTCATTTGTTTCTAGAGAGTCTATCTCTGGTAGAAGAAAGGTCTTGGCCCCACTGAACCCAAATTTAGGACGAGTAGAGGCTATGCCCAAAGAGAAGCAGGCAGGGCTATGTGCAGGCTGGGATGGCTGGGGAGAATCATGAATGTAACCTACATACCTTGCTCCCTTCATCCCTGACCCTGTCCAGGTGACGTCAGTCTCAAATGGGACAGGTTTAGGCAGAAGAGGAGACTCAAGAGCATTAGACGCTACACCCATCCTGTGACCTCATGAACCCTACCAGTCCCAGTTACCTGCAGCTGGTGGGTCACCAGGACGATTGTCTTCCCCCTGAGTGTCTTCTTAATGCACTCTTCAAAAACATGCTTCCCCACGTGGGCATCCACTGCTGACAGGGGGTCATCCAGCAGGTAGATTTCATGGTTTGAGTAGACAGCGCGGGCCAGACTGATCCTCTGTCTCTGCCCCCCAGAGAGGTTGAGGCCTCGCTCCCCAATCTGTAGGCAGGAGCAATGTTACTGTTCATCTCTGGGCCCCGTTCCCACCCTGCAGTCTTCAGGGAACAAGAGCTTCTCGAAGCTTCTCAAGACTCTTCCGCAGACTGATCATTACTAGGTTCCAGTTCCTCCACCCCTTACAGGGACCCCCTGACTGCACCAGCTGCCCTGGGAAGTAGAAGACTCACTTCTGTAGGAAACCTGGTGGGCAGTGGCAACTAGGGAAAAACTCCAATGTTGAGTGAGGAGGACCTGTCTCACAACAGCCTCGTTCTAGTGCATATCACACAGAGAGGGGATATGTCTTGACCACTAACACCAGAGGGAATTTTTGAGCAGAAAGCTCTGGCAGAGTGGACAGGTGAACAGGAGGGAGCAAAGCCTGGGAGCAAATGGACAAGGAGGCTCTCAATTTGCTTGCTTGTGTACCAACTCCCCACCTCCACTAGGACCTCTAAGCTCTACAAAGATGGAAGGCATGTCTACTTTATTTATCACTATATCCCTAAGGCCTGGCATCACACCTGACACAGAGCAGGTGCTCAGTAAGCATTTGTAGAAAGGATGAAAATCTAGATAGCCTACTTTAGGTTATTCTGTCCAACTGACCCCAAAGTGAGCCCCCATTATGTTCAGCCAGGCATTGGCTGGGGAGCACAGGGGAAGGACACATGAAGCTAGACAAAAAAATCCCCTAACTACTGGGAGCTCACATATCAGCAGAAAGTGGAGGCATGGTCTGTGATGCACATAATAATGGTACAAAGCAGAATTTAACAATTGCCAACTGAGAAGCATAAGCCAAGTATTCTGGGTCAAATTACTGCAGACTATGGTATTCAGGAGTCTCCCTCAAGGGGGTGGATTTGTGGCTGGAACTTGAAAGGTGGTAACAATGGCAGGAACAGAGGTCTGGAGGCTGGAAGGCAGGTGTACACTTAGGCAGGTAGGGGTGAGTAGAAGCAAACCCTGGGGAGGTGGGCCAGGGCTGCAGCAAGAGAGATCTTGAATGCCAGCCTATGATGGCCGTGGTGTCCAATTCCTTGACATAGGCACATTGAGGGCCCTAGCAGAGAAAGACAATGTATTCTGAACTCATCTTTCTTCAAGATGCTTTGACTCTCTGGTCTCCTCCTTTGCTTTTGGGCAAAGCCAAAGACTAAGCAGAGTGCACACTGGGATGGGGAAACAGAAAGATGGCATGGTGACCACCCCCCAACCTGAGTCACCTGAGTTGGCAAGCTCAATCGTGGACCCAGGCAGCTTTTTGGACAAGCAGCTGAGAGCAACGTTTGGAGGGAAGAGTAGATGAGGCAAGTAGGAACCCTGGAGACTCCAGCCACAATGCAGCACCCCTGGACCTCTGTCTTTGGAAGACAGAGCCAGTCCATAAGATATGGAAGCAGATTTAACCAGAAACCTTCTCTAAGTTAACAGGGGATTGGGAATGGCTCCAGGAGTGATTACACTGAACCCAACACAGGTAGAGTTGGTACCACAACCACTGTAATATTCCCCCCAAGAATAAACCCAGATGAGGAATTCAGGATGGTAGAACTTGGCTTTTCCACACTTCCTGGGACATTTCTATCCTTCAGAGTATCCAAATGTGGATGGTACCAGGGCCTGCCAGCCTCAGCCCTTTCAGCCTGGGCAGCCACACTGCCATGCTGCTGCAGTGTGGTTGAGTTCCTAGCTCTGCTCACCTCAGTCAGGTCTCCATAAGGAAGGCTGTTCAGGTCTTCCTGAAGGGCACAGACGTGAACTGTGTGCTGATACCTGTGGACACAAATGACAGAAGTTAGCATGGTGACAAATTGTGACCCCACTGCTGCCCTGGATTGCCTTGGAAGGCATTGTTGGTGTCACTGGAGTAAGACAAGGAGTTGGCCAGTTGCTTCATCTCTAATGTCCAAACGCAGCTTCCCCTTGACCCCTAGGCATTCCCCACACACCTGATGCAGAATTGACTCAGGGATGGCTCCTTCCCTCACAGGCTTTCTGCCCTGAGGGGAAGATGATTCAATGAAACCTCAATGAAACCTCTGAAGGGAAAACTGGAGACACCAACTGCTAGCACTGCTATTGGGAGTCAAAGAAGGGAGTGACCAATGTGAGCTCAGGTCACTGTGGGAGGCTTCCCAGAGGATACAAGACCATGAATGGAAGAAATGTGTGTGGGTAGAGGGTAACAGCAGGGTTCTGGGATGATTACTAATGATGACCCTGATATCTGCTCCAGGATTTTCCTCTATCCACCAGTCACTCCTACCAGGTTGGAGAGAGCAGGGCTTTCTCCCCTGAGACACCTGAGTACACTGGGCCCAGAGAATACCGCCTGAGGAACAGAGGCCAAGCAGGAATAAGATCTCAGTTCCTTGGATCTCCTAGCTTCTTGGTTTTGTCCCTCAGCATTGCCCACTGTCTAGCACTGGGCCAGTCTGTAGGGATTCTAATGGGCAAGGCCCTAACTAACTCTCAGCACCCATACTGCTGGGATCAGCACCTCATCCAGCAAAGGACAACAAAACTGGGGGACCCATGACCTACCGGGCATGACCCCAGTCTCACTCCCTGGGAACTTCTGACAACAAAGGATCCAAGAAAGTCAATAAATTGGTGGATAGGAACCCAAAAATGCTCAGGCCTCAAGCTATGGGAGAATTCCACAACCTCCTCCCTTTTCTCTGTACTTCATTCCCACCCAGATGGCCATAGATAGAATCTTTCCCAGGGTACCACATTGCTGCTTCAGAAACTAGTTCCTGCTCTGATTTCCCTGATGTTCCTGGTATCAGTTCAAGGTCATGCCCTATACAAGGAGCAGCCAGTTCTCACCACTGGACCCTAGGTTTCTGTCCCACTTGACAAGCTGCCTGCCTCCACAAGGGTTAATTAGTTGACTAGTTGATTGATTGATTGATTGATTAGCTGATTGATATCATCAGCATTATCAGCATCATTGCGATTCTCTCTTTCTCAATGCATGACAGTGGGCAAGCTTCACAACTCAGACTTTGCAGGACACACTTTCCCAATAAAGGGCACCAACAAGAGAGTGAGCAGGTAGATCATGGGTAGCTGCCCTTCAGGTGGCATGCTGACCCCTGGCAGCACTTAATGTCCTGGGGCAGAAGCTGAGTATAAACCTGAGCATCACACCCATACACCAACTTTAGGAGTGGTATATATGGTGGTTAAGACTGGGGGCTTTGGCAAGGTAACAATATTTACATTAGACAAAATGGACTTTAAAGCAAAGACTGTAACAAGAGACAAAGAAGGGCATTATATAATGATAAAAAGATCAATCCAACTAGAGGATATAACAATTATAAGTATCTATGCATCCAACATTGGAGCACCTAAATACATAGAGCAAATATTAGTGAATGTGAAGAGAGAAGTTGATGGTATTACAATAATGGAAAAGATAAATAAAATTGATAAACACTTAGCCAGATTCACCAAGAAAAAGAAAGGACCCAAAAAATAAAATCAGAAATGAAAGAGAAGTAACAACTGACACCATAGAAATATAAGAGATTATAAGAGAATACTATGAAAAATTATGACTGCAAACTGGATAATCTAGACGAAATGGATACATTTCTAGGAACATACAATCTTCTAAAACTGAACCAGGAAGAAATAGAAAATTTTGACAGACCAATTACTACAACAAAATTAAATCAGTAATAACAATAATAATGATAATAATAATAATAGTAGTAGTAGTAACCTACTGAAAAATAGAAGTCCAGGACCAGATGGATTCACAGGCTAATTCTACTAAACATTTAAGAAGAGTTAATACCTATTCTCCTCAAACTATTCCAAAAAATAGAAGAGGAAGGAAGGCTTCCAAATACATTCTATGAAGCCAGTAGTACCCTGATACCAAAACCAGGCAAAGACACCACAAAAGAAAAGAAAACTACAGGCCAATATCCCTGATGAACAGTGATGCCCAAATCCTCAGAATATTAGCAAACTCCATTTAACAATACATTAAAAGGATCATTCACCATGATCAAGTGGGATTTATTCTGGGGATGCAGGATGGTTCAATATTTGTAAATCAATCAACATGGTACATCACATCAACAAAATGAAGGCTAAAAATCATATGATTATCAATAGATGCAGAAAAAGCATTTGGAAAATTCAACATTCAGTCAAATAAAAACTCACAACAAACTAGGTTTAGAGGGAATATACCTAAACTTAATAAAGGCCATATGAAAAACCCACACCTAATATGATACTCAACAGTAAAAAACCAAAAGGTTTTCCTCTAAGATCAGGAATGAGACAAGGATATCCACTTTTGCCACTTTTATTTCACATAATACTGGAAGTTCTAGCCTCAGCAATCAGACAAGAAAATAAATGAGGCATTCATATTGACAAAGAAGAAGTTAAACTGTCACTATTTATAGATGACATGATACTATACATAGAAAATCCTAAAAACCCCACCAAAAAACTACTAGAAGTAACAAATGAATTCTGTGTAATTGCAGGATACAAAATTAATACCCAGAAATTGGTAGCATTTCTACACACTCATAAGAAAGTAGCAGAATGAGAAATTAAGAAAACAATTCTATTTACAGTGGCACCAAAAAAATAATAAAATACCTAAGAATAAACTTAACCAAGGAGATAAAAATTCTGTACTCTGAAAACTATAAAACACTGATGAAAGAAACTGAAGATGACATAAATAAATGGAAAGATATACAGTGCTCATGAATTGGAAGAATTAAAAATGTCCACACTATCCAAAGCAATCTATAGATTCAATGCGATCCCTACCAAAATACCAAATCATTTTTCACAGAACAAGAACAAATGAGACTAAAATTTGTGTCTTTGTATACAAAAGACCCCGAGTAGCCAAAGCAACCTTGAGAAAGAAAAAGCTGGAGGTATCACAATTCCAGATTGTAAGATATACTACAAAGTTATATTAATCAAAACAGCATGGTACTGGCACAAAAATAGACACATAGATCAAAAGAACAAAATAGAGAGCTCAGAAATAAATCCATACTTAAATGGTCAATTAATCTATATAAAAGGAGGCAAGAATGTACAATGGGAAAAGACAGTCTCTTCAGTAAATAGTGCTGAGGGGCGCCTGGGTGGCTCAGTCAGTCAAGCATCTGCCTTCAGCTCAGGTCATGATCCCAGAGTCCCAGGATGGAGCCCTGCATCAGGCTGCCTGTTGAACTGGGATTATGCTTCTCCCTCTGCTCCTCAGGCCATTCATACTTTCTCTCTCCCTCTCTCTCTCTCTCTCTCTCTCACTCTCTCAAATAAATAAATAAAATCTTTTTTTTAAAAAACCGTACTGAGAAAACTGGACAGCTATGTGCAAAAGAATGAAACTGGGCCAGTTTATAGCACCGTACACAAAAATAAACTCCAAATGGATTAGACCTAAATGTGAGACCTAAAGCCACAAAAATCCTAGAAGAGAAGACAGGCAGTAATTTCCCTGATATTGGCCATAGAAACATTTTTTTAGGTATGTCTCCTAAGGCAAGAGAAACAAAAGCAAAAATAAATTATTGGGACTACATCAAAATAAAAAACTTTTGGGGGTGCCTGGGTGGCTCAGTCGGTCAAGCGTCCAACCCTTGATATCAGCTCAGGTCTTGATCTCAGGGCCATGAAACACAAACAAACAAACAAATAAATAAATAACTTTTGCACAGCAAAGGAAATCATCAACAAAACAAAAAGGCAACCTACTGAATGGGAGAAGATATTTGAAAATGATACATCCAATAAAGGGTTAATATCCAAAATATTATAAAGCATTTCTACAACTCAATACCAAAAAACAATTTGATTAAAAAATAGGCAGAGGACCTGAATAGATATTTTTCTAAAAAAGACATACAGATGGCCAACAGACACATAAAAAGACGCTCAATATCATTAATCATCAGGCAAATTAAAAGCACAATGAGATATCACCTCGCACCTATCAGAATGGCTAAAATCAAAAAGGCAAGAAATAACAAGTGTTGGAGAGGTTGTGAAGAAAAAGGAACCCTTATACACTGTTGGTGGGAATGTAAATTAGTTCAGCCACTCAGGAAAATAGTATAGAGTTTCCTCAAAAATTAAAAATAGAAATACCGTATGATCCAGTGATCCCACTATGGGGTATTTACCCATAGAAAACAAAGACACTAATTGGAAAAGATATATGCACACCTATATTTATTGCAGCATTATTTACAATAGCCAAGATGTGGAAACAACTTAAGTGTTCATTGATAAATGAATGGATAAGGAATATATGATGTGTGCATGTGTGTGTGTGTGCATGCACGTGTGCATGTATGTGTGTGTCTGTGTGTGGTGTCATGGAATATTACATAACCTTAAAAAAGGGTGGGATCATGCCATTTGCAACAACATGGATGGGCCTAGAGGATATTATACTAAATGATATAAGTCAGACTGAGAAAGACAAACACCATATGGTTTTACTCATATATGCAATTTAAAAAAACAAATGAATAAACAACAAAAAAGTCAGACCCATAAATACAGAGAATAAATTGATGGTTGCAGGTCAGGGAATGGAATGGGAAAAATGGGTGAAGGAGGGTGGTGGGAGGTACAGGCTTCCAGTTACAGAATGAATAAGTCATGGGGATGAAAGGTACAACACAGGGTTTCTAGTCAATGATACTGTAATAGAGTTGTATGGTAACTGATGGTAGCTACTCTTGGGGTGAGCATACTATAACATATAGAGAAGTTGAATCACTATGTCATACATCTGAAACTAATGCAACAGTGTGTGTCAACTATACTAAAAAAAAAAGATAATAATAAATAAATGAATAAATAAATAAATTAAATAAATAAATAAATAAATAAAAGACCAAGGGCTTTGGAATCAAAACAATCCTGTTTGAATCCAGCTGGGTAACCTTGAACAAGTGAATGTACTTCCCTGATCCTCACTCTCCACTCTATAAATTGGGCTAATAACTCTCATTAGGTTGTGAGAAGGAAACAAGAACACATATATGAAGTCATTAGCACAATTCCTGGTGCACTGCAAATTCTCCATCAGTGATGGTTATTATTAATATCATTACCTTTGTCAATCTTTAACTGTGAGATGCAGATTGTTCAGCACATCTTCATCCCTTTGGCACCCCTAACCCCCATCTTAAGTTTCCTCCTACTCTCCTGC
Organism: Potos flavus; assembly: GCA_028534135.1. Taxonomy (NCBI): domain Eukaryota; kingdom Metazoa; phylum Chordata; class Mammalia; order Carnivora; family Procyonidae; genus Potos; species Potos flavus. Next base: position 30,872,951 of record CM052888.1, on the reverse strand, counting down.
TTCCTGTGACCTGAGAGCCACCATAGTCACCCTAGAGATGCCACACACAAAGAGTGCCTTCATCCACTCTACCAGGCCCAATTCAAGCACCACGCCTCTCTTCCCTCTCATGATCTCTGCTGCCTCTGAATAATCCAACAGGGCCTCCTGGCACCTGGCACATTCCTTCTTGATGCACTGTTATTTCTGTACATCTCTTATAGGCCCTTCCAGACTTGAACACCTCAGGGGCAAAGATACATCTGAGCCACCCTTCTTTCTCCCATCATCAGGCATGGTCCTGCAAATTGCAGGTGTTTGGTAAATATTTGTCCTGACATTCTGCCTGATAAAGATAGGAATCCTTCCTCCTAGCTGGCTACTACAGAAAGAGAAACCATTCCAGGTGGGGTGGGGAGGAGGCCAGGAAATGCTGAGTAGAGCAGTTCAGCTGGTACCAAGAACTCCTGCACTGATCAGACCTTCCTGCTGCTCTTGAGCCTCCTGGCAACAGGATGCCATGGCCAGGGAAGAGGAGGGGAAGTAATAGACCCCTTGCTGGGAACACACATGCTGGCCAGTGTCAGCCAGCAAGGACAGTTTGTGAGCTCAGATAATAAAACATGAAAGTCCAGACCATCACTGGAGATCTGACAGCCAAATAAAAAAACAAAACAAAACAAAACAAACTTCAAACAATTCCATTGGCCTTTACTTCAGCATCATGGATCTTGGGGAGGCTTCGGGGGGACCCAGATGTCAGGAAGCTCCAGTGAGAACAGTGAGAACAAATGATGCTGGCCTGGCATTCAGGATTTAACCCCTGCCATTTAATAGCCTTGACCTTGGGTAGGTCAACTCCCCTTCTGACCTTTAGCCTCTTCATCTGTAAAATGGGGATATGATGCCAGGATCTCCCTAAATAGATGTTTATAGAACTCTAATGAGAGAATGTACATGGCAGCATACCAAATCCAGGAAAGAATCATAGGAAGCTGTTATTGTCCAGTGCTTAAAATAATGGTCCAAAGTGTATCCAAGAATTATGACTTGAATTTTGTTTTTCTTCCATTAGGTCATTTTGAGTCTATTAACGGCAATTATAGATCTGATGTCAATTAATAATGTCAGAGCTAATTAGTTTGCATACCTGCTGCTCATGATTTCAAGCAGTTTTGGTTACTTGGCCTAAGGCAAAATTGCCAGATATATCTTTCTCTAGTCAGACAACATATGCACTGTTACAGAGAACCTCAGAACATATGCTACTCTGCACTAGGAATGAAGTGCCAGTTCCATCCATTTCTCAAAGTGTGATCACATGTCTTCAGAAGGCACCTCTCCTGAACTCTTGGGTCAGGAAGAGAAAAACCAACACCCATTTGGATCTGATGAATGTTTAATCAGAATTCATTAAAGAAATCCACTCAGCAAGCATTACGAATGGCATCAGCATCTAGAGCAGAAGGTATCAAATACTTAAGTGCCTCCTCATTTCAAAGTGAATATTACCTTTGGTGATCATACTTTTCTCCAAATAGTATGTTTTCTCTCACATTTCCATGAAAGATCCATGCTTGCTGGGAAACATAGGCCACAGTCCCATTGACTGCTACGATCCCTTGCTGTAACTGCATCTGGAGCAAAATACCAGAATACCTTCAGAAGCTAAACCTCACAGACTTCTCTTCCGGGGCCCACTGCACCCTTGCCACCCACTTATTCCATGAACATTAATTATGATGGTGCAAGAGGGTCAACAAGATGTCTTGACCCACACTGCAAAGCACAACGGTATAGTCTGATGGTCACAAAGTCAAAAATCTATAAGTGGTCAGGCAGGAATGTCACAGAAGAGGCATTGGTGAGCTCTACTACAGGCTGGAGAGACCACATGGCAACTCCGTACAACCAGAACAAAATGCCCTGTGAGAGGACCCATCATAAAGGCTCCCTTTTCCTCCAGGTGCACCAGCTGGATTCCACCCTCCTCAGCCAGCCCCAGGGGCAAGATATAGTCTGCATGACTGTGGATGGTGGTCCTGGCATGCCCTAAAAGCATGCCCTAAAAGCTTCCCTAAAAGAAAGCAGCCTCAACTCAGTGGTACAATTGGTGTAGGGCCTGGTACAAGGATGCAGGCTTGGTGCATCCAGAATTTCCCATTCTTCAAGGGGAGTGGAAAATCCAGTTTCATGTGGCACATCGAGCAATCCATTTAAAAACTTGCATGGGCTCTAGTGTGTGACCCTGAGTACATAAGTTCACTTAGGATGATCCCACATGGTGGGCATCTAACAGGTAATAGTGGACACTAGTGAAGATGCCCTGTTCAAAGCTGTCAGGAGACGGGATTTGTGAGAGATGGCATGGTGCTCAGGGTTGATGTGTGGCAGCAGTGTGTCATACAGGGAAGGAAGATAGCCAAGGTCAAGGGATATGATGCCATTTCACCTCAGGAATGGTCTAAGAGACAGATAACATTAAACTTGGGGAAAATGATAACGACAATAATGGTAATAATAATAGCAAAATGAATAGGGTATATGCCAGGCACAGGGTTAAGTACATACCAAATGCCGATCACCATGACTGGCCCTGGGAATTACCCTATAACTAGTATATACATTATCTTGTGTAATCTTCACGATGACCTTCCTAACCCCCATTTTACAGATGAAGACACCAACATTCAAAGAGACTTAGTTACTTATCCAAGGTTAAACAGCGAGCATGAGGCTGAGACAGGTGGTAAACATTGGCAGTCCAGAGCCCACTCAACAGTCACCCTGCTGCCTCTATCCCAGTGACTATGGTGAGGCATCTGATCTCGCCACTGTCACATGGGAAATAGATTCTGTTTTCTCTGAGAGATTCCAAAGGAGCTGACTGAGGGCAGAAGTTAAAAGGAGGCAAACTTCACTTCCATTTACATCAAAACTCCCCAAAGAGGGAACTGGCTGTGAAATAATGAACTCCCCATTGCTGGAGATATCCAAGCAGAAGTTGGCTCATTTCTTAGGGGATGCTGTGGAGAGATTCCTGTTATTAAGTAGAGAATTGGGTTGGGTCACCTGTAACACACCTGCTGACTCTAGGGTTATGATAGAGATACACATGCAGAATCCTAGAGCATAAGAGACCTTAGGAACTCACCTGATTCTGCCCCCACCTCCTCCTTCAGACAGGGAAGGAGTTGTCACTCTTTCTAGAAATGAGTTAACTGAGGCCAAAAGAAGTACCCTAGTCTAGCAGGCTCTTCTGAGCCTAGCGTCTGCTTTTTCAGAGGTGTTTCCTCTCCCTACCACGGACATCCAAACTTCTCTTTAGGAACAGCAGGGTGGGGAGAAAGAGGACTTAATATTCATTCATTTGGGATGAGAAAACATATCAATTTAGAGTCCTGTGAATACAGTAAATGGCTTGGCCATTTCATTGGGTTCACGCAGCTAGAAATAGCAAAGGACAAGAACCCTGGACTCTTCCTTCTTCCTACCATGAGGTCTGCAGAGAAGTTGAGGGCACATTGCTGCTTTAGTTGATGCATGCATTCAGCCACTCCATCAAAGAAGGCTTGACTGAGCCAATGCACTGGGCAGACACTGGAGATACAGAGATGGGCAAGGGGAAAAACACATCTGTAGTCATGGTAAGTCATAGGTTCCTCAGTCCCTCCCTACCAAGCTGCCTTGCTGGCCTTTTTAATCAGGATGGCCCAAGTCATGGGAAACACCATGTACTTAATGACTTGTCTCTTCCTTTGACAAAGATGGCACTCTAAGCAAGGAAACTGTCATTGTTTAACACATGTCCTTAGGAGGCAAACCCAAGAGTGTATGAAAAGCTCAGTGCCACCTGGACAAGGGGCATGGAGCTACCGAGTACATTAACCTGGAAATCACTGTTAACTGTGTGCACAGCATCCAGTGCAGCTGAGCCCAGCTGCTGGGTCCACTGTTCTTGAAGGGCCCCAGACATGGCAAGCAGGGGACCATTTGCCTGTCATGTCAGTGCTCCATCTTCGCAGCTTACCTGTCCTAGGAGAGCTGCAATGAGAGAGCTCTTTCCGCTTCCGACATTCCCACATATTCCCAAGACCTTCCCCTACCAGAGAAACAGAAAAAAGACACAGTCATTCCACCAGTTCTTAGAGGGTCTTGGGCCGAAGGTGTTGCCCCCAAACTGTGCTAGCCAAGCCAGGTGGTAACCAAGGGGTTACTGCTGGCTCTAAGAGATGGCAGCTACATCTCACACCCCAAACCTGATACGCAGCCTAGGAGGAGGCAGGAACCTAAGTCTTAATTAAGTGCTTTCCTTGGCACAACATAGCAGAGTGCCCGGAGGACTTCCAGAAATCATGCATAAGCACTGATGCGAAACAGCCTTGTGCTGGTCTGGGACACACAGGCCCTGGATATGAGGATTGTCCCTTGCCCACACTCCAGGAAAGCAAATCTAATAGAAGTTAAAGGCTGCACAACCCAGGGGGACAAGGGTAGTCTTTGAAATACAGAGAGGCAAGTGTTTTTCAAAAGTCATTTTTAAAGTATCCTTCCACCTTACTGAAGCGTAATCTGAAATTACTGAGCAGTTATGCTATTTCAACACATTGGGTTCATGGGTTATTCTACAGCTACTGATCTATTAATTCAACCACAAATCATTGTAAGAGACATGTGCCAGGTGCTGTTCTGGACACTAGCAATAGCACAATACAGTAACGAACATGACAGACAATAATTTGGCTCTGCCCTCAAGGAGCTTATGTTTTAGTTGGGTGGATCAACAGTCAACAAGTAAGTAAAATATGGAGTATGTCAGGTACATGCCATGGAAACACATAAAGCAGGGAGGAGCTATGGAGGAGATGAGGGTGGAGGGAACCTTACCAAAAAAGTAAATGTCTTAGCTTGAGTTCTCCCAGAAACAGGCCCTAAATCAAAGATTTGAGTGAAGGTAGTTTGTTTGGGAGGTACCATGGGAAGGGGAAGGTGGCCCATCAAGGGTGTACTATTATGTCAGCTCCCATGGGAGGCAAGTGAAGTTCAATTTTGCTGGGAAATCCTGCGAAACTGAGAAGGGTTCTATGCCTCCAGTGGCTGAGGGAGTTGGGGGTAAATAACCAACAGTCGTGTTTGAGAATGGCTCCCTCAACTGTGGATGTCCTGCTGCTTTGTGGGTGGTTCAGAGGGCCCTCAGCCACAGATACAGATCCAGCAGTTGGAAGATGGCCAGGCCTCATGGATGGGTCACTGATAGTATCTGCTACAGGTGCCATTTGAGTAAGACCTGAAGGAGGTGAAAGAGTGAGCCATATAATATCTGGGGGGGGGGGGGGGAACTACTGCAGGCAGATCAAGAGTCCATACAGAGGCTTTTAGGCAGACATGTGCCCACTTCTGTATTCAAGCAAATACTATAATGAGGCAGTTGGGATATCTAAGATCATTCTCATTAAGACCTGCTCTCAGTGATCCCTTAGAGAAAAGATGCCCCTCACGGAGCTAAATATTTCTCCTTTCCCATCTAAGATAGACCAGAAGGGTCCTGCCTGCCACCCCCAGCACGTGAAGATTGCTTCTTGTCATCATGAATTTCTTTGACAAGTCCTTATGGAACACCAGGCATCATGCTAGGCACTGGGCATAAAGTAGTAATCAAGGCAGATGTGATCCCTGCCTTATGCAGCTCATACTGTCATTGAAGCTTCAAGTAAGTGAAGCTGATCCATTTTAATTTCACTAAAAGGACATCAAAGAACTGGGACATTTCAAAGAGCTTGAGACAAAGAGATCACAGGGATGGATTCAGCTTCTAGGCATTTGGCTCTCTTCTGAGTTCTGTCTACTATCTGGGGTCAGGTCTGAGCCTTCTAGATTCATCCTTGTCTTCAGGATAAAATCCATGTGGCCTGCATCCCCAGGATTTCCAATTATTCATTTGTTCATTCAGAAAAGAGTCTTGGGAGCCTACACTGTGCCAGGCACCTGTTTTGGTGCAAGGTCACAACCGTGAATGAGACAGATACATGCCCTGACCTCAAGGAGACTATAGCTCAATGGAATCCTGGAACTAAATTTGGGAACATATGGATGCTCTGAACTTAGGGTATTTAAGGGCAGCGCTTAAGCTGGACTTAGTTGTGAGAGGAAAAAGGTAACAATAGCTAACATCAGTTGAGAATTAGGGCTTAGCACTTTTGTATGATATCTCTCAGTTCTCATGCCCACCTTATAAAGTGCTACTATTATTAAAATATCCATTGAGCAGGTAAAGGAGGAGAGGCTCTAAGAGGCTAGGAAGTATATTCAAAGTCACACTGCTGGCAAGTGGCTGGGACTGGAACACACATGCACCAGGTTCCAGAGGCATAACCTTAATCTATACAATGCTGTGTTGCCCTCTTGTTTCAGAAAACATTGACCATGTCCTTGATGCACAAGCCCAAGAGTTACCAACATAATGAGAAGGAGGAAAACAATGAGGAGGCTAAAAGGCAACTTCTTTAAAACATGAGAGTAGTTCAGAGGCCTCTCTGGAGCAACTCCAAAGGCATGGTTAGAGCAATTCAGGTGTTGAACATCATAGGCAGGGGGAAGGGAATGAGAAAGTAAAATGGTTTGCACCCAGCAGGACTTATCTGAGAACCTAGCTCAATTGGACTCAGCCAAACAAATACCATTTCCAACGAATACATGGCAGGCAACCTTGTTAACAACAAGAAGTACCAGTCTACACCAGCTATTGAGCTTAGCATCACATAATAAATAGGAACCTCTCCTTCTATAGTGCTCGCACAGGGAAAGGGTGAGTCAACAACATGAGAGATTAAAATACTAGGCACAAGATTAATGCTGAGCCCTCTGCAGCAAAATCAACAAACACTGCCATCCCCGGAGCACTGCTGCTGAGTTCCCAGTGCAAGAGAACCACATGCAGGAGAAGGCTATACACTCCGTAAATGCAGAGCTTTGTCTGAAGATTCTATTCCCCAATCCTGAGGGGAGCAGGCAATAGATTGGCTGGCTTCTTTTGCTGGGTTGCTTGTTGATCTCATTTGCTTTTAACAAGTGTGTTGCTGAAGATCACAGATCCTGGGGCCAGGTGCCCTGGGTGTGAAGCCCTCTTCTGCCACTTGCTAGCAGTGTGATCTTGGGTGAGTTATTTAACCTCCCTGTGTGTCAGGTTTCCCAATCATCAAGTGGGGGTAGCTATAGTACCTACCTCTTAGGTTATTGGGGTAGTTAAATGAGTTAATTATGTACCTGACAAATAGTAAGTGCTCATAATTGTCAGTTATTATATAGCATCGTACTCCAATATGAAATTAAGAACAAATCTAAAAAGATTTATAAAAGATAGTCAATTTGAGCCTAGCTACCTGAAATGGATTATTCACTCAACATTAAAACTGGCTCCTTTGGAGTTTGAAGATCAGTACTAACACAACCACCATCTTCTCTCAGCTTGAAGAGAATGTCTCCATTATCCAAGTACATAGTTTTAAAATTGGGGAAAGAAAACAGCCTAGAGACATCCTCTCACCACCACCACCACCACCCCCAGCTCAAATGGAATTATGTTATGTGTGATAAAAGGAGGAAAGATGGAGGCCACACCCGTAGAACACATACTCACCTTTCTCACCACAAAGTTTATATTGTGCAGAACCAACTTGGGGCTACCACTTTGCTCCTCTGGGCGAGGAACTTCCTGGGCTGATGAGCTCAAACCGTATGCCTCTAGCCTCTGTTTCTTGACAAAATGCTTTTTTTGGTTCTGCACTTTCTTTAGGTCACTTTTTATGCTGGTTTCTTGATCCCATGTCAAGGTGGCATTTGCTAAAAGCAAGACAGTATCTGGGTCTTCTGGTTGGGTGATGTAAGATGGGGGGCTTTTATCTATGAGAATTTTCTAAGATTAAAGAGACAAAATTAACTGGGCAGACATTATCCATTTGCAAGAACCATCCCAAAATATCTTCTAATGACCCAAAATCATAATCTTGGCAATTTTACTTAGGATATTCAGGGAAGATATTCTGAAGATATTCCCCTAGGAGAAGCTGCAGCAGAAATAGTCTACTAGCTCATTCTATCTAGGACATATTCCTCTTTAACCACAAGGTCTATGTGGGTCACCTACATTGGAGAATGCTAATCTCAGGTACATTTCTTCCTCATGCCCAAGGTGATAAGCTTTTGCCAGTCTTTGGGTGGTGGGCTTCACTGCCTGGCACTAATGCTTATGAAACCAAGGTCACATGCTCAGCCTCTACTGTGTCTTCTTCCTAAGTACCCACTCATCTCAGTTTAACAAAACATTTGCCAAGTGCCTACCCTCTGCCATTCTGGGGTAAACAGCAGAAATGCAATTATGAATAAGGCATGATTCCTGTCCTTGAAGAGATTAATGTCTGGGGGAAGATAGGAACATAATCAGACATTTCAGGGAAATGTGACAAGAACAAAACACGTAACTTCCAGAGAAGGGAACTTGGCTCCCCATCATGAAGGCCATGTATTGGGAGCCTGAGCTGAGTCTGTACAGGTGCTGTATGGGCAAAGATGAGGGAGGGAAGAGGAGATGGAAGCCTTCCAACAGAGGGCATTGCATTAGCAAAGGCAAGAAAGCATGCAACATCACAGTTTATTGGAGTGGGGCATGAAACAAGCAATTCAGGGTTATGACAGAGCTCAAGATAGGAAGGGAACAGGAAATCAGGTGGAGACATAACTAAGGACCTGCTGATGGAAGGCTCAGTCTCAGTCCTAGAGAGAACAAAGACTCAAGGATTTCAAGCAGGTGAATATCAGTGATCAGACCAATATTTTAACAACTCTCTGGGGGCTGAGTGTGATATGGATTTGAGGAGAGCAATAATGGAAAAGGAAGATAGATTCATAAGTCATTGTGATGATTCATATGAGAGATGAGGCCTTGAATGGAGGTGATGGCAGTAGAGACAGAGCAAAAGTTGAGGAGTCAAGAAATAGCATTGTTCCTCTTGCCTAAGATATCTGATATAATATATACAATCAACGTGACGATGTTCATGCTTGTGTTTTGTTCAAAAAGTGATGAGTCAACAGTGTCACCTTCCAACCCAATCTTACAAACAGCATCTCTTAAAATTGAGGAAAAACATTGAGCAGAAGGTGACCCAACAGGGCTCTTGGTTGGTTGAATGTAGATAGTAAGGGAGAAGAGGGATACAGGCAACTCAGATGCCTAAGATGACTTCCAGATTGCTGGCCTGAGTGAAAAAAACCATTCAATTAATTCATGCATGTCTGGAACACTCTCCTCCTTTTCCTTCCCTTGCCTGAACTTCAAAACCACTTTATATACCCTTTTCACAAGTCATGTATCCTTAGTGCATACGTCAATTCCTGGGATACCTGGTTCTACACTAGACTTGAGGCTCTTGAGAGTAAAGACTCTCTCTTCCTCTTATTTGCATTTCCCACAATGCCTTATATATAGGAAGCACACAGTAGATCTCTGATGACTGACCAAATGAATAAAGTAACTAAGTATATAAATGTGGTGCCCCACCACCCTCTTCATCACTATCATCACCACGCCCATCATAGGACAAACCAGGCAGGAAAAGGGGAGGATGTCTCAGTGCAAACTTAGCCCCACTCCTGGAACAACTTAAGATTTATAGCTTGGAAAAAGAGTAGAGGTCAGGAACATCATCTCCATGTATGGAGATTCTATTTCATTTTTACTAAAAGGGCAAACTACCTTATAAAGTTCTGCTTGTACACTCCTTGATGCACATTTATTGATCCAACTCTGAATGCAGGGCCTTCTCCCAATGTTCTTCAAACCAGTGACCCGCCCTCCAATGGGTTGACACAGCTTCCCCATATCTGAGAATTTTCCCACCCAGAAATGAGATCTCTCTTCCCTACTCACCCAGCATTAGTTATACCTTCATTCTCCTCAGAGAGACATTGGCTTCGGCCATTGCTTTGACAGAGAAAGGCAAGATTGCAATTGAAAACTTCATTACATTAAACATGGCAATCACACTAAATGCCTGAAAAACAAAAAAGAAGTTTAGAGTTTAGGATGAGATGTTGCCTTGGCTCTGAACCATTATATCTATGGGAATTATATTTGCTGAGATAAGAAATGATGGCACAGTTGGAATTCTTACAGGAACATTTTTTTTCCATTTCATGGCTCACAAATCATGGGCTGGCAAATTAGGAATAACAATATCTTAATTTCTTTTGCTCTCAATTTGCATCAAAATGGTGGAAAATTTATCCCTTGTCTCTGTCAGTTCAGAGAGGATAATGTCCAAGGAAGACCTCTAATTGAATGTGTTTGGAAGTCTCCATCCACATCTTTATGTGGCCTAGACCACTCACTGAAAACCCCATGGATTATCCTAAGTTATACCCTTCTTCCAGTTTCTTCAGAGGCCTCTGACCCTTCAGATCTAGAGCATCCTTTTCCATACCATATTCAGCCCCAGAATGAAGGCAGAAGTTTCCTGGAAGGACCAGTTGGCCCATGCTGGCTAGGGGAGAGTGACTTCTGGTTCTCCTGCCTCTGGGGTCTGGCCTCCATGCCTTTCCTCACCACATGTCTGAGACAAATTTGAAAGCCTCTCTTCAACTGCCACTTCCTAAAAATCACCTCCCCTCCTTACTGGGGCCTTCTCACTGAGCCCTGCCTAGTAGGTGGTTAACATCATACAGCCTCAATGAAGATAAGTTTCCTTGCTCCATCAGTGCCCCAGGGGTACGTGATTTCATCTCTCAGATTTCATCTTCTCATCTGTCCAACTTGTAATTAGTAACTTTTCCCCAACCACCCATTTAAGAAATTAATAACACAACTTCCATCAACAAATCCAGAGTGATCCTTCCTGCTGTTGAATGGGCCCCATGGACAGAGCCCTGGGGTTCAACTAATCCTCAGTAGTTCTGTAAGGGGACAATGAAGAATGCTGCCTTCATCACATCTGGTCCCAAATCCATCCCCAGAGAGAACTCAGCTCTCCCAAGTCCCGAAGCACTATCTTGGCTCAGAAAACCCAGGCCTTGGTTGACAGAGCACTCGGGCTGCCTGATGTGAGCTAGCACCTAGGGGCAGACCTCCTACTGATGTGGCCCTGACAGAGAAGCCAAGGGATTCTGAATCTGAAGAAATATGTGCCTTGCATTTGGGAGAATTTGTTCTTGGTCTACATTTCTTCTAAATCATCATTTTAGAAAATATTAACCACGTGAACTCAATTTGGCTTTAAATTGGCTTGATGTATTGCTGGGGAAAGAATTCTTTGTTATCGTTTGAGATCATAGAACACAGTCACAATATTTGAGAAGCATTCTGTTGAGGCTTTGGTATGTCATTGCCATTCATTCTGGCTTTGGGTTCATGGCTGAATTCAAGCCCCTAGAGTGTGTGAGTAAACTGCATGTGAAGAACCCAAGAAAATAAAAAAGCACATTACAAAAAAACACAGGGAAGTTCCAGGACTGACAGCCCCACAGCAGATGCCCTCCCAGCAAGAGCATCCTGCCTTCTCATACATCCCCCTTTCCCTCAAGATCCATGATTTTTGGTGCAACTATTGCTCTGCGAGCACACTTGATATTTCGCTTTCTCTCTCTTTTTTTTCTTGCTTTTATTGACTTTCTTCCCTTCACTTACCCTTCAGACACTGGGTTTAATATCTCAGCTGTTTATTTATTTCAGCCAGGGGCTGTTTCCCATCTAGCCCAGAGTTTCTTTACCTTTGAGTGCACAGGCCCCCTTATAAAAAACACGAACATCTCACATTCATTCTAGTTCTCCCTCTGAGGCTTTCAGCCCGAAATCGCCTGGCCTGGGTGAGCATCAGGCTAATAAGAACAACAAACACTTACACAGCATTTACAACGTACCAGGCGCTGTTCCACATGCCTTACATAAAAGAACTCCTTCAGTCCTCACAACCACAGGGACTATTATAACCCCATTTGTAGATAATAAAACCAAGCAAGAGAGGTTCAATGAATTGCCCTCTGTCATAGTAAAGTACCAGAGTTGGGATTTTGAAAAGGGCGATTCTGACCCTTACATCTCCCAGTACCTATGACTCCTCCCACCCACAGAACTCTCACAAACTTCCCTTCTTGTAAAGTATAGGAATAATTGTGAATAAGGCAGCCAAGTGTTCATCTGATTTCAGTTTTGTTTTCCAAATGTCAAATTGCGTTCCAACATTAACCACTACCCCTGCACTGACGTAGATTGAACAAGAGTCACTGTTAGGCTCTCCTGGGCTCCCCACAGCCCAAGGACTTGTTTTTTAAAAGTCAAGATAGAGTTCTGGCCCTTCTGTGATTGAATATTCTGGTGCCAGTCCTGGGCCTCTGTAGGCAGGGAGAATCTTCCCACCTGGAACTTGCCAGTGCTGGAGTGTGAAGGAGGCCAGTTCTAGAAATGGTTCTTACCACCGAGGCAGTGAGTCTGCGTCTCAGGAGGATGTGGCAGGTGAATGTCAATACAATGGCTATTGTAGATGCAATGGGGGCCAGGGCTGAGTTTCCACTTTGGACAAATCCAGCTTTTTCCAGTAATTTCCTTTCCCTCTTCCTTATATCTGTAAATAGAAAACAGTCCATAATGGATTTATTTTGCAGCACTAAGAAATGTATTTACCTCTACCTGATCCTCCTGTAAAAGAGTATTTAGGATTCCTGTTGTGAAGTTTAAGCAAAAGGAAGTGCAGAAAGCCCTGGGCACAAACTGGGAACTCAGTGCATGTCAGCTGCCATACTGGATGATTTCTGGGGTCTTTTCCAATCCTGATTCTGTGTCAGGAGTCATACACTTGGATGCCTACAGGAGCTAGGCAAGTAATGTAAATGAAGGCAGTGGGTAGAGAGTAAGACCAGAGGGAGGGTGTGGAGTGTAGCAAAATGGGGACCACATGCCTCAGTGAAAGGGGCCACAACCTCTCAGTGCAGGGCAGCCCAGGGTCACCAGATGTTCAGCTATTCCAAAGTCTGGGGTCTGGAATTTTGTGGGACATCTTTCTACTTATAAATGTTAGGAACTAATTAAAAGTTTTTAAATACTGTAAAACACATGTGCTAAGCCTGGAGACTGCTAGATTGGGGCTCCTGTCCTGTGTCCCACGAACAGCTACCAAAGCGCAAGAGCATTTCTCCCTTTCCTAAGTCCAGATGGGGTCCATGCCTCTGCACTGCTCACAAGTTAAATTCAAGCCTCCTTCTCCTGGTGTTTAAAGTTCTTAACTCCAATTCTAGCCTCTTCTGCAAGAACCCTTTCACACTGGCATCATGGTGCCATCACCATTCTTACTGAATGCTCTGCTGAGCACTGCATAATACTCTCATTTGATCACTCTCATCACTGTGTAACAAGGGAGGAGCTATTGTTATGCGCTCTGGCAGGACAAGAAAGTCATCACAGGTTAAGTAACTTGCTTTTTAAGTGGTCATGGCACAGTTGGAACCCAGTTCTACTACAGTCCAAAGCTTTGCTGTCCACATGCCCTTTGCCTCTAGGATACCACCCACCTTCTTGTCCCCAAGCACATCCTCATATATCCACCTCTAGGCCTTTGTTCCTGCTAGGGGTCTTCCCCAGCTCTATCTATATCTGAATCCTTGCTATCCTTCAAGGCCTTTCTAAAATGCCACTTCCGCCATGACACTTTTCCTGATCTCTCCAATGGGATGTGCTCACCCCCTCACCCTCCTGGAGCTTCTCTCCATTTCGTTTGTGACATTTTCCCCATTTCATCCTACAGTTAATTCATGTGTTCACTCATTCAACAAATTTTAACCTGATGTCTGCTATTGGCCAGGTGCTGTGCTTGGTGTTGAACAGCATAGGAGTAAACAGAGCCTAAGCTCTCTTTCCACAGGGGAGATAGACAATAGAGAAATAAACAAATTCTATCATTACAAATTTGTTGGGCGATATGAAAGAAATGTACAAGGTGAAGTGATTAAAAGGAACTGGTAGAGAATGGGCCTCCTTAGAACTATAGCCAAGAAGTCCTCTTTGAGTCAGTGGCATTGAGAAGAGTCACAAAGTCACCATGAACATCTAGCACGAGAGCACTTCGGGCAGAGGGAACAGCAACTGCAAAGATCCTGAGGTATGAATGAGCATGGATGTTGTTCTAAAAAAGACAGGTTTTCATGGCCCAAACAAGTTATCAAGGGTCAGGATAAGATATGATGAGATCAGAGCAGTCTTCAGGGGTCAGATCATGTTGGATCCAATAGGTCATATAAAGGAATTTAGATTTAAATCAAAAGTCCTAAATTGGAATAATCTAAGTGTGATAAGAAGCCACTAAAGATTTTTCAGCAGGGAGGAACACGATCTGATTGACATTTTTCAAAGGTCACAATGGTTTCTGAGTACATAATGGATTTTAGGGGGAAGGAAGAAAGCAAGTGTTGCATCTGGAAGTTCTTTCCATATTCCAAAAGGGAGAGAATATTGGCTTGCACTAGGATGGCAGCAAAATGAAGAGAAGCAGATTCCAGATCTATTCTAGAGGTAGAGCCAACAAGCTTACAGCTATTGTTGAGCTTAGTTAACTCATCATCCCTTCATCTTAGAAGCAGGAACCCTTTCTTTAATCATTTTATGTAGCGCCCATGACCTTGCACATAGTAGGAAGCTGATAAATATTTATTGAGTTAAACTGACTTGAGTTAAAATGAGTTGAATTAAGTTGAACTAAGTCAAATGGAATCAAGTTTAATCGAATCATTGTACTAAAGTGAGTTCAATGTGTGAGGAAGTATTTCAGGGTCTTCAAGGAATGTTCCAAAGGGCTGCCAGTGTCCCAACCTGCAATACTTCCTTTAGCAATCTCAGAAGCAAGTTTTCTAAAGCCACTCCCTAATATACAGATACACAGCTTCAGGGCCAATTACATGCTGATGTAAAAGTGTAATTGTAGATCCAGAGAGTCAATTGTAACAGTGGTTCAGATCATTAACCTGCCAACCACCCGAGTCTATGTCAGCAATTATGTAGATGTTCCTGCAATTAGATTTGCACTTATATTTGATTGCAATGGCTTAATATCATCTTTTTTAAAAAGCTACATATGTGTCCTCATATCTGTGCAAGGAATGTCAAGTCAGGGGGTCATTCAATCATGATGACGTTACTGCAGGCAAGGAGATATATATGTAAGTGTAAGTGTGTGCCTATGTGTGTGTAGACATCTTCTAAGTCAAGGAAATAGTTTGAGATAGCTCTTCTTCTCATAATGTTTTAGTGGATTACTTTTGAAAAAGGTAACTGGTCAGTACCAGCATCCACATGCTTTCATAAAGGTTAAACCTTGTGTCTCTCATCTGTTGAGCACTTGGGATCACCAGAACAGATGCCTGGGTCTATTAAAATCTCTGTAATCCTTTGAAAAGCCTGCAAAGGAGCTCAGGGGGTCCCCACAGCCCCCTTTCTGGAATGCCTGGCCCCAGGAACCTTAAGAACCTTTTGGAAGAGCACATTCTACAGGGTAAGTGGTTCTTCAAGCACCAGCACATCCTACCTTGAATGGTATTGGTAAAAGATTTCTCCCAGGCGTACATTTTAATCAGCTTGATGCAGGTCAGAAACTCATTCATTGTCTGAACTCTCTTGTCTGTCACCGAAATTGCTGATCGTCGGAAAGCTGAATTGAGCTTAGCCATAAACATCTGAAATCAAGGTACAGTGTTCAGAGAGAATTGCTGAGTTGCAGTTGGCCTAAAAATCCAGGGATCGAAGTGCCAGGAAAAGTTCTAAGGGAAGTTGGACTAAGATTCTCAGCCATCCTTCCCTTGAGTTGTGGCAGCCAATGTGCACCAGGGGAAAACATTGAGGATCAAGCAGGTGATACAAATACATGAGTTGTTAGATGCAAAGAGAGTGTTGGAGACTTTGACAAACTGAAAATCATGAGTCTCTCCCCCAGGGCATTCAAATTCAAGTTCTTAAAAATAAAACACACTGGGCCAACAAAAGAAAGCACATCTGTGAGCACAAAGTGGGGGCACAGGCTTCAGGTTCCTGCCCTGGAAATGAAACCTTCTATCCAATTCAGTGAGATCATGTGTGCAAAATGCAAGCATACAGCAGTTACAATTGCAAAGACCTGCCATTACCTGGATGGGGATGAATACGATGTACACAGATATCCCGATGAGGGCTGTGGGCCCCAGAATGAAAAAAGCATACACTGCGCAAACAGCCATTAGGATAGGGATGGTGGCTGGCAAGGGACAAAACAAGGCAGCTTCAAACAAGGAATAGCTATCACTTGATAGTATATTGAGCACCTGGAAAGAAAGCACATAGAATCAGGCTTTGGAAGCATCACCCAAACATCTCCTCAACTGAGGAGAGGAGAGAAAAAACTGCCTTAAGGGGAAGGAGTATTACCAAGGGACCACCATGATGAATTTTGTGGCTCTCATGCTGATCTGATTTTGGAGAGGCCAGTATTTTAGGACTGAGAGTCCCAATGAAGAAAGACGTAAAGAGAAATCAATATTACCATCTAAGAGCATGCTGGAGAGATAGCTAGCTGCCTACCCTTTATCTATCTCTACTTCTTCCTGCTTTATTCAGAGGACAAACGTGCCCAGCTAAAAAACTACATTTTTTAGCCTCCTTTGTGGAAAGAGTATGGCCATGTGACTATGTCAAGGGCAATGAGATAGATATAAGCCAAAAGTGTCAAATGGGAGTTTGGAAATGCATTCTTAAAGAGAGCCAACTCAACTTAGAGGACGTATACCTTTATTCTTCTCTCCTTCCTTTTACCAACTATCTGAAACATGACTGGTATGGCTGGACCTCCAGCATCCATCTTAAACCATTATGGGAGCGATGTACAAGGATAGTGACAAAGAAAGGTAGGAAGGTCCAGAAGTCCCCATTCCAGCTCTGAATTGCTCTCTTCCAGACTCCTTTTGCAAAAAGTGGAATAAATTCATCTTGCTTAATCTACTGTTATTTTGTATTTTCTTGTTCTATGCAGCCAAGGTTATGTGAACTGATGCAGGATGCTTTGGACATAATGAAAGAGCAACTATAAGAAAGAGGCAAGTCTTCTCCCTTACCTCACGCCAAATGGAGTTCCCTTGACTAGGGAAATTTTATTGTATAAATGGTGAGGATTTTATTGCTAAGGTTCAAGGGCTTATGAAAATATAAGTTCAGGGCACTTGGGTGGCTCAGTCAGTTAAGTGTCCAATTCCTGTATTTGGTTCAAGTCATGATCTCAGGGTCGTGAGATCAAGCCCCAGGTCAGGCTCTGCACTGGGTGTGGAGCCTGCTTGAGATTCACTCTCTGCCTCTGTCCCTCTCCCCCACCCTCTCTCTCCTGCTCTAAAAAAAAGAAAAGAGAAGAAAAGAAAAGAGGAGAGAGAGAGAGAGAGAGAGAGAAAGAAAAGAAAGAAAAAGAAGGAAAGAAAGAAGGAAAGAAAGAAAAGAAAGAAAGAAAGAAAGAAAGAAAGAAAGAAAGAAAGAAAGAAAGAAGAAAGAAAATATTAGTTCTGAATTCCAGTAGGCATAGTTTTTATTATGGCTTTGGGACCCCAAACTCTACACAATCAGAATTATCGAATCAATTCCTCACTCCTTTTTTTTAAATGCCTGTGGTGTATTCCATACTGCCTCAGTGTCCCTTTTGGCAAAGAGGTCACCCCCAAGCCCTGAGTCAGCTGAAACAGGAAAGCCTTTCCAAATTTTTCACCTTGAATGGAGTCCTCTTTTCACTGAATTCTTCTGATGTTTTGAGTCTCCATCACCTCATTTAGCAGGGAAATGGGATATAATGGGCAGGACATTGGACAAATAAAAGGAAGGCATATGCACCATTCAGGAAGCACATCTCACTCATATTCAGAAAACTCAGGATTTAATTTTCTAAAATTAAACTCTGTACCAGCTTACCTCACCAACAGAGATGTGTGCCAGAGTCTTGAAGGACACCAAGTTTTCGAAAACCAAGGTGGAGACAGCCACCTTCAACCGGATTGCTGTGCGGTAATTTATGGCCCAGGCAAGGGCCCAAAAGAGCACTTTGGTAAACTCAGTAGCAAAAAGGGCTATGCACAGGCCAAGGCCAACCCAGACATTCCTAGAAATGCTCTCGGTCTGTTGGAGGATTTGGTGAATGAGAACCGTCTGCAAAACAGCACAATGGAGAGAGAAGAGGGCCACTGGGGGTTGAGGTTGGTATAGGAAGCCTCAGATAATGTCGGCAAGCTGACTTTATGAGGCAAACTTTTTAATTAATTTCAGTGGCGGCTGCTGTGCTTGACAAGGATTAGCTTTATGAAAATTTTCCCCCAAGGAGCTCAAAGATAATGACAATGTACTAAACCCACCAGCTCGTAGAGAAAGTAACTAATGACATTCTTTGCCAGTCTGGGGACCTGTTTGACAATGCAGGGGAAGGGGCACCCCCACTCACCGGCCCTATGGCTGCCATGATAACGCACAGGATGTTGGCCACAATATCCATCAAAACACGTGTCCTTTGGAATTTCCAGACCACTCTGCCCAGAGAGGCTTGCTCAGGACCCACTCTTTCTACCTCTTCATCCCAAAGGATTCGAAATCTGTGATGAAAGGACAGGAAGAAGGAAAGGGACTTACATTTCCGCTTGCTATTTGAAGCTACTTTGATGGACAAACCTCTCAAGGGTGCTCAGCACAACCCTCATCCCTGGCAGTGGTGGCTCCACACAAGCAGCACTGATTCTCTTTTCTTCCTTTCCCAGGCAGATGGGATATGGGAGGGGCAGGAGGGCAAAGGCTTGGCACAAGCACCAGCTGGTACCTAGCACTTGGGCACTTTCCGAGCCTTCATTTCCTACTTTTACTGCCCATCTCTGGCACAATACCAGTTCTGATAAAAAAAAAAAAAGACAGAGGCAACAGAAAAATGACAAGAGTAATCTTCCCCAGAGCAGGGAGGAGTTTGTCCATTTCAAAGATCTGAAAGAAGGTGAGTGTGACAAGAGTGTGGTGAAGGAGAAGAAGGGCTGACATGACACTGGGAAGAAAGGCAAAGCCAAATCCCGTGGGACCTCATAGTTCTCAGAAAGGAGTTTAGGTTTATTTTCTTGAGCAAAGGAAGCCATTGCAGGTTTTTAAGCCGAAGTGATAAGATCATTTTACATATCTAAAAGAACATACAAGTTGCTGTGAGAATAGTGGATTATAGGGGGAACAAACACAAAAGCAGGGGACCGCAGCAGGAGACTGTTGACATCCAGGTGAGAAGTGGTGGTGGTTTGACACTGGATTTAAGGGAAGTGCATTTGAGGAAGGACGGACAGAGATGATAGGAGGTACTGATGAACTAGATATGAAAGAAAAGGGAGGGAGGATCAAGGACCCCAATTTTCTGGCTCAACCAACTGTGTGAATGGAGTTTGTCAAGAAGAGAAGAATATCATCAGGTTGGGGCCCAGGATCAAGAAAGCAGCTTTAGATATAAGATGCTTGTGAGTCATCCAAGTCCAGTTGTCCAGTTGGATGCAGGGCATATGAATTCAGAGTCCGGAAGAGAGGTGTGGACTGAAGTGGCATCTTATTAAAAGGTTGTATTTGGTGTTGAGTCTTTGCAGTGGATAAGCTCACCTAGGAATAGGTATAGCATGGAAGGGAAAAGGGTCCAAATTGATGTTGCGTAGATGAAAGGAAACATTAAAAACAGAAAGAGAAGTTCGGACCAGAGAAGTAGAAGGAAAATCCAATACTCCACAGGCACTGGTCCAGCCCCTTCTCTCTGATCCTACTGGCAACTTTCTCCCAACTATAGATTTGGGAAATCACCATTGAATGAGATATCTGCAGCACATGGGTGAGGGGAAGCACAATTGTAGAAACAATTGCAAGACCATGATTAAAATTCCTAGCCCTTTAAGCACATACTCCAGGCTATACCTTGCACTTTACCACATGTGGCCAAAAATAAGAAGACTCCCAAAAGAAACAAATGCAAAAAAAGGCTTAGAGAAGTTCCCCATTGTTTAAGACATTATGATTCGGGGTGCCTGGGTGGCTCAGTGGGTTAAAGCCTCTGCTTTCAGTTCAGGTCGTGATCTCAGGGTCTTGGGATCGAGCCCCGCATCGGGCTCTCTGCTCAGCAGGGAGCCTGCTTCCCCCTCTCTCTCCCTGCCTGCTTCTCTGCCTACTTGTGATCTCTCTCTCTCTCTGTCAAATAAATAAATGAAATCTTTAAAAGAAAAAAATTTTTATTAAAAAAGGCATTATGATTCATCACAACCTCAAAGGTCAAAGCAGCTGGTAGAAAGAATAAATTTAATGCCTTTATCTTTATGCTGACATGGAAAAGTCTTTATAAATGCTTACTGAAAACAGCAAAATAGTCAACCATTCTATAGTACATTTCACTTTATTTAAAGGAAAAAAACATGACATGTAAATGAGAGGAAGAGGAGATACTGATCCGCAGGAGATGGTACAACAGGGTATGCTTAATTAGAGTAGAAAAAATTCTGGACAGATCAACATAAACATTTAACAAAGCTGATCTCTGGGGAGCAGAGCAGGAGTACAGTAGGGATACTCCCACAGCTTAAATGTCTGTTGCTGTAATATTTTTAGAATGAATATGAATTAGGTTGAACCAATAAAATTAACAATTTTTGCAGGTCAAAACTGTCAAATATTGGCAGTTTCATTTGGTTCAACCTAAACGTATTTTGCAATACAAAAGCCCAATAATGATTTTTAAAGTAAAACAAAACATGATGCCTGGAGCTGCACTCAGCAGCAGCCCAAGTGGGTCCAGCCAGCACAGTGCAAAGTGAAATTTTGGCCACCTTCATCCTGATGTAGTGCTCCTACAAATCAGTGACAACCCAGCCAGCAGGCTCATGAGCCTCAGACTATAGCTCACAAGCAATCTTCTTTCCACACATCTCTCCCCAGTCCTCACTCCCCAGAGACTGGGTCAACAAATTCAGCCAGCCCAACTCATGTTTCAGGGAGCACCCACCAAAGAGGGCCCCCAAGGACCTGGAGGTGTCCACTTCCACACCCGGGAAAGGAAAGCACTCAAAGGGCTCATGCATAAGATGGGCTCCTCTCCTGAGGTGACCCAAGGAATCCTGGTACCTTTTGGCATTGGTGTCCGATGAGTCATATGGTGACAGCGGGGGCAGGGTATCCACAGTCAGTGTGTGCTTGTAGCCCCTAACCATCACTGGTGTGAGCCAGGAAAATGTAGCAAAGGAGAGCAGTCCCGCATCATCCACAGGGTTGGGTGCCAGCCTAAGACAAATGAGACACTCTGTGTTCCAGGGCATAAAGGTCACTGCCTTGAGTCCCTGGCTTGAGCTCTTAACTGTAGTAATAACCACAGCCACACTTAGAAGCCATGATTACCACCCATTAGCCATTTGAGCAATGGCGTGTGCTGGGACCAGCTCATATCAGCCTGTGATAACTGATTGTAAGATTTTCAGGAGTTTTGCAAGTTAGTTG
The DNA here is from genome assembly GCA_028534135.1 of Potos flavus. Lineage (NCBI taxonomy): Eukaryota > Metazoa > Chordata > Mammalia > Carnivora > Procyonidae > Potos > Potos flavus. The sequence goes on along the minus strand of CM052888.1, from coordinate 30,851,452 downwards.
CTAAACATGGCCAGTACTAAAAATTACATACTTTTAAATAAATTTTCTTAAGGACAAAAGTAATAAGTACTTGAAACTCATTAATTCCTAATTATTTTACTAGATCTTGCTACTATCTATGATCTTTAGATTATGTAAATCTGTTGTATCTGTATGGTAGAAATACTATATAACAGGGTGCTACTGCTCATCTCTTCCCCACTTGGCATTCAGTGACACCACATTGCCTTGAAATCAGCCATGGTAGGCCATAAGAACTGATAAATGCTACCCACCATGGAATTTTTTTAGTAAGCCAGTGTTCAAGCCTCATGATATCCCACGGGAATGAAGGCATCTGACCCATTTGTCATGAGGAAATGAAGACCTACAAGCTGATTATCAGAGGAGTGAGGTGCATGTTTTGTGCTCTCAGGAGGATAGAGAAGGTGCAGAGCAGGACATGCCACCATGGACATGAGACAGGGAGGCTACCTAATCAGGCACATGCTGCTTGGTTTGCACATCTGCAAACGCATGGTTCTGCAGATCAGGAGGATGGAATGAATTAAAACATTTAAAGTGCTCTGGCTACTTAAATATTAGCTAAAAGATAAAAAAGGAGGATGCAGGAGGGGAAAGGAGGAGGAGAAAGAAGAAATGGAGAGAAGCAGGAGGAAAAGGACAAAGAAGTAAAAACAGAAGGAGGAGAAAGAGTAAACAGTTGAGGAGAAGGAGGAGAAGAAAAGAAAGAAGAGGAAGAGGTAATGAAGGAGGAAAAGATCTTGGTTTTGCCCTTAAAAAATTAACCATCTAAGACAGGATAAAGTAAAAGACATGGAATAATATCTACTGATTACTAAGTCATTAGTATATTCTGGAACCTGTAAGAGCTTTATATTTGTAGCAGATGCTGTCAGGATGCCCTGGGTCACAGACTCTTGGCTCAAGCTGACAATATCCCATCTCAAATTCGAGCTATGCCCCTTTTCACCACCTGTTTCAGTGCCTTCTCAGGAGCATAAGTGCAGCCCAGAATTGCAGGGCACTGATGCCTCCAGGGGCAAATCTTAACAAATGGAATATAGGAGCCCCTGGACAAATCCTCTGGGTGGAAAATTGTACGCTTTCTCAGGAGAACCTAGTAGAATCCAGTCCCTATTCCTACAGCAGTGACACTGATGACACCATGTTGTCCTTCCCTGACTCACTTCCCCTAAATCCTCCCTCCTGCTTCCTGGGATCACCTCCTGAATGAGCTACCTGCATCCAAGCTCTTAGCTCAGGCTCTGCTTTTGGAGAACTCAAGCTAAGAGAATATTAACAACGTACTATGTACCTGGTACATAGTAAAATTCTCTAAAAGGTGGCTTTTGTGATAAAGTCATACATTACCTCATAGAATTATTACAACAAATCAGTGGAATATACAGAAGGGTAGAATAATGACACCATTTCATAGACAAGAACATAATGGCACAGAGAAGTTAAAGTCCTTGGTCAAAATCTTACTACTTGCTGACTCCAGGGTCCCTTCATTCTCTTAAGCACTACACCGCATTGCCTCTCCACAAAACAATTATAAACTTAGCCAAAACAGTGGGTAGTTAGCGCTTTCCTTTCTGGGGCTAATTATAGCAGCCTATTCCCTCACCTTTCAACCTTCACCTCTTCCCTTAGAGGGCTCAAGGTGCGTCTTCAGTCCAGAGATTCTAGCAGAGAGCAATGCTGTGTCACCTCACTATAGAGATGCCACTTGGCCTTCTGCTGTTCAGAGGACAGGACGAAGGGCCCTTTCCATGTAGAAAAGGCAGCATTTTATGATATTGTGACTTGTATAATATTAATATCATATCATATCATGTTATAGTTAAGCATGTGAATCTGAAAGTCAAGCTGCATATGTCCCTATCCTGCAGTTCAAAATTGACCTAATTCTCTCTCCCCATCTATATAACAACCCCTTGGAATGTGAGCTAGCAGCTGCTTCTATCAGTAGGACTAGTTTATTTCTCCACACCTTGAATCTGAGCTGACTTGTGTCTTAATATGGTCAATAGAATGCTGTGAAAGAAATGGTGTTCCAGTTGTGAGCCTGAATCTCAAGAAACCCTATATGCTTCAACTCATCCTTTTGGCAGTCTACTCTAATACCAACTGGTCAAGCCCAGGATACCCCAATGGGGACTGATAGCCCATATGGCCCACTTGTCCCCATTGCCCCAGTCAACAACCACCTTGCTGACCAGCAGATTTATAAGTAAGCCTACTCAAGACCAGATGAATCACGCATGTGAGCTGACCAACACATAGTTGCTGACTCAACTTAGTATGTTAACTTAGTATGTTAACTAAGTGGCAATTGTTTTAGGCTTCTAAGTGTTAACAGAAAGTTTTTGTGTTACAGAGAAAAAGCTAACTGGTGAACTTTGTGGGTGCTTGGGTGGCTCAGTGGGTTAAGCCTCTGCCTTTGGCTCAGGTCATGATCTCAGGGTCCTGGGATTGAGCCCCGCATGCGCTCTCTACTCAGCAGGGAGCCTGCTTTCCCCTCTCCCTCTGCCTGCCTCTCTGCCTACTTGTGATCTCTTTCTCTCTGTCAAATAAATAAAAATAAAATCTTTGAAAAAAAAAACTGGTGAACTTTGGGCAAGTTACTTAACTTCTCTGTGACTCATTTCCCCACCCATCAGATAAAGATAATAATACCTCCATCGTGGTTGTGAAGAGTGAGTGAGACCATGTTTGTAATGTAGTTGCGCAGATTCTGGCACAATGAAAGCTCTCCTTAAACATTGGCTATTGTCTCCCTCTCACCAAAGGATAATAGGAGTAAAGAAGTGGTTAATAAATGAATGGATTGATGGTTGGATGGAAGACAAAAAGACAAGCATATAGAGCAGCAGCATGGGGAGCAGGGCAAGTGCCTACTCTCCTGACAGTCTAGAAACTAATTCTGGAGGTTCTACACTGGCCCTCCATCCAATCCTCCTCCTGGCTTACCTTGCATAGGGTCTCACTGGGATCATGGTCTTTAGGCTGGAGTCATATCTTTCTATAAAAGTTCTCCGCTGGCCTCGCCGATCCAGATCTGAGATAAGGTAGGGGCCTTCACCCACCATCCTGATGGCAGCCTGGAACCCTGGGCTATTGGCCTAGGGACACTTTCACTCTGTAGCAGAAAGATGAGGAAGGTCGCTGAGAAATGAGGACACTCTGGAATGGGATCAGGCAGTTCCTACTCCATCCATACTCTACCCAGATCAGCTTCCTTGCTGCAACCCCTTAGACAGTTTCACCAATTAGCTTCCTACATTTATGGGTCAGGTGGGGGATGGAGGGTGAGATGTGGCCAGAAACCCTGCCACATCCCTCAATTCCACTCTGAGGTTTCCTTATTAGCCAGGACATTCAGTGCCTCTTTCCCATTTTGGATTGACTCGGACAAGAAAGCCTATCATGGATTATCTGTTGGGAGCTAGTCCATGACCAACCCTGAATCCCAGACCAACAAAAGAGCTCCAGGAAGGATTGTTTGCTGTCACATAAATTTGCTTCACACAGAGTGAAATTTGTCACACACACCTTTTTTCTTCCTGCTTCTTGTGAATTCACAATGTTCCATACCCATGGGTTAGAGACCTCCAATGAGACTGCCTCTCAGGACCAGGCACATCTGGACAAGCCTACATTCCCCCCCACTTCTGGGACCACTGTCCCTAAGGAAAACCAACAATCTATGTGGAGAGAACAATTTTTGTAGTGTCTTCCCAGTCCATAAACCAACCACCTCCTTCACCAGTCACCTAAACCTAATGAACAGAGAATAATCCTTGAAGGTTTGCTTATTCCTAGTTTCAGTCCTTTCCTGAATGAAACCCCAGCTCTATTCTTCCTCTAGGGTTCCATAACATCTCCCTCCCTATATGCTAAAGATGAATTCTCTCCTTTTACCTAAATTATCTTGAGTTGGTTTCTGTCACTTACCACCAGAGGCTCACTATTTTTTTAATTTTTTTTAAAGATTTTACTTATTTATTTGACAGAGAGAGAGAGGTCACAAGCAGGCAGAGAGGCAGGCAGAGAGAGAGGGGGAAGCACGCTCCCTGCTGAGCAGAGAGTTTGATGCGGTGCTCGATCCCAGGACCCTGAGATCATGACCCGAGCTGAAGGCAGAGGCTTTAACCCACTGAGCCACCCAAGTGCCCGAGGCTCACTATTATACACACAAACACACACACACGCAGGGATCCCATTCCCATGAACTTTCTCAGGAAGTTTTCATGGCTAGAAACATCAAATAAACCAATTCCCATCAAGATTTTAATGACTGATAAACTAATGACAGAGTTGGAAATGTTCTCAGATTCAATCTTTTTTTTTTGACAGAGAGAGAGAGAGAAAGTGAGAGAGAGCATGAGAGGAGAGAAGGTCAGAGGGAGAAGCAGACTCCCCGCTGAGCTGGGAGCCCAATGCAGGACTCCATCCCAGAACTCCAGGATCATGACCTTAGCCGAAGGCAGTTGCTTAACCAACTGAGCCACCCAGGCGCCCTCAGATTCAATCTTTTACAAACTCTTCATTATACAGAAGAGGAAACAGAGGCCTAAAGAAGGGAAAGGACTTACTCAAGAATATATGTAGTAGTGACACTAGCATCACGGCTGAATAAGACAACCTTTGTTTGTGTCTCCCCTACACCCAACAACAATTTGGTATCTATTCACCAGCAAAAGTGCCTTTCTGGGAGCTGTGGGATCCAGCACCATATGCCAAGAAACCCAGGAGTCTTGCTCACCCATGTATCAGGTAATGGACATAGAGATCTTGTTCCTAGCTCTGGGCCCTGAAGTTGCCCATGAACTAGATCCAGACCTCCCTGGCCATGGTCTAGGAGCCCCTGAAAAATTGCCTTAGACAATCACTAAGGACAAGAGAACTTTTGGGGAAGTCCAGTTTCCCAGTGGACAATTTCCAGCACACCATTCAAACAAACAAACAAAAAAATGTAAGTTTGGATGTATTGGAGAGGGAAAGGGGAATATTTTGACTTTATCCACACTACAACTCTCCCAAGGCAGCATAGTTTAGGGCCAAAAGAGATCTTCTCAGCCCATGATTTCTCTCATAGGGGAAAGTGAGAACTGGCTTCTGGAGCTGGCATCCAGCTGTACAGGAGGCTGACAAAGAAACCTATTTTTCTTTCACCACATTTAGAGGACTAAATTCTGAGCTGCATGACAGGGGCAGGAAGAGGCTTCAATAGAGGCACATAGGACTCTTGGAAGGCATTAAAGGAACATGGATCCTACTAACTGCATCACAGAATACATCAAGAAACCTGCTCTTGAGTCATTGAAGATACCTCATTCACACATGTCTCCAACTGGTTCACAGGCACCCCTAACATTCCACATTCCTCATATACACACATACCTATCCTGCGGGCAGCTCCCTGTGCATGCTGCCAATGGCAGTAGTGAGAGGAAGCTTTGACAGACTGCCAGTGAGCATGCACCTAAAACCAAACCACACCAAATCTGTGGGCTAGGGAGAGACCACCAACTTGACCTTTAGCATCAGGTTTGGAAAAACAAAAGGGAGGCTGTCAGCACCCAGCCCAGTGCCTTGCAGGATTGAGAGAAAGCATATAGGCTTAAGAAGAGCAAGGAAGAGCTAAAAGTATGGAGTAGGCATATCCACAGAATGTCTAAGAACGCCCTACACTCCCAGCAAGGATCATGGAAGGTATTTCTCTCCCAGAGGCAGTTAGTAAAGAATGGAGGAGGTAACTGATTGATATTTCAAATGTGAAGACAGCAATGCAAAATTCCAAGGAGCATGAAAAATTAAGGAAACATGACATCACCAAAGGACAATAATCTTCCCAAAAGTATAGAGATTGCAATTAACCCAATAAAAAAGTGAAAACATCTATTTTAAGGAAACTCAATGAGTTACAAGAAAATACAGAAAGACAATTCAGATAAATCAGGAAAACAATGCACGACCAAAATGAGAAGTTTAACAAAGAGACAGAAATTATTAAAAGAACCAGACAGAAATTCTGGAAGGGACGAATACAATGAATAAAATGAAAAGTGTAATAGTATCAACAACAGAAAGAATCTATGAGTTAGACGACAAGAGCTTTGAGATTATCCAGTCAATGGAGAACAAAGAAAGAATTAAGAAAAGAGTGATGAAAGCCTATGTAATCTATAGAACACAAAAAAAAGAAACAATTTGTTAATTGTTGAAGTTTCAGAAAAAAGAGGAAGTATGGGACAGAAGACTTATTTTTTTCCCAAATACTTTTATTTTATTTTTTTAGTGTCACAAGATCATTAAGATACATCTTAATAGATGCAGAAAAATTACTTGATAAAATACATCTATTCATCATAAAAACTCACAACAAAGCAGGTATAGAAAGAATATACCTCCACATAACAAAGGCCATATATGACAAGCCTACACCTAATATCTTACTAAATGGCAAAAGTTTGAAAAATTTTCACCTAAGATCAGGAAGACAATGACGCTCACTCTTACCACTTTTATTCAACATATTACTGGAAGTTCTAGCCATAGCAATTAGGTAAGAAAAGGAAATAAGCGGTATCCAAATTGGAAAGGTAAAACTGTCTTTGTTTGCAGAGAATATTATTTTATATATAGAAAATCTGAAAGACTACAAAAAAAAGAACCTGTTAAAACTAATCAAAAAATTCAGTAAAGTTGCAGGATATGACATCAACATACAAAAATCAGTTGCATTTCTATACACTAAAACAAAATATATGAAAAGAAATCAAGAAAACAATCTCATTTACAACAGCATCAAAAACAATAAAATACTCATGGCTAAACTTAACAAAGGTGAAAGATCTGTACACAGAAAAGTACAACACTTTAAGAAATTGAATACACAAATAGAAACCTATCTTGTGTTCATGGATCAGAAAAATTATTAAAATATCCATACCACACCAGTTATCTATACATTTGACACAATCCCCATAAAAATTCTAATGACATTTCACAGAAATAGAAAAACAATTCTATAATTTGTATGAAATCACAAAAGACCCTGAATAGCCAAAGAAGGGAGAAGTATAGAGCTGGAGGCATGACAATTCCTGGTTTCAAACTATACTACAAAACTATAGAAATCAATGGTGCTGGCATAAAAATAGACACATAAACCAATAGAACAAAATTGAGATCTCGTAAATAAATATATATGTATGCATATATACTTGCATATGTAGTCAACTAATATTTGACAATGTTTCCAAAAATACTCTGTGGGAAAAGATATTCTCTTTAATAAATGGTATAGGGAAAATTGGATAATCACATGCAGACAAATAAAATTAGACTCCTATCTTAACACCACTCACAAAAATTAACTTGAAATGGATTAAAGACTTAAACATAGGAAGTAAAACCATAAACTCCTAGAAGTAAACAGAGGGAAAAGCTCCTTGTCTTGGCAATAATCTTTTGGATATGACATCAGAAGCACTAGTGAATTAAAAAGCAAAAATAATTAAGCAGAACAACATCAAGCTAAAAGTCTTCAGCACAGCAAGAGAAAAAAATCAACAAAATGAAAAGGCAACCTATAGAATGGGAAAAAAATATTTGCAAATCATGTCTTATAAAGGGTAAATATCCAAAATACATAAAGAACTCCTACAACTGAAAAGCAAATTAAACAAAAAAAAAATCTGATTAAAAAATGAGCAGAGGAACTGAATAAACATTTTTCCAAAGAAGACATACAAATGGCCAAAAAGTACATGAAAAGGTGCTCAACACCACTAGTCATCAGGGAAATGCAAGTCAAAACCACAAGGAGATATCACCTCATACCTGTTAGAATGGCTACCATCAAAAAGATAAGAGATAGCAAAGTGCTGACAAAGATATCGAGTAAAGGGAATTCTTGTGCACTGTTGGTGAGAATGTAAATTGGCACAGCCACTATAGAAAACAGCATGTAACTCCTCAAAAAATTTACAATAAAACTTCCATAGGATTCAGCAATCCCAATTCTGGGCATATATCCAAAAGAAATGACATCAGGATCCTGAAAAGATACCTGCACCTTCACACCCATTGCAGCATCATTCACAATAGTCAAGATATAGAAACAACCCAAGTGTCCATTTACAGATGAATGGATTAAGAAGATGTGGCATACATATACAATGGAATATTATTCAGCCTTGGGAAAGAATGACGTTCTGCCATTTGGGACAAAGATGATCCTGGAGGGAATTATGCTGAGTGAAGGAAGTCAGACAGAGAAAGACAAATACTGTATGATATCCACTTATACCTAGAATCTAAAAAAGCTAAACTCATAGTAATAGAGAGTAGAACAGTGTTTGCCAGGGGTTGGGTGGTGGAGAAAATGAGGACATGCTGGTCAGTGTCAGGTAAAAACTTCAAGTTATGAGTAAATTCTGGGGCTCAAATGTATAGCATGGTGATTACAGTTAACAATACTGTATTACATACTTGAAAGTTGCCAAGAGAGTGTACATTAAACATTTTCACTTCAAAAGAGAATGATAATTATGTGAGGTGATGGAGGTTTTAACTGATGTTACTGTGGTAGTCATTTCACAATAAAGTCTATCAAATCCGCCTGTCATACACATTTACATGTATTATATTATATGTCAGTTATATCTCAATAAAGCTCTGGGAAAAGCAGAGTGTATATAAAATGAGTGGCACTATCTCATCTGGGGCAGGCTAGATACAGAGAAACTGACATGCCCACTTTTTTCCAATTACCCTGGAAAACCCCTTGCATATATTATAGTACAAGAAGCCTTCCTCTAAAATAATATATTCTTTCTTACAATAGAATTTGAAAATTAAAATGGCTTCACTTCAAAAAGACAAATCTCCCAAAATGGAAACAAGCATTATAAACAACCGGAGGGGAACAAATGTTTTATAGGCAATAATTCTGCTCAAATCTCTTCTGTCATACAATTAATGAATATTAATGACATGAATACTATGGATCCAGCTCTAGATTCCTAATTCAAATAGGAACGCCCTAAACTTCTTGTCAACTTTTTCTGTACTCCATGGCCCACCCTCTATTTGCACCACCTAATACTGCATTCCAGCAATGCCACATGTCTGAACAAATTGCCAATTTTTTCCACCTCTTGGTCTTTGCACTCACCACTGCCACAACCTGGAACAATGTAACATCCCTCCCTTCATTTGACCACTTTCTGTTCAGCCTTCAAGGCTCAATTCAGACATTTTCTCCTCTGGGAAAACTTTCCTACTTACTTATCTATTTCCCTAAATAGGCTGAAAAATAAGCACACAATAACACACATGAAAATGTAAATCACAGCATAGTGCTAGCCCTGGGGGAGGAGGAACACAGAAAGAAAACAAAGACTTAAAGCTAAGAATTCAATCAAAGAAATAAAATGGGACATAAAATAGTGGATTAACGCCAAATTGCTTTATTGACATATAATTGACATCTCCATGCCAACCCTTGGTAGGCGAGGAGGAATAGAAACATAAAAAAAAGAGGGATAAGTAGAAGACAAATAGCAAGCTGCTAGACTTAAACCCAACCACATCAATAATTACATTAAATACAAATGGAGTAAACGCTTCAGTTAAAAACTAGAGATTGTCAGACTGGATATAAAAGCAAGACATAATGATACGGTGCCCACAAGAGACGGATTTTAAGTGTAAAAACACAAGTAGATTGCAAGTAACAGGATGAAAAAGAACTACCATGCTAACAGTATCAGAATTGTCAACTCTCTGAGCAACAACTTTATCAACTAGAATACGGTGCTTCCAAGAGTATAGTACAGTATGAAAAAGGGAAGAAAAGAATAACTTTACAGTAGAGAAACCTGACAAATACTACTTCAAACCAGGTGACCAAGGTCAACATCAACAGTAACAAGTCATGTGTGGTTTTTTTGTTTTTTGTTTTTTGTAGTAACAAGTCACGTTAATCAAAAGACATAATTTTTTAAAAGATCGAAATTTTTAAAACATTGCTTAAAGATTAAAAAGTGAAATGACATGCTGGCATAAATGTTATTCATTTAACTACAAAGAATTAATATGCAAAAGTTACAAAGAATGCTTTGCATATCAATAACAAATGGACAATCAATTAGAGAAGTGGGCAAAAGATATAAACAGGCAATTCACAGATGAGTCAAATAAACAACACAAAAATGCTCTATCTCTGAGTAACAGGGAAGTGTGCATTATAGCCATAATCACAGTAAGAACTATTTCTCATTCTTCAGATAGGTAATATTTAAGACTGAAAATTATAAATCTTGGTGTATGTGTGGATCACAGTAGCTCCTAAGCCCTGCTGATAGGAATATATATTGTTTAACTAATTTATAAAGCAATTTGGCATTACCTGATCATGTTCAAAATTTTTTATTAATATAGTCAGCAATTCTCCTCCTTAAGTACATAAATTCTCAGAACCAATTCTGTCTATTCAGGGAGTCCCAAACAGAGTAGCCACAAACCTTGTGTGTTCCTTTTCATTTTCCTCACAAATTCTCCCCTACTTCTGCTAGCCTTTTTTCAATCATATTCACTAATGTCAACACTGAATTTCAATCTAGAAAAACATTCCATGGAACTATAGGGTATTATACTAAGCAAAATAAGTCATTCAGAGAAAGACAAATACCATATGATTTCACTTATATGTGGAATTTAAGAAACAAAACAGATGAACATGGGGAAAGGGAAGGAAAAAAGAAATAAGATAAAAATAGAGAAAGATGCAAACCATTAGAGACTCAACTGTAGGAAACAAACTGAGTGTTGCTGGAGGGGAGGTGGGTGGGAGGAAGGGGTAACTGGGTGACGGGCATTAAGGAGGGCATTTGATGTAATGAGCACTGGGTGTTGTATACAACTGATGAATCACTAAATTCTACCCCTGAAACTAATAATATAGTATATGTTAACTAAATGTACACTATGTATAATATGCATATGTATGTATAAATTGTACAATATGGAAAAGGGATAAAAAGGAATGACTTGACAGTAGAGAAACCTGACAAATACTACCTCAACTAGGTGATCAGGGTCAACACCAACAGTGGTAAGCCATGGTGATAGCATGTGTCCTTGATATGATGGGATGAGGAGGGCACTTTACTTCTGTGGTCCTCCTCCCCAAAACCCATAATTCCAGTTTAATCATAGGAAAAATAACAGACAAGTCCCTTGAGCAACATTCTACAAAACACCTGACCAGTACTACTTAAAACTTTCAAGGTCAACAAAAAACAAGGAAAATCTGAGAAATTGTCACAACCAAGAAGAGCCTAAGGAAGCATGATGACTATATCCTGGATGGGATCCTGGACCAAAAAAGGGACATTAGATAAAAACTAAGGAAAGCTAAATGAAGTATGGATATTAGTCAATAATGATATATCAATATGTGTTCATTAATCTTAACACATACGTAGGATGTTAATAGTAGTGTAAGATGCAATAACCCTCTGTACTCTTTTCACAACTTTTCTGTAACTAAAACCTATCCTTAAAAAATAGTTTACTTTCTTAAAATGTGTAAAAAAAAATATACACCAATTTCAAGATGGTGGTTACCTCCAGAAGGCAAAGGAATGAGATCTGGAAGTTATGCAGTGATTGCCCTATGACACTGTAACATTTAATCATATATTTAAGAATGGAAACCCTAGAACCAGGCTGTGGGGTTAGGGAGAACCTCTTATGGGAAGTGACACTAGAGTTGGGTGGCTGCAAAAGAGAAGAGAGGTGAGAAGGAGAGTTTGAGAGAAAGCCCAGGTGAGGCATTCAGCTGAGACTGGGTGTGGTGCCTGCACAGTGAGGCTCTTAAGGTCACCATGTGGGCAAGACTAAACCCTTGGGCAGAAGTCCCCCATCCCTACCCCAAGAGCCTTCACACGAGATTTCCATTTGGCTGTGTATCAGAAAGCCCTTCACAGCTTCCTCTACCCAAAGCATCATGCACAGCCCTGTGGCCCCTCAGCTTTTCCAGATTTGCTGGAAGGCAATAAAGGGGGATGCTTAGGGATGCTCAGACTGAGAAAAGTAAAGAAACTGGCTTCTCATCCTTGGATGGGTTCCTGGCTCCTTATATAAATGCAGTGCAGCCCTGGCCAGAGAGACAGGAGGAGGGAACTCTGGACATGGGCACAGCCTTGCATGCAGAATCTTTCTACTACATTCTTACCCTCCCTGTTAGTGTCACAACATGGGCTAAGCCATGGTCCCTGACCAGCTGCCGGTGGTTTCCCACTGCCTCTGGGCCACTTTCCCTGCCTGCAGTGCCCTGAAGGCTGCCCAGAGGTTAGTCTGAGCTAAGTGGAGGTTAAAGGCAGAGTCGCTGATAAAGAAGAAAGCGGTCACTACAAGTTCTGAAACCCAACTGAAATTATTGGAGGGAGAGAGAATAACAGAATCCAAGAATTAAAAGAATTCAAGAAGACATCAGCCACGGAAAACTCAGTGTCTCGTGTGGGAATTTCCTTCTAGCCAACCAGATCATGATTCAGCAAGCCATGGCAACAGACCCCAGTTACTTCTCAAGACAGGCCTCATGGGTATTTTGGCAAACAAATGGATAGCCTGACTCTAGTCATGAGGAAATATCAAACAAACCCAAAGAAACATTCCACAAAACCAATGGCCTGTGCTCTTTAAAAATCTATGCATTGTGAAAGACAATGGAAGGCGGGGAAAGGGTCCAGATTAACAGCAACTAAAGATAATTGACAGCTAAAAGCAATATCCAATCCTGCACTGGATCCTGGACCTGGAAAAAAAATTAAGGATATTATTTTGGGACAACTAGGGAAACTTGAATATGGACTGTAGGGTACATAATAGTATTATACCAAAGCAAAATTTTCTGATGTTGATAATTGCACAATTTGACCATTAATAATTGTGTTAATTATTATATAAGAGAATGTCCTTATTCTTAGGAACTATATACTAAAGTACTTAGAGATAATGGAGTAAAATGTCTGCAATTTACTCTCAAATGTGTCAGAAAAATAATAATTATGCACAGAGAGAGAATGTTAAAGCAAATGTGGCAAAATGTTAATTTGCAATTCAGAGTAAAGAGTAGTTAAAATTTCTTAGCATTATTGTTGTTACTTTTATGAGGTTTAAAATCATTTCAAAATAAAAAGTTAAACTTTTTTTTTTTTT
>CM052888.1:30823389-30837707 GCA_028534135.1 Potos flavus | reverse complement strand
GGTCCCTGATCAGCAGCATCAGCAACATCCGGAAACTTGTGAAAAAAGCAAATTCTTAAGCCCTAGACCCACTAAATCAGAAAGTATGGAGGTGGGAGCCAGCAAGCTGTGTTTCAGCCCTCCAGGCGATGCTGGTGCTCATTCAAGTTTGAGAGCCCCTGCCATGAGGCAATTTCATGTTTATAATTGTGTCCCAGCATCATATACCCCATAGAAGTTATCCAATCCAATTTCCCACACATGCAGAATCCCAGCCAGCACTCAGCCTTGGAGGAATGCCCCAAGCCAGCAGGTATCTGCTATGTCCCCTCACCCCACACCCAGGAGAACTGTCAGAGAAGGCTTCCAGCCATTGGGAGTTCCCTGCCCCAAACCAGCTACTCCCTAGTAGGACTTTTCCAATGACCTTTTCAGAGCCTGGGGCTGACCTTTGGAGTGTTCTAGAGGAAGCCCTTCAGGAAAATGAAGAGTGATCCTGGTTCCCTGGTGGCTGCCCTATGAACAGCCTCCATTTAGCAGCGTTTCTCTTCAAATGGAGGGTCCAGAGCTGGGGACAATGCAGGGCAGGGCCAGGGCCAGTGGCACTATTGCTTCCTTTCATCCATACATCCACCTGTGGATGACGTCACTGTGGTCACACAGCTTGGGTGGAAGTTGTTCACTGCATTTGCCCAGGAGGGAGGCTAGCTAGGAGAAGGCTAGACCTGAGGATAGATTAGGTCCTTTAAAACCCCTGGGCACCTCCTAACTCTGGAGAACAAACTGATGGTTACCAGAGGAGAGGTGGGTGGCGGGTGGGGGAAGTAAGTGATGGAGATGAAGGAGGGCACTTGTCCTGATGAGCAGCGAGCAATGTATGGAAGTGTTGAATCTTTTCATTGTACACCTGAAACTAATATTACACTGTATGGTAACAAACTGGAATTTAAAAAATTAAAAGAACAACAACAACAAATCAATTAGTTAATTAATTAATTTAATTAAGGACTAAAATTAAAAAAAACACCTGGGCCCCAAAAATACTCTGATCTCTTCCCCACCAGAATGTAATTGAGAATACACATAACAGCAAATCATTACATAAATATAAGGAAGTAGAACCAAGTTCTACATTCACTCATTACAGCGATTTTTGCATTATTTTCAAAATATCAAATATTAATTTCTAAAATTTTATTACAAAATAGTTCAGGATGACCAAAAATACATATTTAAGAATTATTTAAAGAAAACAAAGTTATACACTTAACTACTCAGCTTAAAAAATATTACCAATATTGTTAAAGTATACATATAATTTTTCAAAAAGTTCTGTTTTATTGCGGCTTGGAGCCAATGGTTCTCAAGTTTCGCTTCACCCTTGATTCACCTAAAGCTTTAAAAATCCCAAGGCTCAGTTTCCACCTTAAACCAATGAATCAGAACTTCAAGGAGTGGACATAAGTGTTTTAAGGATTCCTTGGGTAATTCTAATCATTCCAGCAGGAGAGGTTACTTCAAGGGAAGGTGGAGAAGAGCTCTGTTTTCTGTGTTCTACATCAGGGGTCCACACTTCTCCTGGGGGATTCTCAGTGGATCTAGATCAGAAACCAGCAGGCTCTTCCCTCATTTTTGGGAAGAGCCTGCCATCTGCTGGCCAACTCAAGGAAAATATGGCCGCTACAGCGGGCCTGGGGAAGGATGCTCGGGTTAAGTATCATGGCTGAGTGGCACTGTTTGTGAAGCTCCTTCTCACGGGTGATGCATGCGGTTGTCCCACAGCAGTTCTGGGAGGGGGCAGGGCAGGGCGAGTAGAGTCGGTTTCAACTTGCAGATAAGCAACTCTGTGACCCCAGGGTTGGAACAGGATGAGAGCAGAAGGGGTCCCCAGGCACTCTTCAGGGCCTAAGAAGAAAAAGGCAAGGGTGCAGGGGAAAGGGATAAACTGGACAAAGGGATTTTTAAGAGAGAAAAGACACCCACCTAGGGAAAGGCCTTGGGAAGAGAAGCAGGGGTTACCTAAGAACCTCAGGAAGGGAACAGAAGCGGGTGTACATGTCTCAGGAACTCTGGAAGTCGGGCTTTTTCCTCTGTTTGGTCCAAGGATTATGTCAGCCTGTCATAGTTCTTTCCCAGGGGGATTTATTTGCTGTTCTGTCTGCCTGGAACATTCTCTCTTGCACCAGCAAATATTTGTTCAGGTTTCAGGTCAGTAAACTATGACCTTGCTGTCCTCATCTCCTGCACCCTGCCCTTGCCTCCTGCCACTCAGTTCTGGAACCATCTATTTACTTGTTCATTGTTCACTCATTCTCATAAGATCCCAAATTCCATGAGGAAAGGGACATCATTACACTCCCAGCACCTACACCAGTGCAAGAAACAGAACAAGAAATATTTGTTTACTGAATTGATTTTTCTTATGGCAAGACCAGACACTGTAATCTGAAAACAAAAAGAAAATACTTTGAAACCTATTTGGCCCCCACAATGAATTCTCCCTGGTGGTAAAGTGAAAATAATTACCTTTTTCTATGTATATATCTATAACCACTTGGGCCAGTGGAGAGACCAGTAACCTTATTTCCAGTTGGCACATGTTACAAACTAACCCTTTATTCCATCCATTTATGCTCCCATCAGTAAGTAAACATGGTAGACAGCTACTATTTGTGGCCTGCCTAGTGTCCATATCCATTTCTCCTTCATATAGTAAGGCCATCCCAATTTTATTTTGG
Organism: Potos flavus; assembly: GCA_028534135.1. Lineage (NCBI taxonomy): Eukaryota > Metazoa > Chordata > Mammalia > Carnivora > Procyonidae > Potos > Potos flavus. Next base: position 30,834,990 of record CM052888.1, on the reverse strand, counting down.
AGAAATAACCCTGTCCATTCTCAGCCCATGTGATTCAGGACAGCTGACCACATCCCCAGGTCCAGATGTGGGCATGGGACTTGGGCCTGGCTAGTCACTGTATTCCAACAGCCTAGCATGTGATTGGTTCAGGGATGAGTACATAACCCAAGTCAACCCAGTGAAATTTAGCCAGGGAACTTTTTCTGGGATCATTTGGGGAAAGAAGACTCAGGGCAGCTGAGCTGGTGGGACATGGGCCTAAAGCTGCTGGCAGCCTTGCTACCACTGTGAGGAGAGAGGAGGCCAAAGAGTGAAGCCATAAAAGGAAAGTAGAGCTGAGAGAAGAAGAAGCAGAGTTCACAAGACAGGTATCTTTTAGATACTGTCACCCAACCTAGAACTTTTTTGGACGTTTCCATTCCATTAACCAATGAAGGCCCTCTTTCAGAAGTCAGTATGAGGGACTCTTTCCTCCCTGCAGCTGAATGAGTACTAGCTAACAAGAAATCAGAACACAGAATGTGACTTTTTCTTATTTGTATTTTTTTTTACAAAATCAATACAGCATTTGTAATACTTTTAAAACTATAATAAGTTTTCACATTACTATGAAATTACTCAACATGTCAATTAAAAAGAGGCATGCGATGATTTGAACACATGGTCTCAAATGGTGCAGGGGTTCCTAGATCTGGGGAGCCGCAGAGTGATCTATTCTAGGTTTTGCTCTCGCGATCTTTTTTCCATCCCATTGCCAGCACCCTGAGTACATTTCAGCCCCGCTTTCAGGAGAAGTAGCCATCTCTACACAAGAAGGTCATACACTGCAGGCCTCACAGCGGCACTTGGCTCTGCCATCAGTCCCCACGCAGTCACTGGTCCTCTTTAACTCAGTGAAGAATTGGCTTTTGCCAGCATGGCAGCAAACATAGACTCAGGCTTCTGCTGCAGGACCTCGGGCCTGTCAAACTCTACAACCTGCGAGATGGAGAAAGGAGGGGAGGGACACACTGAGATTAACCTTGAAGGATCCCAAGGCCTCCTGGGATGGCCTGAGCACATGTCCTCCCACTGGCCCCAGGGACATGGCTCTCACCTTCCCGTTGCTCATGACCAGGATGCGGTCACAGTTGAGCACAGTGGTGATGCGGTGTGCAATGACCAGCACTGTGCAACCCTGGAAGGCTTCACGGATTGTGTTCTGGATCAAGGTATCGGTTTCCAAGTCAATGGAAGCTGTGGCTTCATCAATAAGGATGATCTGGAGAACACAAAACGGGTGAAGGCAGCTTGCTTGGGCCCTGAGACCTAGTCCTGGGTCTACCACTAATCCACTGAGTCCCTTAGCTAGAAGGGGAGAGATATGGATTGCGTTCAAAACCCACTTTGAGCTCTAGTTGTCCATTGTGTTAGAAAATATTAGGTCTCAACCAAGACCGTGTGTGTGTGTGTGTGTGTGTGTGTCTGTGTGTCTGTGTGTCTGTGTGTCTGTGTGACCAGAGAACTAAACTCGTGAAAATGAAAATATCCCATGTGCCTGGGTGGCTCAGTCGGTTAAGCATCTGCCTTCGCCTCAGGTCATGATCCCAGGGTCCTGGGATCAAGCCCCACATCGGGCTCCTTTCTCAGTGGGGAACCTGCTTCTCCCTCTCCCACTCCCCCTGCTTGTGTTCCCTCTCTCATTGTGTCTCTCTCTGTCAAATAAATAAAATCTTAAAAAAAAAAAAAAGAAAATGAAAATATCCCAGTGGCAACTTCTTGTTTTATGAACTGCCTTCTGATTTGCCTGAATTAACATAGACCAACATTCCCCAAAGTGGGGCACGCACACACGCTTGGATGGCACGTGAGATGGTATGGCTGGAATATGGATAAACTTTAACATTTTTATTTTATCTTATTAACAATATGCATTAGAAAAATATGACTAGCACAGAAATATGGTTTCACAAATGTTACTGTTTAGAATGAGACTGTTTTTAAAAAGAGGACATCACGAGTGAGTCAAAGGAGAGATTGGTGCACAGATAGGACAAAAATCATAAAGTGATGACTCAAATTTAGGAAACAACGGAGAAAGCAACTTTGGCACCAGTGGTCTAGTAATTGTAAAATAAGGAACCAAGTGGTTGAGAAAGTGCTACATGCATATTGCAAATCCTGTCTTTCATCTCTGCTAGAATGAGGGGTATAGTCTTCCTTCCTGTGAAGCCTTCTCCCCAGCTTCTGACCCTACTGGGCTCTGCCTGCTGTTTTCCCAGAGCTCTGATAGTCTGCATCAAGTTTTTGCATTTATCATTAATTAACCATGGTGTGTGCTGTAAGTGCATGTGAGCACCTGTGTGTACATATGTACACATGTGTGAGTGTGGAGGAGGTATATGTACATATGAGTATGTGTGTGTGGTCTCACTTAAGCAAGTTTGCTCCCTACTAGCCCAGGTAGTCAAATATCTAAAATTACTGGCACACTATCTGGAAAGCTCCAAGAAGCACTGTCTGAGGCAAGGGACACAGAAGCAAGAATAAACTATTGGGACTTCATCAAGATAAAAAGCTTCTGCACAGGGAAGGAAACAATCAACAAGAGTAAAAGGCAACCTATGGAATGGGAGGAGATATTTGCGAATGATATATCTGATAAAGGGCTAGTATCCAAGAAAAATAAAGGACTTATCAAACTCAATACCCAAAAACTAATAATCCAGGTAAAAAATGGGCAGAAGACATAAATGGATATTTTTCAAAAGAAGACATCCAGCTGGCTAACAGACACATGAAAAGATGTTCAATATCTCTCATCATCAGGGAAACGCAAATCAAAACTACAAGGAGATATCGCTTCAGACCTGTCAGAATGGCTAAAATCAATAACACAAGAAACAACAGGTATTAGTGAGGATGCAGAGAAATGAGAACCCTCTTAGACTGTTGATAGGAGTGCAAACTGGTACAGCCACTGTGGAAAACAGTACGGAGGTGCCTCAAAAAGTTAAAAATAGAACTACCATATTTATCCAGCAATTGTACTACTGTATTTACCCAAAGGATACAAAAATACTGATTCAAAGGGATACATTCACCCCAATGCTTATAGCAGCATTATCAACAATAGCCAAATTATAGAAGGAACCCAAACGTCCATCGACAGATGAATGGATAAATAAGATGTGGTGTACACACACACACACACACACACACACACACAGTGGAATACTAGCCATAAAGAAGAATGAAATCTTGCCATTTGCGATGACATGGTTGGAACTAGAGTGTATTATGCTAAGCAAAATCCACCAGGGAAAGACAAAAACCATATGATTTCACTCATATTTGGAATTTAAGAAACAAAACAGTTGAACATGGGTAGAAAGGAAGAGAGGCAAACCAGTAAACAGACTCTTAACTATAGAGAACAAAGGGAGGGTTGTTGGAGGGGAGATGGGCAGGGGAGGGTTTCAATGAGTGATGGATATTAAGGAGGGCATTTGTTGTGAGAGCACTGGGTATTGTAAGTGATGAATCACTAAATTCTACACCTGAAACTAAAAAAAAAAAAGAAATAATTTTTCCATGAAATAGCTGTCATCTGATTTCCAACTCTAATAAAGAGAATGTCCTGCATCCAAGTTTTAGAAAGAATATACAATAGGCAACTGTTAAATTAACACGCTTCTAAACTTTCAACTTTTTGTAAGGAAAGTGCATCACGATTTGGTTCTAGTGGTGGATCATTTCAGCTTAGCTGCAGAGTATCAGAGTTTGGGAGAGCCCAGGCTGAGTCCCTACCTACATGTCTCTCCCACACCGGATATATACAGAATGGCAAACAGGGACATGAGAAAGCCCTTTGGGTGTTTGTGGAAAGGACGTACAGTGCAGCACCCACTATCCTATGGAGATGGAAGAAGAAACAGCCAGTGTGGTTTCCCAAGCCAGGTGTCATAAGTGACCTCCCACGACCACTCCGTGGTCTCACCTTAGAGTTGCGAAGGAGGGCTCTCGCAATGCAGAGCAGCTGCTTCTCCCCCACAGAGAAGTTTCTGCCACTTTCCACCACTTCTGCTTGCAGTCCTTGGGGTAACTTTGAGATCTGTAATATCCAGGAAAATGAAATGTAGGCTATGTAGGCATGTGGGCGTGTAGGCCACTGCAGGGTAAGACCTAACCTGACTCCCACCAGACCTCCCCTGAAGCACTTTGTAACACTCCTCGCCTCTCTATACTCTAGCCACTGGTCTTTCTCTTCCTTACCTGTGCCCCTCTCATTTCGGACTCAGGGTCTTTGCATATGCTGGTTCCTGTGCCTGGAATGCTGTCTCAAAGATCTGTGCCCTACTGCTTCCTCAATATCGGGTCTCAGCTCCAATGCCCCATCTTTAAAGAGGCCTTGCTTGGCCACTTCATGTAAAGGACGTGTTCCCCAACTGAAGTATCTTTTGGTCTCATTACCACCGTAACAGCACTTACCACTATCTGAAAGCATCTTGTGTGTCTATTTGTTGTCTGTTTCTCCCATTGAATGCAAATACCGGGAGGGCAAACACCTTACCTACCTTGCTTTTGCTGCATCCCCTAAGCCTAGAATATGCCTGGCTCACTGTTGGTTTCTGAGTGCCATCAGACTTGAATTAGGAATCCAAAATCATTTCATCTCCATAAGATTATTTAATCCATGCCCCAAAGTGGTAGCATCTGAATATCATGTGAGATGAGCCCCAAGGACCAGCAGTCACCACTGTTGAAGAGGCAGGTTAAGACCAAGAATCAGGTCTTGGAGCTACTTACTGTCACGCTCAGGAATGTTCTTTCCAAGACATCCCAGATCTGCTCATCCGTGTAGCGATCAAAGGGATCTAGGTTGAATCTACCATGGAAGAGGAAGAGAGGTGTTCCATAACCACATGTAACCATTGAACTCTCTGTTCCGTGTATGGTAGATGACCAAGAATGGTTAGAACTATTTTTTTCTGTTTTTTTAGATTTTCTTTTCTTTTTTTTTTTTTAATTAACATATAATGTATTATTTGGCTAAGATCAAGTGTAGAACTATTTTACTGGGTGTAAAGAAACCCGTGGAATTACCATGAACAGTCATTTCTTGTGCCTTGGGTACTGACCCATCCCTTCTGCAGGCTGCAGCCCCCAGGTTTTATTTGGAGACCACCTCCTCCCAGCCCTCAAGCCCATGTGGTCCAGGTGGTCCTCTACCACAAACTCTAGGGGTAGAGCAAATGACTCAGGTATAAGTAGATGGCTGTAACCATCTTGCTTTGGGAGTGGGACACGTAGAGACACAGGGGCCTTCATTGAAGACTAGGAATGAAGCCAAAGCAGACTTGGGGGACAGTAAGCCCCTGAATCAGTCTTGGCCTTCCCAGTATCATGAGCCACAGAGGGCATCTTAAGCTTAAGCCACTTGGGATTGGGTGTATGTGTGTCTTGTGTGTATAAGTTGTTGTTGCTTCCTTAAACAGAATGTCCTAAATACAATTTATTCTTTTTAAAAATCACTCAGGGTCGACACCACAGAATCTGTCGATGTGCCTTCTTACATGTTGGTATATAGCTGGTATGGGCCTTCCATTTATTTGGCCCAGGAGCGGGATTTACAGGTTTTAGATTATAGAATCCTCTCCAAATAACTGACAATTAATTATTTAAACCTAGAAACATTTAAACTTAATTACATGAAAAACTCTCTAAAATATATCATGCACCTTCCCTGACTAGGTAAACAGGTAAATTGTTTCAGGGCCCTACAGAGACATACGGGACTCCTAAGTTTCTGCAACAAGGGGCCTCATACACACGGCTATTTCTATCATGGATGTCTTATTGAAAGTAAGACTCTCAGTTACCACAAATAATCAAGGCTCTAAAATAGAGACCAGGAAATGGAGAACATGACTTTCCTTGCCCTCTGACAAAATGATGTCTCCCATCCATGCAAGAGTGGTGTCTCTCCTGTCCTACTAGGAATTACATTCTTAAACTCTGAATTCTTTCCCTACAAAAGGCGATATACCTCTGAAACCTTGGATACAAACCTGGGTCTTTTTCCCTGCCTTTAACACATTCAACTTTTCTCACTACATTTGGTTGATAAAAAAATGATTTATCAAGTCCCTGGTTTTGGTCGTTAACTACAACCATTTCTTCACAAGAGTCTTGATAAGTTTGATTGATGGGGGATTCCTCTTGTCTCTTTCCAAGAATTAATTTATTAATTTATTTGGGAAGGCAGGCTAGTAGTGGCGCAATGAGCACGGGCTTTGGAGCCACACAGACCCAATAAGGAAAAGGAGTATAAATAAAACAGAATTGCACCAAAGAGTCTCAGAGACAAGGAATCTAACCTCATTTTTAATGCATTAGGCTTCCTCAACCTCCATGCCTTGGTGTTCCCACATAGCTAATGTGCACTGTTAAGTAGGAGCACGAATCTGGATAAAGTTTAGTCCTAGTTTGCTGACTGACCTGCCTGGATTATTTCTCACTTCTCCCCTGCCTGGAATGTGCATCCTGTGAAGAAGTGCTCCTTCCCAGCCTAAAATGCCCCCATCAACTCGGTTACCCAGTGAGTGGAGAGAAGAGAATAAACCACATCTAGATAGAAAAGAATATAGTAGCCACGGTGCAAATGCTTAATGGTGAACCGAAATCTGACGAATCCCATCAGGTTTTTAAAAAAAATTAAAACTATGCCTTGCTTTCATTCAGCACATTACGGTTTACAAAGTGTTCTTGTGTATATCAGAGCCTCATTCAATTTTTGAGGACACTCCACGTCCCAGTGAGTGGCTCAGTGTGACAAGGAGAGATCAGAGGCCCCGGCTCACCAGAGGCAGCCCAGCCTTGGCATCCTGGTCCTGCCACCCCTCCCAGGAGCCTGGCCTGTGCACCGTGCTGGCCTATGAGCCAGCACTCACCGGATGGTTCCTGAAAGCAGGACAGGATCTTGAGGGACAATGGAGAACTTGGACCGCAGTTCCTCCAGGCTGATACTGCAGATGTCCACGCCATCGATGAGAATCCGGCCTGATGCAGGCTCCACCAGGCGGAAGAGAGCCACCCCCAAGGAGGACTTCCCTGTTGGGCAAGAAACAAGCAGGACTTCAGTTTCTGGATCCGTACTAGAGGCAGCACAGGCCACACCTGCAGTCACACCTGACCTGCTCCCCTCTGTAGTCCCTCCTTTGACCCCCAAGAGCACAGAAGAGGACTGGAGTCTCTGCTCCAAGTGATGTCCCAAACCACAAACAGCTTTCTTACAGCCTAGACCAAAGGGCACAAATGGAGCCCCTGGTTTAAATCCAGCCGTTTATATATTCCATTTCACACACACAGTGTTACTATTATTTTTTAAGTTCTTCGCCAGCATTTTAAAAATCCAAATCCCCAATTGATAAAAATCCAAATTGTATGCTTTTCTTAAAATCTAGAACTGGCAACACTGGTCCCTCACCCTCCCATGCAACACGCAGCTGGAGCTGAGTGCAGCTGCTTCCTTGAGAACAGTGCTCCCCAGTTCAACACACTGCCAGCCCCACCCTCCCTGCACCACAACCCAGACCCATTTCACCCATGCATGTTGCTTGCCAGGCCCCAAAGGCATTTGAGTTTTCAACCTCTGCTCTAAAAAGATAAGGTCAACGCGGATGGTAGCTGTGTGTCTTGTTTACTTTTATGTTCCCTTTGCCTGGCAGTTGGTAGGTACTCAATAAATACCTAAATTGGACCAGTATCTACGAAGAGCTTCTCTATGTCTGTCTCCAGCCCTCTCAGGCCAACTGCAGGTGAGAAGTAGAAAGGGAAGAATACCCTAAAGAATACGGCTGGAAACGTTTGACCTAACAGGACTGTAAGGCCTGCAGGGAGGCTGAGGAGGTGGAGACCCAGGAAGGCTCTAGTCTTCCTGGAGGGCTACCTAAAGGAAGCAGCTCCTAGGCACAAGGGTGGGGGCAAGAATCAAGCCTGAGCTGTGTCTTTGAACAATGCAAAAATGGAAGGGAGTGACACTTGGACCAGACCTCCTAAAAATAATAGGAGAGGAAGGGAGGGAAAGAGGTCAAAAAGGAAAGGGCAAAGGAAGAGGCTGATAAGAGGTCTAGGAAGGGTGAGGAGGAAGGAGAAGCAGGACCCAGATTTCACTCCTGGCCCTGCACTGCCCCGTGCCTGAAGCACGCCTCCCCTGCACCCTGTTCATCCTTCGGGTCTCAGCTCAAATGCTGGCCTCAGATCCCAGGCTACCACAGCTCAAAGACCTACCAACCCCATTCCTTGGTTCACGCACCCTTTTGTTTCCTCCATGACATTCACCACAAGCTATAATGACCTTGTGTGTTTCCTGAGTTGATCACTTAACACCTATCTCCTCCAGTGGGATCCCATGATAGCAGGAACTTGGGGCTTTGTTCACCAGTGTCTGGCACCAAGTGAGGGCCCAATAAACATCTGTGGGGTCACTGAGTTTAAACAAATGCCCTGAAATAGGCCCAACACCCACAGAGCAGAGTTGAGGACAGGGGATGCCCAGGACACTCACTCACCAGAACCTGTCCTTCCCACGATGCCCACCATTTCATGGCCATGAATTGTCAGGTTGAGGCCATTGAGGACAATGGGTGTGTTGTCCCTGTATTTCATGTGATAATCCTGGAATGTGATTTCTCCATGCTGTGGCCACCCAGGGGGACAGCTTGTGCCTTCGATGTGTAAAGGAGACTCAGGGACACACATCTCATTTTTGAAGAGAGGAAAAGAAATCAATAGTTATCATTAATCTCTGCCCATCTCCTGCTGACCCACTGGCCTCCAGCTGTTGGGTGTGTGACCCACCCCAGCTTGTCCCACACTGGGACATTCAGAGGAATGCCCCAGGGGGAACATCGCACCCCCACTCACCTGACATGCATATAATTTTATCCCCAAAGAGTGAGAAACCATAGAGCTAGCCCCTTTGTTATTAATGCAGAGAGCGTTTTCTAATTTATTATATGGGGTCTAAAGAAATAGAATCCGGAACAGTGATAATAAAGGCAGCAGAGCTAGCTGACCCCTGTGGGGCATGTTTTATGGCTCGGGCGCCTTGTGCAGATTTCACCTCCCTCTGTCCTCATCAACGAGGTAGAGAACTTTAGATGCATTTCACACACAAGGAAACGGAGGCTCAAACAGGTTAAAGCACTTGCTCAAGATCAAATAGTGGATGAGCACCAAGACCAGGGCTGCCTGATTCTGAGCCCATGACAAAACTAAGCACGGCTGGGTACGTCCCAAGGCCCAAATGATGGAGAAGAAGCATGGTCGCCTGACCACAAGTCACAGCTCTTCACCGCAGGTGTGGCTGGACCACAGTGACACTCAGTGTTAAATCAAAGCTCTACGATTCACAAATTCTGCTCCTGTAAACAGAGGCAGGAGAACTGGCTTCAAAGGGCTCTGCCAGACCCCAGCTATATAATCTGAAGCAAGATGCTCAGCCTAGCCAAGCCTCAGTTTCCTCTTTTGGACAAAGGGGATAATAATTCAATCAACCTTATAAAATTGTTTTGTGATTCCATGAGATAATCTATAGATAAGAATATTGAGCCTTTTCTGTGGGTCAGGCACACATAATATGTTTTACATATTATATTATTCAATCTTTCAATGAAGCAGATAATGTGATCTGTCCCCAGTTTACACAGCTAACTCAAGCAGCAAAGCTTGGACCTGAACCCAGTTGATCTAGCTCTAAAATCTATGTTCTTAACTATTCTTAACTATTCTTAACTATGTTCTTAACTATGTTCTTAACTATTCTGACACAAATAGATAGACACAATTTGATAATATCAATTATTATTATTTTTACACTTGGACAAAACTCTCATTTCTAAAAAGGGCAGATTATTCTCTCTACACCCAGAAAGGCTGTGAGGGATGTGATGAAAATGGGCCAGTGGGTATGGAAGGGCCTCTAAGAAATGCTATACACAGGTCCAGAGAAAATGGGGAGGAAGGGCCAGGAGCCTCAGTTGCCTCTTGAAAATGTCTCAGGGAACCTGGGGTGTTGGAGCTTGCAGAGCCATGGAAGCGGAGCCCCAGGCATGGATGTGAAGGCTTCCAGAGCTCCCCACACCAACCCAGACTTGCGTCCCACCTTCATGTATTGACGCATCCTCTCCACAGCAGTGAGGTACGCCTCTGCCTCTGAGCCAATCCGGGCAGAGGCCTGGAAGTTGGACGCCAGCTGGAATGAAGGAGATGCATCAGGTCAGGGAGCTGATGGAGATGTGCAGAGGATTTCAATGTTCCTAAAAACCACTGGTTGTTATTCTCCCTTGAGTGGCCTCTCAAACCAAGACAATTTCCCTAGAAGAATGGAGCAGATGCCTTTGTTGCCCCCTGAGCCCACATCTGAAGTTAGCTGCAGCAGTAGTAGGCAGTTCTGGGCAAGACTTCACTGGCACCGTCCCACTTTAAGTAACTTCTATGTGTCTTTCTGCTTTCTGCTCAAAACCTTCTCCTATGCCACAGGAGCCCTCTCACCCCAAGCACAGTTTCGGCCCTGAAACACAGGGGAATTAAAGTCCTGTGGGCAACCCTCAACTAATGGGGAAAGGAGCCAGTAGATAAAGGCTTCTGTCCCTCAGTTTCAGGGGACAATCCAGGGAGCATCCTATATCCTTCCTACATTATCCAGTAGAGTTGGGTGCTGGTGACCCCAAATAGCAATCTCAATGACACATGCCCATAATTCAGTTCCTCCCTCCCTGCCTCAGTCTCTTGCTCCCTCAATCCTGTTTCTTTTTTTTTTTTAAGTATTTTTTTTCAGGTTTTATTTATTTATTTGACCAAGAAAGAGAGAGAGAGAGCACAAGTAGGGGGAACAGCAGGCAGAGGGAGAGGGAGAAGCAGGCTCCCCACTGAGCAAAGAGTCCGATGTGGGGCTCGATCCCAGGGTCCCAGGAACATGACCTGAGCTGAAGGCAAATGCTCAACCACTGAGCCACTCAGGTGCCCCCTCAATCCTGTTTCTTAAGAGCATCTCCCAAATAATCTGCCTACACCCAAGTCCTAGTTTCAGGCCTTGCCTTCAAGGAAACCCAGGCTTGGAGGAGTCTCAGGGACTCTCAGAAATTGGAGGCACCACAGATGAGAACACTGAGGTCCAAAAGAGGAACTGACATACACAGGATCACCTGGAACCTAGAGGCAGAGCTGGGATGGGGACCCCAACCCTTACGCTTTCCATCCCCCCGGCCCAAGATGTGGGCCAATAGGCCACACACACGGTGCTGGGAAGAAGTTCATTATACAGTCATTCAACATGCTCCTTGAGGATGTTGCTCTGGCCTCCTATCTGTAAGCCAGTGCCAGGCCAGGATCTGTGCCCCAAAGTGCAACAGGCCCAGGCCCTGCCCTCGAGGAGCTCCCAGTCAGGTAGGGAGACAGGTCAACAGAGAATGCCAGCACAGAGAGATGTGCTCCACCATGGGAGGCAGTGTGGATCACCATAAGGGCCCACATGACAGTCACCCAGACAAGGCCACAGGGAAGAACTAGTACAGCAGTTGGCACAGGAGTTTCATTTTTTTAGGAGAGGTGGGATTAAGCAGGTTAAAAATGGGT